>CAMGYJ010000010.1:46455178-47111722 GCA_946122785.1 Linum tenue
ATAATAATTCGTAGCTAATGAAATCAATCCACCAGACTGACTGCAGCAACTGGAAAAGCCCCTCACACACCACACTCAAAACCAATGTACGTCAAAGGGAAATAATCCCCACCACTGAAGGCTGCAAGGCATAACCCAGGACTGGAGATGCCGACTCCAAACAACCTGTCATTCTGCTACCACGTGAGCCCAAATTCCAGCAACAGCAAAACAACTACGAGCTGAGGAAGGAAAATTATAGTAAATTAGGTCCTCTGCCACGAGCCAATCCAAATAATATGGCCATATAGATAAATAGATATGGTAATTGCAAAACAGAATCACATAAAAGGGAGCCGCCGGCCGGCCGGCCACATAATAAATATGTGCTTGTGAACTAACTAACTAACTGTTAATTAGGCCAAGAATGGGCACAGTCCAGTCACCAAGACCAGGGAAATAAACAACACAACCAATTACTTTTTCAAACCTGCAGGGAAGGGATACTACAAAAGGAAACCCGTCGCCGGCCTAGATCGTCGCCCATTCTAGCCATGCAGTGCAGGGCTGCGTTGAACCCATTAACTCACCACCAATCTGGGCCCACTCCAACCATGCGAGACACGGTTGTATTGAACCCATCTCCGACACATCGCTAGCACTGCTCGATTCCGCCGTGTTCAAAGTTTCGGTTTGGAATTGGTAGTCGTAGTAGTAGGGTAAGCAGACAGCAGATGAGGGAGTAAGAGTGGGAGGGGCTGCCGGTGGCAGCTGGAAAGAGGAGCGATTAATGATTTTTTTTGGGAGCAGCCGACGCTGTTTGCGTCGTCTTTTTTTGTAGAAGGCGATGTCATCTTCTATAACAAATGATGATTCTTCTTGGTACAAGGCGATGGCTGGCTCTCTGTATATATCAAAAAAATAAGATAACTTTGTATAGGTAGAGTAGAGAAGAAAAACGGTGATTGAGAAAGAGAGAGAGAGTTGAGATGGGATTAGATCGAATTTGTTGGGTCGAGATCTGATAGCTAGTGACACTGAATAGATAGGCGCGTGGGAAAGTAATAGTGGGTAGGTAGGTTGATGGGATTAAGAAAATAATTATCTTCTCCAATCCAATCAATCGTCCATCTTCTCGCCTCCTTGCATCGGTCTTCCGCCATCAGACCGTCGGAGATTCCTCCTCCTAGCTCAGGCGCCGACAGCAGCAATAGTAGCGGATGCAGCCCGTAGGGTAGGGTCACTTCAATCTCCCGATCTGGGTGAAGCGGCCGAGTTCATCAGGAATTCGCGCCACGATCACTGTCTAGTGTCATTTCAATCTGCAGGCATGCATTAAAGTACTCCAGAATTAATGACCTTGGGAGATTCAAGGAAGGAAGGAGGATGGCCAGTCTTTATTTTCTTTGTTCCTTCCTTCTATTAGACCATCTTTAGCGAATGGTTCCAAAAATACAAAATTTGAGGCTAGAATTCCAAATCTACCCTCTCCAAAAGTGTTTATAGCATTAGTGGGAAGTTTCAAAAGTCTAAAATTCCAAAATTTGACAGTAGCTCATAATTTCGTTTAGTGTTGATTTCATTATTTTAATTGCACAATTTGTTCATTATCTTTATGTAGATACTAATAATTAATTACGATGAACATTTCGATACAATTTTTTAAATTCCGACATAATTTTTTTCATGTAGAATATTACATCATCAATAATGAACCCACAATAACTAGTTCAATCAATTCAAAATTAACCATTTATATTCTCCATCATTTTTGTTCATAAAATGACATACTTAAGCTAAATCCCTTTGTTCATTAAATGGCTTCAATCTGCACTATTTGTCTATTTTCCACCATTTTGTTTGTCCCTTTAAACTAAATCCCCTTGGCCAAAACTGAAGAAGCGCTGCATGGGGGATGAGGATGACTCCCACGAGCGAGAAATAATATGAATGGAGCGCGCGTCTGACTCCTCCTCCCTTTTGGTGCGTCGCCCATCCCCAACCTGGTGGTCTCGCACAGTTTGGAATTTTTGGCTGCTTGTGGTCCAAATTTGGACCCAAATTCTGGCTCAGTCCAATTTTATACATTTTTGGAACCCACTAAAGTGGGTTGGAGCCAAATTTATGGAATTTTGGCCCTCTGCTAAAGATGGCCTTATAGAGGAAGGAAGAACGAGAGGTAAAAAGAGGCGGCTATGGATTGGAGAATAGGCGGCAACGACTTTACTTCCCTTTATAGGCCTTCCGTCAAGACGATTCTGGCCCTCACAATTCCTGAAAATTGCGGGTCCTCTCCACACAATGCGTCGTCCTAACATGCCCAAATGGTTGAAGCCTTACTCCTCATAATAATAAACATCCACAACCACTACGTGTTTACACTTAAAATAAAATTTTTATTAAAAATACTACATTGGAGCAACATCGTGGGATTAACGATGCCGTGAGCTCAATAATATTGTAATATGTAATGATGTCAAGGTTAACAACATCGTAATTCGCAAGAATAACAAGGTCATGACAATGTTGTGGTGCACAACGACATCGCGAGATTGACTGTGTTGCGAGGTTGACGCCGTTGCGAATTCATTGACGCCACGAAGCTTATCCACACCACGGTACTAGGAAATGACGTTATTTAGTAGAGAACAAAGTTGTGGGGCGGGCCATTGTGTAAAGTGTGTGCGAGCAGGTCATTATTTATGGAAAACAATGTCTTTGACATTGGTGTTATGAGATCTAGTAATGTCTTGACAAGATCCTCCTAATTAACTAGGAAAGCTTTGCCATTGGAGGAGTAGATTTAATCCCGATTTGCCCATTTTTTTGCCGTAAGAGGAAGATACTCTAGAACATCAGTTTTCAATTATTCAGTAGCTAGGCGGTTTTGAGCAAGTCCAACTTTCTATTATGCTTCTTATAAAGCCTTTCATTTAATTTATTTTCATTTGAATCTAAAGTATATATAACAACTCGAGTAGGCAATAGATCTTGTCCTTCCAACATTTTATTAAAATTTTTCGGTTGACCTATTAATCATCGATAAGCAATTATTTAATTATCGAGAACCGACATGTTACTGTTTGATTTGTTATCAATATAATCATTAATCACTTATTTTGATTCGATTACGTGGTTAGATTAAATTACGTGGTTACTTTATTTTACTTAATTACTTCCGCAACGTGGATGACCATGGACCATCATCACCACCTTATCCGGCATCCGCAATGAATGAGCTCCTCCAAATAAGCGTTTAATTTATTGGCCGCTACGTCCTCTCCTGTCCTCCATTATTTGGTATGTGTTCCTCTTGCTTCAATTTTCATTGATTAGGAAAAACGTATTGATTAGAATAACATCTAAACTAAAGAGTTTGTGTTTTGTTTTTATTATATCTCGTTAATTGTCTATAACTAAGCTACTTACCTACTTACAAGTATGTGTATAACATTGTCGGCAAGAGAACATTGTGTTCTATTTCATGGTATGACTTCGATGGTCTTCATACGAGTAGGAACCAGTGTATTTGGTTGAGCCTCCCTTGAAGAACTACAAAATTAAACTCTATAAAAAATGTGGTTTGATGTGGGGGGTTTTTTTTTTTCAATTCATAACTAGGGCGTCAATTTGGTTTCAGTTACTAAATCGCAAGTTTTTTTTTTTTTTTGATAAAACTAAATCGCAAGTTAAGCATGAAATCCAAAAAAAAATTAATCAGGCAATAAACACTAAAAATAATTTAAAAAAGTTTATTGGTTTTTTCATGAACCAAAACCGAAAAAAACAGAATGTACACAAACACAATAGCACTGGAGAAACCAGAAGACTGGAAGAGTGGGGTTTAGCTGATGAATGATGGACCCATATATATATACAACAATTAATGCATATATTAGTTTATTTGAGTGAGCGGCGCATGTCTATGGGTTCTTTGGTTTTTGGCCCATGCACATCAATTCCCATCTCGATCTCAGGTTCAATAAATGCTACAGCTCACAATGTTTTTGTCCCGTGTATCAATTCCCATCTCTTGCCTATTAATTAGAAGAAACTAATAAAGTAAAGAACAGCCATTGGGTTCTTTGGTTATTAGATTTGTGGACTAATCCCACTCTCCACCTACGGCTATTCTAGCGAAATAGGGTAGCCTCCTTCCCCAAGGAAGAGCGGTGTTCTTTCACAAACTCTATAAGCAAGGGCTGAAACAAAGACAAATAACCAAAAGATCAACCCTCAAAATTCATGTAAGATGCTCATCTATTCCACAACCTAACAACTACTCAAGAGACTTCCCTAATATTATTATGGAAAATGGTTGGAACGGTTGATGTTGGCGGCGGGCATTGAAGGAGGAAGGATAGTACTAGATGGAAATTGGAAGAGCGAGTAAAGAAGCCATTGAAAGAGTGTGCAATACGATTGGAGCTTGTACGTCGTCTTCCCTTTCCAATTTTAAGGAGAGTTGACTTATGCCATTGATGATATGAATTCACTTTTCACGCACCCACATTGGTACTCAACTAGCCAACTGCATTTTTAATTGATCATTCTATTTATTGTTTCGAGTCATGCCTGCCCGGCTTCATTATTTACCATAATAACTGCGGTGGGTATATATCAAAGGAGGCTTCAGATATGATTTACCAGTAGTTTGTATGCAATTGAATTATCATTAACATAGTTTTTTGTCATTATGTATACAACTCTATTGAAAATTCAAAAAGCAAAATGATATGAGCTCTAAAAAAAAAAAAAAAAGCAAAATGATACAATAGGGACTCACTCTTGGATCCTCGCTAAACGAGATACAATATCTATATTAAGTCAACATATATCATATTCATAAACATACTTTATGGATTGAAACTATAACGAACTATATATCTCCATATAAAGCTTGAGAATCAATTAGTGAATGATTTTTTCCCCAAAAAACTGAATGGTTTTTCTTTCTTGACTAAAATCTTGTATTTGTATAATTTGAATGAATAAATGACACTTTTATAATAACTTATCACTTATCTAACGTAATTTTCTATCCTTTTTTATGAACTTATTTTTTTTTATATTGATTAGGTAATACTCCACATAACTTGCATCTTATATAGTGCGACCTATGATACTATAAAGCCAGCTATAAAAGATGAAGCAACCACAATCACTGTAAGATTCATCACCTTAATGGATCACTTAAGAGATAATTTAAGAGATACACTAGCAGCTCAGGCCATCAAAACCTCGAGCAGGAGAGGACAAAACAAGCAAGCAGGAACCCCGAAAATGAAAATAAAGGATTCAGGCAAATAACACGAGCGGGGAACGGGGGAAGGGAAAGATAAAAAAATAATGTAGCTAATATAATGTAGGTAGCCAAGGCAACTGGCGCCGATCTTTCATGTCTTTATTATTATATAAAAAAATAGGCAATATCAGATGATGAATCTTTCATGTCTTGAAGACAATAATTGATTGGAAAGGGCTGCAGCTGCACCGGAAAGGAAAGGAAAGGAAGGAAAAGCCGGCGTCAGTCCAGAAATTTCAATCGCTCACTTTCCCTTCCCTAGCTAGCTAATTAACTGCTTGTCGGACTCATTTGCATATATATATAATATAGAACCGAGGGGGCAAAGATACAAGATAAAAAATCACCACATGATCATACTTCCATGGAAATGGAACACCCTACATTTCATCCAATCCACCAAAACTGCTCCCTCTTGAGGAGAAAGCATGGGAGAGCGGGTACCGTGGCGTGAGGAGGAGGCCATGGGGCACTTACGCGGCTGAGATAAGAGATCCAATTGCCAAGCGCAGGTTTTGGCTTGGCACCTTCGACACTCCCGAAGAAGCGGCTTGTGCTTATGACCGAGCTGCTATATACATGCAGGGTTGTAAGGCCAAAACCAACATCCTCTGTCGATCCTTCCATCCACCGGCCCATGATTATTTCATCCCTTCCCTCACGTCCTCAGCCCAAGTGCCGTCGTAACCACCAAAAGTATAAACATATCTTCTCCGTCGGGAACCCAAGGCAGCGCCAGCAACCCATCGATCAGCACTCCGCCACCCCAGTCCCATCTTTGACGCCAAACTGGATCCCTACTGCCCATCTCCTCCCCCGGTTGGAGTTTCTTGGGCCGAGGAAACCGCTCTCTCTGGCGCCGATACTGTGGACTTGGAAACCCCATCTCTGACGCCAAATTGGATCCCTATTATTGCACCATCTCCTCCCCCAGTTGGAGTTGATTGGGACTTGGAAACCGCTCTCTTTGGCGCCGATACCCTGGACTTGGAAACCCCATCTCTGACGCCAAATTGGATCCCTATTAATGCACCATCTCCTCCCCCAGTTGGAGTTGATTGGGCCGAGGAAACCTCTCTCTCAGTCTCAGCCGCCGATACCGCGGACTTGGAAACCCCATCTTTCACGCCAAATTGGATCCCTACTGCCCATCTCCTCCCCCGTTTGGAGTTGATTGGGCCGATGATGATACATCTGGCTCCGGATTACTCCAGGAAGTCATTGAGGCGTTTCTTGGGAAAAGCGCCAAGGATTAATTCCACCTCTTCTGTTTATCGTGGCTTAGTTGATGGTGCCTCACGGCACGGGTGGTTATGGTTATGAAGCTGCTGCTCATTGATGGACCACAACCATCCACAAGTCGGCCACTCCGTCAGTCGACTCGTCTCGCTGCTCGCTTGTCCCATACATTTATTTAATCTAAATTCATCTTAATTTCACCTATCCTATCCACTTTGCAGTCAACTAGCCAACTGTATTTATAATTACCCATTATATTATATTATTGATCATCGAGTCATGCACCGTTTGATTTCTCAAATTAAAGTCTTTTATTTGTTTACTTATCCATTTTCCGTCCTCATTTTTGTATTAACTTTTGTCGAAACCATTAACCCAAATCCAGAAATATCATTTTCTTTACTTATTAGTTAATACTAACTACAGAATTGGCCAGCGCTGTTCATGCGTTGAAAATTGTTTTGTTCGTATTATCGCAAAAGACAAATGAACTAAAAAATATTTGTCAAAGTGAAGAAAACTAATACTTTTAATCATTATAATTGCCCAAGCCACCTTTTTAAGTCTATTAGATTTACTATTATTTAAGATGAAAAAAATACCATGTTCTTTTTACTATGAAGGAGTTAATTACCAAAAAAAAAGTAATAAATATTCCAATGCTAACATGTTTCATTTTTTTTATAACTGAAAAGCACTATCCGCTACATGAAAAAATTTACTCATTATATAATTAAAAGAGTCCTTACTGAAAAATGAATCCTTACCATAAACTAAAAAACAAAAATTAAACTAATGAGATCACATTTGTTTTATAATAACTTGTATGTATCAGGCAATTTATCAATTATACACTCAATAATTTTTTAATAATGTTTAGTTATTGACGTATGAAATACACGTTTCAAAGTGAAGACATTAAACTTGCAATAAAATAAATTAAGTTTTGGCAAAATTTATAACATACTATTGTTAAAAAATTTCAATATTGGGCATCAATCTCATGATAGTTCCTCTATTATCTAAGTTTGACTCATACCCACAATGAAGTTTTACCAAAAAAATGCTCATGTTGAAATTGTGATAATATAAAGTCTCGATGCATTGTATGTACGCGAAGATTCATGAAATAAACACACTGAAAAATCATCTTCCAGACAATATAGATCAGTTTATAAAGTGTGATATTTTTATTTTTTTATAATCATATAAAGTGCGAAATTTGAGCTAAGGTTCAACTAAGAATTCTTGAAAAAATAGTACCGAGTGTATTTTCATCAATGTTTTAGAAACCCACCGCACTACCCGGTTGGAGCGAAAATATTGAATATCAGTTTCTAAATGATAGGTGGTTTAAAACGGTATAAAACAACAATTGAATCACAGTCAAACCATAATTTTTATACAAAATATCTTATTACTGTCATTTTGTTTAAGAAAATTACTGACTTATTTGTGTATAACCTCCGATACAATTTCACAATTATTAATTTTAATCGGCCAAACAAAATACAATGAGAAAATACTCGAGAACATGCAAATTGGACAAACACGTGTCTTTTAACAAATAAAGCATGTACTTACCAAATAAAATAAAGCATGTAAAAGAAAATAATAAAATATATAAAAATTGGCCGCTGCTGTTTGCAAATGCCGAAAAAGAAAAAAGAAAAGGAAATTCCGCAAGATGCGGTGAAGAGTTTTGGGAGAAAACCCTTTATAGTACTAGCTTTGAACCCGACCGGTTGGCCGGGATATGTTTGTTTTATCATTCATTATAATATGCATATTTTTATATTCGTATCTACTGGAAATTCCAAAATAATTTATATATTGTTAAATATGTTTACAAAATAATTCTTATTTCTTGTATCTAACTTTAATGCAGATTCATGAAAAGGTGATTAAGTGTAGGCTAGACTAATTTATCAACCACACACTCGAGCATAGTTAATAATATAGTTATAAAAAAATAATCTATAGTCACTTACGTAAAGAATATATTCAACTCTTAGTCAAATTTTGACTCTTAACCAAATATATCACATATCCATATTAAAAATAACTCAACTGTTATTAAAACCATTAACCCACTAATGATGGTTGGATGCTCTAACGTTCTCACACTAAATCACTTCATCAAATTTTATTAGCATCCCACTAATGATGGTTGGATTCTCTAAGTCACACTTACATTGATAAATGGTTCTTGATCTATAAACAAACTTTCAATAATTAAAACCCTTAACCCGTATGCAATATAACCATAAAATTTGGGTGAATCTAATTGTATGTTTTTCTTAAGAAAAATATAATTATATGTTTAGATTAAAAACAACTCTTGTATTCTGAATTATATGATCAATATATATTAATCAATGATTATTGTTATATAGAAAAATTATCAATAAACAAGACCTTTAATTCTATTATTTTAAGAAATAACACCATAAAATTAGGATGAATCTAAAATATGTTTCCATTTAGTAGTTGATATAAAAATTGTGTCTTTTTAATAATATATTTTAAAAATGTTGATTAACTAGTTTAAACTTTTACACTACGTGACCTAGAAAGTATAGTATAAGCATCTGATAATGAATTATTTTACAGACATAAAAAAACTGAAGGAATTATTGAACGGCTTGAAAAAATTAAGCAACATTATATATGAAGAAAATACAAAACCTGAACGGAAAGAAAATAAAAGGATAAATATGGCACAATGAAAAATTGGAAGGAATATTGCAAAAACAAAAAAACAAAAAAAACAGGAAGGAAATGTATATCTAACCGTAGAAACAACCAAAACTGACGGAAAATTAAAAAAATAAAAGGACGGAAGCGAGAAACGCGGGAGAACTTGAAAGCCTACGTGGCATGAGGCTTTTTCTGAAAACGCTTATTGTAAGAGATAAGATAAGATTTAGAGAAAGATAGAGAGAAGAGAAGATAGAGATAATTTATTGGCGTTGCGGACTTGCGGCCCTTGCGGGTAACTGAATCCGGCCCGGAATGGCGGAATCGCAACATTGGAAAATACTCAAATAGGAAAGAAAGAAACCGGCGGGAAACCTTGTGGGTCCTCTTAATTTCTTTTCTGCACTTTGATTGGCGCTTCACCTCCCTTATCCGCATAGAGCAACGTAACTGGAGCGGGAGAAATCACCTAAACTAAAACAGAAAAAGAAAGAGAAATCAATCAAGAGTGACTTTTTGAGCGAGAAGAGAAGCAAATCCCTGTGTATTTGGAAGCTATAGATCTGCCAGAGACGATACGGATGGAGCAGCGGGCGTGAGCGATATTTTTCTTGGCGGCGAAGGAGAGCTCTGGAGAATAGAGCCCGCTACTGGGGGTAGAGCTCTAGAGCCGCTCCCTCCTTGTTCTTTCGTCTTCTATTGACAACGCGTTCCGCTAATCTCATTATCCGTTTTGATTTCTGGTGTATCAGGATACCGCTCTTTGTTGTTGCAAGCCTCCTGCCAAGAAAGGTAAACATCTAGTAAGTTAGTGGATATCGCTTCTCCGAACCATAACATCCACCCATTGTTTCTCTTCTGATAACGCAGTTCCTAAGTTTTGCTTGCTAGTGAAAGTTGAATGATCAAAACCTGTTCCCAGTTCCCTGTTTGGTTGATGATCAATACTAGATATATTTTCTTTCTCCGTTGAGATCTGAGTCTAGCCTTTGGGATTTGACGTGCTTGAGGAGAAGAATGTGGACTTATCGAATAAGATAGAGGAAGGTTTTGGACCAATTAAATGAACTGGGGATTCTGTCAATTACAGATTGGATGTACGAACTGATTAATGCTTTTGCTGTATCTCTCGGGTCCCAGAAAATTGATTGTTTATATGGATGGGTTGCATGTCTTGGTGAAATCAAGTGCTGAAGATTGTCGAGATCTAAAGAAGCGATGGAAGCCATTAGAGAGAGTGGAAGACATGCTTGATAAATTCGATTGTGTGTGCTGTCTTTGATTATTACATGGGGCAGAGTTTCTTTTGCAGTAGTCATTTCCTTGGGAGAAAGTGGAGATGGTATCTGGAAGTTGTCCCCGCTTATATACGGAGTGCATAAACTTCATCTTAAGCTTCTTATTGATTTGCTTGGATTTGTGCTCAGGGATCTCATTAATTATTGCCTCAACATCTTCTACGTAAGTCCAAGGTATATATGTATGGTACATCCTCGTCTTATTTTATCATCACTTCACTTCTACCTCATAGGTATGAAGTTGCTGACTTATCCTCGCACTAATTAACAGTTGTAACCCTTACCACACAAGTCAGCTTCTTAGAGGAGATAAAGAAGGAACTTGAAGATCCCAGTACAAGGTAACCCTTAGATTCTTAGCTCAAGTATCTCCAGTGAATTGATTGCCTTAATTAGGTCATCTATCCAACCTGCATGTATAGATGCATATACTGTCAAGTAGGGGAATGAGTTTTATCATTTAGCATCTAATTTCGTGAATCTATTCCCTACAGTCAGTGTGACCTTTTCTGGACCTTGTGATGAATGCAATGCATGCTTTGATCTCTGCACTCTAGTGCTAGGTTACAGAACTGTCCAGCCCTGAAGTCCAAAGAGGAACGCTACATATTTGCATTTGAATCTTCAACAATATATATATATATATATATATATATATATATATATATATATATATATATATATATATATATATATATATATTATGCAATGGATAGGTTGTGTGTAGTTTAGGCTTGTGGCAGTGGCATCTCTCATATGTGTTGTAAAGTTTTCATGCACCGCAATTGCTCCGTATAATATAGCTATCAATGCTGCACTTTTTATACATTATTATTATTATTAGGTCATTGAGATTCCAGTTTTTGACTTGCGAACATGATTCTAAATTTGTAGGCCTGTGAGAACAATGGATAGAAGTTGGATACATGAGCCTAATAGATTGAGTGAGAAGTTTTTGAAAGGGCTTTATAATTTTATTCTTTTTGCCAAAGCTTCCGCGAGAGATGGAAGATTTGCTTGTCCTTGTCAAAAGTGTGTGAACATGCAGCGGTTCTCACCAGGTGTTGTTTCTTCTCATATACTGGAAAATGGGTTCTCGCCGGGGTATACAGATTGGATTTTCCACCGAGATCCAACCTCTCAAACTAGTGATTCTAGTTATTCCCACCAAAATGATGATGGACTAAGAGAAGTTGATGCACAAGAGCAACACGGCGTTCAACAGTTTCTTGAGGATATGGCTGTTGGTTATGATGAGATTGAAAATTCAAGATCCAGGGTAGAAAATGATTGGGGTGATAGCTCCACTATTGATGATGGCACCCAACCAACTGAGGCATATGAATATGCCAAAAGGTTCCATGATTTATTGGAAGAATCTGACGAGGAACTTTTTAGTGGATGTCGTAAGCATAGCAAACTCTCATTTATCCTTGAGTTATACAACAAGAAGTGTATGTATGGATGGAGTGATAAGTCTTTTGAGGACTTACTGACCACAATGAGGGAGACGTTGCCTGAAGGGGAAAAACTTCCAGAGTCATCTTACGAAGTCAGAAAGTTAATTGATGCATTGGGTCTTGATTACCAAACAATCGATGCATGTCCAAATGATTGTATGCTGTTCTGGAAAGAACATATTGATGAGCCTAGATGCTTACACTGTAATGCATACAGATACAAGGAAGAGACTGAAAGTTCATCGACTTCAAAAAGAAACAAGATTCGAAAGGGAGTGAAAGTACTCCGTTGGTTTCCTCTGATTCCAAGACTTCAAAGGTTATTCATGTGCAAAAAGACGGCTTCTTTAATGAGGTGGCACTTTGATGAACGCAGGGACGATGGGTACTTGAGACACCCTGCGGATGCTCGTGCATGGAAAGATTTTGATAGTCGATATGCTGACTTTGCTAAGGAGCCGCGCAATGTTCGACTAGGACTGGCCACTGATGGGTTTAACCCTTTTAGGTCATTAAGTAGCACTCATAGCAGTTGGCCAGTGGTTGTAACTGCCTACAATTTGCCGCCCTGGTTATGCATGAAACAGTCTTCTTTGTTCTTGTGCTTACTCATTCCTGGACCTAAATCACCCGGAGCTAAGATAGACATCTACTTGGAGCCCTTTATTGAAGAGCTGATTCATTTATGGGAAAAAGGAGTTGATACATATGATGCTCACGCGAAGACTACTTTCAAGTTGCATGCATCGTTGCTATGGACTATAAATGACTTTCCGGCTTATAGCATGTTATCAGGTTGGAGAACGAAAAAAGGCTATGGATGTCCATGCTGTGGCTTCAATACTTGGTCAAAATGGTTAACGCATGGTAACAAATATTGTTTTTTGGGGCATCGTCGGTTTTTAAGCTATGATCATTCATGGAGAAGAAATAAGAAATGTTTTGATGGCACTGAAGAGTTGAGAGGACCACCTGTTCGGATGACCGGATCTTGCATTCGTGATTTATGGGATTCTAATGGATCAACAAGGGATCTAAATGGTACAAACATAAACATCACGGAGGGGTGCAACAAGAAAAGCATATTTTTTCGTCTTCCTTATTGGGAGTACAATCGAGTTAGACATAACCTTGATGTCATGCACATTGAAAAGAATGTATGTGATAACATTTTAGACACATTGTTAAGTGTTCGAGGGAAAACCAAGGATAACTTGAAGGCTCGCTTTGATATGCAGGAAATGGGTATAAGACGCACTCTTCACCCATTTAAGTTGCCTACTGGGAAATACGAAGCAGCCCCCGCTCTTTTTGAGATGTCTTCGACAGAGAAAAAACAAATGCTTCGTGTGCTAAAACATGTGAAGGTACCTGATGGATATTCTTCCAACATATCTCGTTGTGTAGATGTGAAACACAAGAAGATAAGTGGTTTGAAAAGTCATGATTGTCATGTATTACTACATGATTTGTTACCAGTAGCAGTGAGGGGATGTCTGAAAGATAGAGTAGCTAGAGCCTTAATTGATTTGAGTGCTTATTTTAGAGAACTAAGTTCTAAAGTTCTTAAAGTAAGTCGTCTTGAGGAGATGGAAGTAGAGATTGGAGAAATATTGGCTCGTATGGAGATGATATTTCCTCCATCATTTTTTACTATCATGGTCCACTTGGTCGTACATCTTGTAGAAGAGGCCAAATGGAATGGACCCGTGCAATATCGATGGATGTATCCAATAGAGAGGTACACATTTAATTTACGTACTTTGATATTAACTTTTGAGTTTTAATCACCAACACACACACACATATATATATATATATGCTCTTAGATTTTATGTGGTTAAATTCTCATTGAAGATAATTCTTATCAAGAAATTGGGTGGGTTGTTTTAATTTCAGTTTACTGTTTCTGTTTTGGCATTCTAGCCCTTATCATAGCTGAGATTTTCCATTGAAATGTTTGGACTCCATCTACTCTTTAAGCTATGAAATATATTATTTGCTTATGAAAAATGTATTTTCAATATAGGTACTTGATGACACTCAAAGCTCATGTTGGGAACAAGGCTTATCCTGAAGCCTCAATTGCTCAATGGTACATTGCAAATGAAGCAATTACATTTTGCTCTAGATACTTTGAAGGAGTCAGAACAAGATTTAATAAACCTGCAAGAAATAGTGATGACATGGATCTATTGAGAACGGAAGATTCCCCTGTGAACACTACTTCGGGTCATCCCATTGGAAAAGTAGAAAATATTATCCTTGATCCTACTTCTTGGGTTCAGGCTCACCGATATGTGCTATACAACTCAAAGGAAGTTCTCCCATACATAGAGTATGTTCTCTTTTTCTCCTATAAGCTAGTCTTAATTTCCTTTTATTACTAACTAGAAATTCATTATAATATTTGCTTATCGGATTGACAGAGAGCATAAGGATGAGATTAAAAGGAAACTTTCAAGCAGAAATCGTAGAAATAATGCTTCTCGTCTAATTGAAATTGAGAAAGTCCACCATTCCACCTTTGTTGATTGGTTCAAAGGACGGGTGAGTGCCTTCTTTCGTTTAATTGTGTCCTTATGAACTTAGCTAGATATAGCATTGCCTAAATAAAAAAGTTACATAATTTTTATTTTCGCTTTTCTTCTATCATGTACGCTGTAATACGATGTCGTCAATTAGGTTTGACATTCCTTTCGATATACCAACATAATTAGTAGCTGTTGATTTCCCTTTTTTTGCTGTGAGTATATAGGTAGCTAGGCTAGAGGAGATGCATGATCCGCGATTTACTGCTGAACTGAAAGGGCTAGCCCGAGGTCCGAACTATGGGGTTAGACAATTTAAAGGTTACATCACCAAGGGAGTCAGATATCATGCAAACTGTCGTGAAGAGGAAAGAAAAACTCAAAACAGTGGCGTTGTTGTAGCAACAAAGACCTCAAGTTTAGAAGGTGAAATTTTATATTATGGACGGATAATTGACATGATTGAGTTGAACTACTTCGAAAGGTTCAGAGTAGCTCTATTTAAGTGTGAATGGGTTGACGTGGAACGTGGAAGAGGGTTGAAAAAAGATGCATACGGATATACTATGGTGAATTTTTCAAGATTGATTCACACAGGGTCTAATATACGTGATGAGCCTTTTGTCTTTGCAGATCAAGTTAGGCCTGTATTTTACATTAAAGATTCACAGGAACCTGATTGGTATGTGGCACTTCGAACAAAGCCTAGAGACACATATGAATTAGGTGATGAATTAGTTTATCAATCGAAAAATGCGGATCAATCACTCTCGGTGGAAAACGCTGGTCCAGCTAGTGAAGATGAAAATTGGGTTCGTAATGATTTACGTCCTGTAGCATTTGAGTATGTAGATCCTGGTGTCGCTGCTACAACGAGTGTCATGTCGGAAGATGAAGCATAGACTTTGGAAGTTTTACTTTTCAATTTGACTTTTCATTTTTCCGATGAACATTGAGTTGTACTTAGTTTCCATTTGAAATGACAATGTTGATTCACTCGAATTGTGTGATAAAAAAATTAGCTGAATGTTTTCTTAAATGTTCCTGTTATCAATTGGAGTGCATTGAATAATTGGTGCGGAGCCTGTTGGAAGCAACATATTATCCGGGGGTAAGCCTGGTAAGGACACCATTTTCCTTCTATACTTTCCCTATGCGAGGACTCAGCTTCATTCTCTTTCTGCAGTTTCATTAATTTGTTTATGTGAACTCAAATTGAATGTCCTCGTAGGATTCAAGCCATTGGGGGATGAAGAGGTGTACAGCTTTAGGTCTGATCAGAATACGGAAATACATGTGTTATGTCTGCAACATAGCTACTGAATGCCTCTTCTAAAAGCTTCCTCCTTCATTGTCATTTCTAATTGAAGATGTATTGGTTTAAATGTATGCAGATAGTGTGTTGGTCTTGATTTTTAGTCCACCTGGTTATGGAGTTGGGCTATTGGACACAAGGCGGTATGGTGAAGTGTGCTAAGTGGAGGTGAGGATGCAGAAATGCATACTCCTTGATCAGAGAATGTTGTAACAAATTGGTATTTTGGCTTGACTCAATCTTCTAGAATCAACACAATTTGCTAGAAATGTGATTATTCACATGAATTTGCATATAAAGTGAAATAAGAAAGTGGATATAAAATCTGAGCAGTTAGCAGATAGCTCGAATAGAAAGAAGCCCCATTCCATTTTGGTCGGTTTCTTAGTCTAGTCTCATCTCATCACAGACTAGCCGGCGCATGAGAGTTGACTTAGCGGCAGCGGTTTGTTGTCTTTGAGCTGTTCTACTTTTGTTTTCATGCAGATTTATGGACTTACCACGATTCACATGAATTTTAGATGATGAAATTCAGAAAGTCTGGATAATCGAATTCCTCATCTATGGGATTGGCACTGGGTGCAATCATAGAAGTAAGTCTAGGATCTGCCTCTCTATTTGGCATTCTTTTACTGTCTTCTATTATGCCCTTTATTAATTTTCATAACTGTTCCTCAAATTAAGTGCTACATGAGGCAGCTCTTAACTGGGCTTCACTATTGCCATGTTAATCAAGTACTTCATCGTGATATCAAAGGTTCTAATCTTCTCATAGACCTGAGGGGAACCTAAAGCTTGCTGATTTTGGGCTTGCTAGGTCATTTTCGAATGATCATAATGCAAATCTTACAAACCGTGTTATTACTTTATGGTACAGACCTCCAGAGTTGCTTCTTGGGGCAACAAAGTATGGTCCAGCTGTTGATATGTGGTCTGTTGGCTGTATCTTTGCTGAGCTTCACCCTTATCTGCATAGCGCGCAACTGCAGCTGCAGACAGACTTCTAAACTATAAAAAAAAAACGTGAGTAACTTCGACAGCTAGCAACTTTTTGAGCTAAAACAGAAGCAAATCCCTAGCGCAGAGACATCCGTCAGCGCGGATTGCCTGGTGGGCCTGATAGATATTCTTCTTGGCGAGGAGAGCTCGGGTAAACCAAGACCGCCACCTGAGGTAACCGCTCCGTCCTTTTTCAGTTGTCCTATTGTCTCCCATTCACAGTGCTTGCACTTCGTTTCGTTTTTTTTTTCGTGTTTCAGATTACCGTTCTTTATTTTGCAAGCATCCTCCATCAATCGAGTTTCTAATTTTGGTTCCTCTCCCTCTGTCTCTCTCTTCCGTTCACTTTCTTTAGATCGAAGCTAGGGGAGAGAAAAACCATCACCTGCGCCCTCGAATTGTATTGTCTCAGAGGTTTTTCGAATTTTCGGCTGTGGCCTGAGATTTCCCCTTGCGCCTACGAATCAGGTAATTAGTGAATTCTTCTCTTCCTTCTTCAGACTTGGGCTGTGGATTATGACTCTCTTCTGGCTGCTGATTGATATCCCGATTCCTTCTCCGCCTGCTCTGCCGTTATCTGTTTAGAAATTTCAGCTTATGAACCAGTTGAAGTAGGTGATTCCAACTGGAGAAAGCTATACTATGATTCATGTTTTGATGTTTTTGCTTCGATGATAAGCCAATGAAACTTTGTAATTAGCGCTTGTTTTGATGTTGGTGAGAACTTCGACTGCTAGTTCTCAAGGACTGATACGGACTGCTTAGTGGAGTTTATTAGAGTTTTAGTAAGAAGCTGTGCTCTGTCCGTATCTAGTTGAATTGAACGAATGCTCACGTAGTGAATGGGTTTTAGGTGTGTTGCCTCCATGCTGATTATCTTAGTTCATTTATCACACCTGCATAAGTGCATACACAGTCAATTAGGGGGTTGGAGTTAGGTTTTATCATTTAACATCTAAATTCGTTAATATGTTCCCTACTGTCGTTGTGGTCTTTTCTAGATTTTGTGATGAAAGCATGCTTTGATCTCTGTAGTGTTAGGTTACAAAACTGTCCATCCCTTCTCCCCTGAAGTTCAACCTCTCCACGACAGAAAATCTAGCCCATTAATAGAAAGATTCATGCATTAGTTAGCCACGGGCCCCAAAATCTAGGGTATTAATAATTGAGGGACTGTTTCATTTCACTCTTACTTGTGGCTGTCTGTGAGCTGCTAACTTATATATCTTGTCATCATATTGCTGCTTTTCCTTCATTGTATTTCCTCTCGTTTTTTTCCCCCTGTTTCAGTGGGCTTTTAGTGCCTTCCAGACTTGTCCTACCTTCTTGTTTCTTCCCAGTTTTGAACTCCTTTGCTCCCCTTCTTTTACTTACTCGAAGTTTAATTTTAACTTGGGGATTCCATAGTTCCAGCTGGACGGCTTATTTCCTTATATTTTCTTATTTTGCTGCTGCTGGCCCTGATTGCTCTGTTTAAACTCTTAGTTTGTTTCTTTAAATGTAATCTATATCACCATTAAAAAAAAAAATGTGGCTGAAACTGTTGGAGAAGGTCTTGGCAAATAGTTACAAGATCCACCATCATTTTTACCAGCTACTTGAGTTGAAAAGAGTGCATAAATCGTTCTGGAAAAAACTTTTATGGTCTTGGGTAATTTTTTGGATAGTGATTTGTGCATGGATGTTTTCTTTCTACAACCACCATGCAATCGAGAAGAGAAAAGTGACACTTGCTAGTATGTGTGTTGAAAGAGCTAGAATGTTGCAGGATCAATTCAATGCGAGTATGACCCATGTTCAAGCCATATCCATCTTGATCTCCACCTTTCACCATGGCAAGAATCCTTTGGCTATTGATCAGGTTTGTAGAGTTCCCTTGTAGATTAGCTTTTCTCTATTATTTCTGGTTGCTTGAGTTTGAGTTTGAGATTCGAGATTTTAACTTATTAGTGCACTGTTTGTGTAGAGAACCTTTGCCAAGTACACAGAAAAAACAGCTTTTGAGAGGCCATTAATGAGTGGTGTGGCATATGCTATAAGGGTCCTTCACTTGGAAAGGGAGAAGTTCGAGAGGCAACAAGGTTGGTCCATAAGAAAGATGAACACCGTTCAACAAAATCCAGTTCATAAGGACATTCACATGCCAGAGAAGTTTGAGCCATCTCCAGTCCAAGAGGAATATGCTCCAGTGATCTTGGCTCAAGATACTGTTGCTCATATGGTTTCTCTTGATCTGCTGTCCGGGAAAGTAAGCTTTAACTATATGTTTTCATGTATGTTTTTATTTTAATTTATTCGAGATGTGGTAATTAGGAACAAGTTTGGATTTTTCATTAGTAAGCCTCAATTAGCCATTTGTGGAACTTGTAGGAAGATTGTGACAATGCGATACGAGCAAGAGAATCCGGGAAAGGGGTACTAACTACTCCTTTTAGGTTATTGAAAACCAATCGCCTTGGTGTAATTTTGACATTTGCTGTCTATAAAAGGGATCTCCCTGCAGATGCAACTCCAAAGGACAGGGTGGAAGCTACTGATGGGTATATATTATTTTTGGCATTAGTGTGTGCAATGATAAGAGGCTACGGCTTGTTTGGTCTCACAACTTCATGGATTATGCTTTTTTAGGTATTTGGAAGGTATCTTCGACATCGAGTCACTCGCAGAGAACTTATTTCAACAGTTTGCAGGCAAAAAAACCATCCTGGTTAACCTATATGACACAACTAATCGTTCTCAGCCAATCAGTATGTATGGCTCCGAAGTATATGTGGACAAATTGGAGCACGTGATTGCTCTTAACTTCGGTGACCCCCTTCGAAACCATGAAATGCGTTGCAGGTAATTCAACAGCTGAAATCTATGTTTTCAGTAAGTACGCATTTAAATTTGGTTGTCGTTTTAGAGGCTGAATGACTAGTGGTTGCTGCTGTCCGTATATGAGTCTGGAATGCGACTGCTGATGCCGGATTGTCTTGGTGAGAATGCATGGTCTTTGTTGCTGTTTCTGTCGGAGTTCTTTGAGGTCGCTGTTATCCCTGTCTTTCTAGGTTTGTTATGTTAGTGCTTACAGCCATAGGCAGCAAGAGCTCTTTATGGCTTGAGTATCCAGGTGGTCTGTATGGTGTGTCCTACTTTGGGTTGACATTGTGAGCTGTCCTTTCTTTTCCACTTTCTTGCCTGTTGGGTTATTACAGTTTGGGATTGGTAAGAATGCATTTGGCAGGGATTTATGTTGGAGGCACCTAAGTTACCTGCTCCTTCCATTTAAGTTCGGACTATAGGATGCTTGTGTTTTTCCTTCCTTCTATCGTGTTATTATTGCTCTGTGTGTTCTTGTTTGTTCAAACAGGCGCATGTGGTTCTTTATTCCTTTCAGTTTTGTTATAAGTAATAAATAATAAAATATCATTTATAAAAAAAATTGGTTGTCGTTAGCTATTGTTTTTTTTCTTTTTGAACCCAGATTCAAGCACAAAGCTCCATTGTCGTGGCTTGCAATAACGACTACAGGTTCTACTCTTGTGATTACTTTGCTTCTCGGATACATAGTCTTTGCAACCATGAACCATATGGCCAAAGTACAGGAGGAATACAATCGGATGGTTGAGTTAAAGAAAAAGGCTGAGGCTGCTGATGTTGCAAAGTCTCAGGTACGTCAATTCTTGTTTCAATAGTTGAAGTTATTTTTTTGCTTTGACCAGTTAGGCTTGTTTCTTGACCTGCCCACCTGTGGTTTCAGTTTCTTTCTACTGTTTCTCACGAGATTAGGACCCCAATGCATGGTGTATTAGGTAAGGTCGAAGAGTTCTTATTCCTTTCTACCATTATGCTTGAGCTCGGTTTAATACTTGATATCAAGTTCTTTGGGATTTTATACTTTGAGCTCGGTTTACTTTTTCAGGAATATTAGATATCCTTCTAGACACTGATCTTGATGTGACGCAACAAGACCATGTCCGAACCGCACAAGCTAGTGGAAAAACTCTTGTCTCACTTCTGAATGAGGTGTTGGACCAAGCAAAGATAGAGTCTGGGAAGCTTGATCTTGAATCCGTACCGTTTGACCTTAGAGCCATTATGGACGATGTTTTGTCTCTCTTCTCTGGGAAGTCTCAGGAGAATGGGGTTGAGGTAGCCTTATGAATAATCATAGTTCCTCTTTCAATTTCAAACGCCCACATCAATTTCAGCTTCGATTTCCAACCTTTTGAACTTTTTTCTTGTAACAGCTGGCAGTCTATATCTCTCACCGTGTTCCTGATATGCTCATCGGTGATCCGGGAAGGTTCCGACAAATCATCACCAATCTCATGGGAAACTCAATTAAAGTAAGTCCCAAAATTAGTCACTTTATTCTTCTTTATTTCGTTCTGATATGTCTATTGGTATCTGATATGTGAGATTCATTGTGAAAGAGGCATAGAGAAAGGAAAGCTTCTTATTGTTCAGCAAAAATGCATTACATTATTAATGAAGGAGCTAATGTCCTTTTTATGTTGTCCACTTCTAATAGCTAAATGTAACCACTTCTAATAACTAACTATATAACGTTGCCTAAAAAAACTGACTATATAACAGGCTAACCACTTCTCAATTGAGTTAAGGATAATGAATCCCATTAGTTTTGGCAACTGATCTAACATATTTTTTACCTTGAGTTGATTACTTATAACGATGGTTTATTTTGTTTTGTTACCAGTTCACTGAGAAAGGACACATTTTTGTTACTGTCCATCTTGTTGAGGAAGTGATGGAAACCACAGACATTGAAAGAGAAGCATCATCAAGAAACACACTGAGCGGGTTTCCTGTACCAGATAAACGCCGTAGTTGGGCAGGATTCAAAAATATTGGTCAAGATGGACGCAATTGCTCTCTCTCTCCCGACCGTATCAGTGTGATTGTGTCGGTGGAGGATACAGGAGAAGGTATTCCTCAAGAAGCTCAACCTCGCATCTTTACTCCTTTTGTTCAAGTTGGTTCATCCATCTCTAGGAAACAAGCAGGAACCGGAATTGGCCTTAGCATAAGCAAATGTTTGGTGACCCTAATGGATGGAGAACTTGGGTTTGTGAGCATACCAAAGGTTGGTTCCACCTTCACATTTACCGCGAGTTTTACAATTGGTTGCTCGAAACAATCTAAGATTATCTACCCAGAGTTTCAATGCATGAGAGCCTTAGTCGTTGATTCTAGGCAAGTTAGAGCCATTGTCTCTAAATACCATGTGCAAAGGCTTGGAATTCAAGTAGAAGTAGTTCCTTCTTTAGACCATGCTTTGTCTACTATAAGTATCGGGAATGCGATTTTCAGCATGGTCCTAGTTGAACAAGTTGTTTGGGATGCGGATTCAGCAGTTTCTTCTCTCTTTGTCAACAAATTAAGAAAA
This sequence comes from Linum tenue, assembly GCA_946122785.1. Taxonomy (NCBI): domain Eukaryota; kingdom Viridiplantae; phylum Streptophyta; class Magnoliopsida; order Malpighiales; family Linaceae; genus Linum; species Linum tenue. The sequence continues at coordinate 46,477,397 of CAMGYJ010000010.1, forward strand.
CTTGACCAGCAACTTAGTTCAAAGCTATTCATCCTAGCAAACTCTGTTAACCATTCCAAAAAAAGAGACATGCTTGAGCTTCATGGGTTGAGTATAATCATGAAACCACTGAGGTCAAGTATGTTGGCTGCGTCTTTGCAAAGAGCCATAGGTGTGGGGAACAAGGGGAATCTTCGGAAGCTCTCTAGTTTGTCTCTTTCGGGATTACTTGCTGGAAGGAAGATTCTTGTTGTGGATGACAATTATGTGAACCTTAAGGTAGCTGCTGGTGCCTTGAAAAGATATGGAGCTGATGTGGTCTTGGCTGAGAGTGGCGAGAAGGCAATCTCTTTTCTCGAGCCTCCTCACACATTTGATGCCTGCTTCATGGACATCCAAATGCCTGCAATAGATGGGTAAGTGGGTCTTTCCTTTAATATGTTTATACTGCCTCCTTTCTTGGTCTTTGTTGATTTTATTTTACATGCAGCTTTGAAGCTACAAGAAGAATTAGGGAAATGGAAGATAACATCAATGACCGAATTCAGAATGGAGACGCATCAATTGAAGCATGTAGAAATATCTCAAATTGGCATGTACCTATATTGGCAATGACAGCTGATGTCATCCAAGCTACACAAGATGAATGCATTCGATGTGGGATGGATGGATATATTTCCAAACCGTTTGAAGGCGAGCATTTGTATCGGGAACTTTCGCGTTTTTTCACAAGTTCACCTCTGATGAAATGTATAGAGAACTTTTGAATGATTGGATAGCTCAATCAGAAGAATGGTTCCTTGGTCAGTTCGTAAACTGCTCAAATGGTTGTCATATTTCGCTCCTATATAGTGATTCTGGAACTTGAATGAAGGAACACTTTTTCATGCAAGCTTCCACTTATCGGCAAATATCTAACTAACCTCATCGGGTGATCCACAAAGCTCAAAAATCTTGCATGATCGTCATATCATTAAATAATAAATTATTTAATTTTATGGAGAAAAAACTGAACAGTGAAAACAAAATGAAACAAAGCAACAAATTAAAAAAAAAAAAAAAAGATAAACGACCTCGGTCAAAATCCATAATCTTCTTCTCTTCTCTCTTAACTAGCACTCCAAAAGGTCCAAGAACTCTTCTCCGCCACCATCAACAGCCGCTTGAGGAAACTTTCTAGTCACCGACAAGAGGGATAGGCAGTGGCGGATTCAGGAATTTTACATAGGTGTGTCATCTTTGAAAAAATAAAGTAAAATTAAATTAAAAATTAAATAAATTAAATAATTCTTAAATAAGAAAATTCCCAACTCGTACAAGTTTAAAATATCCATGATTTATTTTTGTATTCTAAAAAAATATAAAATACATTTGGTGTCTATACTGCTCAACAAATTTGTCTCGGTATATCCTACTAGACAATCATTCATAAACTAACGCATATTTGACTTCTAAATTTGTTCTTGATGTAACTCAAAACTGAAAAGACACTTTCAATACTTGTCGTACAAGCATAAAATCAATACAAATTAAGGGTAGCTTGTAAATAGATTAATTGTTAGGTTTTGAAAATAATTAAAGATAGAGAATAGGGTTTTGCATAACAAGTAGTGATTATCCTTATCCATCATTTTGGTTTCGAAAGAGAAAAAATTAGAATATGTGATCGAACCAAAAGTAAATAAAAATGGAGGGTTCAAATCACAAAGAAGCAAGTTTATTAGTTCGCTTTTGACCGATTCAAATGCAATTTTGATAGAAATTTCTTTCATATTTAAGATAATTTACAGGATCAACAGTGAGTCAAACTATATAGGGTACCATTCAATTAAATTTTGAGTGGACCGTGAACTAATCAAACAAACAATTTGAATCGAATCAAATAACCTAGATTGTCGTGAATAGGGGGTGAAACCATTACAATAATTTTGATTTTTTTCCATGGAAAAGAAGATATTAATTAAACGAGAAGAATATGTATAATTTTTTTCAATATCATCCTTATTAATTATATAATGATACTTCGCTCGTGACATTTCTCTAAATGTCAGACAAGCAACACTTGTATATGTCACCGTTACATGTCACAATCTATATGCTATGCTGACACTTCACTAGCTACACTTCTCTAAATGTCAGACAAGCAACTAAGCTATTGTGACATTTAGTTATGTGACTAGCTTATATCACAAATACTTCTTTATTTTGACACTTTTTAGTTGACACTTCTCTAAATGACAGAAAAACGTGTTTATTGTTGTGACAATTGAAGATGTCAACATTAAATGTCACAATATATATGCTATACTGACACTTTGCTCATGACACTTCTCTAAATGTCAGACAAGCAACTAAGCTATTGTGACGTTTGGTTACGTGACCAATTTATGTCAGCAATACTTCTATATTTTGACACTTTTTTAGTGACACTTTTCTAAATGACAGAAAAACGTGTTAATTGCCGTGACAATGGAAAATGTCAACGTTAAATGTCACAATATATATGGTATACTAACATTTCACTCGTGACATTTCTCTAAATGTCAGACAAACAACTAAACTACTGTGACATTTAGTTATGTTACCAACTTATGTCACAAATACTTCTCTATTTTGACACTCTTTTAGTGACACTTTTCTAAATGACAGAAAAACATATTTATTACTACGACAATCGAATATGTCAAAATTAAATGTCACAATAAATATATTATATTGACACTTACCATAAATGTCACAAAAACCTTCAAAGTGAATGGTTTTACTGACATTTTTTGAAACTGTCTTTAAAAACATGTCACTATAGTTGGTTTTTTTTGTAGTGGTAGTTCACATCAATCAATTTCCACCGTGAGCTTCCTTGCATGGATTGAAAAGGACTCCATGATAAAAAGAATATATTGACGAAAAACATAAACGTACGAAAAGACCCGGGATTCTGGGGGAGAGAAAATCATGCAATAAAGTTAAACATGTAGAATCTTAACCAGATTATGGTGTTTAATTACAGGTCGTATTGTAATAATCGGTACACAAACATACATGACCGTCGAAATTATATATGCACAATTTGCAATCGTTGGATGAAAGTGGTTGTAGTTTTGTAAATAAGATGTCATCGTGTCCATCCAACGACGATAGAGTTTCCACACTTGATTCGTTGGCTTCACACCCCTATGTTCATGTTTTCACTAGTGACGACAATTTCGAGCTGACCTGTTTACGCAACTTGTTTTGTGGGATGGGTAACACCCGCACCAACGCAGGGGCAGGGAAACCATGATACTATCCTCTACTTGACTCGCCCTGCCTGATATGCCTCATTTCTGACCTGTTTTTGCCTCAATTACATGTAATTCTTATGATTTTTAATTGCATCGCCCAATATTTTAGCTATAATAAAATTGTAATAGGCGAGAACCTCAATTTCTTGAATAATTTAGCTGCACTTGTCACGAGACAGAAATGAACATCGAAGTATCTTACCCGAACTACTCATTGCCATTAATCCTAGTTGTCACGAATGTGCTGTGAACCTTTTGACAAAATTGATTGAATCTAATCAATATAAAAGGAAAGCAAAGGAATTTATTGGTCGTTTCTGTGTTTATTATTTGAAAGACCCGAAAAAGACTCGTTTTTGTTTTCTTCGATCTGTAGTAAGTAAGGATTGCCGGATTGACTGTTAGACTTAAATATTTCTCACGCTTTAGTCTTGAGTCTTGTAACTAGTAACTATTCCACAAGCGAATCTTTGTTGGAAATTAACTATTTTAATTTCCAAGTTGGAGATTGCAATGTGCAAAGTAATTGCTAGTCCATATCAAACAAAAATATATTATTTATAGTTAATGACATATATATGTCGACTTCCCGTAACAACTTATGTTGGGATGTGGAGTGGGTCAAATTACCCAATGGGGTTAAGGATTATAATCTTTCAAAATTATAGAATTATTGGGGTTGAATTGAATTGAAATGTGGTTCTTGACTTTGAATTCCTAGTAGAATATTTGACAAATCGCACTTACATACAATAAATACTTAGAAAATTTCATTGACCAAGTGATGGCGTCGAGAAAGGTGTTAACGATGAAGTAGTGATGTTTTGATTTCGGTATCGTAGGGTTCGAATGTAATGTCACTTTTTTTATAAACATTTTGGTTGTATATCTATTAATGCCATAAGGGTGTGATAGTTTAAAAGGAAAAAGCATCATAAAATGTAGCGCTTTCCTCTTATCTATTTTTGAAATTTTGGCAACTATGGATTTCACTTTATTTGATTAAGTTATTTTAAGGTATGAGATATTTTGTGGTATATATATTAAGGTATAAGTTATTGACTAAAAAATTCCATAATTTTTTTTACGTTATTTATGGAGCATTACAATTTCACCGAGGGTAAATAGTCATTATTCTCTCCTTAAAATATCTATAAGTGTCCAAACAAAAACAGTTATTAATTATTTATATACTTCTTAGCGGTGACCGATGGTGGTACACATCGACCATTGATTTCACACTGTTGAGTTGAGATGAAAGAGATGAGTTTAAAGATTAAAGTTAAGTAGAGAGAAGAGAAACTAATTACTTACAATCAACGGTAAGGAAGAGGGCAAGCAACAAAGAGATGAGTTTGAAGAATATTTTCTCTATTTGATATTCTAGTATTTTTTTATGCAATTCAGATAATGAAGTGGTCTGAGATTTGTATCTATTTGGATATGTAAACGATTTCTCATGTTAAAATCTCCTCCTATTTATAGGACAACATGATAAGGAGGTGAGTATCTTTTTGTTATATGATTGGACTTTGCTACGGTGACTTGCAAGTCACCGTGACTTGGACAAAACGGTCGACATGTTCATTGATATGGTCGATCTATTTAGACAAAATGGTCGACCTCTTCACTGATATGGTCGACCTAATTGTTGGAATGGTCGACCAAATGTACTATTTTTCATTTTACTATGTTAAACAAACGGTCAACCTCTTCCACTAAAAGGTCGTCCACTATACAAAAAAATGGTCTACCACTTCCATCAAGTGATTTACATATTTCCCCAAGCGGTCCACCTCTTTCAATAATTGATCCATTTGATGAACCATTGCTAGTAATATCATCATATATAATTAGAGTCCATTAACAATAGATATGCTTGCTAGTAAGATATTTAAAATTAGTACAAAGGCTGCAAGCATAGATAAAAAGTTTCTCGAATGATTGTTCTCTCGTAAATTTGAAAAATGTTTCGTATTTATTTCTTATATTTGACTTACTTTATAGAGACTTTCATCTTTCTTAAAATTCAAAGTTTTTTTGTTTCTATCCTAAAGTTGTCTTGTGATGGATCAACTTTGTTGCTATTGTTGTTATGAAGATGCTCAAAAAGTAGAGTATATTTGTTATACAATTGTGTCATCTTCAACATCCATAAATCTCATATCATCACTTTTGTAGATTTTTATTCCAGAAGAGTTAAAAGAGGGTGTTTCTGTCTGTCTTGCCTTACGTAGGGATTTGGTTGCCCACAGATGATAGGATGTTGCATTACTACAAAAACAATTTTGTATTTTTGGTCCCTAGTGTCCATTATGTTCCTAATGTAAGTATAAGGTAATTGTGTCATCTAGTAGACCATAGGCCGAAAGTGGAGATCGTTCACCGAAAGAGGTACGTAAACCATTTTGCAAAATCGGTAGACGGTTTTGGCGGAAGTGGTCTACCTCCTCCAACAAGCAGTTATAAGTTGAATGTAAGTGTGTCACAGGTTGACCCATTGCCAGAAGAGGTAGACTGGTTGCCTCGAGTTGTAGACCGCTTGGTAGAAGTGGTAAATAATTTTCTTGTAAAGTGGTCGACCACTTAAAGGTAATTGTGTCATCAGATCGACCCATTTCCGGAAGTGGTTGACTGTTTGACTCAAGTGGCAGACCAATTGGTGGAAGATGTCGACCATTTTTTTGAAAAGTGGTTGCCCACTTGGTGGAAGAGGTTGACCACTTGAAGGTAAGTGTGTCATCAGGTCGAGCCATTTCCGGAAGTGGTAGACCACTTGAAGGTAATTGTGTCATCAGACTCGTGTTTATGGTGAATTGGTGGGGTTCTCATTTGTCAATGAATGATAATGATTGCGATATTTCGTTTATGGCATTTTGCTGATCCGACTGAATCCCTAGTGCGGATAAAAGGCAATTTGACCTAATGTCTCGTCTTACAAAATGCGATTCATTCATATTATTTATTCCTTTGTCGATTTCAATTGATGCAAAATGGGGTGATTTAAATTGTCCTTTGTCATCAATTGATGAATCATCATTTCTGTGTTGTGCATAGTGCAAGAATGAGTGCTTAAACTTATGCTTAGACAAGTTTAGCCGCTAGGCAAACACAAGAATGCCATGTTCATAACTTGAAGGCGGCGGAGTACGACGAAGAATCTAATGGGCTGTTTGGAGAATATGAGTTTAAATCTATAGATTGTCAACAATCTAAAGATTCTAACTCTCTGGATTGTTGAAAACCGATTTGAAAAATGTTTATTGTTTTGTAACGATGATCGTTATCATTCAATGAAAATAAAAAATTTTAATTTTATATTAAATAACACGTTCGTCCTTAATAAACTTACCGACTTGAAATTTTTATAAATTTTGATTGAAATTTAGGGAACATTACAATTTCAATGTTACGAGAACTATTTATTTATTTGTTCCATTAAACTACCCCAACAAAAATAGATTAACACCCATCATGGACATCAAGTATCAATTATTCATAATTTCATATGCCTCTTGGCGGTGGTGACGGGAACATACTTATCAGTTGACATTGACCCATGACACATTTACATTGAATTTCAGGAATGGTTATTTTTGGGCAGAAGTCCTTGCAGTCCTCAACGGTTTTGCATGGATGAGTTGACAAATTGTCTCTAGATCCCCTCACTTCCACTCCTCTATCTGCAAAAAAAAAAAAAAAAAAAAAAAATTATTAGTGATGTATACTCAAAGTTGAAACCATATTCATTTATCAAGATATTATCATGATTATTTTTGCTAATTAAATATGACTAAGAAGAAAAATTAATCAATTACAATGAGCGACAAGAAGGAGGGCAAGCAGTAAAGAGCAGAGTTTGATGGATGTTTTCTCCATTTGATGTTCTTGTTTTTTTGTTGATGCACTTCAAAAAAATGAAGAGGCCAGAGATTTGTATCTTCGAGTATTGGAATATGAGGATGATTTGTCATAGTAAAAAATATTTATAAGCCAAGACGACAAGTTGGTGGGTATTTTTTTTTAGTTGCGTGATTAATTATCTTCCTTAAAGTAGGTGTTAAATACAATATTCCAATTAATATTGAGATATGTTTCCATGTATATTCCAATTAATTTAAAATTTTAAGTTAGGAAATTTTTTGGGGATAAACTTTATTTAGGATTTCTTTGCATGATATTTGAACTATAAACAAACAAGTTTCATTAAAAATTTAACTCGTATTTTATTTTTATTACCCAGGAACCTCAGCCCCACGTGTCACTCTGTGACAGCGGGTCCTACTAAATCTGGGGGCCACCTGCAATCAAATTCGACGCCAACGGGGCTTTACCCCCAACAGCCTTGTACCTCCGGGAACACCAACAGACCTTGTTTGAATTCGAACCTAGGATCTGAAACTTCCAAACCTTCACTGTCGCGATAATTTTATCGTTAAACTATCTTATCTTTGGTACAATATCATGCACGTTCTATAACCATGATACAATCTTATTCAAATATACTGAAATAGATTTTAAATATTTTAACAATAGTTATATTTTGGAATAGTATCAAGATATCGAGACTCACATCAAGTGCTGAGAAATTGGGCCTTTTGGATTTGAAAAAGCCCATACCCAAAATCCGTTAAACCCAATTCGCCCAACTAACTTCATTCACGCGCCAATTTCGCTATGTTCACGCGCACCCAACGGTCTTCAGTTCACTCTTCACTCCCCAGCTCGCCGAGATCCCCAAACTCCGAGTCCGAACGGCCTCTCCACAATCGCCGGTTCATGTCGAGCTCCTCCTCCTCCGCCGCCGCCGCCGACAGCGCATCGCCGGACCCTCCGCCAATCCTAATCCCCGGACTTCCGGACGACGTCTCTCTGAACATCCTAGCTCGCGTCCCGCGCTCCCACCACCCGTTCCTCTCCCTCGTCTCCAATCCCTTCCGCTCCCTCCTCTCGTCGCCGCTCTTCTACGCCGCCCGCTCGACCTCCCACTCGGCGGAGCCTTTTCTCTACCTCTGCGTCCGCATTGCCGGATCGATTTCGGTCAATTGGTTCACGCTCTGCTGCAACTCCTCAAACCCTAGAAATGCTCGGAGAATCCTCGTCCCTCTCCCGCCGCCTCCTTCGGCACTCGTCGGCTCCGCTTACGTCGCCGTCGGACCCAAGATCTACGCGATCGGCGGGTCGATCGAGGACGTCGCGTCCCCGCACGCGTGGTCGCTCGACTGCCGGTTCCGCACGTGGGAGGCTCTCCCCAATATGCACATTTCGCGGGAGTTCCCCGCGGCGGGCGCGGTGGACGGGAAGATCTACGTGATCGGCGGGTCGGTAGTGGATACGTGGTCTCGGTCGAGGAATTGGGCGGAGGTTTTCGATCCGGCGACGGGGAAATGGGAATCGGTAGAGAGTCCGGGGGAGGAATTGCTGCGGGCGAAATGGATGCACGCAAGTGCAGTGATCGACGGCAGAATTTACGCTATGGCGGATCGGAACGGCGTGGTTTATGAGCCGAGGAGTGGGAAATGGAGGAGCGTGGAGAAGAGGCTGGATTTAGGGTGGAGGGGAAGGGCTTGTGTGGTTGATGGGATATTGTATTGCTATGATTACTTGGGGAAGATTCAGGGGTTTGATGCAGGGGAAGGTGTTTGGAAGGAGCTGAAAGGGTTGGAGAAGAAGCTGCCGAAGTTTCTTTGTGGAGCGACAATGGCGAATGTGGGAGGGAAGCTGGTGGTGGTTTGGGAAGGGAAAGGAGAAGGTGGTGGTGGGCAGAAGAGGAAGGAGATGGAGATTTGGTGCGCTGAGATTGAGTTGGAGAAGAAAGGCGGAGGAAAGGAGTTGTGGGGGAATGTGAATTGGTGTGATGTTGTTCATAAGGTTCCTAATGGGTCTTCAATTGTTCATTGCCTGGATGTTACATTTTGATCTCTCAGGCTTCTGCAATGGTATGACGAATCAGGTATGGCTTTTTTTCAATCTGAAATTGTATGTTACAGCTACTTATCTGAAATTGATTGAATACAGGCTCTTTCGGCGAACCTTACTAGTAGATGTGTGCTGGTCATTGAGAAAGAAATGGTGAAAGTGAATGTTCTAGCTCTTAATTTGCAGCTCATTATCTCCAATGATGGTTTGTTTAGGATAGTGAATGATGGGAAATCAAAAAGATTGTAGCTTTAGGTTGTCTATGTCTTTGTTGTCTAGCCGAAAGCATGAAGAGATGGCTCTCTGCACCAAAAATGTTACTAAAGGCACTTGTCTGGAAATAGATTCTGCAAGAGTAGGACATGTATTTGAATAAAGGTGTAGCTAGTCTTTTGAGGGCTTGGAAATGACAGACTCAGAGTAGATGAACTACTGGAAAGCATTTGAAATGCAGCTTGATTAGCAAACTCTTTCAGTTCACAGCTAGTTCTGTATAGGATTAAAGCGATCATACGCATTAAACACCTCGAAGTTATCTATGATTGCCATTGTTTCATACTTCTAAGTATCAAGATAACTGGGTTTCTTTCTGAAGTGTTCCTTTCTATGTTGCTTCGCAGAACCAAGATGAATATATGTGATATCTTTGCTCTATCATCTTCTGAGATTAACATCTCGCCATAATCCCAGGCCCTGCCAGCCACGGGGAATAAGGCGCGTACCAAGCTGTGATCTCTGTTCTGTACTATTCAAAACCGGTTGAGCTATGAACCAGACTGCTGTAACTGTAAATGTGGGTAGTAATGATCCTGTTGTAATTGTCGAGTTATTATTATCATTGTAAACAATGCTGGAGGGAATGGACCCATGATGTTGTAGAGTGTCCTGTTACTGTAATTTGCGAGGTTCTTATTATCAAGGTACTCACCCAACCTCGATTCATTGTCATTAATCCTTGTAAGAACATCAGCCACCTGAGTACTCTTTGAAATAAGCAGTGTAGATAGCATAGCAGAAATGGTGATTCTGATTGCACAACTCCACACACCATTATTGGAGTCATGGAGATCTATTGAAGATCCATCATATACTAGAAAGTGGAAATATTATCTCTTTGATCTCATATATTTACTGTGTTGCCAGTAAGATGCTAATGGGGAAGCCATTGTACTCCACTATATTTCACTTTACATTCAAATATGTTTACATTATCACCAGGTGAGTGCTCACAAATTTAATATATAATGTGTGGGTGATTGTCATTCCTAGGTTCGATTATTGGTGTGTTTAACTAGTGGTCACATATCGCTACAAATATGGTCCTGAATTTGTTTGTAACAGTAAGCTCAATCAATCCTCTTAGTACGCTCAATCAAGTAGCATGTGCTCGCCTAACTACATGCTTCGTCCTCGGTGTCCTTAACTCAATTAGTTTTTCAGCCTCAAACAATCGAGATTCAACCCTTAGAGTGTTTTAACTAGTGGTCACATATCTATACAGCGATCGTCCCTAATCGGTCGTGCATTTGTGATGAATGACTAACAAACTCGTCAATTAGTGTGCGTTAGCATCGGGTCTTACTAGTGGTACTCCAACAATCATGTAGGAAATTTTACTCTTGTACAGTTGTACTTCCCCTTGTACTCCTCTCCCAGCCAAAGTTTACTGACTGTGTTTCCCACCAACTTTCATTGATCATTCTCTTCATAAGTATTAACTAATAATAATATGATTAAGCACTAAGAATCATTCCTGCATAAGCAAATCTGGCAAAAGCATGCACCCAAAAAGGATGGAGGTGAAAACTTTTCACTTTTTATCGTCTTGTCTCTTGGGTTATGTTCGATTAAAGAATGGCAAAAGTGGAACTCCCCATTTTGTGCTCTAAACATTGGTTACTCTACCAAAAGCTAAAAAGAAAAGGACGATCGAGAAGGCAAAAGGAAGCATTAATCGCTAATGCTAAATCTTTAACATTCTCATCATGACCATTGACCACAGGGGATGCCGACTGATCCTAATTTATTTGCCTCAATGGTTTTACTAGTTACTCCCCCAATGCATAAGATAGTGTCGTCTATCTCTTTGGTACAAACTCGTCGTTCAATATTGAGTCTGTTCGTTGATGATGACAGTATTGGAAGTTGTTCAACCCATGCCTCTTGTAGCATTTTAATATCTTGTAACCCTCTTTTCTTGGCGTTTTACCACCTCCTTTGAATAATAGAAAAAAAGCACAACAAATCATTGACAAATGATCCATCGCGGTGAATATTCTCGAACATACTTCTTGATGATAGGGGATGAGGCCGCTGGATGAACGCGATAACAATTTCGTAAATAAATCGTCATAGTTTCCATCCAACGGCCAACAAAGCGCCCCAACATACGTCTGGCGACTGAACCATCTAGTGCGCATGTTCTCAATCACAAAACACCATGTGAGCATCATAGTCGGGTTGAACCAATTTTGTTATAATTAATCTTCATCGACGACAGAACATTCTGGGAACGTGTTCTCACAGGCGCCATGCGAGCACCATAACAGGGTTGAATCATTGTTGCTATAGATCATCAAGCCGAGTAAACTACATTAATTGAGTACTTAAGCAATGGAGTGCGGTATTCATGGAAGGCCACACATTTTTTGGTCCCACTTCCCTTTCTTTTTTCGTAATAAAACTCTAAATATTCCAATTTGCCACGGAAGGAAAAAAATAAAAATTAAGTTTCATGCAAACATCAATTTTTTTTTTTTGGCCAAGTTGGGTGTTCTTTCGGAACTTCTATACTGTATTGTTGCTGGTACGAATCAGACTAAAGCTTAAAGGGGGCAAAGGAGAAGTCACAAATTAACTAAAGAGGGAGAAGATAATGAAAATGAATGATAATGATGGATGGAGTATAAATATTAACACCTAACCTTAATTGCTTAGTTATTAGTTATATTTATTTTTTACATATATAACCATTACTGTTTTGTATTTTTATATAGCATATTCGACTATAAATAGTTGTTGTCCCAATTCAATTCCCAGAGGCCAATTTATATATTCATTTATTAATTAATATTGAAGATTACACGCCAATATAGACTACAGTTATGGGTCACCTTTCTATTTGATCATATGCAAATCTTTTTTTTCTATGTGAAGGCTTAAACCATACACATATTACATTTATATCTCTTTCAAATTATTTAAAAGCTTAAGCAAATGTACCAATGTACCATGTACGATAGTACCTTGTCTCAAGCTATTCTAAAGGAATTATATAGGACTTATTGTTAGATTTCTCTTGAAAATTTGAGCTATTAACATCAAACATTAGTTTATGCCATGGTATACATCAGATTGTTAATAACCAAGTTAAATTATTTAAATAAGACTAAAGAAGGATGCCTCAGTATAGTATCGAGGAGACGGGGACAAATCAAAACGATGTTTATTGCATATAATTAATTTGAGGGAATTTATATATGAAAAGTGATTTCAAACCTTCTTAATGCTAGCTAGGATTGTGGTAGAAATTTCATGATTACATATGAAATTTTAAAACCGATAAAAGAAATTTATATTCACAAAGAATAAGGTACAAAAAATGTACACCCATCACTCAAATACAAAATGTACACCCATCACTCAAAAAAGAGCCATAGTCCATAAAGGATTTTTTTTTTTATTCCATACATTATGGAGAACAAGAAGTAGTTCTAAGTGCACTATTTCAAGTCAACTCCACTATAAATACTTTTCCAAAGTCACTTAAATTTCTCACAAATCCAACTTCATCGAGGTACTTCCTTTAGGGACCCTATATTGCCATATGCCAAAGGCAAACAATTGCATCCTTATACAATGATACGATATATGTAGTGATAATGAGTGGTCGGCAAAGCAACAAAAAGAGGAATAATGAAAGAAAATGATAGAAGACTCTCTAAAATATATCCCTCTATCAATTCTAGGGTGACTATATGGTCCGGTCCGGTTAAATTGGCCTGAATTGATTCAGTCTCGGTTCGGTTTTTTCGAGAATATAAGGACCAAAAATTGAATTGGATTGGATATAGTCTGGTCTCAATTCGGTCTTGATTTTAGATTGAGCTTGTGGAAATTTAAGTGTACTGAGGGGGGATTTGAGTGGCCTAAGACCTGAAAGGGTGAGTAGGTTAAATTTTGGGTGTTGGGCTCTCTTATCCAATTTTTGGTCCGGTCCCAAACGGTTTTTTTTTACCTCAAATCTAGACCCGAAGATTGGATTTGATTGTTTGGTATCCGGTCCCGATCCAATCTCAATCAGGATTATACGATCCGATTTCGAATAAAACCAAATAGCCCGCCCTAATCAATACCCCTCCCCAAACCATACACTACTCCACGTACACACACTCGCATACAAAAATAATAAAGAAATTCCTACACAATAGCGAAGCCATAATTTATAGTAAGAGTCGAGTAAGAAAATAATTATGATAATTTAATAGAATCGAACTAGAGTACTGTTAGATGAGTTACAAAATCAGATACTATCCTACCACTTTTTAATGTCTGATTACCGTATGATCAAACATTTTATAACCTAAAATCTAATATTAAGAGGTAAAATACAGTCTAAACTCTAAACTACATGTTGCTCCATATTTATTCCCAAACAAATAAAACCTAAATGCCCCCACCATGCTTTCCTTTGCCCCCCTCCATTCCACCTCAAATTATTTCTTATAATCTAATGAATAACCCTCCATGTACACTAGCAAACCAATCCCAAATCAATCACACCATTAATTTACTTTTATATAATAAAAAAAATTGTCCTTTCAAAAGCATCAAACCATTAAACATGATCAAGCTATGCTTGACCCCCCAAAAAAACACAACATAAAAAATGAAGCAACACCCCAACTTGTGTGGAAGAAATATTTGTGCCCTTTCCACCCACTCCCCTCTCCAATATATATAATCTAATCTCTCCAATTGGTTTGGCCACCATCATTCCTCACCAACCTTGGCCTTCCTTCCTAACCCAAAACAAAAAAACAAAACCCAAAAACCCACAAGCTCCATTTTCTCTCTTCCAACACAAATTCAAGGTGGGAAGAAATTTAATTAGTGAAACCATGCAAGAGAAGATCATGAAGGTGAAGAAAGGGTGGCTAGCGGTTCAAGTTGGTTTGGGAGAAGGTTACGATTCATCGAGGAGATTTGTGATCCCAATCTCCTACCTCTACCATCCACTTTTGAAGAATCTTTTGGACAAGGCCCATGAAGTGTTTGGGTACCACGCCGCCGGCCCACTGAGGCTCCCTTGCTCGGTGGACGATTTCCTCCACCTCCGGTGGGAGATTGAGAAGGAACAGGCGGATCACGGCCATAGCCACCGCCACCATCTCCACCGTGGCGGCGGCAGCAGCCACCACCACCACCACCATCATCTTATAACGACGGCGTTTTCGTTTCACTCTTGTTAACAAGAGTTTCTTGTTTCTAAGTATATGTAATGTAAAAAAAAAAAACATATAGCTTAATTAGGCCATTGTATTACCCTGAATGGTCTCTCTCCCTTTGTATTGTGATTTGATATATCATGTTGGGTTACTTACTGGACCCGGTTTTTATTGTTCGATAAGTCTCGTGTTCAAGCGGAAGTAAAACCTAGATGATTGGTATCGGTCGGAATTATGAATATTTTTCAACAAACTTAAATTATCGGGATAATTTAGCTAGTTCCTGTTGACAACGACGTCGATTTCTCGGCAATACAAAAATAAACACGAGATCCTAGGGAGTGATATACAGAGTGGAAACTCGGAGTCACAAGGACATACTCGATCTGGTTGCGGTCCAGGTTTACTTTCAGAAACAAGTGTGCATTGGTGAGACATGTAAGGTTTGATTCTCCGCTATATTAGGTACGGGAATTTGGTTCTGGTTGAATGGTTTTACTTGAATCATATTTTACGATATCAGATTGTTGGGTATGTTTGTTGTGATTTGTGTTGAAATCCAAATAATCTTTACCCGGAGTCTCGTGGTGGAGGTTTGTTCTCGACCACATTGTTAATCAAGTCGATCATAAGATTGGTGAGACCAAATTCGCAGGTCATGTATCCCTTAAAACTAGTATGTCATGAACACAATCTTATGGATTGGGTCATCCCAATCATGATTTAGGTTTCAGGGTTAACTATCGATGGATAACTTTTATTCACATTCATACTTCTTTGCTATCGTCGTTTTTATGTTCATGTTTCCTGCTTCTGGAGTATTCAATGTCTTTTGTCAAAGTTACGGATAAAAATACTTGATAACGCTTTGATGGCTTTGATCTAATGTGATCCTCCTAATTTGTGATAAATTTTGTAGTCTACCGTAAATCCAAACCAAACTCCAAACAACATTAACTTGCGCTTTGATATTAGTCATCGTTGCAAGCTCCTGTCTTTATCGTTATTATAACTTAACTAATCTTCACCTATAATTTGAACTACATTGAAAAGAGTTACTTTCGTATTCATCCAGTCTATTCAGTAGTAGAAGAAAATACCCATCTCTCTACGTGTAATTTCCAGATCCATTAATCGAGCAAAAAAGAACAGTACTAATAGTCTAATACACATGAGAGGATGATGTGTTCTTGAAATCGACCCCCTTAATTAACCCATTTGAATTGATAGAATTACTGTAGAAAATGCTGACTCTCACGCGAAATTAAGATAGAAATTCATGTGGACAGCTTATTCAATATTCATAATCTTGTCGGGGCAACTTTTTTTTTTTGAAAAACATAGCGCAGGGAGACGCTCTAGTCCTTGTATATTAATAGATCGGGGCATCTGAATCCCAACAAGATCATACATCAGCCAATAACCCAAGCATGAACTCGGAGTGCATGTCAAACAGGTGCACTGGCCAACATGTAACAAATGGCCAACAAAAGCCATATAGTCCGCGACATAATTACCCTCCCGGAAGACATGCTTGATACTAACCTCCCAATCTCTAGCCACAAGCCTACGGATGAGAGAGATCATAGTGTGATGGGGGTGAGTGGTCTGGTCCGAATGCAAAAGTGAAATAGCTGCCGCCGAATCCGTTTGGAGCCTGACTCTCCGAGCCCCCAACTCCCATGCACTTTGCAATCCTTGGGCGATCCATGCGAGCAATGCAGTCAAAAGCGCGATTTTATCTAGAAACGGAAAAGGGGTAAAATCGTAAAGCGTAGAATTAAAGCGTAAAACCGTAAGTTTTTTACGCATGTTCTAAAATAACTAAGAAACTGTTAAGTACGACATATACTATGTAAAATATGAGTGCACACAATTTAGAAAAGTTAATAAGCACCAACAATTCATACCTAAAGTAGAATCTAATAGCCTCTTAATAATAAGTTCATAAACATAAATCTTAACAACAAGTCACCTTCCCCTCTATGCTAATGAATTTGGGAAGAGCCTAGCTATAACTGGTGAATTAGATTACTCTATTGAAGCTGAAATGCGTCCAAGTACCTGTTATGTATCTTTTAATCTCAAATGTATCATATTGTTGGTAATTTACCATTAAAATATACTTTTTATAATTAATGTCATGAAAATAATACCCATTTAGTGAATTAGAAGCGTAAAGCGTTTTAGTGAACTAGAAGCGTAAAAGCGTAAGCTTTTAAGCTTTAAAACGTAATTTAGTCCGATTTTGTACACTAAAGTTTTTATATGGAAACGAAAGCGTTTTGGTGACCTAGTAGCGTAAAACCGTAAGTTTTTAAGTTTTAAATCGCGATTTTAACTGCATTGCATGCGAGCTCTGCGTGAGTGATCGATCCTCCTCCCAAATTAACGGAAAAGGCCTTCATAAACCGGCCATCGCTGTCTCGAATAACTCCACCAGCCGTCGAAATTCCTAGAACCGGAACCACCGAGCCATCGGTGTTGACAGCAGTCCAGCCCGGAGGGGGGCACTGTCAGCTAACCATGTGGGTGACCTGCTTCCTGCCTCCTCCTACAATTCCTTGAGCTTTGACAAAAGCTGCCGCAAACTACTCACACAAACTCCTAGCTCGTAAAGCTAGTACTTCCATCGAGGATATCATTCCTCAAAGACCCAATCATTTCTGTTCTTCCACAAGCTCCAGCATATAGTACCGAAGAGGGAAGCGTCGAGAACCTTACCGCGGCCACTAGGGTAGCGCAGGAACCGGGTCTTACTATCCGGCTCAAAGAAGTCCGAGTCCGGTTCATCTTGTAGCACCAACGGCCAAACTTCTCTTGCATAGGGACAATCACGAACGACATGAAGGACCGTTTCGGGACTTCCTCCACAGACTGGGCAATGATCTGATTGAGTTAGTTGTAGTCGGGATCGTTCCTTGTTCGTGAGTAGTCGACCATGCAAGGTCAACCAAAGGAAGGTCTTCGTGCGTTGGGGTCCCGAAAATCTCCAAGCCTTCTTCCAGATAGGATGAGTTTGCCCATGAACGTCGCCCTCCTTAATTAGTTAACTCGTAGGCTGTCTTCAAAGTGAACTTCCCCGACTCTGAAAATCGCCAAACCGGAGTATCGGGGGTTCGCTCTCCACCAGGACCGGGTGCAAGAACAACATGGCAACAACCTCCTCGGGTAGGAAAGATCGAATGAAGGGCAGGAAAAGATCGAATTAAATACTATAAGATCTATTATTAAATCTAACACAACAACTTGAGTTATTGATGCTAAACGGTCTTGACAAAGAACATCATTCAAAAACAAATGTCTAACTAAATAATAAATAATGGTTCGATACATATGAAATGATATTCTTGATAGTTTCGACATTTATTTAATTTACCATGTTTTTCTAAGTATAAAATTATATTATGAATGATTTAGAAAGCTAATAAAATTAATTTATCGTAAGTAATTTTTTTCTAAATGTACCCACTCTCGACAAAATTCTGCCTACGTTGTTGTGGATATGGTTATGGATGTGATTGTGAAATAGAGTGTACGCATTTTGTTGCTTGGAAGTAAGGGAAAAGGGGAAAAAAAACAAAATAAGAGAATAAACGGTCAATTTGTAATAGGTAGGGAGTTAAAGGATCAATTTGTAATTAGCCACCGTCTCCTTCCCCTTCATTTTATCATCTCCGTTTCTTTTATTTTCTGTCGGAATCGATCCATTTCCGGGTCGGACGGACCATTACCGAAGAATCCATGGAAGTACTCGAAAGCGTGCAGCAGCTGGAAGATTAATGAATGAATCCCATAACTCTCTATGCCGCCGGAGTTTTCGCCGGCCGATGTAAAAAATCAATTTTTCAGCACAGTAGGAAAGGTCAGTGGCCACTGGCGAAGCTCATAATTCTCCGTATCGTTTTCTGTATTTTTTGTGTGATTGTTTTGTATATTTTCCCGCTATTTTTCGCTTATCCTGCGGAATTTATGTCAGCCTTCGTGTTAATATATCGCCGGAAACCAATATATCGTAAATTCTCGCGAAATATTAGCGTATCGTGATATCTCGGCAATTTCAATTTCTCGTCAATTTCTCGCGTTTCGATTTTGGTTTTGGGAACACGATACGTTTCGCGTTTCGGCGTTTCTCCCGTGTATTTTTCTCTTCCTTCCAGCCGTTTCTGCAGCTTCCGGCTTAGGGACAGGACTGGCCGTAGTTGGGCCCGTCCAAACAGGCCCGAATCCGGCAGCAGAGTAAAAAGCCAAGTTTGGGCTTGCTTACCGTTGCCTGGCTGACCCAAAGTTATCTGGTGCGACCGGCCCTTTTGGCCCTTCCAGATTATTGGGCCATAGGCACCTGCTTCAGAGGAACGTCGAAACCCATTAAAACAACTCAGAAACGCTGGGGGCAGGTCGAAACGCGAAACGTTTCGGGTTCTCAAAACCAAAATCGAAACGCGATAAATTGACGAGAAATTGAAATTGCCGAGAAATCGCGATATGTTTAAATATCGCGATATTTTACGATATATTGACCGATACAATACTTCCCGGCGATATGTTGGCCGTCCAGTAACTTCAGTACCCATAAACTTCTCCGGTGAAGCGACCATCTCCGTTCTTTCCATCCCTCCCGCCGATCCAACAGAAACGGTGATGATTTCGAGCCTGATTCACCTCCCTATTCCCTTCGATTCACTAATTAACTGAAAGATTCCGAGATTTTTTTGCTGTCTGAAAATGGCCTGCGAATGAGATTTCCCCCCCTCCTGCATTCTGAACCTCCTCAAAAGTAGTAGATGGAAAGTTGGAAGCTTTGATCCGTCCTGTGTATCTCTTATTTGTCTTTCTCATTGGTTTGTGGCAGACATGTTCATCAGAAAAGTTAGGATGACAAATTGCCATCATGCTGATCTAACTAACCCAAGTGACCATTTTGTTACGTTCTAAAGTTTAGTGACCGTTTTGTTACATTTCACATAGTTTAGTGACCCATTAAGTACCTGCACCCAGTTGTATTAATGGTGAGGTTTTGGGGATTTCAGCAGGATCATTATTATAAGTAAAAAGACAGAATCATTTATACACATTTGCATTTCCAGCCAAGAAAAGAACATTTAGGTTCAAGCACGGACCGGTTGGACCACACACAAAACTCAACCAAGCCACCCTCTTCCTCGGTACATATATATAAACACAAACGATTACAAACTCAAAAGTACAGAAGAATAGAGTTCATATCAGCCAGTGACATCACTCGCCAGCCCGTCACCGAACATATACAAATCAACCGAGCAAATTACATGAAGCAGGAACACGTGGATTCGCGAGCAAGACTTTCCCGACAAGACTGAACAAGTGACTGCAAGATGTTCTGATAAATAGCAGATGCTGAACGTTGCCATTGAATGGTGGCCTTTTGTCAAGCTTCCATTCTAGCCTCGCTATCTTCGTGTTTGAGTAAGTTCTCTATTTGTTCCAGTGCCTGAAACAAAATGGTCAATTTTGCAACAGAGTTTGTTACGATGCATGAGAAAGAGCGTGTGTGTGAGAGAGAGAGAGAGACCTCAATGGCAATTGTTGCAGGTGTTAGACCCAACACGTCTTTGTGTCCCAGTTTTGCAGCAATATCTGACAAAGAACAGACCGTTTGATGATCATTTAGTACACAAACTTGTAGGAAGTTGGTATCAGACAGTTAACAGTGCACATACTTTCAAAGGAAACCTTTACTGTGGCATTCTCATAAGCTTCACTTCTCTCTTCAAAAAGGGAAGACAGACGTCTCAGAGCCTGCAGGGAGCATTTCGTGAGGGAAAAGATATGAAACAAACCCTCAACATTCACTATACCAAACAAGCCTGACAGGTTGTGTTAGCGATACAATCTGCTGATTGATAACAGGGTACCTTTGTGTATTCATCGCCGGTTTCTTCATGGAGAAGGGGTCGAGAATTAGTCCCCACTGCAGCAATCCTCTGTGCCAATGCCTCCAAAGGCACGTCCAACCAAACACTAATTCCCTTGTGCATGTATTTCCTGAAAGACGAGAAGAAAGAAAATTGAGTTGAGTGGCCAAAGGCACATGAGATAGTACAGGGGAAAAGGAAAGACATGCTGCTTTCTTTTTCTACTCATCACACCAATTGATGGGCCGTATAACTGCGCCTCCACCAGTAGAAACAACAAACCGATTCCTTAGAGACAACTCCCTTAATGCCTCAGTCTGCAAGATAGGAACATAATTCTTTTTTACTATTTTGAAGACAAAAAGGCAGGCAAGTATAACCTATACATCTGAAGAGCATGCATCAGTGGATCTCCATTCCACTTAAAAGAAGGCACAGACCATTAAACATGAAACACTGTTGGAATTCATTGTAACTGCATTTATAAATGGAGAGCATCATTTGAACTCTACCTCTTTATCTCTGAAGAAACATTCACCATATAGGTTAAATATTTCAGCTACTGATGCACCATCAACGGACTCTTCGACCAATGCATCACTACAACAAAAACCAAAAAGATATAGAAATTCTGCGAGTATACACAAGGGCTGATTTATTTAGCAGCAAATGCGAAGTGAATAATCTGGAGAAGAGAAAGGAACATCTTTTACAAGGAAACACCACTTTCAGTGAGAAGATCTATAAACCTGAGGTTAATGCTAGATGACATAAGCATTCCTGACTGAAAAAGAACCTATTAGGGACATGGACATTCACAATTCTGCACTTTAGTAATTATCTCTTATATATGCCTCAAATTCATATTATAATCCCCAAGTACAGACCTGTCACAGAATGAGTACCCAAGTACTTGTGCAAGTACTTTGCCCACGGTGGTTTTCCCAGAGCCCATCATTCCTGAATCCCCACAAGAAAATAGTTTAGCTGGAAGACACTGAATCATGTTTTCCAACAGAAACCAGAAGACATGGAAACAGAAACTGACCAACCAGATAAATACAGCGTCCTCTCAAATAAGGTTCTATGTCTTGTGTCTTAGTCTGCAAATTTTACCAGAATCCAATAAGAAACGCAGAATGCTACAATCATTGAGCAGAAAACTGAAGTCACTCTTGAATTGGGGTATCCTAACTTCACGATATATGAAAGCAAAGACATTAAGCATATTTTTCAGAAGAACACAGGCATCAAATAGTACCAATAAGAACACAAGAAATTCATATGCTATGTCATATCTTACTTACCTTCAAAGCAACTGACTCGTCGAAGGAAGTACAAGACTTTCCAGATTTCAAGGTCGGTGCTGCAAAAAGGTAGCAAACCAAAGATGTAAATATTCAATGATCAGAAACTGCAATCAGAAAAGGGCAAGTGAAAGTGAGCAGATCAGAGTTTTGCGTTAATCCCAAACTACCCATGAACGATGGAACCTAAAAGCATAAGCATCCAATTCCCACCCTTCCAGATTCCCAATGATTCATCCAATTTTCCACACAAGAACAGGACAAGCATAGGCCAGCAGGTTGCAAGGAAGCTATGACTCATTAAACAGGCCACGACCAAATAAACATAAACCCAGGTAAAAAGCCAAGAGTAACTGAAAATAGGAAGAATTCACAGTTTCCCCAAACAAGAAAACCAAAGAATGAAGGTAAAAGCGTAGCCAGAAAACGGCCATTGAATCTGATATACGCCTACATACTGTTAGAGAGTGGTATAAGATCCACGATTGAACCTCTCCCAACAACTCGAGTTATAGGGAGCAACTGGTTCTTGACATGGTATCAGAGCTTAGAACCGAAAGGTCATGTGTTCGAATCTCCACGACCCCCAATATTAACCGTTGTCTTTCAAGCACAAGGTATGGTGGGCCTGTGCAAACTTCAAGCCCGTGAGTTGGCTTTCGTTTGAGGGGGCGTGTTAGAGAGTGGTATAAGATCCACGATTGAACCTCTCCCAACAACTCGAGTTATAGGGAGCAACTGGTTCATATACCCAAGCACATTTTGGTTTCCAATTCAACTAGCTAATTCAGAGTCACAAATTACGGAATACAAAAACCTATTCCAAACTAAATCAGAATTCAAATCTCCATTCATTAGTCTAAGGGGTCGTTTGGAAAATATGAGTTTAAATCTATAGATTGTCAACAATCTAAAGATTCTAACTCTCCAGATTGTTGAAAACAGATTTTAAAATGTTTATTGTTTGGTAACTGTGATTGTTAACAATCAAGTAAAATGAATCCATGTCCTGAATCCTGTTCTCCAAACGACCCCTAAGGTCCACCAACACTAGAGACGTTGTCACATTGCTACATTCATCAGTTCAAACAACGCCCAGCACTCTCAGATAACAACTAATTCAAGTTAAGAAGATAGCCAAATTGGGATCAAATACCTTGGTATTCATTGTAAGAACAGGAGACATCCACCAAGCACACCGAACGCATCCGGCCACTCCACTTCCTCCGGGACACCGGGAATCGCACCGCGGGCATGAACTTCTCCTCCTCCTTCTTCTTCTTCGCCCTCGACGACAACATCGACGCAGAGCTGAATCGCCCGACATCCGTACAAACCCCCCAAGCACCAGGCAGCTGCATACTGATTGCTACCTTCGCATCCATTGCCGCCTAAAATTGAATCTCGGCTCCGTTCAACGGAGGCGGAGATTTTGAGTTTCGGACTTTCGATTTTTTCGTGGGAATTTGTTGAAGGCGGGAGGGGGTTGTTGAGTTCTACTGTGTGGGTGGGTGAGTGGAGATGGTTAGGTAGAGTTTGTGAGACAGAGAGCGGTCCTTCTCCTTCTTCTTCTTCTCGACAGAGAGAGAGAGAGAGAGAGAGGAATCAGCTGAGAAACGACCGCGAAATGTGGTTGGTAAGCGTCTGTTCAGTTTGTGCCTTTTTTTGCCGGTTTGGTAAGGAAGGAGACGATTTGGTCCCTCAACTTGGGCCGTGGTCAATCATCACAAGTTTACAACCAACTTGGGCCGTGGCAAGCCCGTCAATAATCATGAGCAAGCCAAGCCCACGTCCCGGCCCAAGGCGGACGTGCAAAAATTGTGCAATTGATATTTTCGGGTCGAGCGAAAATAGGAACTGTTCAGTTTTATTAAAAGATATTTTCGGGTTGGATCGGATCGAATTGGGTTTCTCTAAATTTCAACTCAATTCAAGTGATGCATTTATTAAAAAAACTCGATTAAATATTATATTCATTGGATTTTCGAAGTGAAAAACCGACTATATTGGGTAATTGGGTATCCATGCGGGGGCACATGAGTATCTATGGGTTCACGAACATAACAATACGTACAATGTTTTTTCAAACAATTACATCGTAATGTTATCGAAATTTTTTTCTACAAATATATTTTCATAAATGCTACGAACATTTTGTAAATTATCCATATTATCAGGAATATATAGCCATAAAGACTAATAGCTTCTATAAATTATTTATATAGTTCCAGTTAGTTATAAAATGATGTCTGCTGTGGCTTTCTACTGGAAAAATTCGAATTTCGAGGTATTATGTCTGCTGTGGGAAGTAAAGGAGAGAACGGTTAATATCTCAAACGCTGTCGTTTTCAAGCGAGTCGTTTCTTGGGCCAAATCAGTGAGGAATACAAATTTGGGCTGAATCAAATTATGAGCCCAATTAATAGTTGAGTGGTGGCCCAACATGTACACGCTCTCCACCACCATCGCCGAACGCCATACGACCTCCAATTCTTTTCTCGTACCTTCTTCTTCTTCAGTTCATCTTTCTCCCCGTCGTCTTCGAATTCTCGCCGAACTCTGCCGCTATCCGCCGAGCGTTTAACCTCTTGAAAGCTCGGAAGCCGAGAAGCTCTCTTTCAGAGCTGCAAAAATGGCGACTGTGATGCAGAAGATCAAGGACATCGAAGATGAGGTAACACAATAAAAAAATAATGGCGGCTAAGTGTCTTCGCCTTGCCTGTCAAATAGCTCAAGGGATTCTCCAGTTCATCTGGGAATAGTCTTTTCTGCTTCGCTTGAAATCTAACTGACTACCTTACGACTTCCCTTTTTACTCTAAATTGATGGATTGGAAATTTTGGGTCTTAATTTGGTTTAGATTATGAATAACGGTGGGGAATTTTTTTTTCTTTTTCCATGGTGTAATATGCAGATGGCGAAGACTCAAAAGAACAAGGCTACTGCCCATCATCTTGGTTTGCTCAAGGTACATGAAAGCTTCTCTTCTTTTTATAATGTTTAAAGTTTCGGCAGAGCACTTGATATGCTCTCATAGTACTGAGGTGTCGAACAAGCTGAAATGATTGTTCATCAGTGCGGTTTTGCTGGTGGGTGTTTACTGTGGAAGAATGGAAGGATGGAGCTCTTGTGGGTGCTTATTGTACTTTATATCTCATTCCTTTGTACTTAAGAGCTGGACACAGAAATGAATTTTGTATCTTGGATTCGTTGTTCGTTTAACTGTTAGACCTCGTACATTTCAGCTGTTGATGGACTGTGGTTCTTTTCTCTGTGATTTAGTAACATCCTCGGCATGCGTTTGAGCTGTTAGACTTGTATTCTCATTTGTTTTACTTTACTGACTCCTAGCAGATTGCTGTCTCGTAGGGCTATAACGTTTTTTTTAATATTCTTCTTACCTTTGTCCTGCTCGAATTGTTTTAAGAGTTTGATCATTGATGTAGTTTATGCCGTACACCTGATGTATGTTGATTTTCAGGCTAAGCTAGCAAAGCTCCGCAGAGAGCTACTTGAGCCTCCATCCAAAGGAGGTGGTGGTGCTGGCCAAGGTTTTGATGTGACTAAAAGTGGAGATGCCAGAGTTGGTCTCGTGGGGTTTCCTTCAGTCGGTAAATCTACCCTTCTAAACAAATTAACTGGGACTTTTTCGGAGGTACGGTGTAATTTGTGTTACTTTCCTTTCAGAATGCATTTTTCTTGTCAGGAAACCAGTGAACTTTCCAGAGGCTGAGATTCCTTCCAATTTTATCACCTTCAGGTTGCTTCTTATGAATTTACAACTCTGACTTGCATCCCTGGTGTTATCGTGTATAGGGGAGCGAAGATTCAGGTACATTACTTTCTACAGTGTTGTCAAAACTTAAGATTCATTTATCTGGGTAATGAGTTATGACCTTAAGTTGTGTAATCTTCATGTGGTCAGCCATTGGGGTACTTTTCCTGGTACATTATCCACCCAGACCAGTTTGTTTTAGCTAGAATAGCTGTAGGGAGTCTTACCTATTCCGAATAGTGTACCTGTAACATCGTTCTATTTTTCCCTGCATCTAATCCAAATATCTTGTCTGGAAGATCCACTGTGTTTCTTTCTTGTTCTTTTGGTTTTTATTTTCTCTTATCTTTTTCCTTTTTTTTTTCTATTGCTTTCTTTTGTAAAGAATAACCAAGAGGATGAAACTACACCTGTTATTGGTTATTTCAGTTGCTGGATCTCCCTGGTATTATTGAGGGTGCTAAGGATGGAAAGGGTCGAGGAAGACAGGTAAACATTTTTCAGTCATTTGTGTTGATTGTACGGGTAGCTGCGTTTATCTTGTTTTTCAGTACACGTTACTCTTCTCTATGTGATATAATGTTTCGTTAACTACACATTTTTCATTAAAGCATAGGCAGCTTATCGTGTTTAATGGTAGATGTTGATAGTGAATATGATGTTGACTTGTTGAGAGTGTACAGTGTATTGAACTATCATGTTTATGGACAGAGATGTACTTTGGGGTGTACCCTGTAGTCTTTGTAGTTAGGTTGTGTGATACCCTTCGCGAATCAACAACCCAAGCAGAGCTTTGAGTGTTGCCTTCTGTTTTATCTAAAGGTTGTTCGTCTAGTATCGAGGGCATTAGTATTCCATTGTTTAGTTAAAATCCCCTGATGATTGGTTGTAGTCAATTCACGCTTCTACATTTTGTACTCAACTTTCTTTTGGGACTTCTACTTTATGTACTCTTGGCTCTCATTTTTATATATGGTACCACCTGGATGAGTAATGTGAAGCTGCAAGTGAAATGCAGGTGATAAGTACTGCCAGGACATGCAATTGTATCATAATTGTTCTTGATGCAATCAAGCCAATAACTCATAAACGTCTTATTGAAAAAGAGCTTGAAGGTTTTGGCATAAGGTAATAACAAAGTACCATTGGTCTCTTATGTATGTTTGTGTATATTTGTTTAGATTTGAAGTCCCTGGATAGGGACTAGTTTCCACTTTTTTGCTCCGAAGATTCTGGTACCTTACTGTGAATGCATGTTGGATCTTTACTCTGTAGTTGTCTAGGAGAGGGAAACAGCTATATACAACGGTCTTGCTATATCAATCCTCTTTGGCAAATGAATAACATCATAAAAAGCTCTTTTGTCCTTTGTAAAACAGGTTAAACAAGGAGCCACCTAATCTGACATTCAGAAAGAAGGATAAGGGTGGGATTAATTTCACATCAACAGTTACCAACACACATCTTGATCTTGAAACCGTAAAGGCAATATGCAGCGAGTACCGAATTCACAATGCTGATGTTACTTTGAGGTTTGATGCAACGGCTGATGATCTGATTGATGTCATTGAGGGCAGTAGGGTATATATTCCATGTGTCTATGCCCTGAACAAAATCGATCAGATCACTCTTGAAGAACTCGAGATTTTGGATAAACTTCCTCACTATTGCCCAGTCAGGTGAAATCTTATTTCCCTGCTGCCTTAACTTTCTTTTTCCCGTTTTTCATTATGTTTCATTCTGGTTGTATGATAAGAGTGGATATTCTCGTATTGCTGGCCTTGAACATCTTAAACTTGACTGATGCAGAGGATTGTAGTGTGCTATGGCTAAAAATTGGATATCTTACGTAACTGCTCTTCTTAATGCGTAGCTAGGTTTAGTGCTATTAGAGGTGAAACATTAAGGGATTGCTTGGATGTTTGGATTTGGTTTATGAATTTGCGCACCAAATCTAATGTTTTGTCCAAAATCCTTGTTCGGTGAATTTATTTGGTGGGGTTTTCTTTCTTGCTCATTTTGCTGGACAGTGCTCACCTGGAATGGAACCTTGATGGGTTGCTGGACAAGATATGGGAGTATCTAGATCTCACTCGCATATACACAAAGCCCAAAGGGATGAACCCAGATTATGAAGACCCTGTGATCCTCTCATCAAAAAAGCGGACCGTGGAGGACTTCTGCAACCAGATTCACAAGGATATGTCTAAACAGTTCAAGTAGTGAGTATCTTGTCAATTCACTTTATTTATTTACTTTAGACATACTTAAGCATGAAAATAAAACACTTTCTCCAAACCGTGCTTCTGTGGGGAGCGGATGGGTTCTGTGTAGTTCTCGTTCTTCATTATGAAGTTCCCTTTTAGTACCCTTAACACAATTACACCTGGGGTGAACAAGTAGCTGTAAATCATGGATCTTCTGTTTAGGCAAATGGTACTTGTTTTAAGTTTCCCGTCGCCCATATGTTTTCGTCACTTAACATGGGTTGCCATTATTCCAGTGCATTAGTATGGGGATCCAGCGCCAAGCACAAGCCACAAAGAGTTGGAAAGGTACACATTTCTGCCGAGCTGCTCCTCATTCCACCAAACTAGTCCTTTCTTTAGTTTGCATGCTCACGAGGCTTGACTTTGATTCTTGCGGAACTACAGGAGCACGAGCTGGAGGATGAAGACGTGGTGCAGATTATCAAGAAGGTGTGAAGAAAGGCACGGATCGGTTGCTACCTTGTTATTATATTTATATGTCATTACTGAGTAGTGAGGTTACTGTGAAAGAGCCATGAAATTCGGAAAACCAATCAAGATGAGCAGGATGAGTGTTTCTCTACTTGGTTAGTTGGCGCGGTCTAGTGTTCAAACGATAGAGGCTCCTGATTTACCTGTGTGTTTGCTGAAGTGTATCCAGATCACCTTGTGATGGATCAGACATTTGGTACACTGTGGATGCAAGACCAGACATGTAAAATTTTGATATAAACAGGGATGGATATGAACGTTGAAATGATCTTCTGTTGTGTTCAATTCTTCTGAATTGGTTAAAGACTATCATCAAGCTAATGAGGGTCGAGGGCTATACGGTTGAATTAGTGTTGGCATATTTGACTAGACTTAGGTTTAGGTTAGCCTCGGGGTTTTGCTTAAACTCATAGTGAAAAGTCAATCAGCTTTTCGTTAAAGGGAGATTAATTAGTGATAACATACTCATGACCACTGAATTGGTTAAAGACTATCATTAAGCTAATGAGTGGTGGAAGTACAACCCGCCGCTTAATATTTGACTCGCGAGGTTACCTGTAGTCAGAATTCGAGTTTAGTGCAGTCGCATTTACGAAAAATTCTATAACTATGTATTCAATTATCTGATAAAATTTCTTATAAACATTCAGTCGAGTAGTAATTGATCAAATCACTAGTTATTAAATTTGTTCCTTACATTTTGTGTAACTCATAGTTGAAGAGTGACATTTTGATAACTAGCTAAAATAGTTACTAGCACGCACAAATATATTATAAAGTACATTTAATGAACTTTTTTTAACTTAATAGAAAAAATTAGTGGAACTAAGGACTTTTTAGACATAGTCGGAGGTTTTGTATATATATTTAGTAGAATTAGAAGAAATTTTGAATTAAGAATTAAAAACTTGAGGATTTTGAATGTTATCTGATTGATATAGTCTAATTTATTTGTGTGTTTCATAATACGATGATAATCAAATTTTATACGAACGGGGTCATGAATTATGAACCTACCCAAAATAAATAAATATATACGCATATATAACCATTTCAATTTATGCAAGTGAGGTCTTAGGACCCCATTCCTCTACCTCCCTCCGCCACTGGAAGTTACGATGTTATAAGTGGTAGGTTGAGAGGTATTAGCTTTCGAATTTTGTATTTGACGGTTTGTTTGTTTAATTTGATGGTTATTTTATGAGGTGATAGGAGGTATATAATATTTTATGCTGAAATCATTGTTCAACTGTTTTACACTGTCAAAACATTTCTATCACTTTTAACTTTGACAAAAGGTTTTTTTCCCGATAACACCATCGATATGACACGAGCTGAACACTTCATCCCCTCCCATAAAGAGGGGGTTTTCTTCTCATTCAAGATATTATGTGCAATTAATGTTTCTGAATCTTGAAAATCGGGATGTCGAGGATACCAATACAGAGTGATCAAAGTATGCCCACCAGACATAACTCATCAGCCTCATGGATGGACACGTTTGACTTGGAATGCGTATTTTAAGAGAAGGAAAACCCCCCTCACCCATTTTGTAGAGGGAATACCCGAAACAAGCGAAGTAAGCTAAGACAAGTTGTACTTGCAAACTTTCGACTTTTCTCGATTCTCAAAAAGATAAAATGAAAATAGTGCTTCTCCTTTTTCGTGGTAGTTCTGAGTCATGGAGTTCTTTTCTAGTCCTATGGGCAGGGTTAGGAGTTTCATGAGGGAGTGATATAGATATGGTGTTGTTTGTCTGTACCATGTTGAAAGACAGGTCAGACAAATTAAGAAAATTCTATCTCCCTTTTTTCCCCCGAGAAATCCCATTAAATCTCGGATTTCTTGGATTGCCTGAGGTCTAATGATCATGAAAGTGGATCTGGCCAAAGCCTACGACCGTATCAACTGGAGCTTTCCGGAGTCCACCCTTGCTGTAGCCGGCCTCCCAAGTAGTTTCATTGCTCTGGTTATGGCCTATGTCACCACCCCCAGCTTTCAAGTTCTTTGGAATGGAGGATGCACCACTTCGTTAAACAAAAAAATATCGCGGATGGAAGTATACCATGGATTGATAATTACACGGGTTTCCCCCCTTGAACTTTCATTTTTTCGGGAGGTTGAAGAGGCAAAAGGATAAGGATATTCTGACATGTCTCCATTGTCCTGCGGGCGGTCAATCATTTCTGAAGGTAGGATCTCCTTTCGGGGTGATATTATTATGCATATAAGCAAGATTGTAAAACAATTTTGACAAAACCGTATTGGAGATTTTACCGAAAAATTCAACAATAGAATACTTTATGATAAAATCGTGGTTCAATCATTTTGTACCGCGAAAAACCATCTATCGATTTAGACTCTTGTAGAAAATTTATCCGGGTCAAACCACCAGTACAAACACGGTTTTACAAATAAACCTACAGCACTTTTTTCACTCACGACGACAATGGAAAGTTTGTCCATACAAATAATTAAATCATTTCCTAAGCATTCTAAGTATGCCCGTCCCTATCGTCGGCTACCCATATGGATATGGAATCCGAAGAACCCCCGGCTGGACCGTAATCCATCCTCCTCTACCCACTCCGCCAACCAATTTCTGACCAATTCTCAAATCAAATGGAAACGGGAACCGTCGAAAGAAACCGGCCAGACCGGACAAAACTGCGGTCAGTGTTTCATCTCTACAGCAGTTCCTGGCCGTAGCTTGATCCTTTTTTCTCTTCTTCCCTTCTGAATTCCTCGACCAGGTCCATGGCTCTTGTTGCAATAACTCATTTCTTATATGTATATTTGTGCATTAAGTTAACTTTCCTCGCTCCCTGATTTTGTCGAAGAAACTCCGCTGTGGGGGCACCAAGCTCTGTAGTCTCGTGAATGGAGGGATGGCAATTGAACACAAATCTATGGATATTTAATCCGACACAATCCGGTTAAAGTGGGTAAAATTCAGTATTGACAGATTTTGGTTTGGTTGTGGATTTCACCTTCCTGTGAAATTGGCGGGTTAGGTCGGATTTGAATTTTGTAATAATCCAATTTGAGTTTTCCACGTGATCCGCCATTAAAGTAAATTAACGTAATATTTTACAAAAAAATTCAATTACATTATAATATGAGTGTTTGAAAAAATTTTTTGTCATACTCGTGAACCAATGATGGGTACTCGTTGAATTGGGTTGATCAGTTTTCACATCTAAAACTCAACGAGTATTTTACCGAATTTTTTTAATGGGTGCGCCCGCCCATTGAATTGGGTTTTGGATTTTGAGAAACCCGAAACAACTGATCTATTATCATCTGTGATTTTCAAATCAGTGGAGTCCGTCTATATATAAGCAATCGAAAGCCCCCCCCCCCCCCCACCCCACCCCCCACCACATTCATCCATCAAACACCTCCAACCTAAAAAAGAAACAAGGGGAGATCTGGAGAAACCCGACTCAATCCAATCCATTACCATCTCTATTCGTAATTTTCGAGTGGAGTTCATCTATATATATAATCCATCTATAACCCCCTCTCTCTCATTCATCCATCCATCAAGTACCCCCACCCTAAGAAAGAAAAAAAGAAGAAAAAAAAAAACAAGGGGAGATCTAGATTAATGGCGAGGATACTACTGGCAATGGCAATCCTAGCAACCATCTGCTGCTCCGCCTGCTGCTACGACGAGGGCTACTGCGCAGGAAGTGACAGCACAGGAGTCTGCAACCTATCTCAGCTGGGTGGATTGGAAGGGAAAGCGGCGGAAGATGCTCAAGCCTACATGATGGACCGGTTCGGGGCTATGGACTTCGCCCTCGGCGACAAGGAAGGCTGCTTCAGGAGAGATTTTGCGAGCGGGGGTAAGAGTTTCACGGTGTACAGCTACTTCGGCTGCGACGACGAGGCCGGCACCAAGTGTCACGATTGTTATGCAGCGGCCAGGGACCGCCTGAAAGAGGGATGCAGCGGCCGAGCTGGAGGAACTGTCTTCCGCCATGACTGCTGTTTGAGGTACGAGGTCGAGAACATCTGCTGATCAATAGGATATGCTCTGGTCGCGTTCGCTGTTAAAGAACCGACCAGTTGATTGATTCCAATAACTCGAGTTGATACAAGATGTCCAATCGTGACAGGCACGCAGTAGTAGTAAGTTCATGAGTTTTTTTCATAAAGTATGTTGCTGTTTTACTAGCTAATTAAGTTGGTTGCTTTTGTACTCACCTATCCAGAAGTATGTTTTTGGATCGTGATGAAGGTTATTTAGTTGATGAATAAAGGATTTCCTATAGGGGTGGCTATATGATCCATTTCGGTTAAATTGACTCGAATTGATCTGGTCCCGGTTCGGTTTTTTCGAGAATATAAGAATTAAAGATTGGATTGGATACAATCCGGCTTTGATTCGGTCCGATCTTGAATCGGTCCGGTCCCAATTCAGTCTCGATTTTAGAATGTGTTTGTGGGTATTTGAGTGGCTTAGGGGGGGGGGGGGGGGGGTTGAGTGGCGTAAGGCCTGAAAAGGTGAGGAGGTTAAATTTTGGGTGTTGGGCTCTCTGTTTTCGGTCCGGTCCGAAACAAATTTTGTTTTTTTACCTCAAATCTAGACTCGAAAATTGGATTTGATTTTTTATCTTAATAATATAATCATAATATATATGGAATCTATCATATTAGAAATTTGTAACTTAGATCTCGTAATTAGTTACTTTAATCATCTTAAAAAAAAATACAGTTAGAATCCGAATACGAGACTGATCATGGTGCATGCAGCAAGCTGTGTTCGGATTTTGCTCTATAAAACCCATCGATCAGTTACCCAATTTATTCAGCCGGAAGGAGAAGAAGCTATAAACATGGCCGCCGCTGCCGCCGCGACCTCAATCACCGACCTGCCAGAGCCGCTCGTCCTCCGAATCCTGTCCGACCTCCCTTTCCCGACCGTCGCCAAGATCTGCACGACGAGCAAGAGACTCTACTCCGCCTGGAACCAAATCCCCCACCTCCACTTCTCACAATTCCACCACCGGGACCCGCCGAGCTTCGCCAGCTACGTCCGCTCCACCATCCGCCGCCGCCCACCGGGGGTCAAGCTGGACGAGCTCCCGCCTCCGGTTCGTCGATCCGGACGACTCGCTCTGCCGCGAGGCCGTCGACTACGCCGTGGCCCACGGCGTCGAGGAGCTCCGCCTGACCCTCGCGGCCGCGTATAACCGCGGACGCTACCACGAGGGCGGTGGGCCCGCTGCAAGCCAGGTGGCGGTCCACGTGAGATCGGATTGGGACTTGGGTGTAATTATTAATTAATTAATTCGGTGAGCAGAGATGATGAGAGACTCCAAAAAGATATAATTAGTCTTATAGATATATATATATATTTTTTTTGTTTTTGTATGAAAGTGTTTTAGATTGCTTTTTATATGTGGTCTATTTGGCCAATGAATTATATGAAGGGTAATGAATTATCCCTGTGATTTGATCTCCGGTGAGCTTTTTTCCACTCCTTTTTGGATCTCTCCGCGACGTTTTCGATCTCTGCCCCGGTTGCGGATTGCTGAAATCTAGATCTTGAATGGAAGGCAAAAGGATGCTCTGGTTCTGTTGATTGGGAGTCTGAGATGCGACACTTTGAATAAGCTCTGGGGTGTTTTTTCATGGAGCTTTTTCTCTGCTACACTGTTGCAACGAACGGTTTTGAAAATAGGTGGATATATAGAATCCTGTAAAAGCCAAACCAAAAGGAAGAAGATGGAAAAAAAGAGAAAGAGAATAAGTAACTCGAGGCCATTGTTATAAGAACTGAACTAGATCAACGGGTGGGCCAGTAAAATCGTCAAACCAGTTACGATAGCAGTTCAGTTCATTGTTTAGGCGGTTATTGATGGACCAAACGGTTTCTCACAGTTCAGCATAAACCAAGATGAACCACCACGGTTTAAGTGGTCCATTGGTTCACACATTTTAACCACAAATTTTATTAAAAAAAATATTTTAACATAAAGTAAGACCATTACACCAGAAATATTAATTTTGTTGTTGCTTCCTCATCTCATTTTCTAACCTCATTGTCGACTTTACATGGTCCACTACCGACTGGCACCGTAATATTTAACTGGAATTAAAACAAATTATGATTTCTTTTGTGAGACGGTTTGAATGATTTGTTAGATATTTTGGTGATGATATAAGAATTTGAAATTATTTATGGTCAATGATAACTTCATTTTAAATTAGTGTATTATACAAGTTTTATATGTTATATATCATAAACGGCTCACCAATAGTTAACCGCTGAACCCTTAATTACTCCCTTTTCCGGTTCAATATCCTGTCTGATTCTAAAAACAAGACTCGAGGCCCACAAAATCGCTATAATTACATCAGACCACCAATATTTTTGTTTTACCTTTAATCTCATCGTATTTATTATTAATACTTTATAAAATAAGGAGTAGGAACTAATTTCATAAAACGCTAAATTTAACTCACCGGCATAGTGAAATTTTACTACATTTAACCTGCGGGATTAATTTTCATTTTGTAAAACAAAGGCTTTCATCTCTTTCTTCTTTTCGACCCAAAAGCCGAATACCAAAATAATTTACCATCTCCACGAAACAACTATACATATCTATAATCAAGTGGAGAATAGAGGATTCGTTGGTGGAAGGTCGCAATGCTTCACTCCTTTGAACGATGAAAATTTTGTGGATGACCAGTTGACCATGCACAACAAAAACGCACCAACCCGCAGTGGGGTACGTAGTGGATAACCACTGACTGTGGCCGAGTGGTTTGTAGTTAGCATAATCATGACTTCCTGGTTAGTAGTTAGCCACAAAATGCGGAGTGGGTATTCACACACCTACCTCAATTTCCACAATGTTAGCATGCTATCATTTCCCCTCATGAGTACAATGCTTCATATTATCGGTGTTTTTGTTATAAAAAAAAGGGTTAATACCCTAGTTTGGCTTGAAGTTTAACGTAAGTGACAATTCTGGCCTCATTTTCCTAATAAGGCATTTGTGGCCTACTTTTAAAATTATTGGACAAATTTGGCCCAAAACTTGTGTTGACTGTTAACATTAACGGTCAAATATTTATTCCGTAAAATGATTCAGCATCCTATGCTGAAGTGGCAATGATGTGGCTGCCATGTCATTTTTATTTCAATTCATTTTTTTAGTACTTAAAAACATGAAAAATAAACATAAAAACCCTAATCTAAACTCCCTCCTATCTCACTCCACCATCGACCCTCCCCTCTCATCCGCCACCATGGATCGAAAAGCAGAGCTCCCCCTCTCCTCTGCCATCGTGGATAGCAAATCCCACAAGAACCCCATCCTCAACTAGATAAAAAACCCAATCCCCTCCCAACTCCCTCCATCTCCTCTTCCTCTGCTCTCTCTTCGCACTATTGGCCCATCTCAAAATTGGTTCTAACCATGGCCCTCCCCGTGCCTAGTGATGGCAATTTCAACCCGCCCCGCGGGTATTACCCGACCTGACCCGCGATGGGGCGGGTATTATCCGACCCGCAGTAGCGTGGGGCGGGGCGTGGGTATCTACTTCCGACCCGCCCTGCCCCGCCCCGCCCCGCCCCGTTCTAAACTCATTTTATCTCAATTTTTTATAATATCTATACATATTTTTCCTATTTTGACTTTTCTTCAACTAGTTAGAGTCGATTTTTCAACTTGTTAGCCTCAATTATCCATTCTATTATCAATATTTTTCATTCTTAAAGTGTTTCTCCCTACGTTTTATTGTAAAAAGTAAAATTTACTTGTATTTTTTTAAACAACATGTAAGAGTGGGTCGACCTGCCCCGCCCCGTACCCGCGCGGGTTTTACCCGCCCCGACCCGTAGTAGCGTGGGGCGGGGCATGGGAATTGAGGTACCCGCCCCGCCCCGCCCCATTGCAATCACTCCCTAACCATGGCTCCCGCTTCCATGGGCAACAGCTCCCCCAAGAAGTACGACGAAATCAACGACCCACCCGAGAAGAGAGCCCGCGGTATCACCATCAACACCGCCACCGCCACTGCCACTACGCCCACGTCGACTGTCCTGGCAAAACCGATTACGTCAAGAACATGATTACCGGCGCTGCATAGATGGATGGGGCTATATATGAATCTAAATCCAACCTTGATCCTCGGCGGCGACGTAGCTTCAGATCTCACGGCGGCTCGCCTCTTAAGCGGTTTCAGAGAAGGATCCATTCTCGCGATTAGATTCAATTTGTTCTCTATGTTTGGGGTTGCAGAAATAGATTTGCGATTTGTGTTGGCGGCACGAGGGCAGGGGACTTGCGACTGAGGAAGGCGGGGTGGCCCGCGAGGAATGGCGACGGCGGGGGATGTACAACCATCGACAGCCGCTGAAATATGTTGGGAAATAGGATCGAATTTGGGGGAGATTTGGAAACCAAGAAGGAGACGAAGAGTTTAGAGAGAGAGGGAGATCCATCATATCCCTTCACTTTATTTTTTCAAATTTTCATTTTCATGTTTAAAATTCTTTATATTATTATTATTTTAATATAAATTAAATGAAAAGCCACATCATAACCACGTCAGCGTTAAGTGCTGAGTCATTAACGAAAAAAATCATTGACCGTCAGTTTTAACGGTCAACTCCAACACTAGGCCAAATCTGTTCAATCATTTCAAAAGTAGGCCACAAATGTCTTATTTGAAAAATGGGGCCAAAAGTGTCACTTACGCTAAACTTCGGGCCAAATTAGGGTATTAACCCTAAAAAAAAGAAAGAATAATACAAATTGAGCATGTACCTTTAATGTCATGGCACGAATTCATTTTTATACCCAACGCAGTTAAAAATCGCTCTTTAAAACTTATAAGCTAACGGTTTTACGCTTCTAGGTTACCGCAAACCGCTTTTGTTTTCATATAAAATCTTTTGTGTATACATAAAATCGGACTAAATCGCACCATAAATTTTATAAGCTTACGATTCTACGACGCTTTCTAGTTCACTCAAACGCCTTTTACGCTTCTATCACTAAATTAGTAATCTTTTTCAAAGTTTCACCATACACAAATTCAGTTTGAACAAACTTCCTCTCTATGCTACAAAGGGAAATAATTGACCATATATTTGGTAGTTGATACAAAGGCAAGGGACTCTTCCACGACAGACGACGGATGACATGCACGTGATAAATTAAGTTTTAACCACCAAAGTCCCCCCCAATTATTTTGCTTTGTCTTCACATAATTGATTACTGACTCGTACGTTACATCTTTTTTATTTTGCAAGTTGCAGTTCCCTTGAGGCTGACTGCCATTGCTCTGGATGTGTTTACGTGTGTATATATATATATATAATACGCCGATGGAGATTCGAATCAGCATCAAAATACTCCAACCATGATTCCGGCGTCAGTGTTGGAGAACAAAACCATTCTGGTTACAGGGTCAGCTGGATTTCTTGCAAAAGGTAAGTGTACCCATTGTCAGTTAATTACAGTTGCTGAATTGGTTATGTACCGTGTTAATTGAAAAGGGGGTGGAAAAAAAAAAAAAATCTTTTCCAGTGTTTGTGGAGAAGGTGCTGAGGATTCAACCTGACGTGAAGAAGCTCTACCTTCTCATGAGAGCTCCAGATTCCCACTCTGCAGCGAAGCGACTGCGAGACGAGGTACGTACGGTACGCACGCACGTGTAGTAGGGTGTGCAACGAGTTAGTTCGGTGCTTGGTTTCCATGAATTTTATCGAATACTGAAGAAGGACGGACCGGATTGATTTTTTTGTCACTTGGATCTAGGGGTTGGCTATACGCGGTCCGGTTTGATTAAATTGGCGCCCGAATTGATCTGGTGGTCCCAGTCCGGTCTTTTTCGGGAATATAAGGACCAGAGATTGGATTGGGATACAATCCCGGATCTTTGACCCGATCCGGTCCAGTCCGGTCCCAATTCGATCTTGATTTTAGATTTAGCTTGTCGAGATTTTAGTGTCATCATGAGGCCTGAAAGGGTGAGGAGTTTGTTAAATTTTGGGTGTTGGGCTCTCTTAATTATCCGATCTTTATCCGGTTTCGGTCCGGTCTTGAACGGTTTTTTTTATACCTCAAACCGAAGCTTGAAAATTGGATTGAATTGTTTGCTATCCGGTCTCGGTCCGGGTTATACGGTCCGGTTTTTGGTTAAAACCAAAGCAGCTCGGACCAAATAGCCACCCCCTACTTTGGATCGATCCAAAGCAGACCGAATACAATGCTAGTCCGGACCTTAGTCTATATATACGTCTAATACTATTGAACCGCGGTTCTCCTAACCGGACTGGACCGTTCCACACCTCTATGCAGTACGTACGTACGTACTAAATTAGGCATGCATGCAGGTGACGGAGAAGGAGCTGTTTAGGGTTGTGAAGGAGAAATGGGGACCGAATTTCTCGAAATTCGTATCGGAAAAAGTGGTTGCTGTTGCCGGGGATGTCTCTCGCGAGGATCTGGGAATCGAGGACTTGGATCTGAAGAAGGAAATCTGGAAGGAGGCCGACTTGGTCGTCAATTTCGCCGCCACTACCCGATTTGATGAGAGGTACATCAAATATTATATTAATCCTTGACTAAATTCGTATAATATATCTATCTTATTAGTCATGTTACTCCCTTTCGACATATATATTAGGATATGTTTTCATCTTGTGTAATAATAGCATAATCTAACCTAAATCATATTTATATATTCGTCGCAGGTATGACGTGGCGCTCGCCACGAATACATACGGAGCAGCGCATGTGGTGAAGTTCACCAAAAAATGCGTCAGAATTAAGCTGCTCGTCCATGTCTCAACTGGTAATTAAGCTCCCCCTACACAGTGGCGGAACCAACGCATAAGAAGGTGGGTCCTGGGACCCACCTTGGCTTGGGAGAAAAACGTGTAAATAAAAATTTGAACCATAAACCAATCAATAGTTCGTATATCTACCATCAAACTACAACTGTATAATGACCTTATCTTATCATCATTAAATACATTCTAGTTTCAACATAAATAATATTAAAACAAAATCAAATTCCATATATCAAATTATTAATTTTCTTCTTCTCTCACAAAATCCTCCTCTTGTTGAAACTCTATAGCTTTCTTTTATCCTAATAATGAGTTATCTTGTAATGATAGCTTAGATTTGGAATCTCAACTGCATTATTATATATATATTGTGAAGACGTACTAGAGGCTCTCTAGAGCTAAATATAAATTTTGAGTTTTTTTAGATCATGGTAACTGGAAGAAAAAAAAGCAACTTAGCTTTGCCACCAGTCTTCACTGCAAATGTAGAAAAGATATTTGCAATGAACTACGTTAATTAAACACATTTTTCAATACTGAATTATTAACAAAATCATAAATTATTGTTCGCAAAAATATGAAAACACGCAATGAGACAACGTCTAAAATTATCTCTCTTATTTTTTATGGAAAATGTTTGTGACTACCTTATATAAATTTCTGACTACGACACTCGCTACGTGCTTATTTTATCTATAGTCAGTTCGTCCGGCAGATTAATTAGATGATCAGTTCCATTATATTGTCTTCTTCTTCTTCAGCGTACGTGTGTGGGGAAGAGGCCGGGATCATCAAGGAGAAGCCGGTAACCATGGCGAAAGGCGGAGACGACGACGATGACGAGCACATCTTTGAAATAGTCGACGGTGAAAGGAAGCTAGTCCACCAACGGTTGCTTCAACTCCAGTCCAATAAACAACTCTCACCGGACGGCGGCGACCGAGGGATTTCGTCTGCCATGCGGCTCCTTGGCCTTGAGAGGTATATTTATATTTGGCTTTCTATCTAAGTATTTGAATTAACAAGATTTTGGGCATGGACGATATACTATAATCTTTAATGAGTGAATTCTAGATTTTAATTTTATGAACTGTGGATCATAGAATCTTAGATGGCGTGGAATATCTAGTCTGTTGGATGTATTTCGACGAATTAGAACAATTAATTATTTTTTTCTAATTAAATAAATGTTAGCATATATGATTTAGAGAACAAGAGCGAGACTAAATTCTACTCATTCGGGTTTGGACTATAGTTCATGTCTCAAAATCCGGTTAATTCAAACTCTAGTTATATTATTTTCTTACTAAGGGTACGCATGTATATAGTTGCCTCATATGTACCCAGAGTGCTATAGTACTCGATCTCGTTAGTGTATGACAAAAAAAGGCTAGTATATATGTACAGCGTATAAATATATATATATATCTGCATGCGCTCACACCCATAAAATGTACTTCGACGAATCAGAACCGTAAATTAATTATTGTTCTCATTAATTAATTAATGTGGCTGGAAATTAATTAGGGCAGGGCATTATGGATGGCCCAACACTTACACGTTTACAAAGGCAATGGGGGAGAGGATAGTGATGAGCTTGAAGGGCGACCTCCCACTTGTAATCCTTCGCCCCACCATCGTAACAAGCACCATAAAAGACCCATTTCCAGGGTGGACGGAGGGTGTCAGGTATTTATTTTTATATATATAATTCTTGCTTCTTTCTAGCTTTTTAATGTTCCAAAAGTTGGTTTGCATTGGAGAATTCCTTAATAATAATAATAATAATAATAATAATAATAATAATAATAATAATAATAATAATAATAATAAGAAGAAGAAGAAGAAGAAGAAGAAGAAGAAGAAGAAGAAGAAGGGCATACTGTAAACTGTAAACTTTCACCATAAACATTGATGATCGTAGCTAATGTTAGGTTTCTCGAATCTTGTATGTACAGAACCATCGACGGATTCATTGTGAACTATGCTAAAGGGATAATGAAATGCCTCATTGAGAGGCCAGAAACCGTTTATGATCTGGTGAGTGGCTATGATTATTTCTATTCTTTTTTGTCAATTTTTTTTCTTCTTCTGATTGTCTTTATAATATATGACAAATGCATTTGTAATGATAATATTTTAATAAAAACGCATTTGATATTCGATATCTTTATATTTTGGATATTCGATATTTCTATATTTGTTAGATTCGAAATTCAGAATTCCAAATCTAAAATCCACGTAAAAAAGAGTAAGAAAAAAATACAATTTCTACTGAATTTATGGATTCAGTGAATCCATGGCCAAAGTTATTCTTCTCCAAATGACCCCTATACATGTAAAGTTTATAAAAAAAAATTAAGGAAAAATACAGTAGTAAGCAAGACTTTAATCCCTTTCCTAAATTACCATCATTATTCAAAGCCCTTGAGCTTATATTTTATTAGCTCCCTCGTTCATATTTCTGGCACCGTCACTATGCGCATACTAATGTTAAAATAGTCTATGCACTTAGATTTTTTTTATTTTTTTGTGTTATGTTTCATGCATTTAAAACTTCCGTTTTCATATCATTTACTAACTATGATAACAATTTTGCAGATACCAGTAGATATGGTTGTGAATTCGATTGTAGGATGTATCTGTTCAGCATTCCAGAACCAGCCTTTGGATCTCATTTATCATTTGGGCTCTTCACGAAACGCACTAACTTCATCTGATCTCCGACACTTGATGTTCATTTTCTTCTCTCGAAATCCATGGAAGGACCGCCATGGAAGGCCGATGAAAGCTAACAAGTGGAAGACATTTAGCTCCTTCAAGACCTTTCAGATTTACATGACCATCCGTTTCCTACTCCCTCTAAAGGTTTGCTCGATCAATAAATCAGGGAAAAACGAGAATATAATTTTTCATGTTCATCGATCGTGTGTTTTTTTGTTTTTTATTTTTTTGTGCAGGTACTTTGTCTCGTAAATGCAGCGCTTTGTCACAGATTCGAAGCAATGTGTGGTGAGCTCGATCGTAAGTTAAAGGTGGCGATGAGGCTGGTAAAACTTTACGAACCCTACTTGCTCTTTGTGGGGATGTAAGTTCTGCTATTGTTTTACAGCGTTACGTTCTTTCTTGCTGCCGTTTCAAAATGATTAAAAAAAAAAAGAAATGTGTCTAGCAAGTAATTGATCGATAGGAAAACACAAGTTTGAAACTTTCTTGTGTATCATGTTGATAATCATAAGCACAACCAGTGTAAGTGCTAGGGTTGTCGGTTTTCTTTAGTTCAATTCGGTTAACCGAACAGTTAAATATAAAAAAAAACTTAAAAGAATTAAGTCCCCAAAAACCGAAACCTATAAAGGGTTTATTGGTTTTGATTAATCGAAAACCGACAACCCTTTCATTTATTGGTTCAATATGAACAAACCGAAAACCGAAAACCGAATTGTCCCCACTTGCAATGCACATTATGTGTTTTCTAGGTTCTTATTGGTTTAACGGTTTAAACTAAAATAGAAAACGTTAAGCTGCTGAAATGATTTGCCACCAAATAATCAAAACCGGTAACCTTATTATTGTGTATAGACACCACTGGTTAGGGCTAAACATGATTGACATAACCTAATTAACCTTCCTTGGCTTGAATTCTTGCAGATTTGATGATACTAATTTGGAGAAGTTGAGGGCAAGGGGCAGTCAAAATGGGTGGTGGGATGCCGCGGAGATGAATATGAATGCAGGCAGCATTGATTGGAGCGACTACATCATGAATGTTCACATTCCAGGCCTTATCCGATTTGTCAAGTTCTAATTGTATTATGTAAAAAATCTATATATGAATAAGGTAAGGAAGTGTGAAACCTAGCTATAATATACATGAATTTTAGAATAATTTAAACTTTAAAGTAGGAGTGTTTTAGTATTTTGTTTTTATGGTCCAAACTAGACTTGTAACTGGAACGATGGGCCGAGCTGGGCTGTACTCCAGTTAAGGATTGGTATTTTGCGAATATGGTATCTCAAGATGTGATACTATTATGAATTGAATTATCTGAGGTTTATCATGTGGAAATTGTCTTGTTCAATTAGAACGTTCTCACAAGTTATTTGGTTGTTGCATTTCACAACAACAAAAAGAGGAGCGAAAGGATTTGCCGGACGAGTTAATTCAAATAACTATCTTCGGAGTTGTTGTTTCAATTCTGGCTAGGACGGGTGTCGTATTCACTTCAAAGACCCCTTGCTCTGAGAATGGTTTCCTGCCGCAGGCTGAAGGAGCTGCACCTCCTGTACTGCGGCGGATTGGAGACGGTCTGGTTCGATATGAGATGAAAGCATAATTTACCTGTTTGTGACTTCTTCGACTGCTATTCACTAGCTCTCCGTCACAGAAATTCTTACCCGGTCTCCGTCCTAGATCAGTTCGCGGCGGTCTTGTCTTTGCGACGGAAGCTCGAGGATCGAGGTACGAGGGCCGCGAGGAGAGCCTCGTCGTCGCTGGTCCTCTGCTTTCATTTCGGCTGGCTAGCCTCTAGTAGTTACTAGCTAGATTAACCATTACTGACTAGCTACAGGGAACTGTGTGGTGTTCTTGTCGATTGTATGATATACTTGGATACGCTAATGATATATGTTATAAGCAGAAACAGAGGCCGTTGAATTTACTTCCCCAGGTGGGTTAGAATCCTGCTGATGAGCACTTCTTTCTTCCCGGCGAGTGGGAGTTTCTGGGCAGCCAAGTAGTACTTCAGCTCCACCACGGTCAAATCCTTCAGCTGCAAAAGATTTCATTTCAAAATTGTGTGAGATAATGATGTTTTCCCAATGATGTTCCAATCGATAGTGCAACAGTTCCATCAATTGTAAACCGACGGAAGACCGAATACCAAACAGAAACGGATCGTTCTTTAAACCGAATTACGACATGTTCTGATGATGGTGTTCTTCAACCAGCAGAACAGAAAAACCGTAATGCTGCTGCTACTTGATCACACCCCAGTCTCTGAGAGCAGAGGTGGATATGATCCAGTTCAGTTTAAAATCAGAACGGATCCGAGATAGAAAATGAAGAGAAGATGAGGATCATCACCGGATAAAAAATGGATATGATACGATTAGTATCGAGGATAAATGAAAAGTGAGGATCTCAACGCGAACGATGTGTTCGATCGAATCTGGTATCGATCGTTCCTATTTTAATTTAAGGGATCCAATGAAGTCGAAACAAAATGTAGAATTTGAAAATGGAAACCAAATCTTAATTGTACTTTAGTCCGATTGAATTCGTTCTAACATCGTCAAGAAAAGGAAGAGCGGCAAGAGATGGACTCCATAGATGACGCAAAGTTTATAAGGGATCAAAAGGAGAGGAAGGCAAACCTTTCCACTGTCAGCAAGTTCCTCCCAGTCGTAGTTTTTGTATTCCTGA
Organism: Linum tenue; assembly: GCA_946122785.1. Classification (NCBI taxonomy): domain Eukaryota; kingdom Viridiplantae; phylum Streptophyta; class Magnoliopsida; order Malpighiales; family Linaceae; genus Linum; species Linum tenue. Next base: position 46,521,993 of record CAMGYJ010000010.1, read on the forward strand.
GCAACACATTCTGCAGCAGCTTTTCGTTTCTTTGATGCCTCGCTTTCTCGTGGCTTGTCATCTGCCTCATCATAGTCCTCTCCATAGACTGACGTCCTGAATTCTTGAATGGCCTTAGCCACTGCCGGTCTACAGGACATAAATTGAAATGAGAGATCCCGTTCGTAGATTGATCAACTCGAATTGGCAAAAACAAAGCTTTCGCGACTGACCTAGACATGCCTTCTTCATCCGGCAGTGTTTCGTCGTGAATCTCAGGCATCTCGTCTTCGTCTAGTGCCAAAGCCTGCAGCACTGCATAGTGTCTCTGCAATGCTGCAAAGAAACGATACTGTTAACCACCAGAAGCTATGCCACAAAATATATGGCATGCGATACAATGGAGACCAATCTCACGTTTAAACTAAAAATATATGAACAACATACAATTCGTTTACAGGCACGTGTACAGAAACACCAGTATGTCACTTGTAAGTACTCGTAAGGATAACGCCCTCCAGAATACATTAAGAAACATACCAGGGTTAGAAAATTGGCATACTGAAAAATCCTTCAAGTAAATACGTTTCATTAAAGCGGCAGCCTTTTGAATATGATCTTCAGTTGCTCGATGCGCTGGACGCTTGGTGGTCAACTGACTCTACAATGAAACATCAACATCATCAACATCCAAAGAATTTAAGAACCCAGTTAACAATGGAAAAACCAACTCTAAACTGTTCTTGCCTGTTCAATGTCTCTGATATCATCAGAATATGGTAGGAATATCATGTGCATGCCTGGTGGCTCAAACTGACCACCATCAGAAATTATCTCCTCCTGCAAAATTCAACAAGAGGTTAATCATCTTTGGCAATGAGATCTCAAAACGCTTATCACTATGAGTCATAAATACCAAACAATTTGTCCTGATAGCATTTTCTATTGAGTGAAAAGGCCTTAGAATCTGAGGATTCTAATGATTTGAACCTGGACTTTGCATCGGAAACTAGACAAATAAGCCATGATTATGCTGACATGTGTGACTGTTGCCATGAAAACAGCAACATTAGGCCTAAGCTTTATTTGAGATTTACCACAAACATAATTTGCCCTTAGTTGAATGCTGGGGAGCCAAGGTTTAAACATAAGCTTCCATCCAGCCTTGACCAGACATTAAGTGCCTACAAATACTGGGTCATTTCCTAACCAAATCTGCATTTTTTTAATGACGATATGCACAGAATTTTGAGCAGTCGCTTAATAAGGTTTTCTAGAGATGAACATATGTCAAAGGATTATGCAAATAACCCAACTAGGCTCTTTCATAATCTTCACGTGTGCAACTAATCAAGTCATGCAAGGGCGGGAGTCATACTTGAGCAACAAGGGCAACCAATCGAGGATTAGTTGAAAGACCATAAAATGCCAAAGCAAAACTGCAAAAGAAAGACAAGGAAAAGTTAAAATTTGAGAGACACATTCATGTCCACCAAACACCATAAATCAATGAAGTGACTGTTTGTATCAAGAGACAGAAAACATCATGCAGGGAGAGGTTTGGAACTTTAGGGGAACTTCAAATCTTCAAGCATACCACTTCAATAATGGAAAAAATCCAAAAGTACCACTGTTTAGAAAAAAATTTCCAAAAATACCACCCAACCCCAAAAAATTCCAAAAATACCACCCTTTTTCAAAAACCGCCACCCCACCCAGCGGTTTGGTCGAAAACCGCTTGTCGGGGGCGCGGTTTTGGACCAAACCGCGGGCCTAGGGGGCGGTTATAAAAAAAAAAAAAAATTGGACCAAAACCGCTGGGTGGGGTGGCGGTTTGGCCCAAAACCGCCACCCCAACCAGCGGTTTGGTCCAAAAATTCGGTCGAAACTTCAAACGAACGTAACTTTGCACTCGGGTATCCGATCGTAGCGATTCTTTTTTTTATTTCGCATAACTTTTCAAGATCTACAACTTTTACTAGGATGAAATTTTCAAAACAGGAACTATTTGTGGATATACGGGACCTTGAGAATAACTTTACCTTTACTTTTCAGAAATCCATGTACATTTTGAAATTATGATTATATTAAAAGTTGTAGATCTTGAAAAGTTATGCGGAATCAAAAAAAAGTTCATAACATTCGGAGTTTGGAGCACAAAGTTATGGCCGCCCAAAGTTTGACGAAAGGCGAGACCCGGCGGTTTGCGGCTTGCAAGATCTCAAAAAGTTTGCGGCCTCCATTTTTTGAATCCGAATCACTTTTTGAGATCTTGCAAGTCTCAAACAGTCGGGTTCCGTCTTCGTCTCGAAAAAACGTCATTTGCCACCCCGAACGGCATTTTTTTTTATTTCGTCAAACTTTGGGCGGCCACAACTTTGTGCTCCAAAATCCGAATGTCATGAATTTTTTTTTTATTCCGCATAACTTTTCAAGATCTACAACTTTTAATATAATCATAATTTCAAAATGCACATGGATTTCTGAAAAGTAAAGGTAAAGTTATTCTCAAGGTCCCGTATATCCACAAATAGTTCCTTTTTTGAAAATTTCATCCTAGTAAAAGTTGTAGATCTTGAAAAGTTATGCGAAATGAAAAAAAGAATCGCTACGATCGGATACCCGAGTGCAAAGTTACGTTCGTTTGAAGTTTCGACCGAATTTTTGGACCAAACCGCTGGTTGGGGTGGCGGTTTTGGGCCAAACCGCCACCCCACCCAGCGGTTTTGGTCCAAAATTTTTTTTTTTTATAACCGCCCCCTAGGCCCGCGGTTTGGTCCAAAACCGCGCCCCCGACAAGCGGTTTTCGACCAAACCGCTGGGTGGAGTGGCGGTTTTTGAAAAAGGGTGGTATTTTTGGAATTTTTTGGGATTGAGTGGTATTTTTGGAATTTTTTTTTTAAACAGTGGTACTTTTGGATTTTTTCCTTCAATAATACCACATGAATGGTGCTAAATTGCTAATCACCCATCTAACAATTCAGTGGTCAAAATGATAAAAATATTTATTCCCATTACAAACCACAAGACTGCACAAGAGCCATAACATGCTTTGAAAGGATGTATTTATGTTCTTCAAACGATATCATGCCAAAAATGATATTTCCAGTGTAGCTATTCATACAACATAGTACATATTTGTGTATGTTACCACAGCATGAAAGACACTAACCGCTGATTTCGTATCATTGCTCGGTGCAAGGCAACAAAAGCACAAGTGCTACCTATCACTTCCTGCCATAGCAAAGGATAAAAGAAGGTTCATACCATAAATCTACAACACCGGAATATCAGACAGCTGGTTGAACAAAAATGACTTTTTAAACATTGGGTAAAAGCTTAAACAGAAAGGACTTGGTGAATAATACAAAATATGAATGTAAAATTAAATGAAAATGAAGATAAGAGTAAAACTTTGCATGGTTGGTTTGTGTTACCAAAGGTATATAAACTGGGCTTACCAAGGGTAACAAAGAATAACAGAGTTTAAACAAACATTCCCACGTAGCCCATTGAAATCCTTCATAATTCTATTCTTCAATCGAAATAGCAGCATTGTAAGTGGGTGTAAATAAGATAGAGAAGAACCTTGTCACTCGGAAATACAAATGTAGAAGGTTTTAGATTGTGATAGTCTTTCAAGCAGCTTAGAGGCTTGAATCCAAGAAGACGCAGATGTCCTGTTGAAACTCTTTTGATCTCCCTCAACTCCTCCTCTGAAAACTTCACATCCTCACTAAATTGAAATTGAAAAGTTTAGGTAAATATAACAGCAAGCAACCACCATGTTTAATAGCCAACCATATCTGAGGCAGTTTAGATAGTTAACAACTTGTTAGTGATGGGAAAGATGGACCCTAGAGTGAGTTTTTTTTCCCACGCCACTTTCCTACTCAGTTTCTTCCCAGAAAGAAAAAAAAGAAAAACAAGGAAGGTCCTATTAGCTCTAAAAACAACAAGAAGTACCCGCAGAAAAGAAAAAGCAAAAGATATTAACACTTTGGATACAAATATTGGAGACTTGGAGTAGGATACAATCAAAATTAGAAAGCAAGTAAAGATTATAAATTAAACAACAGGAACTTAGGAAACAAGGTTCACATTTGAATGCTTCTCGGTGAATTGACGCTTTCTTTATGAATATTTGAGCCTAGAAGGTAAAAGCTTATCTAGATAAACATAAAACAAGGGCAAAAGATAGAGGTTGTCTTTCACACAGATAACAGAAAAGAGCATCTAGAAATGGCTATATGAAAATATTAAACTCAAGTGGAACTCACTTCTTATACGGCTGATAGCGCTTCAGTGGTCCCTGCATCAGTGCACCAGTATCGGCACAGATGAAAGACCTTTCTGCCTGCAAAATGTCAACATATACTATAATTATGAATTGCTTGTATGCATATGCTGCCCCAACTTATACATGCTTTCCTCATTGCAAGATTTCATATCATGGTAGACAATATTGAGGGAGCAAGAAGAATATAAAATCTTCCATCAACACCATCTAAATCCTCCCCCCCCCCCCCCCCCCCCCCCCCCCTAAAAGGAAACTCAAAAAGAAGATTTTGGTGTAGTATAAAAGTGTACAACAAGCATCATTAACACTACTATAAACATTTTAGATGCCGCATCTCTAACACGACTATGCATACATGCCTCTCAGACATAATTGCAATAGGGATATTCAAATGGTCCAGTGTTACCTTCAAAGGACGATTGGTTACTGAATCCAGCCACGTTATTGCCCCTAAAAACCAAATGCAAAAGAGCAGTTATAAGGCACATTGCCTTCGACTGACGTAAAGGATGAAACAAAAACAAAACATTGCCTCCCACTTAGACTCTTGGACCTCTAAAGTGTCATTCAAAACATGAAGTACCTGGTGCTGTAGGGCGTATTAAAGCATACGTATGCAGGTCAATTGACAATCCATTTGTAATTACGAACTTGATTCGTTTAACTATCCGCTTCGCAAACATCCGTTTTCTTAGTTGATTTTTCATATCTTCCAATCTGGCACAAGAACAAGGAAATTAGAGAATATATTAGATATCTCTGGTGCTGGGCTTCTCTTATTCTTCAGTAAGAATTTCCTTTTATAAACAGAAAAAGGTTCTTTTTTCCTTGAACACTGTCCTCTCGCAAAGTTTAAGTTAAAAAAAGACTGCAGAATTTCATACTTCTGCCCTGCAGACGGCATGTATTCAATAAGATCATCACCTTCCAGTCCAATCAAATCCTGGGAAACAGAAAGCCCAACGTCAAATGTGGATAACCTGGAAGTTGTCTGGTCTTTTATGGTGAAGTGAAATAGCAAATTGACAAATCCAAAAGTAGCAATGAGCATACAGCATAGAAAATCGAAACTTTGAACTCCTCATCTGGTCTGCTAAAGGGAAGTAGTTCAATTGAGATGCCAAGATCTTGTGCGTCCTGAATAAAATGCACCAGTAAACTCCATTGGCTATTGATAATTGCCATAAGCTAGTGAATTTCGAAGCATTTAGAATTTGGGATTATACTTTAGCTCGCTGCAAGGTGGTTCGTATCATATCTGCTTTAGCTATACCACTGATATTCCTGAATGGATCGTCTTCATTTGTAAGCAGAAGTATCCTTTTTTCAGCTGTCTTAGTAGATCTGCAATTGTAACATCCCGATTCATTAGTGTAAACCATGCATAATGCTATCTTGTAAAGTGAATTCTCCCAAGACGTTCAGCACAGTGCAGAATAAATTTAAGTATGAAACCACAAATAACAACTGTTACCCTTTGCGAAGTAACGCTTGTGCCACCCAAAGAGCATTGTAGAGTGAATTCTCCCAGGAGCCAGATACAATACCATATTGACTGCCAATCTCTTTTGCAAATGATTCTGCTAGCAGAAATAGTACAAAGATTTCAACTCAATATATCCATTCTCCATTCTCCCAAACATATAAATGTCACTTGTGTGTGTGTGTTCATGAGACATTCTTTTAGGCTTTGATTATAGTATTTCCAAATAGGGACGTAACTGGTGTTTTAACGAAAGGTCAGGGCGATAGAATTGCAAAATCACTTAAAGTAATAACAGCCGTTATTTCTGAGAGAAAAAACAAATGTTTCCAAAATATCCACTCCCAAAGAACTGAAGAGGTTTCTAGCACAACCAAGTTTTTTTTGGTAAAACCAGGTATGTCTTCTACACCATAAAAAAGTGCAGCAAAAACTATGAAATTTACAAGAAGCAAGTCCATTGGTTTAAGAAAACCCTGAGACTTACCCTCGACACAACCAAACTCTTTTATAAGTCTCGCTGTTGGCCTATCCAAATGCTCTCTCTCAGCAACATCAAACACGAAAACACCACTGAGATCCTGCGAGTTCCTCTTCTCCTTCTACAAATTGATCACAAGTAACAAATAATTGAGGGGACATTAAGCACAGTATCCAACTTCTTTGTTGAAAGACCAGAACAAGGAATTGAGCACCTCCTTAGCAAGGAATACGATCCAGAATTAGACATCACCAACAACGATTCAGTAGAGCAACATCTTACCGTGTTAAAGAAGCAGATAGCAACTTCATTATACGTATTATTAATAATATGCGTCTTCAGCGCCTGTGCCACAGAAGTGACTGCTATGTGGAAGTGAGTCTCATTCTCCCCGTCTGCCTGTCAATGGCAGCCAATATAAGGAAACTCGATTGATCACATTACAGCAAGAACCAGTCAAGTCAACTGCAACACCGACTACAACTGATTCGATCTGAAGAGCCCACGCCTTCTCCATACCTTCAAATTTTCCATTTTAAGTAACAAAGTGACAATACACAATAGAAAGAGGAGAAAAGGTCTCAAAGAACAAAACCAGACTACTCTACCTAATTACTTGCATCGATGTCCTATAAACTACGAATTGGAAGGCTAGAAAGTCTTAAATTCGAACAAATTCTGGCAGAAAACAGCCAGCGGTGGCAGTCACTCCCGCGAGTTACAGCAAAATAACAGTAGTAAATAGTAGTAGTAGTCGGAGGGGAGAAACGAACTCACTCCGGGACAAGTGGCGGTGAACATCTTCGGAGAAGCGTCGATGAGATACACGACGAACTCTTTGGTTGAATCCCTAAGCTGCGCGAACGAGAAATCGGCGGCGAGGCGATGAGTATATCAGCGGGAGGAAAAAAGGAACAGACGGAAATGAGAGCGAGTAAACTGCAAAACTGACCTGGAAGAATTCGCTGTCTTCGTCGTCTTCATCGTCCTTGAATACGTCTTCGGGGTCCAGATCCATTTCTTCTTCGCTCTGAGTTTTTTACGGCGGTTGATGATCGAAGAAGACGACGGTGTGGAGGAGAGAAGAAAAGCTTGCTCTGGAAGCTGTCTCCCGCCGCGGCCTTTTAGCTTTCTACTGGAAAAATTCGAATTTCGAGGTATTATGTCTGCTGTGGAAAGGAAAGGAGAGAACGGTTAATCTCAAACGCTGCCGTTTTCAAGCGAGTCGTTTCTTGGGCCAAATCAGGGAGGAGTACAAATTTGGGCCAAATCAGTAGATCAAATTATGAGCCCAATTAATAGCTGCGTGGTGGCCCAACATGTACACGCTCTCCACCACCATCGCCGTCGCCGAACGCCATACGACCTCCAACTCTTTTCTCGTACCTTCTTCTTCTTCAGTTCATCTTTCTCCCCGTCGTCTTCGAATTCTCGCCGAACTCTGCCGCTATCCGCCGACCGTTTAACCTCTTGAAAGCTCGGAAGCCGAAAAGCTCTCTTTCAGAGCTGCTAAAATGGCGACTGTGATGCAGAAGATCAAGGACATTGAAGATGAGGTAACACAATAATAATAATGGCGCCTAAGTGTCTTCGCCATGCCTGTCAAATAGCTCAAAGGATTCTCCAGTTCATCTGGGAATAGTATTTTCTGCTTCGCTTGAAATCTAACTAACTAGCTAGCTTACGACTTCCCTTTTTACTCTAAATTGATGGATTTGAAATTTTGGGTCTTAATTTGGTTTAGATTATGAATAACGGTGGGGAATTTTTTTTCTTCTTCTTTTTCCATGGTGTAATATGCAGATGGCGAAGACTCAAAAGAACAAGGCTACTGCCCATCATCTTGGCTTGCTCAAGGTACCTGAAAGTTTCTTCTTTTTATAATGTTTAAGTAGGGGCAGAGCCACAAAGGTATGCAACTTGATGTGCTCTCATAGTACTGAGGTGCAGAACAAGCTTAATTGATTCTTCATTGCTGAGGTTTCGGTGGTGGGTGTTTCCTGTGGAAGAATGGAGCTTTTGTGTCTGCTTATTGTACTTTATATCTCATTCCTTTGTACTTAGGAGCTGGACAAAGAAATGAAGTTTGTATCTTGGATTCATTGTTCGTTCAACTGTTAGAACTCGTACATTTCAGCTGTTGATGGACTGTGGTTCTTTTTTCTGTGATTTAGTAACTTCCTCGGCATGCGTTTGAGCTGTTAGGCTTGTATTCTCATTTGTTTTACTTTACTGACTCCTAGCTGATTGTGGTCTCATAGGGTTATAACGTTATTTAATATTCTTCTTACCTTTGTCCTGTCCGAATTGTTTTAAGAGTTTGATGTAGTTTATGCCGTACGCCTGCTGTATGTTGATTTTCAGGCTAAGCTAGCAAAGCTCCGCAGAGAGCTACTTGAGCCTCCATCGAAAGGAGGTGGTGGTGCTGGCCAAGGCTTTGATGTGACTAAAAGTGGAGATGCCAGAGTTGGTCTCGTGGGGTTTCCTTCAGTCGGAAAATCTACCCTTCTGAACAAATTAACTGGGACTTTTTCAGAGGTACGGTGTAATTCGTGTTACTTCCCATTCAGAATGCATTTTTCTTGTCAGGAAACCAGTGAACTTTCCAGAGGCTGACATTCCTTCCAATTTTATCACCTTCAGGTTGCTTCCTATGAATTTACTACTTTGACTTGCATCCCTGGTGTTATCGTGTATAGGGGAGCGAAGATTCAGGTACATTACTTTCTACAGTGTTGTCGAATATTAAGATTCATATATATCTGGGAATGAGTTATGACCTTAAGTTGTGTAATTTTCATGTGGTCAGCCATTGGGGTACTTTGCCTGGTACATCTTCCACCCAGATCAGTTTGTTTTGGCTAGAATAGCTGTAGGGAGTCTTTACCTATTCAGAATAGCATGCCTGTAACATTGTTCTATTTTTCCCCGCATCTAATCCAAATATGACCTTCAGCTCTCTGAGGGTCACCTTGCCTGGAAGATCCACTGTGTTTCTTTCTTCTTCTTTTTGTTTTTGTTCCCCCTATCTTTTCACTGCTTTTTTCAATTGCTTTCTTTAGTAAAAAATAACAAAGAGGATGAAACTACACCTGTTATTGGTTATTTCAGTTGCTGGATCTCCCTGGTATTATTGAGGGTGCTAAGGATGGAAAGGGTCGAGGAAGACAGGTAAACATTTTTCTCCTAGTTTATCTAACTGATACCCTCATTCAGCATATGTGTTGATTGTACGGGTAGCTGCATTTATCTTGTTTGTCAGTACACGTTACTCTTCTCTATGTGATATAATGTTCGTTAACTAAGCATTTTTTCTTTAAAGCATAGGCCGCTTATAGTGTTTAATGGTAGATGTTGAGAGTTACAGTGTATTGCACTATCATGTTTATGGACAAAGATGTGCTTTGGAGTGTATGCTGTAGTCTTTGTAGTTAGGTTGTGTGATACCCTTCGCGAATCAACAACCCAAGCAGAGCTTTGAGTGTTGCCTTCTGTTTTATTTAAAGGTTGTTCCTCTAGTCTCAAGGGCATTAATATTCCATTGTTTAGTTATAATCCCCTGATGATTGGTTGTAGTCATTTCACACTTCTACATTTTGCACTCAACTTTCTTTTGGGACTTCTACTTTATGTACTCTTGGCTCTCATTTTTATATATGGTACCACCTGGATGAGTAATGTGAAGCTGCAAGTGAAATGCAGGTGATAAGTACTGCCAGGACATGCAATTGTATCATAATTGTTCTTGATGCAATTAAGCCAATAACTCATAAACGTCTTATTGAAAAAGAGCTTGAAGGTTTTGGCATAAGGTAATAACAAAGTACCATTGGTCTCTTATGTATGTTTTTGTATGTTTGTTTAAATTTGAAGTTCCTAGATAGGGACTAGTTTCCACTTTTTTGCTCCGAAGATTCTGGTATTGCGACTTCTATGGATGCATGTGGGATCTTCACTCTGTAGTTGTCTAGGAGAGGGAAACAGCTATATACAACGGTCTTGCTATATCAATCCTCTTTGGCAAATGAATAACATCATGAAAAGCTCTTTTGTCCTTTGTAAAACAGGTTAAACAAGGAGCCACCTAATTTGACATTCAGAAAGAAGGATAAGGGTGGGATTAATTTCACATCAACAGTTACCAACACACATCTTGATCTTGAAACCGTAAAGGCAATATGCAGCGAGTACCGAATTCACAATGCTGATGTTACTTTGAGGTTTGATGCAACGGCTGATGACCTGATCGACGTCATTGAGGGCAGTAGGGTATATATTCCATGTGTCTATGCCCTGAACAAAATCGATCAGATCACTCTTGAAGAGCTCGAGATTTTGGATAAACTTCCTCACTATTGCCCAATCAGGTAAAATTTTATTTCCCTGCTGCCTAACTTTTCTTTTTTCAGTTTTTCATTATGCTTCATTCTGGTTGTATGATAAGACTGGATATTCTCGTATTGCCGGCCTTGAACATCTTAAACTTGACTGATGCACGGGATTGTAGCGTGCTATGGCTAAGAATTGGATATCTTGCCTAACTGCTATTTTTAATGCTAAGCTAGGTTTAGTGCTATAAGAGGTGAAACATTAAGGGATTGCTATGATGTTGGATTTGGTTTATGAACTTCTGCACCAAATCTTATGTTTTGTCCAAAATTCTTGTCCTCAAATTTCTTTGGTGGGGTTTTCTTTCTTGCTCATTTTGCTGGACAGTGCTCACCTGGAATGGAACCTTGATGGGTTGCTGGACAAGATATGGGAGTATCTAGATCTCACTCGCATATACACAAAGCCCAAAGGGATGAACCCAGATTATGAAGACCCTGTGATCCTCTCATCAAAAAAGCGGACTGTGGAGGACTTTTGCAACCAGATTCACAAGGATATGTCTAAACAGTTCAAGTAGTGAGTATCTTGTCAATTCACTTTTTTATTTTAGACATACTTTACCATGAAAATAAAACACTTGCTGCAAACCGTGCTTTTGTGGGGAGCGGATGGGTTCCGTGTAGTTCTCATTCTTCATTGTGAAGTTCCCTTTTTGTACCCTTAACTCAATTACACCCAGGTGAACAAGTAGCTGTAGTCATGGATCTTCTGTTTAGGCAAATGGTACTTGTTTTAAGTTTCCCGTAGCCCATATGTTTTCGTCACTTAACATGGTTTGCCATTATTCCAGTGCATTAGTATGGGGATCCAGCGCCAAGCACAAGCCACAAAGAGTTGGAAAGGTACACATTTCTGCCGAGCTGCTCCTCATTCCACCAAACAAGTTCTTTTTTAGTTTGCATGCTCACGAGGCTTGACTTTGATTCTTGCGGAACTACAGGAGCACGAGCTGGAGGATGAAGACGTGGTGCAGATTATCAAGAAGGTGTGAGGAAAGGCACGGATCCGTTGCTACCTTGTTATTATGTCATTACCGAGTAGTGAGGTTACTGTGAAAGAGCTATGAAATTCGGAAAACCAATCAAGATGAGCAGGATGAGTGTTTCTCTACTTGGTTAGTTGGCGCGGTCTAGTGTTCAAACGATAGAGGCTCCTGATTTACCTGTGTGTTTGCTGAAGTGTATCCAGATCACCTTGTGATGGATCAGACATTTGGTACACTGTGGATGCAAGACCAGACATGTAAAATTTTGATATAAACAGGGATGCATATGAACGTTGAAATGATCTTCTGTTGTGTTCCACTCTTCTGGCTCGACTTATTTTCCTGTCGAGACGATGGGGTCGAGGGCTATATGGTTGAATTAGTGTCTGCATATCGGACTCGTGGTTGACTTGGTCCAATGTGTCGTAAAAAGGTCGAATAAACGTACTAGGATTATTATGGGGTTCACGTTAGTTTGTTACTGCACATTTGCCTCATGTTAACTAGGCTTGATGCTAAAGAGATCAAGTACGAGTTGCGTATTGATCAGTTCGATAGACTTGCGAGTTGGTTTAACTAACATGATGACTCATTGAGCTCAGGTTGTCAATTATGAGGAAATTATGCCAAGACTACCATGTCTCTTTCCCCTCACGGAAAGACAACCCTCGCTTCAAGCTTTGAGTTCCATTGAACTCTATTCATTAGCTTACCCAGTTGCTTGGATGATGAAGTTCTTTTCCTTTGCATGAAGAAGTAGCGAAATACCAAGCCCAATACCAAAAGGCCGATTGGTATCCCGTGAGACAAATAACCCGAGCCCAAAGCAGAGATCGAGCTTGGTAATCGATTCCAGGCACTGCTCTGTCGGGATCCAGCAAACCACTGAACCGTCGACTGAGTGCTTCACTCAAAGTCTCAACCTTGATGCCCTCAGTGCCGCCGCAGGCTACAGTGTTATTTGTGTTTCAGTGTTGGGTTCCGGATTCGATTTCAAGTTCGCATCTTTCATTCTGGGTTCGCAGGCGAGACGGACATTTTGGCTGATAGAGCTTTCTATGGTGTTGAGCTGGTAGTATCTATTGATGGCTGTCACTGTCAGGGTGTCTCATTGCCAGTTCTTTCAATTCAACCCAGTTCAGCAGCTCGGCATGGCTAGGACCATCCATCCAAACTGCTCTCTGTTTCATTTGCGAAGAAAAACCGGTATGACTGAATTCCCTTATTCTTCTGCTGCTACTCTCTCGTCTTACTTCGCCTCCAATTCAACTACTCCTATTACCTCCAATTCTGTAACTTTCGCAAGCGTAGATGATGCCCTGGAATCATTTAATAGGATGCTCCACATGAACCCCAGACCCTCGGTTGTGAAATTTGGTCAGTTGGTGTCATCTCTTATGAGAATGAACGCCTTCCAGGCTGCCTTCTATGCGTCTAAACAAATGGAATTAGCTGGAGTCCCACACGATAGTTACACACTTAGCATGATGCTTCGTTGCTTCTGCAAATTGGGTCGAGTGGATTTTGGCTACTCAGTTTTGAGCAAAGCTCTGAAACTCGGTATTCAATTCAATGATGTGATGCTCGGTACAATGATTGACGGGCTCTGTAAAGTTGGGGAAGTAATCGAGGCTGCAAGGTTGGTTTATAAGTTTAGGATTTTGGGGTATCAACCGAATGTGCACTGTTATAACATAATTATAGATGGATTGTGTAAGGTAGGGAAAACGAGTGCTGGACTTGAATTGCTCAAAAACATGAAGGAGTTCGGTTGTCAACCTGATGTGGTTAGTTATAACACAGTCATTAGTAGCCTTTGTAACGATGGAATGATATCGAAAGCTTTAGATGTGTTTTCCGAGATGGAGGAGAAAAAGATTCAACCAAATGTGTTTGCTTACAATAGCTTGATTTATGGTTTGTGCATTTCAAGTAGAATCAATGAAGCTATGGAGTTGTTCGATAAAATGGTAGAGAGGAAGGTCATGCCTGATACATTCACCTATAACATATTGGTTGATGCTTTCTGTAAGATTGGAAATGTTTTGGGAGCTAAAGTTATACTCAAATTGATGATTCAAAGAGGGTTGCTTCTGGATATCATCACTTACAGTTCATTGATGGATGGGTATTGTTTGCGTAATGAATTAGACAAAGCTAGAAAGTTATTTGATTTCATTATCAATAGGGGATGCAAACCTACCGCTTACACTTATAATATTATGATTCATGGATATTGTAACAATAAAAGGATGGGTGAAGCAGAACAGTTATTGAATAGTATGCTTGAGAAGGATTTGGTTCCGGATACGGTCACGTATAATACTATGATAAATGGATTTTGTCAAGTTGGGAGGCTTAAAGATGCCCTACAAATTCTCAAGAAAATGAGTGGTGAGGGTTGTTCCCCGGATATCATGACATACAATAGTTTGCTTGATTACTTGTGTCGACGAGGTAAAATTGACGACGCATTAGCTTTGTTTCAAGTAATAGAAAGTAGGTTGAAGTCTGATGTTGTGGGATACAATATACTTTTGGATGGACTGTGGAAAGCAGGGAGGGGAGAGGAGGCAAGGGAATTGTTTTCTAGGCTCTCTAGAGACAATTGTTTGCAACCTGATACCCACACATATAATATAGCAATTAATGGACTTTGCAGACAAGGTTTTGTGGATGAAGCATTTGATTTGTTTAGGAAAATGGAGGGGGATAGATGTCTACCAGACAATTGCTCTTATAATGTGATTATTCATGGATTTCTTCACCATAAGGATCCGCTTGAAGCAATGGACCTCATTCACGAGATGGTTTCGAAAGGCTTCTCAGTCGATGCAATCACTATATCTTTGCTAATAGAGTTGATGCCCAAGAATCAGTTGGATCATCCAATTTTCCAGAAGCTGATGAGTGGTCCTGATATCAAGAGTCATAGAATTGGGTCCGGCGGTCTATCAGCTGCTACAACTCAAGGAACTTGCTGAAATTCTTATCCAAACACCAGTTGGATGGTCCAGTAGTTGATCAAAAGCTCCTGGTGTCAAGAACATTCTGATGGTAGAAGGTTAAATGAACTAAAGGTCCGAGTCATGATCCTTGCCGTCCCACTTACATATGTGTTTCCGTACTTGCTTATATTATCAGAAAGAACCAATCAATGCTAGCATGGGAATAGATGATGATCCATGCCTGATGCATTAGTGTGTTTTCAAGCTAGTTGTGATTATTGTTTAGAGATATGAATGAACGCAGCTCGCTTGTTTAGTAGCATAACTACATATTTGCCCCAAAATCTCTTGAATGGAACTCTTGGGTTCTGCTGTTGTCAAGAAGAATCAATGCTTTTGGTTACCCATTTTGGACTTTGTCCTCTGAACAGAACAGTTATCAGCCTCCCATCCCTCTAAGAACAATGCTTGTGTTTGGAAGAAGGTATGACTTTGATCGCCGTTCAACTATTGATCTAGTCTTATTCTTCCCTTCTACTTTGGATTGGATATTTGGTGCAAGTATCATGCATATATGTCAGAAGAGGCTTATTTTTTTCGTCCACAATGCATCAAGAAGTGAATCCAAATGAGCTCTTTGCAATGAATGTAAGAATTTTATATAAGCTGAGAAGTACAAAATGTTTTGAGCACAGGTATTCTCCATAGTCCATTCTGAGAAAACATGTTATAGGTACTTGGCAGAGGCTGGCGACGACGACAGTGATGTCATCGGTC
The DNA here is from genome assembly GCA_946122785.1 of Linum tenue. Classification (NCBI taxonomy): domain Eukaryota; kingdom Viridiplantae; phylum Streptophyta; class Magnoliopsida; order Malpighiales; family Linaceae; genus Linum; species Linum tenue. The sequence continues at coordinate 46,537,338 of CAMGYJ010000010.1, forward strand.
TTCCCTCCACATAAAGGCAACCAATGCTTCAAGATGAAGTTGCAATCCTCTAGGAAAAAGGAACTCTTAGACTGAGAGCTGGGGAAAAGTTTTAATGTGACTTTATTTTCCATCACTGATTAGTGATTACATCTCACTTATTATTTAATTACTAGTCTAATTATGAATTAAGCATGGTAGGGAATGGCAATGGGCAGGTTAAGTGGGTATCGCGATATGTGGTTTGTGGCAGGTTGAGTCCAGATAAAATATTTTATTTAGGGGCGACGTATTAAAAGGAAACACTTAAAATATACCGATTCGATCCGAGATCTCGGAATTGGATAATAACAAAACATTGAACTATCAAAAATAATAATTATAACAGAACATTGACGAAATTTAAAGGATAATAAATAATTATTAGTCAAATTTTCCCCAGATTTTTATATATTAGTCAAACCTATTGAATTATTTATAATTAGCCAAATGTAGTGGGTCAAAATCAAAACGTCACCTCCGGCTAAAAGGAAACGAGGTCAAGAGAGCTTGTGAGTGATGAAAGGTTCAATCGGCGACTCACTAATAACGTTCTACTTTCGAACCCGGGACGCTACCTGCGATTATTCTTAAATATATGGGCTTAAGCATAGGAAGGCAGGCCCCGAAGAAGATTACAAGCCCAATAGAAAAAGTCCCCAATGTCAAAAGCCCGCAGCCATACGGCGACACAAATAACCAGGGCCCATTTAAGCTTGGATATACGTTCCAGCCACTGTTGCCAACCCAGCAACTTAACCCGTTAACCGTTGGCCGAGTGCTTCGCAAAGTCTCAACTCAACCTTCTTTGTCTCCCCGCCGCCGCCGGCGTCACAGTTGTTTGTGTTTCAGTCCAGTTTTCTGGTTGGGTTCCGGATTCGATGTCAAGCTTGCATCTTTCATTCTGGGTTCGCGGTGGAAATTGATTTAGGCAGTATCTATTGATGGCTGTCAGGGTCCCTCATTGTGAACGCTTTCAATTCAAAGCAGTTCAGCAGCTTGGCATGGCTAGGATCATCCATCGAAACTGCTCTCTATTTCATTGGCGAAGAAGAAAATCCGGTATTCTTCTGCTGCTATGACCCGCAATTCAACTACTCCTATGACCTCCAATTCTGTAACTTTCGCTAGCGTAGATGATGCCTTGGATTCATTTAATCGGATGCTCCAAATGAATCCCAGGCCTTCCGGTGTCAAATTTGGTCAGTTGGTGTCATCTCTTGTTAGAATGAAGGCCTTCCAGGCTGCCTTCTATGCTTCTAAACGTATGGAATTAGCTGGAGTACCACACGATCGTTACACACTTGGCTTGATGCTTCGTTGCTTCTGTAAATTGGGTCGAGTGGATTTTGGCTACTCAGTTTTGAGCAAAGCTCAGAAACTCGGTATTCAATTCGACGATGTGATGCTCAATACATTGATCGACGGGCTCTGTAAAGTTGGGAAAGTAATCGAGGCTGCAAGGTTGGTTCATAAAATTAGGATTTTGGGTTATCAACCGGATGTTTTCACTTATAACATTATTATAGATGGGCTTTGTAAGATAGGGCAAACGAATGCTGGACTTGAATTGCTTGAAAACATGAAGGAGTTCGGTTGTCAACCTGATGTCGTTAGTTATAGCACGGTCATTAGAAGCCTATGCAATGATGGAATGGTATCTAGAGCATTGGATGTGTTTTCCGAGATGGTGGAGAAAAAGATTCAACCAAATGTGTTTGCTTACAATAGCTTGATTTATGGTTTGTGCATTTCAAGTAGAATCAATGAAGCTATGGAGTTGTTCAATAAAATGGTAGACAAGAAGATAATGCCTGATACATTCACCTATAACATATTGGTTGATGCTTTCTGTAAGGACGGAAATGTTTTGGGAGCTAAAGTTATGCTCAAAATGATGATTCAAAGAGGACTGTTTCCAGATATCGTCACTTACAATTCATTGGTGGATGGGTATTGTTTGCGCAATGAATTAGACAAAGCCAGAAAGCTATTTGATTTCATTGACAATAGGGGGTGCAAACCTAACGTTTACAGTTACAGTATCATGATTCATGTATATTGTTATACTAAAAGGATGGATGAAGCCGAACAGTTACTGAATAGTATGATTGAGAAGGATTTGATTCCGAATACGATCACGTATACTACTATGATAAATGGATTTTGTCAAGCGGGGAGGCTTAAAGACGCACAACAAATTCTCAAGAAAATGAGTGGTCCGGGTTGCTTACCTGATATTGTGACATTCACAAGTTTGCTTGATGACTTGTGCCGACGAGGTAAAATTGACGACGCATTAGCTTTGTTTCAAGTGTTAGAAAGTAGTAGGTTGAAACCTGGTGTTGTGGGGTACAGTATCCTTATGGATTGGTTGTGGAAAGCAGGGAGGGAAAAGGAAGCAAGGGAAATGTTTTCTAGGCTCTCTAGAGACAACTGTTTGCAACCTGATACCCGCGCATATACCATCGCAATCAATGGACTTTGCCATCATGGTTTTGTGGATGAAGCATATGATTTGTTCAGGAAAATGGAGGCAAATAATTGTCTACCAGATAGTAGCTCTTATAACGTGATCATTCATGGATTTCTTCACCACAAGGATCCACTTGAGGCCATCGATCTTATTCATGAGATGGTTTCGAAAGGTTTCTCAGCCGATGTAACCACGATGTCTTTGTTGATAGAATTGTTGCCCAAGAATCAGTTGGATCATCCAATTCTCCAGAAGCTGTTGAATGGTCCTAATATCAAGAGTCACGAAATGGCGTCTAGTGATCAATCAGCTGCTGCAACCCAAGGAACCTGCTGAAATTCTCATCCAAAGGCCAGTTGCATGATCCTGTAGTTTATCAAGACCTCTTTGTGTGTCATGGTCCTTGCCAACCCACTTACATATATGTGTTTCCATGCTTCCTGACATTATCAGAAAGAACTTGATCAAGTGTTCTGCATATTGTTGGCTCTCTCTGTTTGCTGTGTAAATAAGTTCCCTGTAAGTTTCTGTCTGTAATTAGCATGAGAATAGATGATGATCCTTGTCTGATGCATTAGTCATGTGTGTCGCTTGTTTATTTGTGATTATTGTGTAGAGATATGACTTAATTTAGCTCCGCTTGTTTAGTAACATAACTACATATTTGCCCCAAATCCCTTGAATGGAACTCCATGGTTCTGATGTTGTCAAGAAGCAGCATTGCTTTTGGTTACCCATTTTGTACTTCAGCCCTCTCAATGGGATAGTGATGAGCCTTCCATCCCTCTGGAAAGGCAAGCTTGTGTTAGAAAGAAGGTATGACCTTGACCACAGTTCAATTACTGATCTAGTCTTAGTCTTCTCTTCTGCTATAGATTGGATTTTTTGTGCCAGTAGTATGCATATATTTCAGACGAGGCGGATTTTTGTCCATAATGCATCTAGAAACGAATCCAAATGAGCTCTTTGTAAAGAATGAAAGAATTTATATAAGCTGAGAAGTACAATATGCATTGCGCATAGTTATTCTCCGATCTGAGATAACCTGTCATACAACTCAACACCTTTATATGCACAGAGGCTGGCTTGCTGTCGTCGGGAGACGACGACAGTGATATTGTCCATCTTCCCTCCACCGAAAGGCAACCCATGATTCAAGCACCCATCTGTTGAATCCGCTGTCTCCGACGATGGCGAACCTCAATCACCGAAGAGCACATAACGTCACGAATCCATTGCTGTCAAATTGAAGGAAAACCCAGATTGTCAACATCCTAAACAGACAATCTCAGTTGACTTTATCAAACGTCTTCTCAATGTCCAATTTGAACATAAGATCTCGCTTTTCACTCCTACTATTCATCAACTTACTAGCAATGAGGAACGAGGCTTGTTGATTAATGGAGACCAATCTATCTACACAATAAATAAAAGCCAAATGAAAAAACTTGAAGCCCCATTTCAAATTTCCTGCATCCAGAGATTGTCTGTTTATTTATTTATTTATTTATTTGATAACACATGAATGTAGATTAATTAGAATGTTTTGAAAGATGTCCAATATATACCCAATTTATTTGGTATGAAACATGTTATCACATTAGATTAGTAGAATCAACTTGAATTTATTGAATTTGATCCGACCATTAAACCTCAAACCACTTGTCAAACAGGTTTGATGGCGTAACTTGGTTTGACATCCTTGATCCAGGGTCTTTTTTTAATGTAGTTACCACGGACGGATCTCTCGGAATTAGGTTCCGCCAATTTGAATGGCGAGGTAAAGTCCATAAGCTCGCAACTCATCATCAACTCATCCCTCACCTCTCATTTACTCGATTAGTACGAGATTTCCCCTCGTTGAAGTTCCTCCAATTTGAAACCGACTTGAATTTATTGAATTCAATCCGACCATTAAACCTCAATCCGTGAGAAAAGGAACAATTCAAGTCAGTCCTACCTACTACTTCTTGTTCACAACCCCTTGGCTCTTCCTCCGGCCACTCCTGCTCTTTGTATACGATGACACGACATTATAGATTGTCCCAAGCTCCTCAACGTCTAGCACCACCGCAGATGCCACGTCCTCGCGGCTCCAATATTATAAACCCATGCCCTGCATGCAGTGGCGGACACAAAAAATTTACATATGAGTTGTTCGTTTCAAAAATAAAATAAACTTTTATAATAAAATAAAAAAAATATTCGACTAGTTCAAGTTACAGCAAAAATCGTTTTAATCCACATAGAATAACTTATTATTCTTAGTACAATAATAATAATTCCCAAGATCGCGTATAAGAACAGAATCAGAATAGCGACGAAGCTGATGAAATTGTGTGTTAGAATATGGTGGGAGATAAGGGATAGCTCGTGAGTTTAATTTCATATTTTAGAAAATTGGGGATAAGGGGCTAAATGGGAGTGTATATAATTATGTTTATGTTAAAACTACTACATTGTCTTAAATTCAAATTATGTAAACTATCAGTTGTTTGTTCCTTTTGTTCCATACTTAAACGGGTCCAGATCGGGTCAGTAACTGATTAACCCATCAGTAACTCCTTCCCTGGTCCTCAAGTGTCAGTCACTTTTTTATTTAAATTAAATGTGAAAAGGGCAGTATGGTAAAATTGCACTTACTCCTATTTATTGCTAACGCTGACTTTTGACCGGACCACATCAGCGCCTCCTTCTCTCTCCTCGCAAAACATTTAATTTTCCTTCTCTTAATCTTTAACAGACGATTTCTCACTCGTTTTTAGTCGAAATTTAATTTTTTTGCACAGTTAGATCAGATTAATTGTGCTCTTCAAAATGATATCCACTTTGATATTTTTGGACACAAAAAAATTTGTCAGTTATTACCAGTCTATACCATATGGTATTGACTTATATTAAATAAGAGAATATCATATGGTATTGACAGATATTGAATAAGAGCATACCATATGTTATGAAAAATTTTGCCGCATGAATATATATTTCGTTACCATCCAATACCATATGGTATAGTGTGGTAATATCAATATATATTTCGTTACCACCTAATACCATATAGTATAGTGTGGTAATATCAATATATATTTCGTTACCACCCAATGAAATGCCACCATATATCTTCTCAGATGTGTGCTTTTGCTTTTGATTAGCTTGGTTACCGTTTCTGATTGAGAAGAATAGATTATGATGGCAATCTTATTGAGATAGTCCTTTCTGAAACCATGCTAAGAATCTGAAAAAGGGTGGAAACAGTAATTATTTAAAAACAAAATTTTAATATTTTTTAATGACCACATCACTCATTTAACGGTCAACTATAATAGTTGACTGCCACATCAGCAAAAACTAACGGAGACTAACGGAGAGTGACCAAACTTGAACTATTGAACTAATCTTAGTGACCATGAATGAAATTAAAAATTTGCAGCGACCAAATATGAACGTTTTTAGTAAACCCAATGACCATCCTTGCAATTAACCCAAAAAGTTTAAGACAAAGTTGTATATTTTTTGCCATAAATGCAATGTTTTATTTTATTCAAAAGAATAAGCAATCCATCAAACAATAAATGACTTCAAATCTAGTTATACAAAACCATTAAAAACGTCAATACACATACTATTTTTTTTTTCCAAGAAATGTCAAGAGAGAACCTATACAAACTACCAAGACCCTGCCAAACCCAATACATTAGTGAAGCCAACCAACAAAGTCAAAGGCGCGCAACTCTAGAGGGGAGAGTAACAGGGCTTTCTGCGCCACTCTATGGGCAGCCCTGTTAGCAGTCCGGGGAACTTCCCTAAACTCTAAAGATATAGAAACAGATGACAGGAGAAGGAAGCAATCCCGAAGCACCGGACCTCCAATGGAGTCTGAGAAAGCACCTTGACGAAGCTGACGAATCACCACCTCTGAATCTCCTTCTATGATGACCCGAGGCAGAGATTTGGAGACCAAAAGGAAGATGGCGTCTCTAGCAGCTAGGAGTTCTGCGAGGTAGGGATCATCAATACCGGGGTGAAGAGAATACACATACTAGGTTTCACTAGAAATATTCACCAAAATCATTACTAACATCAACATTTAAGTTACCACATCATATGAATAGTAAAACATTAACAATATGTCACTAAAGGATAATAATCGTCATCTCAACGTTATCATACTCACGCTGCGTTACCCATTGTTCACAAATATTTGACATTCGTGAATAAACTTATAATGCATAACTGAAAACTACTACGACAAAGTAAAAACAAAACATATGTTAATAACAAAACATTGAACTATCAAAAATAATAATTATAACAGAACATTGACGAAATTTAATAAGGATAATAAATAATTATTAGTCAAAATTTTCCCATATTTTTATATATTAGTCAAACCTATTGAATATTTTATAATTAGCCAAATGTAGTGGGTTAAAATCAAAACGTCACCTCCGGCTAAAAGAAAACGATGTCAAGAGAGCTCGTGAGTGATGAAAGGTTCAATCGGCGACTCACTAATAACGTTCAACTTTCCAACCCGCCGACGCAACCTGCGGTTATTCTTGAATATATGGGCTTAAGCATAGGAAGGCAGGCCCGGAAGAAGATTACAAGCCCAATAGAAAAAGACCCCAATGTCAAAAGGCCGCAGCCATACGGCGACACAAATAACCTGGGCCCATATCGAAGTTCAAGCTTGGATATACGTTCCAGCCACTGTTGCCAACCCAGCAACTTAACCGTTGGCCGAGTGCTTCGCAAAGTCTCAACCTTCTTTGTCTCCCCGCCGCCGCCGGCGTCACAGTTGTTTGTGTTTCAGTCCAGTTTTCTGGTTGGGTTCCGGATTCGATGTCAAGCTTGCATCTTTCATTCTGGGTTCGCGGTGGAAATTGATTTAGGCAGTATCTATTGATGGCTGTCAGGGTCCCTCATTGTGAACGCTTTCAATTCAAAGCAGTTCAGCAGCTTGGCATGGCTAGGATCATCCATCGAAACTGCTCTCTATTTCATTGGCGAAGAAAAGCCGGTATGACTCAGTTCCCTTATTCTTCTGCTGCTATGACCCGCAATTCAACTACTCCTATGACCTCCAATTCTGTAACTTTCGCTAGCGTAGATGATGCCTTGGATTCATTTAATCGGATGCTCCAAATGAATCCCAGGCCTTCCGGTGTCAAATTTGGTCAGTTGGTGTCATCTCTTGTTAGAATGAAGGCCTTCCAGGCTGCCTTCTATGCTTCTAAACGTATGGAATTAGCTGGAGTACCACACGATCGTTACACACTTGGCTTGATGCTTCGTTGCTTCTGTAAATTGGGTCGAGTGGATTTTGGCTACTCAGTTTTGAGCAAAGCTCAGAAACTCGGTATTCAATTCGACGATGTGATGCTCAATACATTGATCGACGGGCTCTGTAAAGTTGGGAAAGTAATCGAGGCTGCAAGGTTGGTTCATAAAATTAGGATTTTGGGTTATCAACCGGATGTTTTCACTTATAGCATTATTATAGATGGGCTTTGTAAGATAGGGCAAACGAATGCTGGACTTGAATTGCTTGAAAACATGAAGGAGTTCGGTTGTCAACCTGATGTCGTTAGTTACAATACAATCATCGACGGCCTTTGCAAGAGTGGGTTGGTATCGAAAGCTTTAGACGTATTTTCAGAGATGGAGGATAGAAAAACTCAGCCAAATGTTATTACTTACAATAGCTTGATTGCTGGTTTATGCATGTCAAGCAGAATCAATGAAGCTATGGAGTTGTTCGATAAAATGGTAGAGAGGAAGGTCATGCCTAATATAGTCACCTATAACATATTGGTTTATGCTTTTTGTAAGGAAGGAAATGTTTTGGGAGCTAAAGTTATACTCAAAATGATGATTCAAAGAGGACTGCTTCCAGATATCGTGACTTACAATTCATTGATGAATGGGTATTGTTTGCGCAATGAATTAGATAAAGCTAGAAAGGTATTTGATTTCATTGACAATAGGGGATGCAAACCTACTGTTTACAGTTACGATATCATGATTCATGGATATTGTAAAAATGAAATGATGGGTGAAGCAGAACAGTTATTGAATAGTATGCTTGAGAAGGATTTGGTTCCGGATACGGTCACGTATAATACTATGATAAATGGATTTTGTCAAGTTGGTAGGCTTAAAGATGCACTACAAATTCTCAAGAAAATGAGTGGTGAGGGTTGTTCCCCGGATATCATGACATACAATAGTTTGCTTGATTACTTGTGTCGACGAGGTAAAATTGACGACGCATTAGCTTTGTTTCAAGTAATAGAAAGTAGGTTGAAGTCTGATGTTGTGGGATACAATATACTTCTGGATGGACTGTGGAAAGCAGGGAGGGGAGAGGAGGCAAGGGAATTGTTTTCTAGGCTCTCTAGAGACAATTGTTTGCAACCTGATACCCGCACATATAGTATAGCAATTAATGGACTTTGCAGACAAGGTTTTGTGGATGAAGCATATGATTTGTTCAGGAAAATGGAGGTGAATAGTTGTCTACCAGATAGTTGCTCTTATAACGTGATCATTCATGGATTTCTTCGTCATAAGGATCCACTTGAAGCAATAGACCTCATTCACGAGATGGTTTCGAAAGGCTTCTCTGCCGATTCAACCACGATGACTTTGCTAATAGAATTGATGCCCAAGAATCAGTTGGATCATCCAATTTTCCAGAAGCTGATGAGTGGTCCTGATATCAAGTCATAGAATTGGGTCCGGCGGTCTATCAGCTGCTGCAACTCAAGGAACTTGCTGAAATTCTCATCCAAACACCAGTTAGATGGTCCAGTTTGATCAAAAGCTCCTGGTGTCAAGAACATTCTGATTGTAGAAGGTTAAATGAACTAAAGGTCCGAGTCATGATCCTTGCCATCCCACTTACATATGTGTTTCCATACTTGCTTATATTATCAGAAAGAACCAATCAATGCTAGCATGGGAATAGATGATGATCCATGCCTGATGCATTAGTGTGTTTTCAAGCTAGTTGTGATTATTGTTTAGAGATATGAATGTTTAGTAGCATAACTACATATTTGACCCAAAATCTCTTGAATGGAACTCTTGGGTTCTGCTGTTGTCAAGAAGAATCAATGCTTTTGGTTACCCATTTTGGACTTCGTCCTCTGAACAGAACAGTTATCAGCCTCCCATCCCTCAAAGAAGGAAGCTTGTGTTTGGAAGAAGGTATGACTTTGATCCCCGTTCAACTATTGATCTAGTCTTATTCTTCCCTTCTACTTTGGATTGGATATTTGGTGCAAGTATCATGCATATATGTCAGAAGAGGCTTATTTTTTTGTCCACATGCAATGCATCAAGAAGTGAATCCAAATGAGCTCTTTGCAATGAATGTAAGAATTTTATATAAGCTGAGAAGTACAAAATGTTTTGAGCACAGGTATTCTCCATAGTCCATTCTGAGAAAACATGTTATAGGTACTTGGCAGAGGCTGGCGACGACGACAGTGATGTCATCGGTCTTCCCTCCACATAAAGGCAACCAATGCTTCAAGATGAAGTGGCAATCCTCTAGGGAAAAGGAACTCTTAGACTGAGAGCGGGGGAAAAGTTAATGTGACTTTATTTTCCATCACTGATTAGTGATTACATCTCACTTATTATTTCATTACTAGTCTAATTATGAATTAAGCATGGTAGGGAATGGCAATGGGCATGTTAAGTGGGTATCGCGATATGTGGTTTGTGGCAGGTTGAGTCCAGATAAAATATTTTATTTAGGAGTGACGTATTAAAAGAAAACACTTGAAATATTAAATTTGGGATTTCCTACGGTAACTTGAAGTAAGGTAACCTGGTTTTTTTACCTGCTATGGCAGGTTTCACAGGTCTCATTACGTAAAATACAATAGGCATTACGTAATAGTTATGTAACATATGGTAATCTTACGTAACAGTTATAAAAGATTGTTACGGAAGCCTTACGTAATAGAATGTGTCTTTACGTAATGAGTTAGGAACGTCAATGGGGCAAGTCCGGGGCGGGTATCTCGATATCCATACCCGCCCCTCGGCAGGTCGGGTCCAGGTCGGGTAATTTATCACGGAGCGCGGGTCGGGGCAGGTCGACCCATTGGGTATGTAATTTATGTGAAAAACATTAGAAATATTAGTTCTTTTCATTGAAAGACCAAGAAAGAAACCATAATATTATAAAATGTAGTTAAATTATTGAAGAAATTGAGGTTTTCACTTATTTACAACTTTATTATAGCTAAAATATAATGTAATAAGAGGAAAATCGTAAGTAATTTGACTAAGATTATATGTAATTTAGGCGAGAATGGGGCGGGTCAGGGCAGGTCGAGTCGATAAGAGGTACCCGTGCCCGACGGGGCGGGTTTGATCCACCCCAAAACAGGTCAAACAGGTCGGGTAAATCGGGTCAGGTCGAAATTTCCATCCCTATAATGAGTATTAACCTCGAGTTACGTAAAATGCTAAGTCATTACGGAAGTCTTACGTAACACTATTGATTTAACTGTTACGCAAGAAATAAATGTCGTTCCGTAACTTTTACGTAATGGAAGGTCTTTTTACGTAATGAGTATTAACCTCGCGTTATGTAAAGTGCTAAGTCATTACGGAAGCCTTACGTGACACTTCCAATTTAACTGTTATGTAAGAAATAACTATCGTTACGTAGCCTTTACATAATGAATGTGCATTTTACGTAACAGTTGTAAAATATCTTTACGGAAGCCTTACGTAATGGAAGGTCTCTTTACGTAATGAGCATTAACGTCGTGCTACGTAAAGGTCTAAGTTATTACGGAAGCCTTACAAGTTTGGATACGATGAGATGATGATGATGATGATGACGACGAAATTTGTGAAAGTTTGGATTCGTAAAGATAAACAGCCACGAACAACACGTTTAATCAACGGGTTACGAGAATATGAGTGGGATATCCGGATATACATGGGTTGGATATACTTATACCAAAACCCAACCCGCTGAACAATAACACGGATTTCACCTACTTTAATCGGATTGGATCAGGTAGGATACCCGTGATTCCGGATTTCGTTGCCATTCCTATTAATGACTTGAACTAATGGTATTACCACTAGTTTTCAACCCAAAGATCTAATATTCGAATCCCTTATAATTAGCAAGTAAAATATATAAAAAACCATATATATATATATATATACCACCCAGATTATAGAACGAAACAAAATAGCATTTTATTATGCGAGTATCAACCGAGGTATAACGTGACAGACGACGTACGTACGCAAAGACAAGGTTTAATTAATTAATTAATCCCCCCACGTTTTCACGTACAGAACTTGTACGTCTCGTAGCGAACACAGCAGTGCCTGGCGGCGGCCTGAGCCCCCGCGGCGTCGGGACAGTGCTTCCTCATGACGGTGCGCGCGCCGTTCACGCAGTCCTTGCACGGGTCGGTGGGGAACTTGCGGTTGCACCCGACGTAGACGGTGAACGCCGTCCCCGAGACCGTGAAGCCGGTGCAGACGTCGGTGTCGGGCGTGACCAGCTTGTCGCCGTCGATGAATCCCATCAGGCCCTCCTGCACGCCGCCGGGCAGCGTCGCGACGCTGCATTGGTAGTTGAAGACTTCCTTGTCCCCCGGAGGAAGGCATGCCGGGCTGCTGTCCTTGTAGCTTGAAACAAACGTCGTCGTAGTGGCGGTCATAATTAACAAGATGGTAATACTAATAATATTTGTCAGCGGAAAAGCTGATATTGACGTCATATTTCTCTTTTCTTTTAATTTCCTACTACCCGCGGCGTGTGTGTGTATATATAGGAGCCGCGGCGGCCGTGGCATCGGCGGTGGTGCTAGGCGTTGGGGAGCGTGGGGACAGGCGGAGCGGCGGCCGGGAGGAAAAGCCGAGGGTGGGTTTTGTGAACAAGAAGAAGTAGTAGCTAGCTAGCTAGGATAGGACTGGCGTGACTTAGCTTTGTTCTTTTCATCCGGGTTTGTTTCACTAGTGTTGTCTTGATCGTCGTTGTTATATTCGTTTTTGGATGGAGTGTATAGGTATCTGAAATACATTGGGGATGGTGATATTCTATATAGAGTTATAGACAAGCTAAAACATTGGACGTCGTTGGCTACAAGCTAAATGGGAAGGCGCAAGGGAGTAGGAGGTGGGTGCTCTTAGTGTTCGTGGTATATGATTTACGATTGAACATCTCTCAATAACTCGAGTTATTGGAACCAACTGGTCTTTTTTTTTTTTTTTACAAAAGATAATCTTCATTGATCGAAACAAAGGATAGTTACATCCTGGAGATCAGTCATGCCTGAAAATCAAAGAAACGACTTGCAGTCGGGTACAAAGAGAGGGCCTTATGAGCCACCAAATGGGCTACCCTATTGTTATTCCGACCTACAAATCTAACACTAAACCCTGAGCGCACCGCCAAGTGATGAATATTTCAGCAAGAATAGCACCAATCCGATTATCACTAGCATCCGCCTGGTTGACTTTGTCAATAATGACCTTAGCATCCCCTTCAAAACACACCTCCATGATATTCCGACTCAGGCACCACAGAATAGCCTCCCGAAGCACCAACACCTCTACTACCATGAGATCATCAATGCATGGAAACTGAACACCACTCGCCAGAAGGATCCCTCTATCCGGGGACATAATAACCATTCCCCCAGCTGAGTGGGAGCCCCTCCTTGTAGCCCCATCCCACATGCAGACTAGCTTGTCCTCACTCACCGGACCCGGCTGAGGCGGGAGAAGGATAGAGGAGCTAAAATTTCGATCCACAGGCAACCCCACCCATTCCTCATATTGCTGGTTGTACTGACGCATCAGAGCCAGGATTCCAAACTGCTTGCCTTCATATGTTCCATAGTTTCAGACTCGGTCCAGCACACCGGACACCTAGGTGAAACCGGAACATCCTTGGCAATAAGGGCTTCCATCGTAGGGAGAATGCGATTCAGAATTTGCCAAACAAACCCCTTCAATTTAGGAGGCAGGCTAGCCTCCCAGACCTGATCCAACTAGCCTTGTCCATCCAGCTAACCTCCGATCTCCACTGGCCCTTCCTTCTATCAAGGGTAACAGCCAAATGGTAGGCCGACTTCACAGTAAATATGCCGTCCGGAGTATTATGCCAGATCAGCTTATCCTCGACTGGCCATCGCGGAAGGGCGATGGTTTTAATAGCCGCGCACGTAGGCGGGTCGAACCACTAGCTCAATTTCCGTTCACACCAACGGCCCCCGTCCGGACTGATCACCTCTGCCACCATCGGGCCCCCCTCAACTGGCAGGACCTGAGGGTTAAACCTCGGAGGATCAAGCTGCAATTGAGGAATCCAGTTTGATTGTAGCATGGAGCAGACTGCCCATTACCAAGACAACGTTCTCCGTTTCCATCCCTGGAGGCGATCAAACAGTTTCTCCTCTAAGTACCGGAATGTCTCCATCTTAAAGCGAGCAATCAAAGTAGGCAACCCCAGGTACTTATCTTGAACCCCAACCGCCCCTACCCCCAGCACCGCAGCCTGGAATTCTTGGTCTGGCAGAGTAATGTTTCTACTAAAGCATACTGCTGACTTCTCCAAGTTCACCCTTTGGCCACTGAGCTCCTCATACTCATTCAAGACCTCGATTAAGTTCTCACACTATTGGAGAGACCCACACAGGAATAAGTACGAATCGTCAGCAAAGAAGAGGTGCGAGACCCGCGGAGCTCGGGGAGCAACCTTGATTCCGGCAAGCTTATCCTCAGAAATAGCCTTACGTAGAAGCGCAGCAAACCCCTCCGTACAAAGCACAAACAAGAGTGGGGAAAGAGGATCCCCCTGACGGAGGCCTCTGGAGGGGGTGAAATAACCCGAAGGGATACCATTCATTAATACTGAGAAAGACGAAGATCGAAGGCATTCTTGTATCCATCCCCGCCAAGTAGAATTAAAACCCATTTTTTCCAAGACAGGGAGAAGAAAGGACCATTCAACTCTATCATAGGCCTTTTCCATGTCAACCTTCAGAGCCATGAATCCTTTCTTTCCTCGTGTCTTAATTTTCAAAAAATGCATTAACTCATGCCCAATGAGGATGTTCTCAACGATTTTTCGGTCTCGAATAAAAGCATTTTGACCCTCCGAGACGATCTGAGGTAAAAAACCCGCAAGTCTCTCAACAATGATCTTAGTAATAATCTTGTACACAAACTGTGACCGAGAGGTCTTGTGTTCGATTCCCGGTGACCCCCCATTTCTTGAGCACATGGTATTCTTGTCTTTAGACCTGTGTAAACTTCAAGCCCTCGTAACTGGCTTTCATTTGAGGGGGTGTGTTAGTGTTGTGGTATATGATCCACGATTGTCTAACAAGCTGCCTGATGTAGTTGGGAACTACTTGCTTTCTCTTTCTCTTTGCTGAAAACGGTTGAAGGAGGTATTTGGGTGTCAGCAGGGGCGGATACATGGGCCTCTAGGGGTGTCCCGGGACACCCCTAAAATTTGGGGAAACGATTATCCAACCTCCGATAATAGTTTCGTATGGGTATACAAAATATAATTGGTAATCCGGGACACCCTAACATTTGAAAAAATGATTATCCTACCCTCGATAATAGTTTGCTTATGATTAACAAAATATAAGTGGTAGTCCGTGTTATTCCAACCTAGGACACTACTATTATCAAACATATTCTAATTATGTTGCTACTCATTTGTTATTCTATTTTAAACATTATGCAACAATAAAACGCTATTTCTTTATCCCCAACTATTTTCAATACCTAATAATTAAACTACGTACACGCTACCCTTAATTTTGAATTGATTTTATGGTTACATGGCAAGTGTTGAAAGAGTCTTTTCTACTTCGAGCTACATTAAGAACAAGGTTAGAAATCGAATATGTGATAAGTTCGTGAAGTATTGTCTAGTAGGATATGTAGATTTTTTTTAAACAGTGCAGACACGGAGTTTATTTATATTATTTTTCCAAATATGAAAACACATCATGAATTTTAATAAAAAATTTATACAAGTATGATATTTTTAATATACGAATTATTTAATTTATTATTTAATTAAATTTAATTTTTAAGAGGACACCCCTGTGAAAATTTTCTGAATCCGCCACTGGGTGTCAAGTTTAAGCTATTTCTAATTCTGGGAAATCTGGGAGACCATGGTGATACCCATATTATGGACCAATTGATTGTTGTTGATATGATCATCCAAGGATCGAGATGAACCCTTTGCTGCTCTTCTGTTCCAAATCCAGCTTCTTAGATCAGATAAACAAATTTGACCAGAACTATTGTTCCCGCCCAAATTCATATGGCAGCTGGCTGGCAAACAAAAGTCATGCATCCTCAGGAAGCATTAATAAGTTTTCTTCCCTGGTGCAAAATTTCCACACAAGCAAAAGCATAAAATGGAACAGCATTCCAAAGAATACAACAAACAACAAGCTGATTCTAATTAAACACATTCTATTACAATTGTGACTTTCAGCAGGACATAAACATTAGGCCACCTTGAAATGCACTCTGAAGACACAAACTTCCCCTGCCTTCCACCGAGTTCTCCTTTGCAAACCTATGCCAGACACAGGCAAGCAAACAACAACAATAACAAAGAAGACACTAAAACCTAAACTCTCTTACATCCATAAGAACAGGACATGAGCGGCGGCCAGGATCCCAATTCTGCAGCATTATTTCCAGAAACTCGAAACCTTAGCACAGCTATAAACAAACTACTGTCCATTAGCTCCCTCGGCTACAAACTAGTAGTCTCCTACTCTCATCTGCATCATCACTCCATATTCATAGCTCCAGTACTGCTAACAGAATTGAGTCATCCTCTCCGGACGACAACGAGCCAGCCTCTGCCTGGTACCTTTAAGAAAGTGTTGTATTGAATAACTATGCGTAAAACATTCTGTACTTCTCAACTTATATAAATTCTTTCATTCATTACAAAGAGCTCATTTGGACTAATTTCTTACGAAGACTAGATCAGTAGTTGACCTGTGATCGAAGTCATACCTTCTTACTAACACAAGCTTCCTTTCGAGAGGGATGGAAGGCTGATCACTATCATATTCAGAGGACTTGAGTGAAAAATGGATAACCAAAGGCATTGATTCTTCTTGACAATAGCAGAACCCCAGAGTTCCATTCAAGGGATTTGGGGCAAATATGTAGTTATGTTACTAAACAAGCGAGCTAAGTTAATTCATATCTCTGAACAACAATCACAAATAGCTTCTACACACATGACTAATGCATCAGACATGGATCATCATCTATTCTCATGCTAAGTACAGACAGAAACGTACAGGGAACTCATTAACACAGCAAACAGAGAGAACCAGCAAATATGCAGAACCCTTGAATCAAGTTCTTTCTAATAATATCAGAAAGCATGGAAACACATATGTAAGTGGAATGGCAAGGATCGCGACACGCAAAGAGATTTTGATAAACTACAGGATCATGCAACTGGCCTTTGGATGAGAATATTAGCAAGTTCCTTGAGTTGCAGCAGCTGATAGACCACTAGACCCTATTTTATGACTCTTGGTATCAGGACTATTCAACAGCTTCTGCAAAATTGGATGATCCAACTGATTCTTGGGCAACATTTCTAATAGCAGAGACATCGTGGTTGCATCAGCTGAGAAACCTTTAGAAACCATCTCAAGAATGAGGTCCATTGCTTCAAGTGGATCCTTATGGCGAAGAAATCCATGAATGATCACATTATAAGAGCAATTATCTGGTACACAACTATCTTCTGCCTCCATTTTCCTAAACAATTCATATGCTTCATCCACAAAACGTTGTCTGCAAAGTCCATTAATTGTAATGTTATATGTCCGGGTATCAGGTTGCAAACAGTTCTCTCTAGAGAGCCTAGAAAACATTTCCCTTGCTTCCTTTTCCCTGCCAGCTTTCCACAACCCATCCATAAGTATATTGTACCCCACAACATCGCACTTCAACCTACTTTCTATTACTTGAAATAGAGCTAATGCATCGTCAAGTTGCATCGTCAAGTTGACCTCGTCCACACAAGTAATCAAGCAAACTATTGTATGTCACAATATTCGGGGAACAACCTTCCCCACTCATTTTCTTGAGAATTTGTTGTGCATCTTTAAGCCTTCCTGCTTAACAGAATCCATTTACCATAGTAGTATATGTGACCGTATCTGGAGCCAAATCCTTCTCAAGCATATCATTAAGTAATTGTTCGGCTTCATCCATCCTTTTATTGTTACAATATGCATGAATCATGATATTATAGCTGTAAACATCATGTTTGCATCCCCAGTTGGCCATGGAATCAAATAATTTTCTAGCTTTGTCTACTTGGCTGCGCAAACTGTACCCATCCATCAATGAATTGTATATGATGACATGTGGAATCAATCCTCTTTGAATCATCATTTTCAGTATAACTTTTGCTCCCAAAACATTTCCTTCCTTACAGAAGGAATCTACTAATATGGAATAGGTGAATTTATCAGGCATGATCTTCCTGTCTGCCATTTCATGCAACAACATCATAGCTTTGTTCCTTGAGCTTGAAGTGCATAAACCATAAATCAAGCTATTGTAAGTAATAACATTTGGCTGTATTTTTCTATCCCCCATCTCTGAAAACACGTCTAAAGCTTTCGATACCAACCCACTCTTGCAAAGGCCGTCGATGATTGTACTGTAACTAACGACATTAGGTTGATAACCCAAAATCCTAATTTTATGAGCCAACCTTGCAGCCTCGATTACTTTCCCAACTTTACAGAGCCCGTCAATCAATGTATTGAGCATCACATCGTTGAATTGAATACCAAGTTTCAGAGCTTTGCTCAAAACTGAGTAGCCAAAATCCACTCGACCCAATTTACAGAAGCAACGAAGCATCATGCTAAGCGTGTAAAGATCGTGTGGTACTCCAGCTAATTCCATACGTTTAGAAGCATAGAAGGCAGCCTGGAAGGCCTTCATTCTAACAAGAGATGACACCAACTGACCAAATTTGACACCGGAAGGCCTGGGATTCATTTGGAGCATCCGATTAAATGAATCCAAGGCATCATCTACGCTAGCGAAAGTTACAGAATTGGAGGTCATAGGAGTAGTTGAATTGCGGGTCATAGCAGCAGAAGAATAAGGGAACTGAGTCATACCGGATTTTCTTCTTCGCCAATGAAATAGAGAGCAGTTTCGATGGTTGATCCTAGCCATGCCGAGCTGCTGAACTGCTTTGAATTGAAAGCATTCACAATGAGAGACCCTGACAGCCATTAATAGATACTGCCAGCTCTTCGCCTATTCCGATAAGATAGCAAGCTCAATCATCCAAAATTAATTTCCACCGCGAACCCAGAACGAAAGATGCGAGCTTGACATCGAATCCGGAATCCAACCAGAAAACAGGACGGAAACACAAACAACTGTGACGCCGGCGGGCGCGGAGGCAAGAACGCTGAGACTTTGTGAAGCACTCAGCCAACGGTTCGGTTGCTGGATTGGCAACAGTGTCACCGGATGGCTTGCGTCCATTTTGAGATTGGGCTCATATCTATTGGGCTTGCTATTTTGCTATCTTCTTCCAGGCCTGCCTTCCTGTCCATATGTTTAAGAAAATGCTTAAAACTTCTGCCCTGATTTAGGTCAATACCCATACCTGTTCCATGGCAGGCCAGGTTTAGGTCGGGTAATTTATAACGGGGCGCGGGTCGGGGCGGGTCGACCCAATGGGTATGTAATTTATGTGAAACACATTAGAAATATTCGTAAGTTTCATTAAAAGACCAAGAAAGAAACCATTATATATGATAAAATGTAGTTAAATTATTGGACAAATTGAGGTTTTTACTTATTTACAACTTTATTATTTGGCAAAATACATTTGTGTAGCCAAAATTTTGACGATTTTGCCAAATATAGCCACTTTTGACAAAATACCAAAAATAGCCAAAATTTTGAAAGTTTCATGACAAATATAGCCATTTCCGTTACAAAATTTAACACCATTAGTGACGTCGTTAATTATATTAACGGTACGCTAACTGGGCTGCCAACTCACCGGACACGTCATCGACAACTCACCCTTTGATGACATGTGGATTGACACGTCATTTTTAATTAAAATAAAATTTTTAAAGGGTTTTTATACCTAACTCTTCCTTCATCGTGGTGTTCTTCTCCTCCCTAGTCGCTGGTCAATAGATCCGACGCAACAATGCTAATCAACCAAAAAGAATTGGTATCTGCCTTTCCAAGTGACGGCGACAGATGCAATAAATGATTAGGCAACGATTACGACGATGAGAGAGATGGCTGCGAGAAGAATAAGAGCTCCGATGAATCCGCTTCAGCCCTGCCGCCCAGCTTCAGGCCCGACGAATCCGCTTCAGCTCCGACGCCCAGCTTCCTCCCTCTTTGGATTTCCACCCCTTCAATGGCGGCTCCCACAAAAAAACCTAAACCCACAAAAACAAGTCTCCCAGAACCCTTCTTTTCTATTTTAGTAAACCGAGAAAAACCCCAAACCCAAATCTCAGTGAAGATTGTATAGAGAATAACTCCAGATTCGTCGGCGAGGGGGAGAGAAGAAGAATACGAGTATTTGGGGGAAAATAAAAGCGATTTCCTGACTTCTCCCCAACTCGTCTGCGACTGCTCCATGTTCTGCTGCTTTTAGATTCTTCGTTCTTGTTCGTCTGGCACTGGCCCCCTGACCTGTGGCGAACCTCAAAATCGGGGATGAGAGAGAAGTGGGTGGGGATCGCTGAAGATGGTGTGGCAGTGAAGTCGGAGCTGGTGTTGGTGGAGGCATAGACGATTAATGGTGGCGGAAGCAGAGATGATTTTGGACGAAAGGCGACGGAGGTTGTGCTCGTGGGATTTGCCAGCGGAGAAGAGCTCTTCCGCCTCTTCGTCGTAATATGGAGAATGGGAAAGTGAGAAGGGACTAATCGCTTCCTCATAAAATTCCTTAATTTTTTGTTTTTTTAATCCACGTGGGTAATACGTACAAGACAAAAATTGTCAGATCAGACTATCCGTTAGTCCAGTCAGCACGTTAACTCACACCGTCAAAGAATTGGACGGAAATGGCTATTTTTGATATTTCGCCAAAAGAGGCTATATTTGACCAAATCATCAAAGTTGTGGCTACATAAGTGTATTTTTCCTTATTATTTCTAAAATATGATGTAATAAGAGGAAAATTCTAAGTAATTTGACTAAGATTACAAGTAATCTAGGCAGGAACGGGTCAAGAATGTGGCGGGGCGGGACAGGTCGGGTCAGTGAGAGGTACCCATACCCGCTCTGCCCAGCCTACGAGGCGGGTCAGACCTGCCCCTAAATTGGCCAAATAAATCGGATAAATTGGGTCAGGTCGAAATGCCATCCCTAACAAAGACCATAGCTAATGGAGATTTCGCTTTTTTATTTTTTTTTTCCTTCTTCAGATTAGATGGTTGTGATGCCATGTAAGAAGATAACAAGCCCAATATATAAGAGCCCAATATTAAAAGGCCGAAGCCATCAGGTGTCACAAATAACTGAACCGTTGGCCGTGTACTTCGCTAAGTCTCAACCTACTTGCTCTCCGTGCTGCCGCCGGCGACACAGTCGTTTGTGTTTCAGTCCTGTTTTCTGGTTGGGATCCGAATTCGATGTCAAGTTCGCATCTTTCGTACTGGGTTCGCGGTTGAAATTTATTTGAATGATCGAGATTGTTATGGTATTGGAATAGGATCATTCATTTCGAGGAAGGTATCTATTGATGATTGTCAGGGTGTCTCATTGCCAATTCTTTCGATTCAACGCAGTTCAGCAGCTCGGCATGGCTAGGATCATTCATCGAAACTGCTCTCTATTTCATTGGCGAGGAAAAACCGGTATGACTGAATTCCCTTATTCTTCTACTGGTATGACCTGCAATTCAACAACTCCTATGACCTCCAATTCTGTAACTTTCGCCAGCGTAGATGATGCCTTGGATTCATTTAATAGGATGCTCCAAATGAATCCGAGGCCTTCCGGTGTGAAATTTGGTCAGTTGGTTTCATCTCTTATGAGAATGAGCGCCTTCCAGGCTGCCTTCTATGCTTCTAAACGTATGGAATTAGCTGGAGTACCACATGATCGTTACACACTTGGCATATTGCTTCGTTGCTTCTGTAAATTGGGTCGTGTGGATTTTGGCTACTCAGTTTTGAGCAAAGCTCTGAAACTCGGTATTCAATTCAACATTGTGATGCTCACTACATTGATTGACGGGCTCTGTAAAGTTGGGAAAGTAATCGAGGCTGCAAGGTTGGTTCATAAAATTAGGATTTTGGGTTATCAACCGGATGTTTTCACTTATAACATTATTATAGATGGTCTTTGTAAGATAGGGCAAACGAATGCTGGACTTGAATTGCTTGAAAACATGAAGGAGTTCGGTTGTCAACCTGATGTCGTTAGTTATAGCACGGTCATTAGAAGCCTATGCAATGATGGAATGGTATCGAAAGCTTTAGATGTGTTTTCAGAGATGGAGGAGAAAAAGATTCAACCAAATGTGTTTGCTTACAGTAGTTTGATTGCTGGTTTATGCATGTCAAGCACAATCAATGAAGCTATGAAGTTGTTTGATAAAATGGTAGGCAGGAATATCATGCCTAGTACAGTCACCTATAGCATATTGGTTGATGCTTTTTGTAAGGAAGGAAATGTTTTGGGAGCTAAAGTTATACTCAAAATGATGATTCAAAGAGGATTGCTTCCGGATATCGTCACTTACAATTCATTGGTGGATGGGTATTGTTTGCGCAATGAATTAGACAAAGCCAGAAAGCTATTTGATTTCATTGACAATAGGGGGTGCAAACCTGACGTTTACAGTTACAGTATCATGATTCATGGATATTGTAACAATGAAAGGATGGGTGAAGCAGAACATTTACTGAATAGTATGATTGAGAAGGATTTGGTTCCGGATACGGTCACGTATAATACTATGATAAATGGATTTTGTCAAGTTGGGAGGCTTAAAGATGCACTACAAATTCTCAAGAAAATGAGTGGTGAGGGTTGTTCCCCGGATATCATGACATACAATAGTTTGCTTGATGACTTGTGTCGACGAGGTAAAATTGACGACGCATTAGCTTTGTTTCAAGTATTAGAAAGTAGTAGGTTGAAACCTGGTGTTGTGGGATACAATATTCTTTTGGGTGGACTGTGGAAAGCAGGGAGGGAAAAGGAAGCAAGGGAAATGTTTTCTAGGCTCTCTAGAGACAACTGTTTGCAACCTGATACCCGCGCATATACCATCGCAATCAATGGACTTTGCCATCATGGCTTTGTGGATGAAGCATATGATTTGTTCAGGAAAATGGAGGCAAATAGTTGTCTACCAGATAGTTGCTCTTATAACGTGATCATTCATGGATTTCTTCGTCATAAGGATCCACTTGAAGCAATAGACCTCATTCATGAGATGGTTTCGAAAGGCTTCTCTGCCGATTCAACCACGATGACTTTGCTAATAGAATTGTTGCCCAAGAATCAGTTGGATCATCCAATTCTCCAGAAGCTGTTGAATGGTCCTGATATCAAGAGTCATGAAAGAGGGTCCATTGGTCTATGAGCTGGTGCAACTCAAGAAACTTGTTGATATTCTCATCCACAGTCCAGTTGGATGATCCAGTAGTTCATCAAAAGCTCCTGGTGTCAAGAAGATTCTGAGGATCGAAGTTGATTGTAACTGTCTGAGTAATGATCCTTTCCATCTCACTTACATCTGAAGGCAATGAATATTGTTTCTTTTCTTTGCCATGGAAGGAATGCAGAGGTGGGTGTATGATTCTGTTTTCCAGAACCCATGCTTGGCCTTGGATGATCACCCTCAACAGCAGCAGTAACAAAACTCTGGTATGGGTTACAACTAGAAAAAGGGAAGTCTTGTCCACGAGAACAAAACACAAGTTTCATCCATTAACAGATTACATTCTCCCCATTAATGGAAAGCTTCTGTTCCTTTTCTTCTTTGTTTTCTACGTGCAGTATGGTGACAGTTTCTTCAAGGGTTGGTATTATGTATCATTGAGCTCTGCAATTACTCTAGCGCTGGCTGCTGCTCTTCTTGCTGTATAAATGAGCTTCCTTTTCCGTTTCTGTATGAGAATAGATGATGATCCATGTTTGATCCTTTACCGTGTTTCAAAGCGATTTCTGATTTACAGTTTAGGTGTATGAATGAGCTTAGCTCACCTGCTTAGTAACATTATTGCAATATAGCTCGAAAGCCGCGAATGGAGTTCTAAGGTTATGTTGTTGTTAGAAATATTCTATGATTTATTATTTATGAATTATTAACAATGGTTTAGTATATTGTTACCGATACTTCGCTAAATTTTTGTACAGCAATATATGATTATCTTTTGTTAAAAAAAAAATGCTCATAAGTTGGTAGAGGTTCAACAAGACTTTAATAAATGCAATAACAAATCATTGATAACGAAATTGAAATTTGTTGACAGCCATCAATTTCGTTAAAAACACGAATGTTTTCCATTCAAAAATAAAAAAAAAATGTTAACAAAGGTTTTGCTTAAATTTTTTAATTGATGGCAAACCGTTAATAATGCTATCGAAAATTCTTAACAAATTAAATGTATTCGGTGACAATTTTAAAATATTTGTTACTAATAGCTAAATTCCCCATTAAATGTCAACAATGAACAAGCACAAAAAAATTGGTAAACGTGGTTGTATTCAGTTGATATAAATTAATAGTGATTGGCTTCAATTATATTTATTTTAGAACTTTAATACAGACATCAAATTAGCGACTCGCTAATTAGAACTTTAATTCTTAAATATGACTCAAGCATAAGAAGCCAGGCCCGGAAGAAGATAGCAAGCCCAATAGATAAGAGCCCAATGTCAAAAAGGCCGCAGTCATACGGTGACACAAATAGTCTGGGCCCAAAGCGAAGTTCAAGCTTGGATATACGTTCCGACCACTGTTGCCAATCCAGCAACCGAGAACCGTTGGTGAGTGCTTCGCAAAGTCTCAACCTTCTTGCATCCACGACGGTCGGCGGCGGCGTTTCAGTCTGTTTTCTGGTTGGGTTCCGGATTTGATGTCAAGCTCGCATCTTTCATTCTGGGTTCGCAGTGGAAATTGATTTTGGCAGTATCGATTTGATGATGGCTGTCAGGGTCTCTCATTGTGAATGCTTTCAATTCAAAGCAGTTCAACAGCTCGGCATGGCTAGGATCATCCATGGAAACTGCTCTCTATTTCATTGGCGAAGAAAAGCCGGTACGACTCAGTTCCTTTATTCTTCTGCTGCTATGACCTGCAATTCAACTACTCCTACGACCTCCAATTCTGTAACTTTCGATAGCGTAGATGATGCCTTGGAATCATTTAATAGGATGCTCCACATGAACCCCAGACCTTCGGTTGTGAAATTTGGTCAGTTGGTAAATTCTCTTATGAGAATCAACGCCTTCCAGGCTGCCTTCTATGCTTCTAAACAAATGGAATTAGCTGGAGTCCCACACGATCTTTACACGCTTGGCATGATGCTTCGTTGCTTCTGTAAATTGGGTCGAGTGGATTTTGGCTACTCAGTTTTGAGCAAAGCACAGAAACTCGGTATTCAATTCGACGATGTGATGCTCAATACATTGATCGACGGGCTCTGTAAAGTTGGAAAAGTAATCGAGGCTGCAAGGCTGGTTCATAAGATCAGGATTTTGGGGTATCAACCGAATGTTATCACTTACAGCATAATTATAGATGGATTGTGTAAGGCAGGGCAAACGAGTGCTGGACTTGAATTGCTCAAAAACATGAAGGAGTTAGGTTGTCAACCTGATGTGGTTAGTTATAACACAGTCATTAGTAGCCTTTGTAACGATGGAATGGTATCGAAAGCTTTAGATGTGTTTTCAGAGATGGAGGATAACAAGATTCAACCAAATGTGTTTGCTTACAATAGCTTGATTGCTGGTTTATGCATGTCAAGCACAATCAATGAAGCTATGAAGTTGTTTGATAAAATGGTAGGCAGGAATATCATGCCTAGTACAGTCACATATAACATATTGGTTGATGCTTTTTGTAAGGAAGGAAATGTTTTGGGAGCTAAAGTTATACTCAAAATGATGATTCAAAGAGGATTGCTTCCGGATATCGTCACTTACAGTTCATTGATGAGTGGGTATTGTTTGCGTAATGAATTAGACAAAGCTAGAAAGTTATTTGATTTCATTATCAATAGGGGATGCAAACCTACCGCTTACACTTATAATATTATGATTCATGGATATTGTAACAATAAAAGGATGGGTGAAGCAGAACAGTTATTGAATAGTATGCTTGAGAAGGATTTGGTTCCGGATACGGTCACGTATAATACTATGATAAATGGATTGTGTCAAGTTGGGAGGCTTAAAGATGCACTACAAATTCTCAAGAAAATGAGTGGTGAGAGTTGTTCCCCGGATATCATGACATACAATAGTTTGCTTGATTACTTGTGTCGACGAGGTAAAATTGACGAAGCATTAGCTTTGTTTCAAGTAATAGAAAGTAGGTTGAAGTCTGATGTTGTTGGATACAGTATACTTTTGGATGGACTGTGGAAAGCAGGGAGGGGAGAGGAGGCAAGGGAAATGTTTTCTAGGCTCTCTAGAGACAACTGTTTGCAACCTGATGCTCACACATATAGTATAGCAATTAATGGACTTTGCAGACAAGGTTTTGTGGATGAAGCATATGATTTGTTCAGGAAAATGGAGGTGAATAGTTGTCTACCAAATAGTTGCTCTTATAACGTGATCATTCATGGATTTCTTCACCATAAGGATCCGCTTGAAGCAATGGACCTCATTCACGAGATGGTTTCGAAAGGCTTCTCTGCCGATGCAATCACTATGTCTTTGCTAATAGAATTGATGCCCAAGAATCAGTTGGATCATCCAATTTTCCAGAAGCTGATGAGTGGTCCTGATATCAAGAGTCATAGAATTGGGTCCGGCGGTCTATCAGCTGCTGCAACTCAAGGAACTTGCTGAAATTCTCATCCAAACACCAGTTGGATGGTCCAGTAGTTGATCAAAATCTCCTGGTGTGTCATGGTCCTTGCCATCCCACTTACATATATGTGTTTCCATGCTTCCTGACATTATCAGAAAGAACTTGATTCAAGTGTTCTGCATATTGTTGGCTCTCTCTGTTTGCTGTGTAAATAAGTTCCCTGTAAGTTTCTGTCTGTAATTAGCATGAGAATAGATGATGATCCATGTCTGATGCATTATTCATGTGTTTAGAGATAATGCCGATGCTGAGAATCAAATCTTCTTGGCTGATGCTGAGCATGATGTAGGTACAGTGATTGGCAAACCTTTGGGATGATTCCTCGGTAGCGAATCTTTTTTCGTCTAATGATGAACTAAGCATAATGCCGAGGAGTGTAATAGGGGAAATGACTCATGCAAGAGCTTGAATTACTGACTTGAAGATCCTTGTTTGACTGCAGCTGCAATGCAAAGGAGAAGAAGTGGAGCTCTTGACTATTGAAACATAACTCACAAGAAAACGATGCCGTCTCTGCTAATCCGTAGACTAGTGTTTGGTTCAGAACGGGCCCGTTTTTCCTTCAGTTGAGAACAAGAAGACAACTGCTATGTCGTTTTGATTAATCACTGTAGATATAACTAATTGTGGACAGGTGTTCATCGGTTAGAGGTGCATTTATTTGTTAGTTGCCTTTTACTGTTTATCAGCTGTTAGTTAATCTTCTTCCTTGTAAAGTTTTAGTATATATTTGCAATCAGAAAACTAGAAGGACTCAAGTTGAGAAAAGCCACAATAATCAAAACCAACCCTAGGAAATAGAAGGAGATTAATCAATTGTGGTGAGTATGGATTGGAGTTAGCGGTTAGTTGCGGTTAACTTGGTGTTAGAGCCGATTGATACTTCATTTTTGTTCTTGGAATTAGTTTAGTATATGTGTCGAACTTTCGATATAGGATATAAATGTGGAATTGGTTGTTCACAATGTTTGCTACTTGATCAATACGAGATAATCTTTTTAAGTGGCTTCAGATCTTCGCACCAATCAAATCAAGGTCAAAGATTGTAAACTCGTACCAAAAAAAATTGTATCGGATAAGTCATGATAGAGTATTTTACGGTTAAATTTAACCATTTGATAAGCTAGAAAACAAATTCCTTTTTTAGACAAACCTAGCAAAGCAACTCATCTGAAATCTTTCTTCTTCGATGTCTGTCAGCCGATTTGGTCAATCTGAACTCCTTGGCATGCTTGCTTTTCTTATCCTAGAGGCCAAGCACGTCTTCAATAGCTGTGAATTCTAGTTCACTTCCTTAGTGAGAAAGAAGGAGGAGGCTAAAATCCTATACCGATTTGGATTTTAATAGCATATTTTTCAATCGAACTATCGATATAGTACAGTTTCACAAACATTGATCAACTTAATATATTTTCATCCCAATATATTTAAGTACTTATAGCCCATCTAAAACAATAGCCCATCTAAAACAAATAAACTCGACATAACAACCTTAGTCGGACCATACCACTTTTCATCTCATAAGCTTTTGATTGACCTGAAAATCCCAAATATAAATCTTTTAATCAATATCCAGTCACAAAATGTAACGGTCTAAAAGAAAAGGTTTTTGACCGCATTGGCCCAACCCGAGAAGTAGGAATCGGGTTGAGGAATACCCTAGCTAATGTCAGTATGTAACAGATGGAAATTGGGTAATTAGTATAAACGGTCACAAACCTTTACACTTATTACAAAACGGTCACAAGTCTTTAATTTATAACGATATGGTAACAAAAATTTGAAATTGTATGAAATGGTCACTTCTGTTTGATTTTTACCCGTTTTGTATTAAGTGCAAAAGTTTGTTACCGCGTCGTTACAACTTACAAATTAAAAGTTTGTGACCATTTTGAGGTCAGATCGTGTGTTCTTCAAGTATATGACACTAATCAGTTGAATGACATATGAGATGTCGGGTCATGTGTTCATCGATATACTTGTTTTGTCGAATAAGAATGCCCTTTATTTACCTTTCAATTTCGATCCAAAAATTAATTAGAAAGTAGTTCAAATTTTTTCAACTAAAAAGCAAGATGTAACCCGTTCATGAAGCATTGAATTTCCTCACTGTCATACTTTGTTTTTTTTTTACGAGTACTGTCATCCTTTGTTGCGATCGTATCATTCACATAAGTTAACAAAGCATCATCCTCGACAGGAGTTAACTTTAATAGTGAGTGATCGTTCAAACCTTTGAATGTTGTACAAAACGGTAACCAAAAGTTTTATTTGTAAAGGTAGGGTAACAAAAGTTTGAACTTGTGAAATGGTCACTCTATTTAATGTTGTGACCGTTTTGTTCTAAATACAAACGTTTGTTACCATATTGTTACAAATTAAATGTGTGTAACTGTTTTATAGGCTAATTACCCGATGGAAATTGGAAGCCCTGCAAACTACTGGTGTGCATCCTATTCTCTAGGTTGTGTTCTGGGTTCTGTTCCAAGTTCGCATCTTTCACGCTAGGTTGGATCATCGGGGTTTGGCTGCTTACCAGAGCCTCTTGTTGTCGCTGCCTTTCAGTTCAGCAGAGTTCAATAGCTCGCAATGTCAAGGACGGCGATCCTCAACAACTGCTATCGGTTTCATTGGCGCAGACAAGCCGGAGCCGGTATGACTGAATCCCCCTATTCTTATTCTTCTTCCTCTGCTTCTTCCGCAGCTCCTCTCTCGTCTTACTTCGCCTCCAATTCAACTACTCCTACGACCTCCAGTTCTGTAACTTTCG
The DNA here is from genome assembly GCA_946122785.1 of Linum tenue. Lineage (NCBI taxonomy): Eukaryota > Viridiplantae > Streptophyta > Magnoliopsida > Malpighiales > Linaceae > Linum > Linum tenue. Next base: position 46,566,744 of record CAMGYJ010000010.1, read on the forward strand.
CTAGCGTAGATGATGCCTTGGATTCAATTAATAGGATGCTCCAAATGAATCCCAGGCCTTCCGGTGTCAAATTTGATAAGTTGGTGTCATCTCTTGTTAGAATGGAGGCCTTCCAGGCTGCCTTCTATGCTTCTAAACGTATGGAATTAGCTGGAGTACCACATGATCGTTACACACTTAGCATATTGCTTCGTTGCTTCTGTAAATTGGGTCGTGTGGCTTTTGGCTACTCAGTTTTGAGCAAAGCTCAGAAACTCGGTATTCAATACGACGATGTGATGCTCAATACATTGATCGACGGGCTCTGTAAAGTTGGGAAAGTAATCGAGGCTGCAAGGTTGGTTCATAAAATTAGGATTTTGGGTTATCAACCGGATGTTTTCACTTATAGCATAATCATAGATGGACTTTGTAAGATAGGGCAAACGAATGCTGGACTTGAATTGCTTGAAAACATGAAGGAGTTCGGTTGTCAAACTAATGTGGTTAGTTATAGCACGGTCATTAGAAGCCTATGCAATGATGGAATGGTATCTAGAGCATTGGATGTGTTTTCCGAGATGGAGGAGGAAAAGATTCAACCAAATGTGTTTGCTTACAGTAGCTTGATTTATGGTTTGTGCATTTCAAGTAGAATCAATGAAGCTATGGAGTTGTTCAATAAAATGGTAGACAGGAAGATAATGCCTGATAAATTCACCTATAACATATTGGTTGATGCTTTCTGTAAGGACGGAAATGTTTTGGGAGCTAAAGTTATACTCAAAATGATGATTCAAAGAGGACTGCTTCCAGATATCATCACTTACAGTTCATTGATGAGTGGGTATTGTTTGCGCAATGAATTAGATAAAGCTAGAAAGGTATTTGATTTCATTGCCAACAGGGGGTGCAAACCTGACGTTTATAGTTATAATATCATGATTCATGGATATTGTAACAATGAAAGGATGGGTGAAGCAGAACAGTTACTGAATAGTATGATTGAGAAGGATTTGGTTCCAGATACGGTCACGTATAATACTATGATAAATGGATTTTGTCAAGTTGGGAGGCTTAAAGATGCACTACAAATTCTCAAGAAAATGACTGGTGAGGGTTGTTCCCCGGATATCATGACATACAATAGTTTGCTTGATGACTTGTGTCGACGAGGTAAAATTGACGACGCATTAGCTTTGTTTCAATTATTAGAAAGTAGTAGGTTGAAACCTGGTGTTGTGGGGTACAGTATCCTTATGGATTGGTTGTGGAAAGCAGGGAGGGAAAAGGAAGCAAGGGAAATGTTTTCTAGGCTCTCTAGAGACAACTGTTTGCAACCTGATACCTACGCATATACCATCGCAATCAATGGACTTTGCCATCATGGCTTTGTGGATGAAGCATATGATTTGTTCAGGAAAATGGAGGCAAATAGTTGTCTACCAGATAGTTGCTCTTATAACGTGATCATTCATGGATTTCTTCGTCATAAGGATCCACTTGAAGCAATAGACCTCATTCATGAGATGGTTTCGAAAGGCTTCTCTGCCGATTCAACCACGATGACTTTGCTAATAGAATTGTTGCCCAAGAATCAGTTGGATCATCCAATTCTCCAGAAGCTGTTGAATGGTCCTGATATCAAGAGTCATGAAAGAGGGTCCATTGGTCTATGAGCTGGTGCAACTCAAGAAACTTGTTGATATTCTCATCCACAGTCCAGTTGGATGATCCAGTAGTTCATCAAAAGCTCCTGGTGTCAAGAAGATTCTGAGGATCGAAGTTGATTGTAACTGTCTGAGTAATGATCCTTTCCATCTCACTTACATCTGAAGGCAATGAATATTGTTTCTTTTCTTTGCCATGGAAGGAATGCAGAGGTGGGTGTATGATTCTGTTTTCCAGAACCCATGCTTGGCCTTGGATGATCACCCTCAACAGCAGCAGTAACAAAACTCTGGTATGGGTTACAACTAGAAAAAGGGAAGTCTTGTCCACGAGAACAAAACACAAGTTTCATCCATTAACAGATTACATTCTCCCCATTAATGGAAAGCTTCTGTTCCTTTTCTTCTTTGTTTTCTACGTGCAGTATGGTGACAGTTTCTTCAAGGGTTGGTATTATGTATCATTGAGCTCTGCAATTACTCTAGCGCTGGCTGCTGCTCTTCTTGCTGTATAAATGAGCTTCCTTTTCCGTTTCTGTATGAGAATAGATGATGATCCATGTTTGATCCTTTACCGTGTTTCAAAGCGATTTCTGATTTACAGTTTAGGTGTATGAATGAGCTTAGCTCACCTGCTTAGTAACATTATTGCAATATAGCTCGAAAGCCGCGAATGGAGTTCTAAGGTTATGTTGTTGTTAGAAATATTCTATGATTTATTATTTATGAATTATTAACAATGGTTTAGTATATTGTTACCGATACTTCGCTAAATTTTTGTACAGCACTATATGATTATCTTTTGTTAAAAAAAAAATGCTCATAAGTTGGTAGAGGTTCAACAAGACTTTAATAAATGCAATAACAAATCATTGATAACGAAATTGAAATTTGTTGACAGCCAACCTGTAATCATGACTAATTAGTCGATTCAATATCAAATGTCAAATACCATCAATTTCGTCAAAAACACGAATGTTTTCCATTCAAAAATAAATAAATAAATATATTAACAAAGGTTTTGCTTAAATTTTTTAATTGATGGCAAACCGTTAATAATGCTATCGAAAATCCTTAACAAATTAAATGTATTCGGTGACAATTTTAAAATAGTTGTTAGTAAGTTCTCTTGTTTGTGTCAAACGGAAATATTCATGGGTTCTTAACTCCCCTGTTAGTGTAAATGCAGCAGCAGCAAAGAAGTTTGACAACACAGCAAGCACCCAGGCAAAATGATACAATGCAGTAGGTGATATGTGTCTCGAAGGTTTTGAGTTACTAAAGTTCATGTTAAAAATAAACATGAATTAAAATGGATTATTCTATTAAGCAAACATCCCCTCTAATCATACAAAGATCAGATATCCAATTCACAAACAATTAAGTAAAAAAAAATAATCTCACATCCACCACCTTTGATTGCCTAAATTTGGTTTTTTCGTTAAGTTATGGACTCTTAAGGGTAACGTTCATGGGTAGTCTGTTTCATAACTCTAGAGAGCACAGTAAGCAGCCACCAGCCAGACACAGTGCAGTAGGCGAATATGATTCTCAATTCACAATTTCTCACCACCGGAAGTAAGAACATACCATAATAAACGTAGCGTTCATGGGTGGTCTATTTCATAGCACTACTACACAATTTGTTAAAAACGAAAGAAAGGTATTTAGCATCACGGCGGAACAACTTTTATAGGCCAACAACGACAACATGCTGCAACCACCAGAACTGGTATCACAACTCATAGAGAAAATCAAAAGATTTACTCTCAAATTAAGTAGTTACAACATCGAGCAATCATCAAGCACATACACCATCACAAAGGTCACGGAACCTGATTCACAAAGCATTCAAACATTTGAGGACATTTCTGCAAAGGTACAACTTATATGTCTTCTTTCCAAGCCATTTTTATCAACATGCTAATAAATTTGCAATGAATAAAACAAACGGGCCAAAACTTGAAATTCAGCCTGTTTGACCGACCATGCCAAATTCTAATTATTCTTTACTTTTGGGAAATTCGTGATAAAAATAGTGAATTTTAGCAGGAAAGAGACATGAATGATGCAATGAATAAAAAATCGGTCTTATGAACCAAAATCAAGTACATGTTACCTTGTGAAACAATATTGTTTCTGGTAATATGATGAGGTGGAGTAAGTTTTATAGAAACCGAATTCCAGAAAATCGAATAAAAAATCGCCTATCCCGTCGGTTTTCGGAAATGAGCATCTCACAATCGTTGCTAGCGTTTACTCATCCCATTGGTCGATTAATTTGCTTTATAAAACTTTCATCTTGTCGCCATTGTGCTTTCTGGTTTTTGTTAGGCCATGATAAAATCTAAGGAAATCAAGAACGAACAACACGATTTGGGATAGGAACCGCCGTTGTCGTATCCCTAGAAAATGATGGTAAACACAGACTCACCTGCCAAACTGGTTTGGATTGAGATTTTTATCGGGTATCAGGGAACCATGTGATTATAAATTAGACTTGATCAAAACGGGCCAAAACTTGAAATTCAGCATGTTTGACCGACCCATGCCAAATTCTAATTATTCTTTACTTTTAAACTTTCTATTTGAAAATAAAAAATAGTGAAAGAAAAGAGATGGCTGCAATTCGCCATTTGCACATCACTTATTCGAGAATAAAACCATAAAAATTCAAAAGGAACTGAAAATGTTTAGGATCGTTTCAATGTTTAAAATAACCAAATAGATCGTTCTGTTTAGTTTTTTACTAACAAATACCAAACGATTCCCTATAAAATACACTATAATTTGATCATTATGATATCAAATAATTATATAATATATATTTGAAATGATAAAAATTGGACTAATTGGGTTGGTCGAGGTTGAACCATTGAATAACTTTAAAATACATTTTATTTTAGCCACTAAGATATAAAATAATAGCATAATATATATTATGCCACAGAAAATAGCTTGTTTTAGAATGACAAACCAATAATGTTCATTTGTTTTACTTGATGGTAAAATCCCGTGTAGGTCAGACCCATTTAACTCTTTTATTTTATGGTTAGCGGTTAGCCCATTAGATACCATGCATTAGTTTATTGTTAAATTTTTTATTTTTAGCAATAACAAGGAGTATTGTTTTTGCCTTTTCATATATATTTTATCACCAGGGAGAAATAAAAGGGCTTAAAGAAAAAAATTGACACTCCTGGACCCATTTAAATCCGCATGTGTACGGTAAGTTGGCCTGTTCCACAGAGGAAAGACAAAAAAATTGACACTCCCTATTATGCCCTTCCTACAAACGCTCATGGAGCAGAGAATTTGAAATGGGGGAAGGGTTTTTTCCTCCCTGCTATTATATATTTTTAATTTAAAAAGATACAACAAATGTACTTAGTGTGATTGGTTATGATCATTGTTTTTCTTTAAAATGGTCATGGTTCGAATCCCAGTACGTGTCTTTTTAGTGAATAAAAAAAAGTAATTGTGAAGACTAAAATGTTCTTTCTACTTTCACTCTCGTTGCAGGAAATTTGAAATGGGGCTCCCGTTTTTCCCTTCGGTGTATTATATTATGTGTAGATTAAAAAAAAGAATAAAATATGGAAAACAACTAAATTTGAAATGGAAAGAAAAAAAAAAAATAAGAATGGTAAGTTGTGTAGTGGTGACCGGCTCAAGATAGGGTGCATAACCATGATGGGTGCATGGTTATGCACCCATCAATAACCAAATCTGGACCCTTCATTTAGAAAATCCGGATCTAAGGATGGAGAATTAAAGGCTATTTTTTATTTTCACTAGCTTTCTTAATTGACTCATATCTTTTTCGTTTTAACTCGGATTTTAATTTTTTTTTTGCACAGATGGAACGAGTTCACCGTGCTCTACAAAATGAGATCAATTTTCAATATTTTTTTAGGAAAAAAAATTCTGGCCTTTCGGTACCAACTGCATACCATATGGTATCTTCTTCGTTTTTAATTCGTTTTTGAAAACGTTTGCATAGCAGGGATGAGTTCATCATGATCTACTGGATCTACAAATTTTTGGGTGAACAAATTACAGGACCAAAAAATACCACACAATACCATACAATACCACCCTGGTACGGGGTGGTATTGTATGGTATCTTCTTCATTTTTAATTCGTTTTTGAAAATGTTGGTACAGAAGGGACGAGTTCATCATGATCTATTAGATCTACAAATTTCTGGGTGAACAAATTACAGGACCAAAAAATACCACACAATACCATACAATACCACCCTGGTACGGGGTGGTATTGTGTGGTATACAATGTTAAAAGTCGTAAATTACAATTAATATACTTCTACTATCATGTATTCAACCATCCTACAGTATTGGTTTGTTCATACCACCATGGTACGTTTTTCAAAACATAGGTATGCTTTTATTTCAATACCAGTCAATACCATATGGTATAGGCTGGTAAAAAATGGCTCAATTTTTTTTGTTCGAAAAATATATTAAAGTGGATATCATTTTGAAGAGCACAATTAATCTGATCTAACTGTGCAAAAAAAATTAAATTTCGACTTAAAATGAGCGAGAAATCGTCCGTCAAAGATTAAAGAAGGAAAAATTAAAGGCTTTTCATGAGAGAGAGGATGCTGATGTCATGCTGATGTGGACGGGTTACTCATGGTTACTCACCATAAGGGGGAATGGATCAGGTGAGTAACCTTATGGTGAGTAATCATGAGTAACCCGTCCACATCAGCATGACATCAGCATCCTCTCTCTCATGGAAACGTCGTCGTAGTGGCGGTCATAATTAACAAGATGGTGGTAATAATATTTGTCAGCAGAAAAGCTGATATTGACGTCATTTCTCTTTTCTTTTGTTAATTTCCTTCCTTCTTCTGGTAAAATGGTAGGGGCGCGTGTGTGTATATATAGGAGCCGCGGCGGCCGTGGCATCGGCGGTGGTGCTAGGAGTTGTGGAGCGTGGGGACAGGCGGAGCGGCGGCCGGGAGGAAAAGCCGAGGGTTTTGTGAACAAGAAGAAGTAGTAACTGACGTGACTTAGCTTGTTCTTCTCTCCCGGCTTGTTTCATTGTGTTGTCTTGATCGTTGTTGTTATATATTCGCAAGAAAAGAGAAATTACATTGGGGAAGGTGATATTCTATATTGGAGGCATATTTCGGCTATGTGACATTTCTATATAGAGAGTTATAGACAAGCTAAAACATTGGACGTCGTTGGCTACAAGCTAATGGTAAAGTATGATTTTCACTCGTTTAGAACTCTGCACAGCGTCGATGGAAATCTGTCGTTGACGCTCTGCTTGGAGACTTACGCCATGGAGAATTTCAAGAAGACGTTCTATGAAGTGAATGGGTGAAGAAGAAGAAGAGGGGAATTTGATTCTGGGTTGGAGTTAATTTGCTTGATTTGTGTTTCTTCTAATAACAGCTCTTGATTGATTCTCGGTCGGTCAACAATCAACATTACCATCTCCTGTTTCGATTAGAAATCAGGTGAGAAATATAAAATTAAATTTATTTTATTTTATTATTTTAATTGCCACGTCGCACATTTAATAGTTAACTATAAAAGTTGACTGCCACATAAGCAAGAGTAAACGGAGTTGGACGGAGAGTGACCAAACTTGAACCATTTAAATAATTTGAGTGACCAATATTGGATTTAAACATTTCCAGTGACCAAAGTTGAAAGTTTTTTGTAATCTTAGTGACCAACCATGCAATTAACCTCAATAAATTTACATATAATTTAGGGGCAATAACCTAATATTAATATAAATATCAACCTTTATCAAAATTTTCATTTACATTCTATATTTTTTATTATTATGTATGACAATTGTGTGGTGAAGTTCCATGCCGTTAAATATTAATGTTAAACTATAACAGAAAGTACAATCAACATTGATATGACAATCAAAGTCAACTTAATAATTGCCACGTCACTTTTAAATATCTACAAAGAATGAAAAATAAAACCTTGGAAAACAAACAAAAAGAAATCCCTATTACGTAAACTAAAATAGACAAATTCAACAACAAAGGCAGAGAATGGGCGAGTTAGGGGGGTCGGGTCGAGGAGAGTATCTTTGGGACTAGATACTATAACAATACTCATTGTGTTGTTATTGTAACAACACTAGTCTCCAACCAATAGAAAGCTAGGGTTGTGATGATTTTTTATTAGATGAGTTGACCTAGTGTAAAATCAAAGCAGGGGTATAATTGTCATTATGAAAAATATGTTTAAATAATAAAAATATAAAAAATATTTTTTTTATTTTTTGGCCCAAAATTTTGGTCGCCGAAATTCTGTCACCGGTCGCCGGAAAATGGTCGCCGGTCACCGGAATATGCCACCGTCACCGAAATATACTTACCGGCGTCGGAATATGCTTACCGGCGTCGGAATCTAGTCATCGGGGCCGGAATATGCCTATCGGCGTCGGAATCTGGTAACTGACGGTCATCGGAGTTTGGTCAACGATTTTCGTTGACCGGTCAACGGTCTTCACTGACCGGTCAACGGTCAACGACCACCGGATGTATGGTCTGCATTGTGAGATTTATGGTTTGGTTTCTCATATTTTCGTATGCCTTTTGTGGTTTGCTTTATCGCGTTTGTGGTTTGCATTGAAAAGTTTCTGGTTTGCTTTATCGTGTTTGTGATTTGTATTGAGAAGTTTCTGGTTTGCTTTCAAAAATTTGGTGGTTTGCATTGAGGGGTTTGTGGTTTGTTTTAGGAGATTTGTGGTCTGCATTAGGACGTTTCTGGTTTAGTTTGTGTGGTTTGCTTTACGGTGTTTGTAGTTTAGATTATGAGGTTTTTGGTGTGCTTTTGAAAATTTTGTGGTTTGATTTATGGGGTTTCTAGTATGTTTCAAGAGACGTGTGGTTTGCATTAGGAAGTTTTTTGTATGCTTTTTGTGGGTTGTTTTTATCGTGTTTGTGGTTTGCATTAGAAGGTTTTTGGTGTACTTTAAAATATTTGTGATTTGCTTTGTGGTATTTCTGGTATCTTTTAGGAGATTTATGGTTTGTATTAGGAGGTTTCTGGTGTGCTTTCGCAAATGCTGTGGTTTGCTTTGCGAGGTTTGTGGTTTGTTTTAAGAGATTTTTTATATGCATTAGAAGATTTTTGGTTTATTTTTTGTGTTTCTGGTTTGCTTTATTGTGTTTCTTGTGCTTTCATTTGCTGCAGAAGAAACACAACTAGTTAAGTTACTTTAACAGTGCTACTAGCAACGAATGGTAAATCAATTTACTATGTATCATCTGTATATTCAATTAGTGAATGGTAAGTTACTTTAACAGTGATACTCCCATCACTCCATCAGTCACATACTGGATCAGAAGCAAGCGCCAAACTACAAAACCGTGTCTGCTATCGATTACATCAAGCTCGTTGTAAGTTGTAAACTGGATGGCAAAGGCCTCGTTGATCAGATGAAGATACAAGGAGAAGCAGCACCACAGAATAAAAGCACTTGAAGCTTGCAGAGTCCAAAAGTATAGACAGTTGAATGTTCCAGATGTTCATTTCGTAACAATATGTAAGGAATATGCAGACAAGTAGAGCATTATCAACCAGAAGATTCCAACTTCCATCAGATATCTTAAGAAACGCACAACGAGGGATCACTTCAGGCCATCTTGATCATAATCTTCTCCCTTTCGGGTTATAGTTGAAAACCATTACAGTGCCTGGTATGGCTAAGGAAATGAGAGACTAAAGATTATTTTCTCAGATTAGAGCAAGTGAAAGCTCTTCATCGTTTCCCAAAACATATACCTGACTGATGCTGGAATCCCTGGGGCTGAGTTGCTTGTCTCTTCATCCAACGCCATCCTCATAACTTCTCGTGCCAGGTGCTCTATCAAGCTTTCGATCTCTTCCATGACTGCTTCTTCAGCGCTACTACTACATTAACAACTTTACGCAGAGACACAACATTTGGTTTCCCTCCCCGCCGCCGTAGATGGACATCGCCATCGGCCACTCCTCGGACTGCTACAACAGTGCCCTCGCCTGAGAAAACTCTGTTCTAGCCATTTCCGCCGATCTCGATGTCGTCGAATTCGTCCAGGACAGTAGGGGATTGGAGGAGCACTGCTTGCCTGAGATTGGAGGAGAAGGATCGACGCCTCAATTGTCGGAGGCGGCGTTCTCGACGGAGAAGAGACTACGGGAGGACCGAGGAGAAGCGGCCGGGAAAGATAGATCTGCGTAGGGGAGGAGATCGAGAGTCATCTAGAAATTGGGATACTTTAATTTAATTTTTATTTTATTAGATATAGGGGTATATTTACCCTTATACCCTTAATGAATGTTGTTGTTAGTATAACAATACCTAAGGTGTTGTTATACTATCCGGACCCAGTATCTTTGCCTATTATATCTCTCTTTCGGGATAGGTATTATTTACCACAAAACAAGTCAAACATGTTGAATAATAAGATGAGTCAAGTCGAAGTTGTCATCTGAGCGCGACTAGGTGAAAAAAGGGTTTTTTTTCAGAAATAACAGCTTTAAAAAAAATTACAAAAATAGCACACAGCCGAAAATATTTACAAAAATAGCACCCTTTTTTTATGGACCGCACCCTCTAGGTGATCGTTCCAAACATCCCTTGACCGATGGTTGGGTTGGTCGTACAAGTCGGTTGGATCCAACGGTCCTTGCTCGAGATAATACCGTTGGTTGTATATATCCACGTTGTCCCCAACCTATGAGAAAATAACAACGAGGTTAGTACATAGATTAATTAAAAAGCTTATAACAACAACAAAAATTAAACCTGAATAATGAGTACGTACCACTAGAAATTCATCAACATAAACTCCCTCTCTTGCCACCAATCGCTCATTTTTTCGGGAAATTCGGACAAAGATTCGACTCGGCGGGTTTTGAGGAAAAAACCTAAGAAATGTTTTCTTATGGTAGATCAGACTTAGTCGCAACCAACAGACCACTATTTCCTAGGCTTTTGGGAGGGGAGGGTTTAGAGAGATAATTCTAGAGATAGAGGGAAGAATGGGTTGTGGTGTGAATAAATGAGGGGGGAAGGGGAGGTATTTATAGTTATTAGACCGCACCCTTCAGGGGTGGTCTGGTAATTGTACCCCTAGCGAAACCGCTCCCTTACGATGCGGTCTGCTTTCCCGAGGCGCTAACCGCATCCTGCAAGTGCGGTCTAAAGCTCCACTACGCAGATTGCTGAGGTGGCGTGCGGTCCGCCCTTGGATCGCAGCCCCATCCGACGGTTTCCAACCCCGCTGCCCAGAAAACACAAACCGCACTTGGATGATGCGGTGCGTTTGCTGACGTGGATTGGACCGCACCTCTAAGGTGCGGTTTATAGTTAAAACGCACTGACCTGGTGCGGTTTATATATAAACCGCACCTTGGAGGTGCGGTTTGATTTAAAAGGTGTTATTTTTGAAAATATTTGCCGTTGGGTGCTAGTTTTGTAATTTTATTTAAAAGATGCTATTATTGAAAAAAAATCGTGAAAAAACCCCAATTACCAAACTAGCCCTAGGTAGTAAAAGAAAAAAGGGTCACTACTGTAATTAGCTTACTATGTCGGCCTTTTGGTATCTGGATATAATGGTGGAATTGGTTGTTCATAGAGTTTCTTATAATTCAAGTTTTTTTTTTTTTTTATAAAGGTGATATAGGTTTCATTTTGTTGTCATTAAGGCACTACTTAAGGAATTCGAACCTGAGACCTTCAGATTCTAGACTAGTGGTATTACCACTAGGTCAAACCCTTGTTCGTCTTATAATCCAAGTTATTACATGGACAAACAAACAGATGGATGATCCATTATGTATTAGTCGGAACTAGAGATATTGTGAGCATGGATGAGTCTAGTTACAATTTGGTTTTGCTATTATCCTTTTTCTTTTATTTTTATGAACCATGGAAAGGTATATTTCGTTGAAACTGCAATCAAGATGGTTAACAATTCAAAAAAGTTTAAGACAAAGTTGTATATTTTTTGCCATAAATGCAAAGTTTTATTTTATTCAAAAGAATAAGCAATCCATCAAACAATAAATGACTTCAAATCTAGTTACACAAAACCATTAAAAACATCAATGCACATACTAGGTTTCACTAGAAATATTCACCAAAATCATTACTAACATCAACATTTAAGTTACCACATCATATGAATAGTGAAACATTAACAATATGTCACTAAAGGATAATAATCGTCATCTCAATGTTATCATACACACACTGCGTTACCCATTGTTCACAAATAATTGACATTCGTGAATAAACTTATAATGCATAACTGAAAACTACTACGACAAAGTAAAAACAAAATAACGTTCTATTTTCGAACCCGCGGACGCAACTAGGGATGGCAACAAAACCCAAACCCACGGGTACCCACCCGACCCAACCCGGTCAACGCGGGTAAAATCCGTGTTGACGGGTTTTGGGCCGGGTTTGGGTTTAAACCCGTTCACTATTCAACGGGTTGGGTTGGGTTTGGGTTTAGGTAAATCCGGCCCGTGGGTACCCGCCCACCCATATAATTAATTTTTTCGGTATATTTAATATTCTAAACAACTAATCTTATTTATGTTTGTGGAGACATGTCTAATTTTTTCTTTTTAATTGTGTAGAATGAAGTTGATGTTATGGAGTGGAGAGTAAAGAAACTTAATTGAAAGGAAGAAGCTTTCAATTAAACATGTTATTTATGGATAATTTTTTATTTGCTTCAATTTTCTTGAGTTTTCTAGATTGGTGTTGAACAATTTGTATAGTTAATTTGTGATTTGCTTGAATTTTCTAGAATGGTGTTTTATATATGGATAATTTGTATTGAGAGATTGATATTTGACTTTAATTTTGATAAGAATTTGTAATTGTAAATTTTTTACGACAAAACCCGTGGGTACCCATGAACCCGCGGATACCCAACGGGTTGGGTTGGGTTTGAGTTTTTCAAACCCAGTGGGTTTTACCCCGGGTTTTTTTCAAAGATAAACCCATGGGTTTGGGTTTGGGTTTTGCAAAACCCGACCCAACCCGACCCATTGCCATCCCTAGACGCAACCTGCGGATATATGGGCTTAAGCATAGGAAGGCAGGCCCGGAAGAAGATTACAAGCCCAATAGAAAATGACCCCAATGCCAAAAGGCCGCAGCCATACGACGACACAAATAACCTGGGCCCGTATCGAAGTTCAAGCTTGGATATACGTTCCAGCCACTATTGCCAACCCAGCAACTTAACCGTTGGCTGAGTGCTTCGCAAAGTCTCAACCTTCTTTGTCTCCCCGCCGCCGCCGGCGTGACAGTTGTTTGTGTTTCAGTCCAGTTTTCTGGTTGGGTTCCGGATTCGATATCAAGCTTGCATCTTTCATTCTGGGTTCGTGGTGGAAATTGATTTAGGCAGTATCTATTGATGGCTGTCAGGGTCTCTCATTGTGAATGATTTCAATTCAAAGCAGTTCAGCAGCTCGGCATGGCTAGGATCATCCATCGAAACTGCTCTCTATTTCATTGGCGAAGAAGAAAAGCCGGTATGACTCGGTTCCCTTATTCTTCTGCTGCTATGACCCGCAATTCAACTACTCCTATGACCTCCAATTCTGTAACTTTCGCTAGCGTAGATGATGCCTTGGATTCATTTAATCGGATGCTCCAAATGAATCCCAGGCCATCCGGTGTCAAATTTGGTCAGTTGGTGTCATCTCTTGTTAGAATGAAGGCCTTCCAGGCTGCCTTCTATGCTTCTAAACGTATGGAATTAGCTGGAGTACCACACGATCGTTACACACTTGGCATGATGATTCGTTGCTTCTGTAAATTGGGTCGAGTGGATTTTGGCTACTCAGTTTTGAGCAAAGCTCTGAAACTCGGTATTCAATTCAACATTGTGATGCTCGGTACATTGATTGACGGGCTCTGTAAAGTTGGGAAAGTAATCGAGGCTGCAAGGTTGGTTCATAAAATTAGGATTTTGGGGTATCAACCGAATGTTTTCACTTATAGCATAATTATAGATGGACTTTGTAAGATAGGGCAAACGAATGCTGGACTTGAATTGCTTGAAAACATGAAGGAGTTCGGTTGTCAACCTAATGTCGTTAGTTACAATACAATCATCGACGGCCTTTGCAAGAGTGGGTTGGTATCGAAAGCTTTAGACGTATTTTCAGAGATGGAGGATAGAAAAACTCAGCCAAATGTTATTACTTACAATAGCTTGATTTATGGTTTGTGCATTTCAAGCAGAATCAACGTAGCTATGGAGTTGTTCAATAAAATGGTAGACAAGAAGATCATGCCTGATACATTCACCTATAACATATTGGTTGATGCTTTTTGTAAGGAAGGAAATGTTTTGGGAGCTAAAGTTATACTCAAAATGATAATTCGAAGAGGACTGCTTCCGGATATCGTCACTTACAATTCATTGGTGGATGGGTATTGTTTGCGCAATGAATTAGACAAAGCCAGAAAGCTATTTGATTTCATTGACAATAGGGGGTGCAAACCTAACGTTTACAGTTACAGTATCATGATTCATGGATATTGTAATACTAAAAGGATGGATGAAGCCGAACAGTTACTGAATAGTATGCTTGAGAAGGATTTGGTTCCGGATACGGTCACGTATAATACTATGATAAATGGATTTTGTCGAGTTGGGAGGCTTAAAGATGCACTACAAATTCTCAAGAAAATGAGTGGTGAGGGTTGTTCCCCGGATATCATGACATACAATAGTTTGCTTGATGACTTGTGTCGACAAGGTAAAATTGACGACGCATTAGCTTTGTTTCAAGTAATAGATAGTAGGTTGAAGTCTGATGTTGTTGGATACAGTATACTTTTGGATGGACTGTGGAAAGCAGGGAGGGGAGAGGAGGCAAGGGAAATGTTTTCTAGGCTCTCTAGAGACAACTGTTTGCAACCTGATGCTCACACATATAGTATAGCAATTAATGGACTTTGCAGACAAGGTTTTGTGGATGAAGCATATGATTTGTTCAGGAAAATGGAGGTGAATAGTTGTCTACCAAATAGTTGCTCTTATAACGTGATCATTCATGGATTTCTTCGTCATAAGGATCCACTTGAAGCAATAGACCTCATTCATGAGATGGTTTCGAAAGGCTTCTCTGCCGATTCAACCACGATGACTTTGCTAATAGAATTGTTGCCCAAGAATCAGTTGGATCATCCAATTCTCCAGAAGCTGTTGAATGGTCCTGATATCAAGAGTCATGAAAGAGGGTCCATTGGTCTATGAGCTGGTGCAACTCAAGAAACTTGTTGATATTCTCATCCACAGTCCAGTTGGATGATCCAGTAGTTCATCAAAAGCTCCTGGTGTCAAGAAGATTCTGAGGATCGAAGTTGATTGTAACTGTCTGAGTAATGATCCTTTCCATCTCACTTACATCTGAAGGCAATGAATATTGTTTCTTTTCTTTGTCATGGAAGGAAGGCAGAGGTTGCTGTATGATTCTGTTTTCCAGAACCCATGCTTGGCCTTGGATGATCACCCTCAACAGCAGCAGTAACAAAACTCTGGTATGGGCGGGGTTAATTCGCCACAACTAGAAAAAGGGAAGTCTTGTCCACGAGAACAAAACACAAGTTTCATCCATTAACAGATTACATTCTCCCCCATTAATGGAAAGCTTCTGTTCCTTTTCTTCTTTGTTTTCTACCTGCAGTATGGTGACAGTTTCTTCAAGGGTTGGTATTATGTATCATTGAGCTATGCAATTACTCTAGCGCTGAGCCACTGGCTGCTGCTCTTCTTGCTGTATAAATGAGCTTCCTTTCCGTTTCTGTATGAGAATAGACGATGATCCTTTACCGTGTTTCAAAGCGATTTCTGATTTGCAGTTTAGGTGTATGAATGAGCTTAGCTCACCTGCTTAGTAACATTATTGCAATGTAGCTCGAAAGCCGCGAATGGAGTTCTAGGGTTCTGTTGTTGTTAGAAATAATCTATGATCTATTATTTATGAATTATTAACAATGGTTTCGGGGTAGGATACGGTGACTAATCTTAAAAGGGTTTGATTTTTGACACCCCCTTCCTTATTGGTCCATTTTTCCTCAATTATTTGATAAGTATTAATGAAAGTTGTATAATTTAACACTGACATTAAATACACATTGGGAATTAAATAACTCACATTGACTACTTGTTTTTTCAAATTTAAACATACACTAAACACCATTCTCTCTCCAAAAATGCAAATAATCCCTCTTCTCTCCTCCCTCTCGTCATGCTTCCGTCGTTCTGATTTTTCGATTTTTGATTTTTCAGATATGACTTTTCGATTTTTCAGTTATGATTTTTGTACCACTGACTGATATTTGTACCACTGCACTTAAACTCATATATGATATTTTGTACCAGTAACTGGTAGCGTTACCAATGCACTAGTAGAGATACCACTACACTGATAGCATTATCAGTGCACTGGTACAAATATCAGATCTGAGTTTAAATGCAATGGTATAAATATCAATGCAGTGGTACAATGTATCACTGCACTGATACATTTTTTTAATGTAACGGTACATTTTTGCAGGTAGCCGAGGAAGTTTACCGGCGGGATTTCACCGGAAAAGTGTGACGGTCGAAGGCTGCTGGAAAAAGGATGAATGAGAGATAGAGAGAGAGAAGAATTGTATTTAATGTAGGTTAAATAAAAAAAACAAGTGATTAATATGGTGCATTTAATTCTCTATGTGTATTTAAGATGAATACCATCTATTTCAATAAAAACACAAATGTTTTCCATTCAAAAATAAATAAAAAAACTTAACAACGTTTTGCTTAAATTTTTTAATTGATAGCAAACCATTAATAATGCTATCGAAAATCCTTAATAAATTAAATGTATTCGGTGACAATTTTAAAATAGTTGTTAATAATAACTAGATTCCCCATTAATTGTCAACGATGAACAAACACAAAAATTTTGGTAAACGTGGTTGTATTCAGTTGATATAAATTAATAGTGATTGGCTTCAATTATATTTATTTTAGAGCTTTAATACAGACATCAAATTAGCTCGTGAGTGAATAAAAGGGAGAGAGGATCCAGTGACTACTTGACTAAGCCACTCTCAGCGGAATGGGTTAGGGTGATTACTTGTTTCTTAGTAATCGCGGTGGCAACCTCTTAATATACCATTTGATTAATTATTTTCCCTTCTTTTTTAATCTTATGGTCAAGATTCTTTTAGGGTAATTTTGGAAATTAAAAAGTGGCCACACCTGATTATTCTATATAATCTACCCAAACCCTAGCTCTATCCTCCCTCCAGCCAAACCCGTCGCAACCGCCTCCACGTACCACTCCCGCCGCACCGCCGACAGCAGCCCCGACCACCGCAGCGACCTCCCTCCTTCTCCGTCCATATTTATTCCTCTGCAGATCCTCCAGTTTCCCATATTGCAGAGTTCACAATATTTTGCAATCATTCCATTCCCCCAAACCCAAAAACCTCTTTCTCTCCTTCTTCCTAGTTTCCATACTACAATCGAGAAACAGTTCACAAGTATAAAGTCGAGGTGGTCATACCTTCATCACCAGGCGGCGGGATGGGATTCGACTTCAACGACGCCAGGCCACGGCCTTTCCTCAGCGCGCCAGCTTCCCTGCGACGGTTTGGCGACCTCACCCTCAGCGCACCGACCAGCCCGGGGACGTGGAGCATAGCGACGACGGTGACGTGCCTTTCCACTGGGAAGAGAAACCAGGGACTCCCTCCCTCCCTCTTTCTCTCTCTCTCTCTCTCTCTACCCGGCAGCGGGAGGAGCCGATGGACAAGCGATCTGTGTTCCGACCCTCTCGCCTCAATGGTATTGTTTTTGTCACATTGGTATTCATTTTTGTTGCATTGGTATACTTTTGTTCCATTGGTATTGATTATTATGTAATGATATTAATTTGCATGTATTGGTATTTGATTAAATCTGCAATGGTATTGGTTTTTTGTGAAATGGTAGAGATTTATATTGGTAGATTGTTTATATTGGTAGTTTTCGTGTAATGGTACATTTTTATTTCTGCAATGGTATTGATGTTTCCAAAGTGGTAGTGGTTGTCTAATAGATTGGTAGTGATTTCGTGTTTTTTTTCTTTTGCAGAAAGATTGAGAAAAATAAGGAAAGGAGATATGGCTGGAAATTATGGAAGTGAGAGAAAGAGAGAGAATTGTAATTAATAGATTCTAGTAACTACTTAAAATGTAATTTATTAAAAAAATTAATTAGTGCAATTTATTTTTCATACCCAATTTACCCTTAGTAACCATGGTGATTACTACAAACCATAACCTGTCCCCACTCTCAGCCCTTAGATCTGGACATAACAATTTGATGGTTAAAAAGTGGGAATAACTATTTAATTAATGATAGGGGTAGTTTGGGTTTTATGGAAAATTACGAAGTATACAAATCGGATTTACAATCAGTACAAACTAGAGCGACAAAACATACAAACATTACAAACTAGCGTTGGGCGTTATCTATAAGATATATGAAGCCAAAACAAGTGTTTAGTTTGCAGGGATTCAAATTTCCAGCCCGCAGAGGGTTTGTCGGAAGGGCACTATAGGCAATTCACACTTAAATAAAGCTGTGCGTTTCACCTCCAACACTCTCTGCGGGTGGACCTGGCCAGTTTATTATATAGTCGGACCGGGCTGTTGCCCCCTGAAGTATCCGGCCCAAACTATTCCCCCCTGACGTAGTCGGCCCAAAGACTGCTGGTGAAATGATTCCATCGAAATCTCTCGGAACCCATATTCAGCTGCTGTGGCAGTCCATGCCGTGTTTACTTCTTTCTCCATATCGCTTTCGGTCTCAAGCTCTGCAGTTCAATACTACATCTCCATATCGATTTCGGTCTCAAGCCCTGCACTTCAATACTACATATGCAATTGTGAGGGACGCGTGGGCGGAGGGAGTTGCTACTTCTCCAATTGAATTCCCCAACTCCTCCCCAGTTGTAAGTGTGAAGGGTGTGTGTCAAGAGGGGAGGGATTGGAGATGCGTGGGAGGAGAGAGCTTCTACAGCCTTTCGTGGTGGCCTAAGTAAACCTTTATTTTTGATCAATTAGCGCTTGCTGGTTCATGATTAAGTGTGATTGCAATCAAGATAATGTCCGGAAATCAACAAACTGGTGGAACCTCTTCAGTGCAAACCAGTGCTCCCAACCGTCGCAATTCAAAGGGCAAATGTAATTTGATTTCTTTGGTTTTTTCCATGTTCCGCTGGTATTGTACGTATTCAAAATGGACACCACATATACCTGCTGACTTAATTCTGTCGTATTTTGCAGGGTTCATGCGAGCTATATTCAACCCGCCAAAACCTCCTTCCAATAAACAAACCGCTGCTGAAAGGGATCGTCTTAAGCAACGTAGTTCCGCGATTCATTATTTGGTACATTAAATTAAAGTTTACTTTGGCACAAAAGCAGAATAATTTGATTTGTATATTTCAATTGCAGAAATACTCACCCTTCAATCACAAGTTGAGCATATTGATCGCTTGATAGCTAAATTCTATCGAAAACGACGACGGGAGATCTTGAACGCGCGCTTGCGACGTACTGTTCAATATATTCCACATGGTAAGCTTAGCATCTTTTAAACGCTTTTTATTATGCATACCATAGTCCATATGTGCATTGCGTTGTATATGTCGCGGAGCAGGATTCCACGTCGTCCTAATGGATTTAGTTCATGCATAATTAACTTTGTTACCACAGATTATAGTTCATGTATCTCCAACCTTCGGACAAAAAGGGCACGTTTAATGCGAGCGATTCATTTGTACAAAAGGCGGATGGTTAATGCTGTACCGAGGGGGTTCTCCCGTTCCCATGGTTTGTGGCATCATATTTTATATTTGTATATTGTAAATACGTATGCATCATGTGTGAGTGATCTTATGTGACTAATTTGATTGTAGGATATCCTGTTGTGGAACTTTTTAGTCTCGGCGAGCCTACAAGCATTTGTCAATACTGTGCAGCAATTATGTGGGTGCAAGAAAGTACGGTTCCTACTAGGAGTCGTGTTAATCCCACTTTCTCATTGTGTTGCAAGGCTGGAAAGGTAAAACTACCCCCTAGACGTGCTCCACCAGAGTTTTTGAATGAATTGTTACATTCTTCTACACCTATGAGCCGTCATTTCCGGGAAGCCATTCGTAGATACAATGCTGTGTTTTGCTTTATCTCCCTGGGCGGGAAAGTGGATCGTGGTATAAATGATGGTCGAGGGGTGTATGTGTACTCTATATGAGGACAAATTTATCACTCTATAGGCAGCTTATTACCTGCAGACGGTCAGCCACCGAGGTTTGCCCAATTATACATTCATGACTCAAGTTCTGAACTACAGAGTCGTTTGCATCTATTTCCAGTTGATGATGCCTCCAGTTCATTGCGACCAGATATTGTTGAACGCTTGCAAGAAATGTTTGATAGAAACAATGTTCTGGTTCAAACCTTTCGGATGGCTAGGCAAAAGATACAGGAAGGCAATGTGAAAGAGGTGAAGATCAAATTAATTGCCAAGCGTGCTCATGATGGGAGAGAATATGATTTACCGACGGGGAATGACATAGCAGCCTTGATTGTTGATGAAACAGGGCAAGATACATTTGAGCCAGATATTATTGTTCAGTATAAGAGTTCTGAATTGGAGAGAATTAATTATTATCATCCATCATTAATGGCTTTACAATACCCAATTTTATTTCCTTATGGAGAGGATGGATGGCATCCGGACATAAGCTGTGATGATGATGATGATGATGATGATGATGATAATCTTTGGAATGACAAGACACTGTCCCAGTGTGATTATTATGCATACCGCCTACAGAGTAGATTTCAGGAGTCAAATTCGGTTTTATTATCTGGGAAATTATTTCAGCAGTATGTTGTGAATGCGTATGCATTAGTAGAGGCACAACGGCTTGATTGGATCCGAAATAACCAAACAAAACTTCGTTCCCATTATCTGAGTGGGTTAGTGGATGCATTCCTCCGTGGTGATTCTGATTTAGAAATGACTGGAAAACATGTTATTTTGGCTGCTTCCCACACAGGAAGTCCACGGTACAAGTATGAAAACTTCCAGGATGCTATGGCTATTTGTAGGTGGTTGGGCTACCCAGATTTATTTATTACCTTCACCTGTAATGCAAATTGGCCGGAAATCCAGTTTATGGTTGATTTGGTAACCGCAGATGGTCGGAAAGATGTCAATAGATCTGATATTATTGCTCGGGTCTTCAAGCTTAAACTGCAGCAATTAATGTTTGAGATAAGAGATAAGAAAATATTTGGGACTACCACTGGATGTAAGTCGTACATGCTCCATAAGTGTTATTTTAGTTTTGAGCAATACTTTTGTTTCATATGGTTGAATTATTTTATGCAGGTTGTCCTTTACATAATAAGGTTTTGGCAGGCTCCAACTTAATACATATTGTATTTGTTTGCAGTTGTGCTGGCAATTGAGTTTCAAAAGCGTGGCCTTCCCCATGCTCATTTGCTGGTCTTCCTAGCTTCGGAATGTAAACTAACTGGGCCGACGGCCATTGATTCCGTCATATCCGCAGAAATTCCAAACTCTGATATTGATCCAGAAGGCTATAGGGCTGTAACTGCTTTTATGCTGCATGGTCCATGTGGTCTTTTGGGCCGTAATGCTCCTTGCACAGAAGGTGGTGTGTGTACTAAACATTTTCCAAAGCCGTTTTGTGAGCAAACGACGATTGATGATAATGGGTTTGCCAAATATCGACGACGTGACAGTGGAATATCTTTTAAAGTTAACTCTGTGTCATTGGACAATCGTTTTGTCGTGCCGTACAATCGCTATTTATTATTGCGATTTGATGCACATATAAATGTTGAGTTCTGCAATAAATCCAGGTATCTTTTCATACCACATATAATATTTATGCTCGACACTACTTTTTTATTCCCTTCCATGGAAAGTGCCAAATTTGGTAGCTTTTGGTGTGTTTTTTTTATTGGTTTAAACGTATCAGTTTGGTTGTTGCATTACTACTCATTAGTTTTGTTGTGTCCAATTTTTGTTTGACATGGTAGGGCAATCAAATATTTGTTCAAGTATATCAACAAACCACAAGATCGAGCAAAAGCTTCATTAGTTGACAATGAAACTAATACTGGAATTGAATCTGGTGCATCAAGTTCAAATCCCACACCACGGGTTGATGAGATAAAAGCATATCTTGATTGTCGGTATATCACATCTGGTGAAGCATGCTGGAGGTTGTTCAAGTTTGATGTCTACTCACAGTACCCATCAGTGTTGCGCATGTCTTATCATCTTCCTGGGCAGAATGTAGTTGTCTCAAGGCAGCATTCAAATCCTCAAGGTGTGCTCCAGTCTAAGCGTGCTCAAACCTCTATGCTGTTGGAATGGATGAAAATGAATAAGTTATTTCCAGAAGCAAGGAAATATACATTTGTAGAATTTCCGCAACATTATGTTTGGGATAAAACAAAACAGGCGTGGCACAAGAGGAAATCCATGTTCAGTATTGGGCGGTTGTATTATTGTCATCCTTCGCCTACAAATGATAGGTTCTATCTGCGTATGCTTCTACATATTGTTCGTGGTGCTCAAAGTTTTGAGGACATCAGGACAGTGAATGGAGTTTTGCATAAATCTTTTAAGGAAGCATGTTATTCGCATGGACTATTGGCAGAAGATAATGAATGGAATGACTGTTTGGCCGAAGCGGCTCTTTGGGCATCCGGTAAAAAGCTTAGAACTTTATTTGTTACTATCATCAGCCTCTGTCAAGTTTCAGACATTGGGAAACTATGGGAGCGGAATTGGGCACTGTTAGCTGATGATATTTTGTATGCCCGTCGGAAGGAACTAAATATGCCTACTTTAGAAATGTCTGATCTCCAGTTACAGGAATGTTGTTTGCTGGAGATAGATAAATTGCTTGCAAGAAATTGCAAAACTCTATCTGATTTTCCTGGATTACCAGTTATCGATACTGGTAACATGTCATCTTCATCTAATCGATTGATCACTGCAGAATTTAATTACAATGTTGCAAGTCTTCGTGAGCAATTTGAAGGTATGATTTCCAAGCTCAATGCCCAACAAAAAAAAGCTTTTGATGAAATTACTGAATCGGTGTATGCAGATAAGGGAAATGCATTCTTTATTGATGGATGTGGTGGGACAGGAAAGACCTTCTTATGGAAAGTCATTTGCTTGAAATTGCGATCGGAAAATAAGATTGTTCTATGTGTAGCTTCTTCTGGGATTGCAGCCCTTTTAATGGATGGGGGTCGAACAGCTCATTCTCGATTTCACATTCCAGTAGACCTTGATGGTAGATCGACATGTCATATTGACCAGGGTAGTGAATTAGCAGAGCTCATTCAGCGTGCTTCATTGATTATTTGGGATGAAGTTGTTATGTCACACAAGCATGCAGTGGAAGCTGTAGATAAATCATTGCGGGATATTTTGCGGTTTCGATATGAAAACAGTCAGGGCAAGCCATTTGGAGGTCTTACAGTTGTTTTTGGAGGATATTTCCGGCAAACTTTGCCTATAGTATTGAAAGCTTCACGAGGTGATATTGTGAACTCATCTATAAAGAGGTCTTACCTGTGGCCCCATTTGAGGGTAATTAAGTTAGTTGAAAATATGCGGCTAGCACGATCTAATTGCTCTCCGGAGGAAACTGTTGAGATAACTACTTTCCAGAACTGGCTCTTGCAAGTAGGAGACGGAGTAGATTCAGATGTGTTTGGTGAGTCTTTGATTCGCATACCTCAGGAATTAGTAATTCCTCGACAGAGTGATCCTGTCATTGATATTGTCGCCTCTATATACAGTGATCTTAGTAGTCATGCAGGAGATCATAATTATTTAGTCAATCGAGCTATCTTGGCTCCACACCATGATATGGTTTCTGCAGTGAATGAGTATATTCTAAGTCAATTCCCAGGAGATGTAGTGGCATATTACAGCGCAGATTCTATTGAGATGGACCCTGGGAAGGAGGGAGTTGTAGATGCTGATTATTCAACCGAGTTTTTGAACAACCTCAGGATTGGAAACTTTCCAGACCATCAGTTGGAACTAAAAGTTGGGTGTCCAGTCATTCTATTACGGAATATGGATCAAACTGTTGGCCTTTGTAATGGTACTAGAATGGTTGTGAAGACTTTGGGTAAATGGTTCATTGAGGTGGAGATTTTGACAGGTACCAACATCGGTGATCGCGTCTTCCTTCCCAGATTGACATTATCAACCCATTACAAGAGTCTTAATTTCACCCTCATTAGAAGGCAATACCCTGTGGCTCTTTGTTTTGCCATGACTATTAACAAAAGTCAGTGTCAAACACTAGCCAATGTTGGTTTATGTCTTCAAAGACAAGTTTTTAGTCATGGTCAGCTATATGTTGCATTGTCAAGAGTTACTACAAGGCAAGGATTGAAGATTTTGAGTGGCAATGAGAATGGAGAGGAAGGCACTTCAATGGTGAACATAGTATTCCCAGAAATATTTGATTGATTTATATGAACTTCAATTCAGGTTTAACTTATGATTCCAACGTTTGTCAACTGCGCCGCTTATGGTTAGTTTACCCGCCCAACGGGCCGGGCCCTGCGCTAGTTAATAATTGTAGCACAATCTAAAGGTTATGGTTATGCTTAACCATTTTATTGATTAAAATGTTTATTTTGTGGAAAACAACAAACACAAATAGTATCTATATACTATGCTATCATCTGATAAAAAAATTCATTTTAAATTTCAGTTCGATGAAGCATAATACTAACCAATAAGTAGCTGTTTTAATATAATCACCTATTGGTATAATTATACAAAAGTCCAATCCTCCAAATTGATCTGCAAAGAGAGACATGAACATGGTAAAAAGAAGCAAAAACACCAACAATCATAGTATAAAAAAAAGCAAACCTTCTCGCGCCCTTTTCAAATGTAGCATACAAAATGGCTAAATCCTTTAATAGTTGCGGTGTCATTCTTTTTTCTTGATTAATATGATCGTAACTCGAAACTCTTTTCCCGTCCCGAAACTCCAAATTTATAGGCTCGCCGCTCAAGTAGACCCATGCTCCTAAGAGCCAGAAAATCGGAGCACTCATAGAGATTGTGTTCTCTTTCATTCCGGTGATAATCTTCGACTATCGCGCTAGAATATAGTGAGAGCAATAACGAAAACCCCATTAGACCCACAATCATTTGCATACTCAAAACTCTGGATATATAGGTTCCACGCTCACATAATCCTAGGCCCATATACCAAGGAACTAAAAAATTGAAACCAAACTTCTATTGATAAGTAATTTGATCATCTGTTGATAGTATTTTTATTACTTATGAATTGCGAATAAATTTGTACTTTCTTTCTATTTTGTTCACTATTAAACATCAAAGGTAGATCGTTTGAAAAAAATTGCAAACTTATTTTAAAGTGCCAACTTATTATTAAAATTGTGTTACTACTTTTATTAATTATGTATTGAGAAATAAGATTTATTTTTATGTTTGATTCAATATTAGTCTGTATTGTGATTGTTTTGGTGATTATCAAATTTTGAGCATTGGAAATTTTGATTTTTTGGCCAAATATTTATTTCCAATCATCAAGTAAGACTTTCCGTAATTACATCAACCTATAACTACTATTTAATTAATCAATAGCCTAAATTATGTTTAACAATAATGAGCAATTCTTATTATAAAAAAATTACCGAAAAAATTCTTATTATAGAAATAAGAAAAGAGGAAGGATAATTAATAATTTTTTAGTATAAATCTCTTAATAATATTAATGATCATTAAAAACAAAAACCTATTCACCTCCCTCAAATTGTCGTTTACCTCATCCCACTATGCACTATGCAGAAAAAGGATCCCTCTCTCCCTTCTTTTATCTCTTCCTCTCACAATAATGAGCAATGATATTATATATGTTATAGTGGCGGACGACGTTGGGATAGAGGGTTGTAAAAAAACAAAAGAAATAAAGTTTGTGAAAGAAATAAAATCGCAGCAGGCGAAGAGTGCAGGACGGAATGACAAATTAATCCTTCCGAAAAGTGCGGTTTAAGTGGCACAGGCTGAGGTGGCAGTCACGTTATGTTGACATTGGCTTATATGTCTTTGTAGTTTGTAGAATATGAGCTGTACAAACAATACAAACTAGACCGACAAACAATACAAACCATACAAAAAGAAAAACAATCAGGTTGACTTTGGAGGCTTCATCCCTATATAGAGGGGCTCCGTCCCAAAGTCAACCCGGGTGTTTTTTAGACATACAAACATTACAAACATAGTGGACAAAAATGACAAACTAGACCGAAAAATCATACAAACTAGAAAAACACCCGGGTTGACTTTGGAGGCTTCATCCCTATATAGAGGAGTTCCATCCAAAAGTAAACAAGATTGTTTTTTAGACATAAAAAACATTACAAACATGGTTGACAAAAATGATAAACATGGTGCACAAAAATAACAAAGCTTACAAACATTACAAAAGAAACCACAAACATTACAAAATAACAACGTTTACGAACATTACAAATAAACCGACAAATAGTACAAAACATACTAACCATACAAAATGTCACTAAAAATGACAAACAAGAATGATAAACAATACAAACATTAAAAAATAGATCAACAAACATCACAAATCTAGCAGTGTCGTCGAAAAATCCTTCTCCGTCGTCGCTAGTCGCCGAAAAAATCTCCTTCGGTCGCCGAAAAAATTTCCTCCGCCGACAAAAAATCTCTCTCTCTCTCTCCCCCGGGAAATTTTGGTCGGCGAGGAGACGGGCTGGACGGCATGCCGAAAAATTTTGGTCGCGTCGCTGCTGTGCTTTTTTAATTATTAATTTATAAAAAAATAATTATCATGAATCATGTAATTACTACACTACCTTTCATTAAATTGAATTAATTAGAAGCATTAGATTTTAATGAACTTGAAGGATTGTGATTGACTTAGTGACCTGATCTTATCCCAATAAAGTGGGATGGGCGACTCGCTAATCAGAACTTTAATTCTTAAACATATGACTCAAGCATAAGAAGCCAGGCCCGGAAGAAGATAGCAAGCCCAATAGATAAGAGCCCAATGTCAAAAAGGCCGCAGTCATACGGTGACACAAATAATCTGGGCCCAAAGCGAAGTTCAAGCTTGGATATACGTTCCGACCACTGTTGCAAATCCAGCAACTGAGAACCGTTGGTGAGTGCTTTGCAAAATCTCAACCTTCTTGCATCCACGCCGGTCGGCGGCGGCGTTTCAGTCTGTTTTCTGGTTGGGTTCCGGATTTGATGTCAAGCTCGCATCTTTCATTCTGGGTTCGCAGTGGAAATTGATTTTGGCAGTATCGATTTGATGATGGCTGTCAGGGTCTCTCATTGTGAATGCTTTCAATTCAAAGCAGTTCAACAGCTCGGCATGGCTAGGATCATCCATGGAAACTGCTCTCTATTTCATTGGCGAAGAAAAGCCGGTACGACTCAGTTCCTTTATTCTTCTGCTGCTATGACCTGCAATTCAACTACTCCTACGACCTCCAATTCTGTAACTTTCGATAGCGTAGATGATGCCTTGGAATCATTTAATAGGATGCTCCACATGAACCCCAGACCTTCGGTTGTGAAATTTGGTCAGTTGGTAAATTCTCTTATGAGAATCAACGCCTTCCAGGCTGCCTTCTATGCTTCTAAACAAATGGAATTAGCTGGAGTCCCACACGATCTTTACACGCTTAGCATGATGCTTCGTTGCTTCTGTAAATTGGGTCGAGTGGATTTTGGCTACTCAGTTTTGAGCAAAGCTCTGAAACTCGGTATTCAATTCAACGATGTGATGCTCAATACATTGATCGACGGGCTCTGTAAAGTTGGGAAAGTAATCGAGGCTGCAAGGTTGGTTCATAAGATTAGGATTTTGGAGTATCAACCGAATGTTATCACTTACAGCATAATAGTAGATGGTTTGTGTAAGGTAGGGCAAACGAGTGCTGGACTTGAATTGCTCAAAAACATGAAGGAGTTCGGTTGTCAACCTGATGTGGTTAGTTATAGCACGGTAATTAGAAGCCTATGCAATGATGGAATGGTATCTAGAGCATTGGATGTGTTTTCCGAGATGGAGGAGAAAAGAATTCAACCAAATGTGTTTGCTTACAATAGCTTGATTTATGGTTTGTGCATTTCAAGCAGAATCAATGAAGCTATGGAGTTGTTCAATATAATGGTAGACAGGAAGATAATGCCTGATAAATTCACATGTAGCATATTGGTTGATGCTTTCTGTAAGGAAGGAAATGTTTTGGGAGCTAAAGTTATACTCAAAATGATGATTCAAAGAGGACTGCTTCCAGATATCGTCACTTACAATTCATTGATGAATGGGTATTGTTTGCGCAATGAATTAGATAAAGCTAGAAAGGTATTTGATTTCATTGACAATAGGGGATGCAAACCTACTGTTTACAGTTACGATATCATGATTCATGGATATTGTAAAAATGAAATGATGGGTGAAGCAGAACAGTTATTGAATAGTATGCTTGAGAAGGATTTGGTTCCGGACACGGTCACGTATAATACTATGATAAATGGATTTTGTCAAGTTGGGAGGCTTAAAGATGCACTACAAATTCTCAAGAAAATGAGTGGTGAGGGTTGTTCCCCGGATATCTTGACATACAATAGTTTGCTTGATTACTTGTGTCGACGAGGTAAAATTGACGACGCATTAGCTTTGTTTCAAGTAATAGAAAGTAGGTTGAAGTCTGATGTTGTGGGATACAATATACTTTTGGATGGACTGTGGAAAGCAGGGAGGGGAGAGGAGGCAAGGGAATTGTTTTCTAGGCTCTCTAGAGACAATTGTTTGCAACCTGATACCCGCACATATAGTATAGCAATTAATGGACTTTGCAGACAAGGTTTTGTGGATGAAGCATTTGATTTGTTTAGGAAAATGGAGGGGGATAGATGTCTACCAGACAATTGCTCTTATAATGTGATTATTCATGGATTTCTTCACCATAAGGATCCGCTTGAAGCAATGGACCTCATTCACGAGATGGTTTCGAAAGGTTTCTCAGCCGATGCAATCACCATGTCTTTGCTAATAGAATTGATGCCCAAGAATCAGTTGGATCATCCAATTTTCCAGAAGCTGATGAGTGGTCCTGATATCAAGAGTCATAGAATTGGGTCCGGCGGTCTATCAGCTGCTGCAACTCAAGGAACTTGCTGAAATTCTCATCCAAACACCAGTTGGATGGTCCAGTAGTTGATCAAAAGCTCCTGGTGTCAAGAACATTCTGATGGTAGAAGGTTAAATGAACTAAAGGTCCGAGTCATGATCCTTGCCGTCCCACTTACATATGTGTTTCCATACTTGCTTATGTTATCAGAAAGAACCAATCAATGCTAGCATGGGAATAGATGATGATCCATGTCCGATGCATTAGTGTGTTTTCAAGCTAGTTGTGGTTATTGTTTAGAGATATGAATGAACGCAGCTCGCTTGTTTAGTAGCATAACTACATATTTGCCCCAAAATCTCTTGAATGGAACTCTTGGGTTCTGCTGTTGTCAAGAAGAATCAATGCTTTTGGTTACCCATTTTGGACTTCGTCCTCCGAACAGAACAGGTATCAGCCTCCCACTTACATATGGTTATTTTCCATCACTGATTAAATCTCACTTATTTTTTAGTTGTTAGTCTAATTATGAATTAAGTATGTGTAGGGCCTGGGAGTAGGAATGGCATTGGACAGGTCGAGCGGGCATCACGATACTCATATATGTATTGTTGCAGGTTGAGTCCAGATCGAATATTTTATTTTGGAGCGCGGATTGGGGAAGGTCAACCCATATGTGTACGCGTATTAAAAGAAAACACTTGAAACACATGACCATTTATTTTGTTCTTTCCCTTTTGCTTTGGAAATTGTATCTGCAATTTGTCCATTGATTAGCTGGCCAGGAGAGTGGGAAGATATGGTTGCAGAGTTATGTAGGAGGATCAGGCAAGGGGATCACAGCTCATTGGAGAACTTTGGTGCTGGTATATCTCATTGTTATGGAGAGAAAGGTGCTGCAGGAGCTATACAGGGATCAGCAGAAGTTGGGTGTAAATTTTGAATCAACTGAAACTGGAAATTCATTGTTATAGCATAGGTAACATAGAATTTGCAGCAGCCTTAGCAGGATCTGTATATTTTCAACAATTATGTGATAGGTAGCATTGTAAGGAATTACAGTAGTAGCCTAGGGTTAAAATTCAAAATTCAAAATTCGACACCTTAAAATTCAAAATTCGACACCTTAAGACTAGTTTTTGAGTTGGGTGCATTGAACGCACTCATTTTTGTGAGTGCACCGAAGTAGTCACCTAGGGTTAATATATTTGTATGGCACGAACTTTTCACAAATTAAACATTCTTGCCAATCTTTTCGATCTATAACATTGTGGCCCCAACTATGCATCAAAGTAACGAAATGTGGCCAAAATCGAGATTTGACCGTTATCTTAGCCGGTCAAACGCGTTGACTAACGATCAATACGCCGAAGTAGTCACCTAGGGTTAATATATTTGTATGGCACGAACTTATCACAAATTAAACATTCTAGCCAATTTTTTTCGATCTATAACATTGTGGCCTCAACTATACATCAACGTAACGAAATGTGGCCAAAATCGAGATTTGACCGTTATCTTAGCCGGTCAAACGCGTTGACCAACGATCAATGCGCCATGTCACTGCCAAGTCAGCATAGACCACTTAAAAAATATGTTTTTCCCCCAACTATTATCATTTATATTTGTCAAAATAAAAACGAGCGTTCCTTTTTTTCTTCTTTTGTTCAAAATAAGAAAAAAAGATAAATGGTAATAAGTGGAAAAAACCAAATTTTTTGATTAATTATCCCTAATACATATACATGTAAATTTCAATTAAACTTTAAAATTTTAAACCACTACCTTTTTTGTACTTAATATTTTGAAAATACATAAAACGGCTCAACCAGATTGAACCGCGATCAGACCAATAAATTTCAAATCACTTGCTTGATCGACTAAGCGACTTAAACAAATTCGACAACACCAACCTAAACACATCATCATCCCTGCCTAAGTTTTCCACGTCGATTTACCGGTGAAGGATCGAATACTCACAGGTAGAATCGCCATTCTCATGACTATAGCGAAAAGCCTATGTATCACCATCCCCATACTATAGATGAGTATGAACATAATGACAAGGCCGAGGCACCTAAACTCATCTTCAGACCATACCATGGTCCATGAAACCGTACCGAAAATCATACCGTGAAAGTCGGCGGTCGTAGGGTATTTTATGGTAAAATCGTGATTTTAACCGTAGTTCAACCGTTTAAATACCGCGGTTACCGCGATTTAGTCTCTAATACTAGTATTTCGTCGTCGAGCCGCTGGTACGCGGTACGGTTTCATGGACCATGCTTCCAAACCCCATCCTCCCGCACCACTCTCGTACTCGATCAATACGAAATTCTACCTGGTTGACTGGATCGAAGACGATCGGACACCACCAACACGAATAGAATAGTAATTACCATCCCCCAATATATAGTACCTATACACCCATCTTTATCAAAACGAATAAACTCGGCATAACAACAACGACCAAGACAACCCAATGAAACAAAATTAGAAGAACCAGTCACGTAACTCCCACTACTACTCATTTTTTTGACAAAACCCTCTATTTTTTCTCCCGACCTCTCCATCCTATATATAATAACCCCTTCATATACATTCGATCGTACCCAAAAGAAGCAAGTAAGTAAAAAAAAAGCAAAGAGAAATGGCGTCAATAGCTTTTCTGTTGCGACTCGATCTCACGGTA
Organism: Linum tenue; assembly: GCA_946122785.1. NCBI lineage: Eukaryota > Viridiplantae > Streptophyta > Magnoliopsida > Malpighiales > Linaceae > Linum > Linum tenue. The sequence goes on from CAMGYJ010000010.1 coordinate 46,598,406, forward strand.
ACAACGACCATCGTCGCCATCTTTGCTGTTTTGAGCTTCCCCGACGGCAAGAATCCAGCATGCATTACTCCGGATGACGAGCATCTCTTCAACTACGCATGTAACAAAGAAAAGCTGCCCGACGCGTCGAAGAACGTGCAGAAAGACCTGCTGGACTTCATCGACGACAAGCTCCACTCGTACAATTACGGCGGCAACCTCTGCGACACCGACACGCCCTCCGGCGGCTTGGGGACGACATTCGCCGTCTTTGGTGGTTGCAACGACAGCCGCAACGTAACGGAATGCACGACTTGCCTGACGGGAGCGCGCGGCGTCGTTACCCAGATTTGTCCCGGCGCGGTCGGGGCGCAGGCGTCGTCCAAGATCTGTTGCGTTCGATACGAGAAGTACGGATTCTGTAAGTAAACCCTGATTTTTTTTCTGTTCGTCGTCGATTGGAGGTCACGCGTGGGGGAGGGACTCGCGCGGTAATATATATATATAGTACTCAAAATTTAGTGAAATTGGTCTCTTCTGTCTGTGAATTAGGCGCAACACGCGTATCATCATCTGCGTGCGTGTGTTTTTTTTTAACTCTCTTGTATTGTCGATTTCGTGCATCGTTACAGCACGTGTTTCCTTTCGATCAGGAGCTTAAGTCTTTCCAAGTGATTTTGATCTTTGGTTTGTTGCTGTACTTCGCCGCATCCTGAGGACAGTGTGTCTTAACACGTCGTCGAGGGTACGACTCAGACCTCTTGCAACTCCGAAAATGTATTGCGCAAAGTGGTAAAAGAGTTTCAATATCCTAACGCAACACTTTTACCTGCAACTAGGGTTGCATATAGAAGGGGTTGGAAAAAAAACAAATATTTTTTTCTCTCCATTTTTTGCAACCAAAATAAAAAGGATTGTGTATCCTTACCTCTTACATACAACACCACTTGATACAACGCATTTCACAATTTTTTGAAACAAATTTTAGAAACATAGGCAACGATTTTTACAATTTTTTGGCAACATTTAAATTAGGATTAACTCTGTGTATGGGGATCAACTAGCATTCTTAACATGGTTTCAGAGCCTGCGCAGTTTGGTCAATTGAATGTGTACGTATTCGAATCTCCACAACCCTCAATATTAACCGTTGATATAATCACGAAGCCAAGTGCAAAACTAATAAACTCGACATTAACAACAACGGACCAAGACAACGCACAACGAAACAACCCCCGGGAGAGAAGAACAAAGTCCCATAATAACACTACGCACTTATTGTTGTTCACGAACCCTCGGCCTTCCCTCCCGTCCTCACGCTCCTCGACGTCTAGCACCACCGCTGATGCCACGGCCGCCGCCGCTCCTATATATTCATATCCATAATCCCTACCAGAAGAAGGCAAAAGAAGAAATTAAATGGCGTCAATACCTTATTTTCTGGTCACCATTACCATCTTGTTGTCCGTAACCACTACTCCGCCTGTTTTGAGCTTTTCTGGGACCAGTCCATTTTGCGTTCCGCCGGGGGAAGGCGGTCTCTTCAACTTGGCCTGCAGCGGCGACAGGGACCTGCCCGACGTCGGGCAGCAGGCGGTGCTGAACTTCATCGGCAACAACACTTTCCGGAAGATCAACGTCGATCTCTGCGCCGACGTCACCGTCTCGGGAACGACGTACTACGTCTTCGGGGGCTGCAACAATGACTTCACCACCGAGGCGTGCAAGAACTGTGTGCCGGCGGCGCGCGGCGTCATCGTAGACCACTGCCCGAACGGCGTCGGGGCGCAGGCCGCCGCCACGAACTGTTGCGTTCGGTACGAGACGTACAAGTTCTGTACGTGAAGACTCGTAAAAAGGAAGTGCGCGCGTGGTTGGGTATCATACATGGATAGACCTATTCGAACGCGATTTGCGAGTTGTTGAGACCAGTTGGTTTGCGAACACCTCACAAAAATAAATTGTTGTTTACTTTTGTTCTATCATGATCTGCATGGTAAAAGTTTGTTTTTATTATCACGTGTTTATTTAAGAGGTTCGAACCTTTTTATAAAAAAAGAGGTTGGAAACTGAGACCTTTAAGGGTTCTATATTGGTTCTTGCTGGAATTTTATCTTTGATATTATACATTTGCTTGCAAAAATTGTTGGTTGTTGAGTTTTAAACAAGTAACCATATATATTAGCAACAGTTGACACAAAAAAAAAATTAGAGACATATATATATTATAGCAGTCTATACCATGCATGTAATGTTTGTAGTACATAAGATTGTATTATGGCGGTATGAAAGTGTATTATTGTGTGGAATGATTGTATACATGATAGTAGGGATATATTAATCAACATTTAGTTGTTTACCACCTTTCACCATCGACTACTACCAATTACCATCACGTATCAGGTAAGATAGGGTGGTTTCTTTGGTCCTATTTTTCCCCATAAATTTATAGATCAGGGTGAACTTGTTTTTTCGCTTTAAAATTTGAGTTAAAAACGAATGTGGTACAGAATGGTACCAGGTGTTATCAGGGTGGTATTGTGTGATACGAAAAAGATAATTCTCGGAATATAAAAAAAAAAATTGGATATGATATTTTAGATCATAATAAACTCGTATTATTTGTGTAAAAAAAATTATAATCTAGATTAAAACGAAGAAGATAAAGTCCGATTAAAAATATATGAAAATAATAAAAGTCTTCTAATCTCACCCATTAGATTGCCACCACTCAAAATCAAGGGGTCGGATTTAGCTACGCACCCTATCCTAAACCGAATAAAATGATGTTTTTGTTTCATTCTATAATCCGTTTCAGCAAGCAAACCGGTAAATCTTACGGCTATAATCACTTGTGCCCTGATCCTCTAGAGAACGTAATCATTTTCAACTACGATTGCAACAACCACGCGTTGCGCTCGGATCTTTTTTTCTTTGTTGTCTGCGGGCCGTGAGGGCACGTTTTTTACGATGGCACGGTAACGACCAAACATGAACGATATTTTAAAAACCTAGTATAGTATGCTCGAGAAGTACGTTTCGTCATCTAAAGCCCTCTCACATTCGATTAATACAAGATTTGGTGACGATGGACACCACCAATATCATCCGTGTAGAATATCATCATCATCCCCAATATATTTATGATACCTAGCTATAGCTAGCCATCTAAAACGAATAAACTCTGGCATAACCACAACGACCAAGACAACACAATGAAACAACAGGGGAAAGAAGAACAAGTCACGTCAGTCCCACTATACTTCTTATTGTTGTTGTCGAAACCCTCAGCTTCTCCTCCCGTTCTGTCCCCACGCCGCTCAACGGCTACCACCACAACTGATGCCACGGCCGAGGCGCGATTCTTTATATCACAAAACCCTAAACCTTAAAAACCATAAGAAGCAAAAAAGAAAGAAAAAAATGGCGTCAGTAGCTTTTCTGGTGACTAGCGTTATTACCATCTTGTTCACCGCTACGGCCGTTTCGAGCTTTTACGGGAGCAGTCCAGTATGCATTCCTCCTGGGGACGACGACTCTTTGTACAGCTGCGCCTGTAACGAAGAGAAGTTTCCCGGCGACGGCGACGACACGTCGTCGTCGCAGGACGGGCAGGAAGCCGTGCTGACCTACCTCGACGGCAATCTGCTCGAGGATGGGTACTCCGACGTCTGCATTAACGCCACGTATTACGGGACGAGATTCTTCCTCTACGGTGGTTGCAACGACGACCACGATCTAGGCACGTGCAAGACTTGCCTGCAGGAGGCGCGCAGCGTGGTGAGCAGCTACTGTCCTAACGCGACGGGAGCTCAGGCCGCGTCCAGGAGGTGTTGTGTTCGGTACGAGAAGTACAAGTTAGGTTGCGAGCCGTAACTTACTGTTGTGTCGTTACGAACAAGGACTTGGTCTAGTGGTAATATCACTAGTGACAACAAAATAAACATATATCATCCTTGTATAAAAATAAAATAAAATAAACTCTCGTGTTGTTGTTGTGTTTCCTTCGGTATAGCGAGTCTTGAAATCGAGTTTTTCGTTGAGTGGAAGTCATGGTGTCTCTCTGTTTCGTGGATTAGCCAACACTTATCAAGTTACTAAATGTCCTAAATCAAGTGAATATGTGTGTTCTTACTTTCTTCATTCCATTATCGATTTCTCGTTCCGTTCTAAGTCTCTTTCGCTATAATCTGATCTTCGATGGCTGTTTGTCTTCCCGAAGGCTGCGATGCCGATCGAATCTCCATATGTTAACCCGTGTTTCATAGCATGTCTTTACTTTCCCGCCGGTGATCTGTTCCCGATTGTTGTTTGGAAAATATGCATCAACTTTAATTTCGATATGAATCAATTCCAATCTCGTAATGTCGAATTTCGAATATCAAACAAATTTGTTCCCGATTGTTGTTCGGGAAACCCAACCCAACACAATAAATGGGTACTCTGGATTCACGAACATAACTATACATATTTCTTCGAACACTCACATCATGTTATCAAATTTATCCTATAAATATATCTTCGCAAAGACTAATATATATATATCCATAATTTATACATATTATTTGGTTTATATTGTCATAAAGAGCAATAACATCCATAAATTATTCATGTTACTCCGATTAGATACAAAATGATGTTGTTTTGCTTTATGCGTGTGGGTCGGGTGGAAAGCGGGTTGGGCTTTGATAAAATCCAAACTCATCCCAACTCGCCAATCTCAGAAGTGATAAAATCCGCACCTGACACAAAACCAGTCAACATTGGATTTTACCCACTTTGATCGAGTTGAGTCGGATTGGGTACCCATAGGTTCAAATTCAATTGTCATCCCTACTTAGTAGTATACAGTATGCATTTTAAGAGAGTTGTATGATATAGGAATTACAGTTTTGCCCAAACACATTAGTATTTTAATTACTATCCAACCCAATTGAATTGGGTATGAAATCCAAATACATGATAAATGGGTAGAATTTTATGAGTATATACTCATATCCATTCGTTCGGGTTGGGTTTTTAAACCATGAATTTGGGTTTGTACCGATACCTATATGCAAATTACGTTTTGGTACCTGAACTTAATAGATCTCTAGATTTAGTACATAAATTTTAATTTTCTCTTGCACATAAGTTGTAAAAATATCTATGATAATTACCATTTTAGTATCTAAAATTTTGTGTATTATATATTTTCATACCTAACATTTTTAAGTTTTACAAATACATTCAATTTTTGTTTGTGTAGTTAAAACAACCTCAAATAAATGGTCATCCGATCCATACCCAACTCATACTAATTTAGAGTATGGAAGCAACACTCATACATACTCCACTCATACCTTATCCATAATGAATGGGTTTACTTGAGTTTGAGTAAAATTACTCGTGAAGTAATTGACATCTCATGATCTATAATTAAACTTATGTTAACAACTCGAGTTATATATTGGGACCAGTTGGTTTATGAAGTGATATCAAAGCTCTAATTTAGTCAAATGATCATATATTCGGATCTCCACGATCCCAAATGATCATATATTCGGATCTCATGATCTATAATTAAACTTTTGTTAAGAACTCGAATTATATATTGGGACCAGTTGGTTTACGAAGTGGTACCAAAGTTCTAATTTAGTCAAATGATCATATATTCGGATCTCCACGACCCTCAATATCAACAACCGATTTAAGTACAAGGTGTATTATTTTGCTACCCAGAAATATATTTTATTAGGATCCAAATATGATCAAATGCAATGTGTGTTCCCATACCAAAGATAGTTTCCTTTGTGAAAAGATGGTCGATGATCAAAATAGGGGTGGATTCGGTTTGGTTCGGTTATAATTGATAATCGATTGGTCGGTTACCAGTTAACCGAACCACCATCTCCCCCTACCAAACACCGACCGACGCCAATGCCTCGGTTAACCAATAACCGACCGGTCGTTTATCGGTTAGTTGGTCGTTTAACCGAGATAACCGAAAAAATGATGGTGGTTCGGTTTTAACCGGGTAAAATTATTAGAATCGTCTAAAATGAAAGGTCCTAACTTACATCTCTACATCTAAATCACACCCAAAGTAAAGTCTCAATCACTTTTGCATAGAAAATACATCGAAATCACCAAATTAATGTCTCAAATTCAACAACATAAAGTTATAAACTTCATAACCGGGTATTTTCACGTCGTTTTGGTGAGGGGGGTGGTCGGTCGGTTATTTTCGGTTATTGTCGGTTAACCGGATAACCGGTTTTCGATTACTTGGTTAACCGAATTACCTATTAGGAGCTCCGACCACCGAACGAAGCATATAATTTTCGGTTATCGGTTAACCGGTAACCGCCGGTTATCGGTTTAACCAGCCGGTTAACCGACAACCGATAACCGAACCTCCAGTCCTAATTCAAAATGTACATACTTCACCTTAAAAATCCATAATGTGTCGTCTTCAGTCTCGAAGTGGGATCCGTCACCTCACGGTTGTGATGGATTTGTGCAAATTTCAAATCCGTAAGTCTAAAAAAAGGATAAATTCGACAACAACGATCAAGACAAGCAAGCACAAGTGGAAAACAGGGGAAAGAAAGAACATCTCACGTAAGTCCTTACTCTTATTGTTCACAAAACGAACCCTCGGCTTTCCCTCCATATCCGTCCCACCTTTCTCATCTTCTCTCGCCACGGCCGATCGGCTTTCTCTATATATATACATGCCCCAAGTAACATTCATATGAGAAGAAGAAGTAAAAATGGCGTCAATAGCTTTTCTGGTGCGACTTGATCTCATGACGATCTCCTTTGCCGCCACTACGTTTATGATGATCTTAAGCTGCTACGCTGCTGATCAAAAAGATCAAGTGTGCCTTGTTCCTCCAGACCACGGCCTTTTCTACCACGATTGCAGCAACCAGACGCTGCCCTCGTCGAACCTGCAGGCCGACGCGGTGGCCTTCGCAGGGAAGAAGCTGTCCCAGGAGCTCAAATCCAATTCCTCCGATGCCTGCGGCGAGGCCACGTTCTTCGCCGGCGCCGACGACCTAGTAGGGACGTTGTTCTACATCTACGCGGGGTGCGTGCAAGGCCTCGACGGAGGTCTGTGCGAGGATTGCGTCCGGGATGCGAGCAGCGTAGTTAGTTACTACTGTCCCGACGCGGCCTGGGCTCAGGCCGCGTCGGTGTTCTGTTGTGTTCAGTATCAACAGTATCCGTTTTGTTAAAATGTCGTATGTGTTTTTACAACCTAGGCTCAGGCCGCGTCGGTGTTCTGTTGTGTTCAGTATCGGCAGTATCCGCTTTGTTGAAACGTCGTATGTGTTTTTACGACCTAGGCTCAGGCCGCGTCGGTGTTCTGTTGTGTTCAATATCAGCAGTATCCGTTTTGTTGAAACGTCGTATGTGTTTTTACGACATGGTATCAGAGCTATCATTTGTTCATTGAATTTTGCATTTTAGAACTTATGGTACTCATGTTTTAGAAATGTCTAAGAGTAATCCACAAAATCCACTATACCCAAAAAAAATTCTTTACCTCCAAGTTAACTCCACCATACTTATTAATAATATTGTATAATAAAAGGAGTAAGAAAAGATTTCTTGTCAAAAGCTAAATTACCTCATTATGAAAATGAAAATGTATTGTGTACGTCATGCACGATTAATTTGCATTTTGTAAAGCATAAAGTTCCGTCTCTTTCTTGTCTCCGACGCAAAAGACGAATACCAAATTCGAAAAAGCAAAACCCCCCATTCTGAATAAGATATACAAAATTATATCTTCATGAACAACATACCAATATATTACTATATAGTCTAATTGTGAATCGCATATTTGTTGGTGGCGACCATAATGCATGTAAAGATTGAACTTTTGCGGGTATCCACAACCAAACCGTAGTGGGTAGTGGTTAACCACATAATGTGGGACGCGTAACCCAACCCGCACCAATTTTCACCCCTTAATCCATACTCAATCCATGCCCATTTAGCTAGAGTATGAAGGCAATACCCTTACTCTTCTCAAACTCATATATACTTGACCCTGCCCATAATCAATGGGTTTACTTGAGTTTGGATAGAATTACTCATGGTAGGGTAATTTTCATCCCTAGTATGACATATATAATTAATCTTCTCTTAACCACTCGAATTATATATCGGGCCAATTGGTTTGTGAAGTGATATCGAAGCTATAATTTGACTAAGTAATCATATGTTTGGAACTCCACGACCCCCAATATCAACAATTCATTTAAGTACAAGGTGCATTAATTGGCTAGCCAGAAATATATTTTACTAGCTCCAAATATGATCAAATGCAATGTGTGTTCCCATACCAAAGATAGTTTCCTTGTGAAAAGATGGTCTATGATTCAAAATGTACAGACTTCACCTTCAAAAATCCACAATTTTTTTATGTGTCTTCTTAAGTCTCGAAGTGGGATCCGTCACCTCACAATTGTGATGGATTTGTGCAATTTTTAAATCCGTAAGTCTAAAAAGGATAAATTCGATAGAACAACAACGATCAAGACAAGCACAAGTGAAAAACAGGGGAAAGAAGAACACCTCACGCAAGTCCTTGTATTGTTTACAAACCAGCCCTCGGCTTTCCCTCCATATCCGTCCTACCCTTCTCAACGTCTATTTCCCCGCCGCCGAGCGGCTTTCTATATATACACTCGCCAAGTAACATTCATACCATCAGAAGAAGTAAAAAAAATGGCGTCAACAGCATTTCTGGTTCGACTTGATCTCATGGTAATAACTGTGATCACCATCTCCTCTGCCACAACCACGTTTATGATCTTAAGCTGCTACGCTGCTGATCCGAAAGATCAACTGTGCCTTGCTCCTCCAGACCACGGCCTCTTCTACCACGATTGCAGCAACCAGACGCTGCCCTCGTCGAACCTGCAGGTCGACGTGGTGGCCTTCGCCAGGAAGAAGATGGGCCAGGAGCTCCAATCCAATTCCTTCGATTCCTGCGGCCAGGGCAAGTTCTACGGCGAAGGCGGGGACGACGACCAAGTAGGAACGGATTTCTACTTCTATGCAGGGTGCTCGCACGGCCTTCGCCTCGATCAATGCGAGGATTGCGTGCAGGACGCGAGCCGCGTGGTTCGTGGCTACTGCCTCGACTCGGCCTGGGCTCAGACCGCGTCGGTGTTCTGTTGTCTTCGGTATCAGCAGTACCAGTTTTGTGAAAATAATCGTTAGGACGTGTCTTTTTAACTCTTACTGACATGGTATCAGAGCTGTCTTTGGTTCGCCCGGAGAGATCTCTCTCTCGCGATTGTATCCGGATCTGTAATAATAACCCTATAAATACTTGTCTGATCATTTCGATTTCAGTTTGAAGGATGGTGTGTACAGGATGGCACAGAATCTATTGCTCAACATTCTAAACCCTGCAGTACTTCTTAATCATCCCTTGTTTGGATTATGAATAAAAACAAATCAGGCCATGAAAAGAAACCAAATTGGGATGATAGAGATCAAGGAAGAAGTGCTCTACTACATGATGAGAATACTATAAGGTCACACAGATGGGAAACAAACATCAAAAGGATCCTTCAGAATAGCATCTAGCAACACAGAATATTCACTCTAGGATCCATGATAAACCCACCATTCATTCCTTCAGCCGCCGCAGCCGCCTTGTTTCTCAAGCTTTCACACAGCAGTTGAAGTAACTGAAGAAGCTCCTTCTTGCCTGTTCACGGAAATGTTGAGAGAGTTTAAAGACCATAACAAGAAGCTCAACATTCTATTAAAGCAATAGCTCATCAGCTCTCTTCTGTCTTCAGGTACTTTTTTTTTGTTAAGGATGATATAAATTTTATTAAAGACAAGGAAAAAGGAAACAGAAAACAGAAGGGGGGGGGGGGGGGGGGAAGGAAAAAACAGAGACAGCAACAATAGCAGTACGCAGCGAGGAAAAGGAGATTGGACAGCGGACTGCAAGTCCAGAACTCCCTAATTCTCCCCTCCACTTCTACCAGCGCTATAAAATACGATCAATCCAGCGCACAAACGAGAACAAAGGCAGATGTATTAGGTTACATGGACCCTCGACACAATCACACCAAGGATCGCGCACCCTTCAGGAACAGCAGCATCAGAATTTGTTAATCAGCAGCCGGTGGAAGGGGATGATCCGGGACAGGATTGACTGTAGGAAAGAGTCTTGCTTTCATCTCGTTGAACCAGCTTTCCGCAACTTCTTTCTCGACCTTTCTGTTTGCCACTAGCCACCAAAAGATTGCATGACCAATCTTCAAAGCAGCGAGCTGAATTGTGCCATCCACTTCTCTAAAAATTCTTGAGTTCCTTTCGAGCCAAATGTGCCAACAGAATGCATGAAGGGCCACCCTTGTACACCACTCTGCAGGATTGTTGGGCTTGTTATGTTGCCACCTACGAATTCTTTCCGAAATATCACCAGCTTCTTCTACTCTGTTATCAATCTTCACAAAACTTTTCAGGATGCACCACACCTGTCTTGAAAATCCGCAGCTTGTGAAGATGTGATTAGCAGACTCCTCTTCAACCTTGCAAAGGGCACATCTGTTCGGCAGGCTTATACCCTTTCTTTTGAGATTGTCGATGGTGAGAATCCTTTTGTGGAAGACCAACCAAAGGAAAATGCAGATCTTGCTTGGAATGATGCAGTGCCAAACTGTCTTTGATGGGAAGTTCTCGACTCCCTTGAAGCGAGCAGCCGCGAAGTGTTCGAAAGCCGAATGCACACTGAAGCTAGCTGTCGGAGACGGACGCCAGATCGGTCTTTCTGGACCTGCAAAAGAGTTATGAGAAGGGATAGAATTAAGAAGATCAAACAGTCTCACTCTCTCTCTTTCAGCCCCACCCCGAAGAGAATGCAATAATGGAATATTCCAAGACACATTTCCCTCAGAAAAAGATAGGTAGTCGGCGATCGTGGAGTTCGGGAATTCAGCCGCGGCACACACTCTAGGAAATTCATCAGCCAAGCGGATGCCATTCACCCAAGTATCGAACCAGAACGAAGTCCAAAACCCGTTTCCATGATCAATGCTAGTTAATTTCCAAAAAGTAGACTGAAGTTTCATTATCACAGCCCAAGGACTCCCACCAATTCTCCCCGATCTATTTCCAGGATACCATTCTGAACACTGGTTGGGAAACTTGAAATTTATGCACTCTCTCCACCAAGAAGATCTTTCCGTAGCATATCTCCAATGCCATTTCATCAAAAGAGCTTGATTATGAAGCTCGAGGTCACGGATGCCTAAACCTCCTCTTTTCTTGGCTGTTTTACACAAATCCCACGAAACAAGGTGGAATCTCTCCTTTTCCTGAGTCCCTGACCACAAGAAATCCCTCTGGATCTTCTCCAAGGTTTTGATAACATTCTTAGGAATCAAGAAGAGTGAGCTCATATATGTGCACTGGCTCGCAAGAACCGAGTTGATGAGCACAACTCTGCCTCCTAAAGACAGCAGCAACCCTTTCCATCCTTCCAATCTATTCTGCGTTCTGTTGACAATTTTATCCCAATGTGAGGTTGGAGGAGATTGGCACCCGAGAGGAACGCCAAGATAAATGGTTGGCAAGAAGGCCCACTCACAGCCAAAGATCTCGACTAACCTGTCAATGTTCGGAACATCTCCAACAGGAAACATTTTTGTTTTCTCAAGGTTTATCTGCAGTCCGGAGATAGCCTGAAAGCACACAAGAGCAGCCAAAGTATTACGCACCTCATCTTCATTAGCCTCGCAAAACAGTATGGCATCGTCTGCATACAGCAGGTGAGTAATTTCCCCTTGCCGATTTTCCTCATCAAAGCAGAAACCATTAATGTGCCCGGCATTCTTAATTTCGCAGATGATAAAGGAGAGGATATCCATGCCTATGTTGAAAAGAAACGGTGACAGTGGATCGCCTTGTTTGATGCCTCGACTCATACCGAAGAACCCGATGGATTCCCCATTGATTAAAGTGGACAATCTCGATGATGCAATCATACCTTTAATCCATTTTCGAAATCTAGAGTGAATTCCCAAATGCTCCAAAGCTTTGAGAATACATTCCCAAGATATGGAATCAAATGCCTTCTCTATATCCAGTTTGATAACTAGCCCAGGCTTTCCGCTTCTCCTTCTGCTGTCTATTACCTCGTTAGCGATCAGACATGATTCATGTATAACTTTGCCCCTTTTCCCTGCAAACTGGTAGTCTGAGATGAGATTATTCACATGGGGCTGTAGGCGATTGAACAGTACCTTCGCGATGATCTTATTTACACTTCCTAAAAGGCTGATTGGGCGAAAATCTGAGACCATCTCAACAGAATCCTTCTTGGGCAGCAAACATATGAAGGCATGAGCGATCGACTGCGGAAGAGAACCTGCAAGAAAGAAGTCATCGAAGGCCTTTAACAGATCGGATTTGATGATGCCCCAAGCTTTTTTGAAGAATTCGATCGTATAACCGTCTGGCCCCGGAGCTTTGCTTCCATTACACTGACTTATGGCTATCCAAACTTCCTTCTCGGTGAACGGCACTACCAACGCATCGCTGTCCTCAAGAGAAACCCGACACTCTCTATATCTAGTCGGGAAAGGTCTGTCTTCCTCTTCTTCCATATACTTAGCTGTGAAGTGTTCTTGAAATGCACTTTTGATTTCATTTCCATCCTCCGTACTTCTGCCATCAATCACAATTCTTTTTATCTTCTTCCTTCTGCTTTTAACTTTTGCCACCCTGTGAAAATACCCGGTGTTCTTGTCGCCCACTTGAAGCCACACTTCTCTAGAACGCTGCCGCCATGAAATCTCTTCCATGATAAGGACTCTTTCAAGCTCACATTTGAGAATGGCCTTCTCCGACACCAAAACAGGATTAAACACCCCTGCATCTTCAGCTTCATCAATGTTCTTGATTCTGATTAGGAGCTCAGCAATCCTTTTTTCAACTTTGCCAAAGTGTTCACGGTTCCACTGTTTTATCAGCAATTTAGACTGTCTACTCTTTTGACCGAATCTAACTAAGTGACTGGTCCCGTTAACGGGAACGTTCCACCATCCCACAAGACTCTGCAGGAAAGAATCCTCTTGTAACCACATGTTCTCAAATCTCCAGGGATGCTTAATGCGTTCCATAATCCCCCATTGTAACATAATCGGATTGTGATCCGATTCGACTCTATCAAGTGCAGTAAGTGCATCCGGAGATACCATCTGTTCAAAGCTTGTGTTAATCAACGCTCTGTCAATTCGGGACGAAGATCTGTTCGATCCGCCTCTGCTCCAGGTATACCTCGCCCCCTGTAATGGAAGTTCAACGAGATTACATCTGCATATCATACTATTAAACTCTTCCATGATCTCGCAATCCCGAGGGCAGCCCATGAAATCATCTTCTGTTCTAACAAGATTGAAGTCACCAATGATACATAGAGCAGCCAAATACTCCCTGCAAACCATCTCAATCTCTTTCAGAAATTCCCGTTTCTCCTCTTTTTCCTGTGGACCATATACAACTAAGAAGGATATGATCTCCTCGGTCTCAATAATCTTTAGCCTAACTGCCAACGAAAAACGTCCTTCCCAAATCGTAAGGGCCTTATAGATTGTAGGTTTCCAGAAAATTGCGATACCGCCACTTGCTCCATTTGAATTCTTTGCAACCCATTCACTGTCCTTGGTGCCACTAATAGAGGATATCAAACTATTGTCGCACGACTTCCATTTGGTTTCCGTGAGGCCAACTATAGACGGATTCCATCTCTTCAACAGCCTTTTAATCTTAGCTCTTTTGTTGGGATTACCTAACCCTCTCACATTCCAAGCAATAACAGAATGAATCATCAGGATCAATTATTCACTGTAGTACCAAGATTCTCGACAAGCTTCACTGGGAGGATCGATTTCGGGATCTGTAGATAGGGGGAGGGGAGTCCAGACCCAGCCTGCGTAACTCCATTTCTAATTTAGACCTCGATTCTCTCTTCCTCTTCCGGTGAGTATCTGCCGCAATCAGGCTGACTTTTTGTTTTGCACTATCAGCAGAGACCGAATCCGACAATTTGAGGATATCACAGAACAGCTTACACTGTGAGACCAGACTCAACAAATCTTGCCTGGACCGCCACGATTCGAAGTATTCTGAGTTGAGAGGATTATAGATAGTGATCGCAAGGCATTCCTGGGCAGCAAGTTCGGGGGAGACAAGGAACGGGGAGGCAGGGGAGCTCCAACATGAGTTAGGCGAGGATGGGCTAGAGCTTTCGTCAGGGATAGCGGTATCGACATTTTGGGGTTCAGGAATAAGGAGTGGCAAAGAGGAATTTAGTAGACAAATGGGGTCGGGATGGAAAGGAATCGAAGGGTGTCTGTGAATAATGGATTGGGGGATGGAAAGACTGAGAAGGGAAATGACAGAGTCGAAAACAAGAGCTGGGGAGAAAGAGAGAGGTTTGCACAGTACTAAGGAGGGGTTGGGCTTAGGGGGTGGGTTAGGAAAGAAAGCAGAAGAGGTTACGGCAAGGGCTAAACCGGGCCGCCCAGAAGAGGATGGGCCGACGGGGAGGGTCTCAAAGGTAGTTATGGGCTCAGGTTCACTGGGTTCACAGCAGGGTGAGGGAGGTTGTGGGCTGGGAAGGGGAGCAGAAGAGGCTAGGACAGGGGCTAATCCCGGATGCCCAATAGAAGCTGGGCCGACGGGGAGGGTCTCAAAGATTGAAAAGGGCTCGGAGTCCATGGGTTCACAGAAGGATGGGGGGTGGTGAGATATGGGCTTGGTTGGTGGGCCGTATTTCCGGACCCAGATTTTCCTGATCCCAGATGCATGACCCGGTTTTAATTGCTGAGCGGGGGAGAACTCCACTTTCTTGCCAGGAGACGGCACTGAAGGAATCGAGGCGTTGCTCGGTTGCAACGAGGAAGTGGCCTCATTCGCAGCACACGAGGCACGTTCACGGTTGGACAGTTTCCTTGCACAGCACGATCTTGAGATCTGATCCAGAAGACGGCGACGGTTCAAGTCCGCCATCGGCCGATCAATCTCCGGCACCGGAATAATTTTGGCTACAAAGACTGTGCAGCCAAACCTGATCGGCAGGATTTCCGGCAGAACACCCCTTGGTCGAATCTTGATACGGACGTATGGATCAGACCAGGCGCTATGATCGGCGTCTATGAAACCCCCACACAACTGACCTATGTTCTTGAATACATCCGCCGACCGAAGAAAAGGAGGGATGCCGAAAACCAAAACCCACTGAAGCCCACCTTGCGGCGCGAAACAACGCCCGTCTTCCTCCTTCCAATATCTCAGAATGACATTCCATTGACGAAATTTAGCGTAACCATCTTCTTTGACCCTTATAGCTTCAGGCAAGGAAGTACAAACTAGGAACCAGAGATCCCCGACCCTATTAGAGAAGCTTGTTTCTTCAGGCAGGTTCCAACGTCTTCTAGCCCAGTGCATAAATTCTTCCGAAAGAGCGGATGGTAGACCCTGATTCTTTTTATCAAAGAAGCTGATCGAAAGGCATCGGTCGAGGAAGTGCAATCTATCAGGAACTCCATTCTCTTCAACCTGTAGGAAGGGTAGGGAATTATGTTTTTTGATGGCGCTCTTCCCCTCTTCCAGTGAGAAACTCTGCTTAACAGCCTCAGCGTAGGATTTTCCTTGAACAAGCCAGGCATTCCTCTGTATATGCTTCTTCGGATAGGACTTAGTCACCTGTTGGTTCAACCTGTTAATCAATACTCCCCACTCACTAGGGACGAAAGGAATGCATATGGAGAACACTCTACCAGTCGGGATTCTTTCCGAGATTTTGAGAAAGCATCCTTCCCGACAAGCTAATCTGTCGACAGAGATGGCACGAGAAGGTTCTGTCCTCCGGTGAAAAGAGTTTGATTCCCAGCCCCTCTGCGATATATCTTTTAGTGTTTTACCGAGCCACACAGCCTGGGACACTTCCAAGTAAATCAATCTCCTGCGCCGAGGTTCATCTGATGAAATCCTAACAAGCCTCTTCCTTTTTGTAACATAATCCTCAATGACAACAGTTCTGTGCCCAGATATCGTCTTGAAATGAAAAGCTTCCGACCTGTGCTGACAAAAATCCGATGAATTGTTACCCGCTGACACCCGATCCACCGCCGCGTACCTGCAAAAAGACGAACATTCACCAAGACTCTCACCCCCGCTCTCTCTCACCTCTCTCTCTCTCACCTCTCTCTCTCTCACCTCTCTCTCTCTCATCTCTCTCACGCCTGGTTGGTTTCATCCAACATCTTTTCAACCGCGTCCTTAAATGCGTCGTGTGAGAAGAAATTCAGATCTAAGGAATTTTCAAAGAAAATGGCAAAAGGTTTCATTTTGATCTGTTGAGTTGGCTTGTTGTACCAAATACATGCAGAAGTTAATAGGTCAGTCGTGTACTTCTGCTCACCACTTTCCAGACAGTGCACAGATATCTCCATCATGTTCAAGGAAATGAAACAAAAAGAATAATTGAATTGGTTCATCCCTCTAGTTAATCACTGTCCCCAATATCGTATGGCATGTGGGCCTGCTAAAGGGTTAAGGTTTCTTGACAGACAATCAGCCTCCAAGGACACCCTTTCTTCCTGGTGAGGCCACCAACCCAGAAGATAGAATTCGGGCCATAAGTAGATCACTTAAAACCCAATCCATATGCAAGGTTCAAAATTAGAAGAACGGCCGAGAACCATCACTATCCTTATCCTAACAACTCGAATATTATCATTAACGAATTTACTTTTTCTTTTTTCCCCTTCTTTCCGACGAGTAAAATGGATCTCTTATCGTTCCTTCAAGAACCACTTCAAGTTGAAGTTGAAGAATGGCATGACTCATGACTCGTTTTCTTAATCCTCTAACTATAGAATGACAGCAGCCGACGACGAATTCTATAACAAGTCACAAGTATATTCTATACCATAATCTGTTGATTTCAAAGTCCTGTAGCGAAATGTCAAATCCGAGATATCTCTTGCACATATATGATTTTAATATGACAGCTCCATTGGTAGCAGCCTTAGAACAAAGCAAGGAACCCAAGATTTTCTTCCATGATCCCACCTCGAAAAATCAGTATTCTAAACAAAGTACATTCATTCCCAGAGGAATTTAAAAATACTAAAGCTTCTCTCCTACCCAAAAGTAATAATATAATTCCAAAGCTCTCTCCTTTCTCAACAACTCATGACCCCATCAAACCCTCCCCACATGGCACACCCCATTTGCAAATCCATAGTAGCATTGATATCCTTTTATTAATGGTTGGCCCTCTACCTAATTAAATTCCTTCAACTACTCTCTGTCCACAGTTGTATCTGTACCATTTAGATCACAAACTGACATTGTTATTATCTATGGTTTAAAATGCAGAGGAAAGCTCAACTTGACAAAGCTTGACATAATTCTACTTTTTCCCTCCTAAATGACAAATATGATATGAAATTAGCTCTAGTTTGATGACCAATATGGTGCACTCCAATTTGATAGAGGTGTTAACATCATCTGAGTAATATGTTTCCATTAACATTCAAGATAACAAGTAGGCGAAATTTAAGTGTCATGCCATATTTGTCATTTCGAAACTACAGCTACTAGGCCTTATCAACACAGAACAAGAAAGGAAAGAAGAAGTCTTACAGTGGGGGAGTGTTGTTGGTGGTTGCTGTGATGGTACTGCTGTGGTTGATTGTCATTGTTGTGGCTAGCTTTGGGCAGGTTTGCGGTCGGGTTAATGAGTTCTTCCTCATTTCCCAGACTGGCCCTGGTTTTGTTCTGCTTCCTCATTTCCCTGATCTTCGAGAAATCCATGGAGTAGTCTGGCAATGGACCCTTCTGATCCCAGTCCCCAAATTGTGGCACTGATAGCCATGGTGCATTCCTCTGCCAAAAAAAAAAAAAACAAATGTTTGATTAGCATTAAAATGTAGTTTGGATGTAGTGACTGGCAATACTTAATTTAGCAGAAAGTGAAGAAATTTACAATTCAGAAGATCTCAAATCTCAATTTATTGCTGTTTATTTTTGCCTTGTTCCTAGGTGGAAAGATTGCAGCCCAAAATCTAGGACTCCAATCAATGGACTTCCCCCAAAACAAATCTACAGTAATAGGAAACTAGAAATTAATAAGTGGATAGGAACACTTCAACCAAGATACTAAAAATTGGGGATGGGAATGGAATGACAAAAGGAGGGGAGGCAAACATAGTTGAAATTTCCACAGCTGTATTATCAAAAAAGGAAATTTTCAACAGCTGGAGAAAAGTCTTTTAAGCTATCATTTCTATCTCTATCCACAAGTCAAAACAAAATTGGGAATAATAGAAACCTGGCCTATGTGAATTGGACTGTTTCTCGTTGTTGTGTAGGCAACCTCTCCTAAGAGAGCCAACAAATTGGAAATTTTCCCCAATGTTTTGCTAAGGTCTAAGGCCATTGTGATGAAGAACACAACAATGGAGAACATGGCACAGTTAAACTAGTATAAAAGGAAAGCATTCAACATTTTGCTGGTGATTTATAAAGCAAAATGGGGCAAAGAAAGGTAAGAACATGTAAGCAAGGAATGACCAAAAGCAGCCATGGCTAATCATTGAGGAGGTCTCCTGCTAGCTGCTTAAGGTGGTAAGAGGAAAGTGAACGGGACCCAGAACGCGAAACCAACGAAATGAATAAACCCAGGAATCAAATTCCCTCAAAATTTTCTCAGGAACCAACAAGAGGGAAAGAAAATCTAAACAATTTCCTTCTCTTCCTTTTTAATCCAGCTCCAGCTAGCTACTTAGCTGGTTTGGGAGTGAGAATAAGCTCGACCCAGGAAGCAAACCAACGAAAAGAACAAGACCCGGGAATCAAAATCCGAACTTTTCCTCCATTTTCTCAAGAATCAAACAAAAGAGATCAGAGAGAGGGTGAAAAAGAAAAGCTACCTCCTTGCGATCCTCCATTAGAGACTGAAACAGCTCAAGCCTGAGATTATGGTTCCTCCGGCTCCTTTCTTTTGGACAGTGAAAGGATAACAGAGATATGGAAAATGAAGAAAAAAGTATATAAAAGGGGGGAGACGAGACGAGTTGTGACTGTGATGTGGAGGAGAGTCGTCGTTTGCCGCGTCGGGCAGCGCAGACAGTGCCGTGTGCCAATGAATGGAGGAGCGAATAACGAAAACGAAAGAGAAGAGGACACAGTGGAATTACGGGAGTGGATTTTATAGAAGGGAAAGGAATGGTTGGTTACAGGGCTCCAGCACGACGACAGCTTGGTTTGATGTGGCTCACTCGGGAAGAAGGAAGGAAGGCAGTTGCCTTTCTCGACCACTTTTTTTTCCTCTTTCCTTCTTCTTATTTTGGGTTGATGCCTAAATGGTCACCAAACTTTAGTAGTGATTATTGCCAAATTGGTTGTCCATTTTTTTTTTTTTTTGACAATTGGTTGTCCAATTTTGATTTCTAACAAACTTTTTGTCTTTGAAGTTTGAAATGTCTAACATATCACCATCATTCAACACATTGTCATTGTGTTTTCTCTCTCGTTCCGATACGTCATACGCTGCTCCAAACAAATCGATCTAAACTCTACGTCACCCTACAAAGAAGACATTGGTTATTAACGATCTTGAAATGCATGGTGACGTATCGCATCCATCAACAATCCATGTCGTGGCTGACAAACAACTAACTAGGAGTATTGCATCCTTTGAAAATCACACCATGGATGCAAAGACTATATCTTCCATGAAAATCACACCATGGATTTGAGTTGGCCATATCAAAGAGACCCCCCCCCCCCCAGCAAAGAGAGACATGCACAACCAAACTCGAAGTACTTCAAAGTTGAAACCACCTAGCGCAAAATTGTATTAGAATTTATCTTTAACGTGTATGAGGGGATCGAAGAGCACCTGTCTAGGAAATCGAACATGGGGTGCAAGGTCAAAGGGAAGAGCAAGGATAGTTTCAAGAACTTAGTGGGAGCATCGGGTGACAAGGAACCACACAAGTGTTGGAGCAAAAACTATGAGAAATCTAGATCATCTAAGATAGAAAAACATACCCCTACAATAGGAGGGGAAAAACATATTCAAGGGATACAAAACTTATCATCAAATTCAACAAGCAAGCAACAATATTTATCTATTGCCGATTTTTTATTTTCCATATTACTCTACTAAAGCTTATTTTATTTTGTTTTGTAATGGAATGGAATGGTGCTTCTTACTTTCTCCTTTTTAATAAGTTGGTCTTACTTACTTTGTAACTAAAGCCATCAATTGGTGGTTATTACGGTGCTAATTAAGCATTTGACTGATGATCATATACGACTATAAATTAAACAATCCAAGACATTACTAACCAATCATTTGTTTAATTAATATAATCACTGTATAATATTCTCTAATTGGAATCACAACTAGGATGGATGGATTGATTCAATTCAACAATAATGGCCGGTGCTGATCATTGGCCTTCAACATGATTAGTTAATGGTTATTATTGATATATAACACTAATCCCCCTCTGTCATAAAAGCCATTAAGCAACATCCAATAATATATCCTCTAGCTAGTTGTCCAATAATATTTTATAATCTAATGTTCGAAGGTGTATAGTTTGAATCGTGTGAAATCAATAATTCTTTGTTCATTTTTCCCTCCTCTTAATTATCGTGATAAAAATATTGTTACTCATTATGGTGGAGGATATGAAAGCCTGAAAATAGAAATAGTATTTAAAATCAAACCGGATATCGATTCGGATTAATAAGAGGTTCAAAATTTAGCGAATAATCGGTGGTTAACCGATATTAAAAACTGTTCATAAACATGTGTTGGCTTATTTGGTAGAGCTAACAATTATTGTTTCACATATTAGAAGATATGTGTTGATTTGTTCTTTATCGAAAATAATAATATCTTTCAAACAATACATATATAATATAAATACATAAATTGATTAAAAATTCATCGATGTAAACAATCCATAATCCAAACAGGGCCTTAAAATAGCTCAATTTGTTGAATGGCCCATCATGCTTGGAGAAGGCCCAATAGTTTCTCAGCCTAGTAGTACTTATTGGGTTAGGATGGTCCAATCTTAATTACAGAAGAATTAGTAATTAAATTAAATGAACAAAAAAGGAGGGTAAAAATGGCCATGGCGTCCATCTAATTTCTAAAACCCAAAACCCTCGCCCGCGCTCCGCCGTCTTCCGTCTCTTCTTCCCCAGCTCGTTCAGCCGCTGCCGGAGTAGTACCTCTCTCAGTCCAATCGCCTCCCCACTTCCCGACGTCCACGAATCATTACTCTCTGCCGGCAGCTGAACTCCCTCTCCTCCTCTCCATCTCTGCAGCGTCCCCGCATTCCTTCCCTAATTCTCCCCTTTCCCCTAACTGGACCTCGTATTTCTTCTGCAATCGCTTCTCTTCAAGGTAAAGCTTGAATCTTTATACCCTGATTCGCAGTTTGAATGCTTTAGTCGGTTCCAGTCAGTGGTTTCATTATGGTGAGACTAATTCAGACGTTCATTATTGTTGGCTTTGTGGCAGTATACCGTTGTGGAAATTACTGTTTGAGTTGTTGTTGGAAGGAAGGATGGGGATATTCGAGCCTTACAGAGCGATTGGGTACATAACGAGTGAAGTTCCCTTCTCCGTTCAGCGGTTGGGTACTGAGAATTTCGTCACAGTCAGCATAGGGAAGGCTTTCCAGGTTTACAACTGCTCTAAGCTCACTTTGGTGCTCGTCAGCCCTCAGCTTCCTGGCAAGATTCGTGCTCTCACCTCTTATCGGGACCTCACTTTCGCGGCGTATGGTAGCCACATTGCTGTTTTCAACCGTGCTCAGCAGGTTAGTTTTTGGTTTTCAGCGTGAATGCTAGTCTGAGTAGAGTGGATTCAGTGAGCAGTTTTGGATGTGGAAAGCTTCTGTTTTGAAAATGAATCCCCAAGTGCTGTCTTTCTTTCGCATTTACTGGGTGATGGTCGGGAAAGCTATGAAGGGAGTTTGACAAGTTGATTTCTTTATGTTCAATGCGTTTGTGTGGAGAGGAAGATGAATGATCCATATGTGAAGGATTATCTAGTGGTTTTCAGCTTGTTCATTTAGATTAAATTCTTAGTGGACTCATAAATGTGTTGAATTTGCAGGTTACTACATGGAGCAGACATAGTGCCAAAATTGGTCGATTGTTGCTATTTGGAGAACATGTCCTAAGTGTTGATATCGATGGGAATTTGTTTATATGGGCTTTTAAGCCTATTGAAGAGAATCCTGATCCAATTGGACGCATCAAGTTGGATGATGGTTTCACTCCCTCATGTATAATGCACCCAGAAACTTATCTGAATAAGGTGATAATCGGTCTTTCATATGAAGTCCTATATTTCATGTTTTTGTCTGAGAATGGTTCTTACTGGAAATTGTGTTGTCAGGTAGTGCTTGGGAGCCAGGAAGGTTCAATGCAGCTGTGGAACATCAGTACAAAGAAAAAGCTTTATGACTTTAAGGGGTGGAAGTCATCAATTACCAGTTGTGTGTCATCACCAGCACTCGATGTGGTTGCTGTGGGTTGTATTGATGGGAAGATTCATGTACATAATATTCGGTATGATGAAGAGTTGGTCACTTTTACTCATTCTAGCCGAGGTGCAGTGACAGCCTTGTCATTCAGTACAGGTAATTGCTTGAAGCTGGCTGATCAGATGGGTGGTCAGATGGGTGGCATTTAATATTTTTGAGCTTTTTCTTTGGGTAACAGAGGGGTATCAATTGAACCTTCTTTAGTTTAGCTTATGGAGATAATCCTTTTTAAGTACCTGATCCCCTACCTTTCAATGTTCTTATTTGGTGCTACTTACTTATTTCTAAGATCTTATCAACTGCATGTCTGCATCTGGAGTCTGCGTTGACATGCTGGTTTTTCATCAATAGATGGACAGCCACTTTTGGCATCTGGAGGTTCATCCGGTGTTATTAGCATATGGAATCTTGAGAAAAGAAGGCTTCAGTCGGTAATTGGAGAGGCTCATGACAGTTCAATTG
The DNA here is from genome assembly GCA_946122785.1 of Linum tenue. Taxonomy (NCBI): domain Eukaryota; kingdom Viridiplantae; phylum Streptophyta; class Magnoliopsida; order Malpighiales; family Linaceae; genus Linum; species Linum tenue. The sequence continues at coordinate 46,621,466 of CAMGYJ010000010.1, forward strand.
TCTCTTTGCATTTTTTTGCCAATGAACCTGTGCTAATGAGTGCCGCAGCAGATAACTCCATAAAGGTATAAAAACTAGCTCTACTGGTTTTCTGAATAAGTAGCAATTTACAATGCATGTAAGCCAGTGTATGCTATATTTTATAGATGTGAAGCTAATTGCTGCAACCTGTGTAAGCATTTCTTGCTTATGTTGCTTTATCGGCTTGCAATTTAGTGGAAGTATGATACACACATATTCTTCCCTTGCTTTGTTATGTCTTTTCGTTGTGCGGAATTACCTAATTAGAGTGGTCTTCAGTTTTCTTCTACTTTGTATTGGACTATTGGTTTTTCTATATATCATTATACAAAATATGGTAACTTGACTTTTGTTCCTTATGTTTAATCCCATCTCTAAAATGTTGTTTGTTTTGCTCAAAATAAAGTTAGTGTCAACTTCTGGCTGAATCACCATGTTCATTGGAACTACAATAACTAAAATACTCTTAGATATTTTCAATTCTGATATAAATCAGATCTCACTTTTAGATGTTCTGGTGGTCCACTGTTAGTTCGTTATCGCTTTCTCGCAGTGGGGTGTTAAACATAGCTCTCTTCCTTTTGCTTGCCAATAGATGTGGATTTTTGACACAAGTGACGGGGAGCCTCGCCTGCTACGTTTTCGAAGTGGACACAGTGCTCCTCCACTTTGCATAAGGTAGGAAAGGATGCCTATCCATCATTCATTTCAGTTGGCAACCCTATTGATTCTTGCAGTTTTATTGATTCGAACTACCTGTTCACAATGTCCTAAACAAGGTGGATGTAGAATTGAAACACAATCAACCAATAGTATGTAAAAATAATATGTTAAAAACTATAGCATCATTCTTATGGGAAATTCTGTCTTTCTTCTCCTAGTACTCTCAGGTTCATGCAACATCTAGCTTTTTGAACTCATGGGTCCGTTCCAGCCTTGCAGTTTACTTCCCAGCAAGTTCTACTATTTCATCTATATATATATTCCGTGGCATGACATGATTTATCAATCTTGCTTTGAAATTGTAATAGCTTCTATGCAAATGGGAGACACATTCTCTCTGCTGGTCAGGATCGTGCATTTCGGCTCTTCTCTGTTATCCAGGTTTGGTCCATACAAAAAAAATTCTTGTGTTATGAACAGTTCAAATGATATGTGCGAAGTTCCATGCCTACTTGAGTAATTATTGTACTGAGTTTTGTACTAATGCTTTGTGTCTCTGCTGTTCCACTGTTTTCTTACTTCTGAATTCTGATGCCGGCCTTTCCGCTGTCGCAACGACTATATCTTGCATGTCAGTTTATGGGTTTGGTACAGCTGTTTTTAGGAGTGTTTTCCTTAGAAAATAATGGTGATGAACAAAATTAATTCTCCAAATTATGGTTATCACTGTATTAAGTCTACCTCTTGTCCCCCTTTCCTTTCTCGAAAAGAGAACTAGGGGAAGAACAATAACTTCTATGTCTTTTGTATTGCATATGACGTATACTTGAATTCAGCATTGCTTGTTGAGTGCTTGTGGATTGATGTACTCAATTTACTTGTCATACTGTATCCAGGATCAACAAAGCAGAGAGCTGTCACAGCATCATGTATCAAAACGTGCCAAGAAACTCAAACTCAAGGTATGCTTAAGTAAAAATACCACCAACATATCTTTCTTGGCCAAAGGAGAAAATGAATTTGGAATATACTTTTAGGCCGTCATTGCATCTGTTTGTCTTTTCGCTACTGATCGCTTCACACACTGGTGTTTGCCCTGAATTTTACTCATTTATGCTTCCAACAAGGCATTGTGCTTCGCTTCTTATCTATTTATTTTACAGACCTGTCAGCTTGTTTTCCTTGAAGAAAAATCCAGAAAATCAATAGTGTATCTGATGGAATTGTTTAACAAATGGCTGGAGTTTTCCTGAATGAAATATGTTTGCTGCTCTCATTTACCACTTGTTGGTTCAAGCATCTTTTACCTGATACTGAAGTACACGATACTCATTTCCTCAGATTGTATGTTTAGCATGATTTGAAGATCCAAATGTAGAAGTTATACAATAGATTCCAAGTTTTGTATGTAGCAGTTATCTACCACTAGACAAGGCTTGATCTTATAGTCTAAACATTCATGTCGGGCAGTTGCATGTTGGTTATCCCTTAATCTGTGCAGAAGTGCTAGTCTAGTTTTTCTACTAGAAATGTGGTGCTAAGTTTTTTCCCCCCTTCCTCAGGAAGAGGAGCTGAAGCTGAAGCCTGTTATTGCATTCGATTGTGGTACTATTTCAGTTCAAACCATTTGAAATTTTATAGGACTTCTATGTTTTTCTCTGTATCTCATTATATATATTCTGCCATTCACTTTGATGTAGCTGAAATTAGGGAGCGTGATTGGTGCAATGTTGTTACCTGTCATATGGACACATCGGAGGCATATATATGGAGGCTTCAGAATTTTGTTCTTGGCAAGCATATCTTGAGACCATCTCCGCAGAATCCAACACCTGTAAAGGTTAGAGTTATTCTCTTGGTTTGGAGTCCCATCGTTTGGGTTCTCCTTTCCTGGTTTTCCTTTCTGCATAAAACAAAATGTTACTTTGAGTTGTTTCGGTTGGGTGCGTCAAATCCTTACCCGAATGATGCGACGCTTTAGTGTGAAACTGGAGATGCTGGACGGTATTAAAGTGTAACCTGCAATAAAACAAGCATTAGTTTATTTCATAGATACCAACTTCTTAGTTATGGTTGGCGGATCTCAAATTGTTTGAAAGATTCCTTTCTTTCTAGCTGTTTGATTTCTATGGCTTCGTTTGATTTGACCTGTAGGAGGTGTGCTGGAGAACTTGTCAATATAAGCAAATAGTACAAGTGAAAAGAAATGAGAAAAGAAACTGTTGCATTTTAACATTAAGTACTCAGTTCTGAATCTTGATATCAACTCTTTTTTTTGCATCAGGCCTGTGCCATCAGCGCATGCGGCAATTTCGCAGTTCTGGGGACATCAGGTGGTTGGATAGAACGATTCAACCTTCAATCAGGACATAGCCGAGGTAGTTACCTCGACACATCAGAAAGAAATGGTGCCCACAAAGGGGAAGTAGTAGGAGTTGCTTGTGATTCAACAAACACCCTAATGATAAGTGCAGGGTATCATGGAGACATAAAGGTCAGTTTTCTTATAGCACTTTTGAGAAAGCTTTCTGTATCTTATGGTTGATAACTTGTTCAAGCACATGGTCGACTTGTTTCATGGAAATGACTTTCTTGAGAACAACTGCTGCTATTTTTTTCTGGAGAAGATAACTGGCTGAAGCTTGTAATGTACCTGTTATTGGATTTGGCATATAGTTTTATTCTTTGGAGGGTTGCTTTGCAGGTTTGGGATTTTAAAGGACGTGAATTAAAATCCCGATTGGAAGTTGGCTGTTGTCTAGTTAAGGCTGTCTATCATCGATACAATGGTAATGACATCTTTCTATACTTGTCTGTCTTTCCGTATTTCTCGTAATTTGTACTCTAAGCTCGATTTAATTCAATTGGTTGGCACCTGTTGGGATCATTACAGTCTTCTTATATAACTCAATTATTTCAAGAATGTCATCTACACTCTAGAAAAGTCCGGCAAATCGTAGGACCACTTAATCATGTTTCGTATCGTTCTCTTCATTTACTAATTTTTTCGCATGCACACACCTCAGTTTCTACTATTTGCTTCTAGGGACAACTTGTCGATTAGGCTCCTTATCAGTTGAATCAAACAAACATTTGATAAACTTGGTTTGACACATTTCCAGGTCTTCTGGCTACTGTTGCTGACGATTGGATCATCCGAGTTTTTGATGTCGTGGCATTGAGAATGGTTCGCAAATTTCAAGGCCACACAGATCGAATTACAGACCTGTGTTTCAGTCAAGATGGGAAATGGCTTTTGTCTTCTAGTATGGATGGCACTCTACGAATATGGGATGTCATCTTAGCCAGACAGATCGATGCAGTACATGTAGATGTGGCTATCACGGCTTTGTCTTTGTCTCCAAACATGGATATTTTAGCCACTACTCATGCTGAGCAAAATGGTGTCTATCTATGGTAAGTTCTCATCCCTTGCAAGGTAGTCAAGCCAAACCGTAAATTCTATGTAGAATCTAATTGCAGGGACAGAAGTGAAGCATAACATTCTGCAGATTGTTCAAAGTAGCTACAATTTGCCAACTTTCATCGCTTTACAGCTATAGAAGAGCTCTATGTACAGTGTTCATTGATTTCTCTGGTTAAAGCATAAGATTCTATTGAAAACAGTCTCTGTATAGAATCAAACTATATTTGATCGAGTAAACTTGTAAAACCCTAATCATTAACTCAGGATTGAGATCACACTAATTTCTTAGATTTTGATTCCTGAAGGCCAAGGATAAGTTTTCATCTTTATGCTTTTCAACATTTGCAGGGTGAATCAGTCGATGTTCTCTCGAAGCTCGTCCGTAGATTCTTACGCGAGTGGAAAGGATGTTGTGAATGTGAAATTGCCATCTATCTCTGCGACGGAAGATTCTCATGAGGAAGATCATGATGGGTCTAATGTCAACAACCAGTCAGTACCTTGCGAGGCATCTGGTCTGTCATCTATCACTCAGGAACAAATCCCGGGACTTGTAACACTGTCATTGTTGCCTAAGAGCCAATGGCAGAGCCTGATCAACCTAGACATCATAAAGGTACGTTCTCTTTCAATTTTTCTAGTGACTTCAGGTTCTGTGTTTCAGATTATTTGAACTTCCAGCTTGTTCTGTGGATTTTATCCAGGTGCGCAATAAACCAATAGAACCACCCAAGAAACCAGAAAAGGCTCCTTTCTTCCTGCCATCAGTTCCATCTCTTTCTGGAGACATTCTGTTCAAACCTAGCGAACCAGCCAAAGATGATGATGGTATGGATATCGATGAAGCCAAGAAGACGAAAAACAAGGGAAAATATGAGACACCATTAATACCAGTGTCCAAGTTTACCGAGCTTCTATATTCTTGCGCAGAGGCGAACAACTGTAAGTATCCCGCCTCAACCCTTTCGGTCACTTGAACAAGAATGGCTAGAAGTTTCTGTTTCCTGTAACTGTTCTGTGATTCGGTTTCTGCAGTTTCAGCATTCACCGACTACATCAAAGGGCTATCCCCATCAAACCTGGACATGGAGCTTAGGATGCTTCAAATAATCGATGACAACGACGAGGACAGCAACGATGATGATCCAGAGGATGTAGAAACGAAGCCAGAACTCATCGCAATACAATGCCTCTTCGATTATTTCATCCACGAAATATCCAGCCGCAACAACTTCGAGTTCATCCAGGCTCTCATAAGATTATTCCTCAAGGTACTACAAACTTCATCAAACTACCACTCCATTAAGGGCTCTCTTCAGTTTTGCAGAAACGGTAACCCCTTTTATGTTATATGTGACTATCAGATTCACGGCGAAACGGTCAGACGGCAGCCGAGCCTACAAGATCAGGCAAAGAAGCTGCTGGAGATTCAGTCAGCAGCTTGGCAGAAGATAGATAAGCTGTTTCAGAACACCAGATGCATGGTCACTTTCCTTAGCAATTCGCAGTTTTGAGACCCACTAGAACGAGGATCACTAGTTGTTTTCTTACCAATATTGTTGTAATCAGTTTTGATCGAAGCCAAGAGCTAAAGATTAGTTTTTTCTGAAACTTTTTTTGGTGTAATGTTAACTGTTAAAGCTCTGGTTTTTCTTTTTTTGCTGTGTCAATAACTTAATATCATAGCTGCAGAAATGAAAAGGATACACTGTTCAGAATGCCTATGTCTGACTTTCTTCAATCTTTGTTGAAAAGATTTATTGTGGCTGTGGGCTTCTGACACGTGGAGCCTTCCTCTACCTCTGGCCTACGAAACCTTGTTCGTCTGTGATAGGCGTGAAAATGGAGCGAAAATATTGCAGAAGAATTTTGTCATTATAATACTCTACACCTTCTGGAGAAATCCTACTCCAATCTCCATGGGATGAGAAAGGATTTTCTCCGGAAGCCAAACAGCCAGCATTTCACATTTCTCTCATCCCTAGCTTCGGGTTCTTTCATTATCATACTACAGTCTGTGAGAGTTTGTAGATTTTGAATGATTGAGGAAAATCCAAGTTGTTGATTATTCTGGATTCTGATAACTAATATACAGATTTGGAAGACAAAGAATAGGTGCACGTAGGCACTACCCACAAACTTAGGAACAGAAAGTTGTGGGTAAAAATAAAAGAATAAATGCAAATGAACAGAATATCATTTATCACTAATACGCCCCCGCAAGACGGAGGAGGTATCAACGACTCCGATCTTGGCTCGGAGAAGAAGAAACCGAGAAGACGGCAAAGGCTTCGTGAGAGCATCGGCAATCTGATTCGTCGTGGGAATGTAGGAAACATGAAGACGACCCGACTGAACAAGCTGACGAACAAAGTGATAGTCAAGCGCAAGATGCTTCATACGGGAGTGAAACACTGGGTTGGAGCTGAAGTAGGTGGCACCAAGATTGTCAGAATAGATAGTGGGAGCAGCAGCTAGAGGTTGACGCAGCTCGAAGAGGAGATTGCGGATCCATTCAAGTTCAGCAGTGGCATTAGCAATGGCACGATACTCAGCCTCTGTACTGGAGCGAGCAACTGTCCGTTGCTTCTGGGAACGCCAAGAAACAAGAGTGGAGCCAAGGTAGACAAGGTACCCAGAGGTAGACGAACGGTCATCACGATCACCGGCCCAGTCAGCATCAGCAAAGGCAGTGAGAGACAAAGGGCCAGGCGATCGGCGAATGGAGAGACCATAGGTGAGGGTGCCAGAGACATAACGAAGTAGCCGCTTCACACTCTGCCAGTGAGCAGCAGTAGGAGAATGCATGTACTGTGAGAGTTTGTTGACGGAGTAGGCAATGTCTGGACGAGTGTAAACCAGATACTGGAGAGCGCCAATAACCTGCCGAAACCGAGTAGCATCAGTAGGCGGAGTACCATCATTAAGAGAGAGAACAGTGGAAGCAGCAAGCGGTGTGGAAACGGGAGCAGCATCAGTCATCATGAAGCGATTAAGAACATCAACCATGTACTTGTGCTGGGAGAGGATATAACCGGTGCCGGTGGGAATGACCTCAATGCCGAGAAAATAGTTCACATCCCCGAGCGCTTTGAGAGAAAAGCGGGCAGAGAGAGCCTGCTGGAAGGCAGTAAGAGTAGCAGGGTCGTTGCCCGTGAGTAATAAGTCGACAACATATACCAAGAAATATAGAAGAACCTTCCCCCGGGAGTAGACAAAAAGAGAGGCATCGGAGTGAGTCCTGGTGAAGCCAAAATCAACAAGGAATGCACTCAATGCAGTATACCAGGCACGAGGAGCCTGCCGAAGGCCATAAATAGCACGACGAAGGCGACACACATGATCAGGGCGAGAGGAGTCAACAAAACCCGGCGGCTGGACCATGTACACTTCTTCCTGTAAGGGTCCCTGAAGAAAAGCATTGTTAACATCGAACTGAGCGATGGGCCAAGACTGAGAAAGAGCCAGAGTGAACACCGTGCGGACGGTGACAGGTTTGACAACAGGACTGAAAGTGTCGGTGAAGTCAAGTCCAGGGCGTTGGTGATAGCCCTTGGCAACTAAACGGGTCTTGAACCGGGAAATGGAACCATCCGGATGATGCTTGACACGATAAACCCAGCGATTACCAAGCACATGATAATGAGGAAGACGAGGGACCAAGTCCCATGTATTATTCGCCAATAATGCAGAGTGCTCAGAATGGAGTGCATCATTCCACTCCGGATACTTCATAGCCTCACGGACAGATAGCGGCTCAAGGGGAGGGGGCCCAACAGCCAATTGAGTTTGGAAAAGGCGTTTCTTGGGCCGAAATATTCCATGTTGGGCCCTAGTGACCATCTGGTGCGAGCGGGCCGGAGGCGGAGGCGGGCCAGAGGGGTGTAGCGGCCTGTGAGAGGCAGCCGGCGTGACAGGGACGGGTTGGGCCGTGGAGGGCTCGGGCCCGGAGGATGCTGAAGCAGCAGGGGAAGCGGGCCCAGAGGACGCTGGCGGAGGCGGGGGCCCAGATACGGAGGGATCTCGCGCGGGAGTCTCTGCCAGGGGGGAGCGGGGTGACAGACTGGGCTCATGGGCCTCGGCAGGAGAGGGTCCAAACGGCACATGGGCTGGAATAGTGAGGATATTGGGGGAAAGATCCAGGAGCCAAGAGTCAGAGGAATGGGCCTCGGCAGAAGCAGTAGAAAAACCTGGAAATTGAGATTCAACGAAGACAACATGACGGGATACAAAAAGACGTTGAGTGTTAGGATCAAAACAGCGATAGGCACTTCGTTGAGGACAATAACCAAGAAAAATACACGGCCGAGAGCGAGGATCAAGCTTGTGAGCGGAATAGGGTCGAAGCCAAGGATAACACAAGCAACCAAAAATGCGAAGCTTATGATAATTGGGATGAAGATAAAAAAGAAGGGTGTAAGGAATGTTACCACGAAGGGCGGACGAAGGAAGCCGATTAATGAGATAAACGGCAGTGGAGAAAGCAAACGACCAAAAAGATGTCGGAAGTTTAGCATGGTGAAGGAGAGTGATACCAGTTTCAACCAAATGACGGTGTTTCCTCTCGGCAAGCCCATTATGTTCTGGGGTGTGAGGAGGAGTGAGAAGATGGGTTATACCATGGGTAACAAGCTCAGAGCGCAATTTGATGAATTCACCACCACCATCGGTATAAAGGCGACAAATGGTGGTAGAAAAATAGTTCTCAACCATTTTACGAAAATCAAGAAAAACCTGTAGAACATCAGATTTTTTCCGCAGAGGATAATACCACGTATACCGAGTGAAATGATCCACAATAATCAAATAGTAATGAAAACCATCAATGGAAGAAACCGGAGCAGGGCCCCAAACATCCGTGTACAAAAGATCAAATGGACGAGTACTGGTCAAAGAAGAAACAGAAAATGGGAGTTTATGACTCTTATTGGAAAGACAAGCATCACAGGGGGAACTAGTCAGAGACGTCGAAACAGGAAGAGAATTGGACCGAATGAGACTGGTGAGAGACGAATGTGAGGGATGACCAAGACGAGCATGCCAAGAAGTGGCAGAGGTACGAGTGGTGACCAAGGCCAGACGAACATTCTCCACCTCCTGAGGTAGCTCATATACATCACCGTTGTTTTCCCCCCTCAGCAGATGCGCCCCCGTGCGAAGATCCTTCACAATAAAATGGGTGGAAAAAAATTCCACAGACACAGGATTAGTGTGACAAAGCTTGGCGACCGAAATCAATCGCTTTTTGATGCTTGGAACACATAAAATATCACGCAAATGAAATTGAGCGGAACCAAGAGAGACTGTGGAAGAGCCAATATGAGTGATTGCCAAACCTGAACCATCACCAACAAGAATTTCATCGGGCCCAGTATAATCTGAGTAAAGAGAGAGCTGACCCAAATCAGGGGTTACATGATGGGATGCTGCAGAATCCATTAACCAAGGCCCGGAAGAAGAAGAGGAGCCCATGTGTGTGTGATGGGCCTGTCGGGCCTGCTGAAAGGCCTGCCGGGCCTGAGGAAATAACTTGAAACACTGGTGATCCACGATTGAACCTCTCCCAACAACTCGAGTTATTGGGAATAACTGGTTCTTGACATGGTATCAGAGCCTTCTGTGATCGAGAGGTCTTGTGTTCAATTCCCGGTGACTCCCATTTGTTAAGCACATGGTATTCTTGTTTTCACACCTGTGCAAACTTCAAGCCCTTGTGAGTGGCTTTCGTTTGAAGGGGCGTGTTAGTGTTGTGGTATATGATCCACGATTGAACCTCTCCCAACAACTCGAGTTATTGGGAATAACTGGTTCTTGACACAGTCCACACACCTTGTTTTCTCGCTGGTTGAAGATTGATTTTCCCGGCACCCAAAAAACATGGCCCTCTCCGCCAAATTCCACCGCCTAGACATGCACTCCAGCTTCCTCACCGGCTCCCCAATTTTCGACTCCCCGAAATGCCCCGTCGCGCCCAGTTTCAAGCTCCAGAAACCGATTCGAACCACCATTCCCAGTTCAATCAAACTCTCCACCAGACGGATTACTCAGCTCGCCGCCAGGTTATCCACCGCCACGGTGGAAGCTTCTGCGGACGAGTCCAAAGCAGAGGACATCGAGTCGTTATTCTCCACCAATTCCTCCAGCGATTCCAACCAGAAACGGAGCGGCAAGCAAGGGAGCAGTACTTCAGGAGCTTCCGGGATTTCGTCGGGAGTGAAATTGGAGAACATAACCAAGAGCTACAAGGGCGTCACGGTGTTGAAAGACGTGAGCTGGGAGGTGAAAAGAGGGGAGAAAGTCGGATTGGTCGGGGTTAATGGCGCCGGGAAAACTACCCAGTTGAGGATTATTACAGGGCAGGAAGAGCCAGATGGTGGGAACGTGATTAAGGCGAAACCCAACATGAAAATTGCTTTCTTGAGCCAGGAATTTGAGGTGTCGTTGAGGAGGACTGTGAGGGAGGAGTTTCAGAGCGCGTTCAAGGAGCAGATGGAGATTAAAGGGAAGCTGGAGAAAGTGCAGAAGGCGATTGAAGGGTCTGTGGATGACTTGGAGTTGATGGGGAGGTTGTTGGATGAATTTGATTTGTTGCAGAGGAGAGCTCAAGCTGTGGATTCTGATGAAGTTGATGCTAAAGTAAGCAAATTGATGCCAGAGCTTGGATTCTCAGCTGAGGATGGTGATAGATTGGTGGCCTCTTTTAGTGGTGGGTGGCAGATGAGGATGTCGCTTGGCAAGATTTTGTTGCAGGTATAGTTATGTTACGAAGTTTTTAGTCTGTGCTTTGTTGATTCTTAGTTGGAAGGTCTAGAAAAGCCTTGGAATGTTTTGGTCGACTGTGTGCTTTGGACTAGTTTATCTATGGCGAAATGATAATCAAGTCTTCACCTTTATGAAATGATTACCCCAGGAACCCGATTTGTTGCTACTGGACGAGCCTACAAATCATCTCGACCTTGACACGATCGAGTGGCTTGAAGGTTATCTGCAGAAACAAGATGTGCCAATGGTCCTCATTTCTCACGACAGGGCCTTCCTGGATCAGCTGTGTACCAAAATTGTGGAAACCGAAATGGGGGTGTCTCGGACGTTTGAAGGAAACTATTCACAATACATTATATCAAAGGCAGCGTGGGTTGAATCTCAGTATGCTGCATGGGAGAAGCAGCAGAAGGAAATTGAGCAGGCAAGGGAACTAATCAGCAGGTTGGGTGCAGGGGTGAACTCTGGTCGTGCTTCTACTGCTGAGAAGGTAGAATGAGATCTAGAAACCACCTTCCATTCTTTCAGAATTTGGATTCATCAATTTCAGGACAGTGATGAACTGATAAATTGAGATACCTCTGGGTGTTGAAGTTGCGTTTCTGTCCTACTTTTGCTGATAACAGAAATTAGAAAGACTACAGGAAGAGGATCAAATAGAAAAGCCATTTCAGCGCAAACAAATGAGGATCAGTTTCCCGGAGCGTGGAAGAAGTGGGAGGTCTGTGGTTGAAGTCAAGAATCTCGACTTCCGTTATGGGGATCAGGTGAGGTACCACAGTGGTACAAAAGAAGACTTTCTGTTCCATGATTGTACACTAATATGCGCTTGCTTTTGGTGTGATATCTGAACCAGACACTGTTCAAAAACACAAATCTTTCAATAGAGAGAGGGGAAAAAATTGCTATCGTTGGACCAAATGGATGTGGGAAAAGTACCTTGCTGAGACTGATAATGGGAATGGAGAAGCCAACAGGAGGCGAAATTGTACTTGGGGAGCACAATGTGCTTCCAAATTACTTCGAGCAGAATCAGGTTTGTTGTTCAAAAAAATTAAGACTGCACTTCCTAGTTGTTACTGGTTCGTGTTTGGTGCCATCCTGTTAACATAAGGTTTTTTGGTTAGGCCGAGGCTCTTGATCTGGACAAGTCAGTGCTCGATACAGTGGCAGAAGTAGCGGAGGATTGGAGAGTTGATGATATAAAAGGTCTCCTTGGGCGTTGTAACTTCAAGGCTGATATGCTGGATAGGAAGGTTTCTCTTTTAAGCGGTGGAGAGAAGGTAAGCGAAATTTGGAACGACTAATTTCACCACATCTCGCTACAGCTTCGAAGGATTTATGTTGCCGTTGTTATTAATTTTCACGAGTTAAGACACTGATATGGACACGTTGGATGGTAAAATAAACAAAGTAATTGTTATGTTAGTTAAGCAAAACTTTAGCAATTTGTATGCCAAGAATTAAAGTCCTGTGACAAATTCGTTAGACCCAAAGTTTAGTGACCTCTTTACTTATTGATCCTGTGTATGCTTGGACTTCTTGATAAGTCTTTTTGTTCCTTGCTTTTCAGGCTCGCCTGGCGTTCTGTAAGTTCATGGTAAAGCCTTCAACTTTGCTAGTTCTGGATGAACCAACAAATCACCTGGATATACCTTCAAAAGAAATGCTCGAGGTTTGGGTTCTTCTGCAGTTGTTTCTTATCTATATCCACTGTTTTCCATGCTTTTATCGTCGACAGCAATTTGTAATGAACTGTTTCAACAGGAAGCCATATCAGAATACACTGGCACAGTCATCACTGTTTCTCACGATCGTTACTTCATCAAGCAAATTGTTAACAGAGTGATTGAAGTTAGAGACTGCAAGTTACAGGATTATGTAGGCGATTATAACGTAAGTTTGACCTCTCTCGGCTCTTCTGATTATATGGTTGTGTTAATTATACCAAGCTTGAGAGCTTTAAGGTTGGTATATGATATGTCATTTCGACTTCCCCACAGTATTACTTGGAGAAAAATCTTGAAGCAAGAGAGAAAGAGCTGGAACGTGAGGCAATGCTCGAGGACAAGGCTCCCAAAGTGAAGGCAAAATCAAAGATGTCGAAGGTAACTAGTGTGACTATTATCTCTACTATCTCTACCCAGCAATGCAAATAACTTCAACAAGACTAGACTCTGTCACACCGAGAAATGAGGTTGAACCGTTGTTATGTTTTTGGATCGTCAGGCTGAGAAGGAAGCACGAAAGAAGCAGAAGGTGCAGGCATTTCATGCGGCGAAGCAGAAGTCAAAAGGTTCGAAGAATTCCAAGAGATGGAACTGAGTATTGATTGATATAGGGCTATAGGCAAGGAATAGGAACATGTAATTGCTATGATCTAAGATGGGATAGAGAGAGGGATACTTGTGAAGAGCCGATAGCCTAATTTGGCCTACTGCAGTCACTCTCTCCACTGTACATAATTGTCAAACAGATAAATGCACAGGCAGGAAAGTTCTGATTTTTAGTTTGGAAATGGAAATCTCCGCCACCATCTGCCACCGGCAGGTGACACTCTGCGTCGTCACGTTCGCCGCTGTAATTTGTCTTTCATTCTGTCACTTAAGTTCATCATGTAAGCTAAAATACGTCATCCACTTTCTCATTCATTCTGTTACACAACTTCATCATCGCAGCTAGAATCGGACATCCAGTTTGTCATTCATTCTGTTATATAAGCTAAAATCCACCAAGCACGAGAACAATTCCACATACTCGGGAAAATGTTTCGGACGAGTGATTCGTAGTACAACAGAAGGAAAAAAAGAAACAACAACGCTCCTTCTCCGTCTGTGACCAACACTCAACTACAACAATTTTGCACCACTCTTTTCAAGTGAACTCTTCCTCGGACTGGACTTCATCAGCAAAGAATAAGCACGCGCCCTTTCTACTCGAATTTCTTGATCAACGACAAGTCATTCAACATCTTGTCAATCGCGTCGTCATTGAGTGACCGGTCCCTTGACTGTGCAATAGCAAACAGTTCATCACTAATTTCATCAGAAAGCCGGGGGATAAACAATTTTTAATTTATGCACGGTTGATCAAAAATGTATCTCTAGTTCCAGAATACTAAGCAATGACAGTACGTTAATGGCTAATGTCATGATCAGAATCCAGAAACGCTAGTCCAATCCATAAAACATCAATTCCACCAAGACAGAGGGTAGCATATTAGAAAAATGTATACCTTTAGAGATGGCACCATTGTTGTCGCTTCCTCCACAGTTTCAGGACAAAGATTACCAAGAACGCAGAGCTGCAAGGGGAAAATAATAAAGGTTCAGAATTTTTTAGGATACCACATGACATCACATATATCACTGGGTTGCCATGCAAGCTACCTCGAACTCAGCCAACTGGTATCGGCTTAGGATTCTGAAGGTTAGGTTAAGTTCCAACATTGTACCAAGACAGAACAAGAATGCTTGGAGCTATGATATAAAGCATTCGCCAAACGAAAAAAGAAAACACGAAAAGTCGATAAACCAATCAACATACACCAAAATCATAGATAGCTTGCACAATGATAATTGCAATTAACATGTCTAATGATCTCTTAAGGATACTCTCGCACTTGTCTGACTGCATCAGGGTTTTTGTATCGGCTAAAGCGCTTTACATACTGCAGTGATTTCTCAAACACCCTGCAAATAACGAGCGTTCAGATTGAGTTAATTAGAGATGTAGACTCACAGAGACCATATCGAAGTCCATTCATTGTTCTCTTAACCACAAGTAACATAGAACAAAAATTCCAGAAAACTACTTAATCATCTCAGAGAAAACTCAAAAAAACAAGGGAGTTGCAGTAAATCCAACCACTTTAAAGCTACTGAAAGCAAACAAAAATCCTGGATTGAGAAGAAACATACTGGGACATCTGATTCGTAGCGTCCTCTGACATTTGCTGTAGCTGCTCATACTTATGCTCAAGGATCAAAGAAACTTCACAATTCATCAAACATTTCGCCTTCAGAAACTCTGTGGGGGAGAAGATCAAACCCTCATCAGAACTCAGAAGCAGATCAATAGCAAATAAACAAAACAAAGAACTTTATTCCAAAATGAGTCACTACCATCTCCAATTTTGAGCTCGGCGGCATTCTCTTCCTCTTCTCCCGACATTCTGATGACCCGAAAACAAGTTCACCATAAGTCGAAGAAAGCAAGTTTACCAATTGATAATACCTAAATTTCTCACTACCATGCCGAACCCAGAACACAGAAACTCAAATTAAACCGAATTCATTCCAATTTTCTCAATCCCAGCAAAAAATCACACAAAGCCTAGACATAGATCAGCAGAAAAGGGCTGAACCCGACATGGTCGATCAAAAAACATAAAGGTGTAGTTTATAAAGGAACTGCCTTTCATCGAATGGCTCCAAGATAGTGAAGGAAAAGACATGGACGAAGAGAGAGCGAAAAGCAAACGGACCACACCTTTGTCCTTTCGATGGAAGCACAAGCTGTAGCGAGAGGATTTTCAAGGTTCGCGCTTTCACTTTCCTCTTCGCACTTCGCAGATCGCGGTTATATATACTAGTTGAATGAATTGTGTTTCCGATTTTCCGCTTCCTCTTCGGTTTTTGTGGTTTTTTTTTTTGGGCTGCTTTGGGTTCTCTAATGAATCGGGTTGACCCAGTAACCCGAAAAGCCCACAAAATATATTTGGACTGGAACTAGGGCAACTAGCAAACGACTTGACGACGGCGAATTCTTCCTCTCACCTTCTCCAGCTCCGCCGTCGGTAGAAGTAGCTCTCCCACTCTCTTCTTGCCACTGCCACTTTTCTAAGACGGCCGAATCGCTTTTCATCAGAGGGTTACAGCCGGAAGAAAATTATCTACTCACGGAGGTCCAAGAAACTCGGTGCACTTGTTCTGGTTTGGGGTTTATTCCTGTTCTTGGTGCTATTCAGGTTATAATTCCAAGTTCGCATCTTTGACGGTTGGTTGCTTCCGAAAATTGATTTCGAGAACCGCTGGGTTCCGTTATTGGATGCTGGTAGTTCTCTCTATTGCTACTCGGAATGAGGAAGACGATGATCCATAGAAACTGGTCCAGATTTCAGCGGCCAAGAACAGCTTATATGACTGATTATAATTGTTCCACTGCTGCTTTAGCACCATCGCCTTACTCATCTTGCTCTGGGTGGAATCCAACTACTCCTGGTACGTCAAATTCTGCTACTTTCATCAACGTCGATGATGCCTTGGCTTCTTTTGAATTGATGGTCAGCATGAATCCCAAGCCTTCCATTTGGAGATTTGGTCAGGTATTGTCCTATCTTATGAAAATGAACGTCCCCAATACTGCCTTCTCTGTATCTAGATCAATGGAATTGGCTGGAGTTCCACACAATGAGTACACACTCAACATGTTGATTCATTGCTTGTGTAAATTAGGCCCTGCGGATGTTGGCTTTTCAGTTTTGGGTAAAGCTTTTAAACTTGGAGTTCAACCTGATGTTGCCACGTTCGGTACACTGATTAATGGGCTCTCTAAAGATGGAAAACTTGCTGGGGCTGTGAAGTTGCTTGATAAAATAAGGATGTTGGGATATCAACCCGATGTGTACACATACACCCCAATCATCAATGGACTATGCAAAGCAGGACAAGCAAATGCGGGTTTTGAATTGCTCGAGAAAATGGAAGATTTGGGTTGTCAACCTGACGTTTTTAATTATAACACAATCATTGACAGCTTCTGTAAGGATGGGTTGCTATGCAAAGCCTTAGATGTGTTTTCCAGAATGAAGGGAAGAAAAGTTTCGCCAAATGTGGTCACCTATAGTTGCTTGATTCATGGACTGTGCATCTCAAGGCAACAGAATGAAGCTATGATGTTGTTGAATGAAATGATAGAAAAGAACGTCATGCCAAATGCATATACCTTCACTATACTGGTTGATGCTTATTGTAAGAAAGGAAATGTGCTGGAGGCCAAAGTTGTATTGAAAATGATGAGTCAAAGAGGGTTGCTTCCAGATGTGGTGACTTATAATAATTTGATTCGCGGTCTATGTATCTCGAACAAAGAGAATGAAGCTATGATGTTGTTGAATGAAATGATAGAAAAGAACATCATGCCGAATGCATATACCTTCAGCATACTGGTTGATGCTTTTTGTAAGAAAGGAAATGTGTTGGAGGCTAAAGTTGTAGTCAAAATGATGATTCAAAGAGGCCTACTTCCAGTTTCCATCACATACAATTCATTGATGAATGGGTATCGCATGCGGAACGAATTAGACAAGGCGCGGAGGGTATTTGATTCTATGGGTCGCACGGGATGCAAGCCTAATGTGTACAACTATTGCAATATGATTGATGGATATTGCAAAAATGAAAGGATAGAGGAAGCTGAGCAGTTATTTAATGATATGATTGAGAAGAATGTGTCTCCCGACACGTTTACATATAATACTCTCATGAATGGATATTGCCTTACAGGAAGGCTTGCAGATGCACAAGAACTTCTCAAGAAAATGTGCTGTCAAGGTTTCTCCCCGGATGTTGTGACGTATAGTATTTTGCTTATTAATCTGTGCAACCAAGGCTATCTTGACGAAGCATTGGCTCTATTTGAAGCAATGAAAAGTAACAGGTTGAAGCCCGATCTTCATATGTATAACGTTCTTATTGCTGGTTTGTTTGAAGCAGGGAGGGTTAATGAAGCAATGGAAATGTTTTCTACCCTCAGTGAAGGTGACTGTTTAAAGCCAACTACCCACACATATAACATAGTAATCAATGGACTTTGTAGGCAAGGTTTGGTAGATGACGCATACAATTTATTTAGAACAATGGAAAGGGTTAATTGTCCACCAAACTGCAGGTCTTATAACGTGATTATCCATGGATTTCTTCAGCATAAAGGTCCATTTGAAGCTGGGGATCTTATTCAAGAAATGTTGTCCAAGGGTTTCACAGCTGATACAACCACAATATCCTTGCTGATGGATTTAACGTCGAAAAATCAACTAAATCATCCAGTTGTCAGAAAGCTGCTTGGTGATTCTGGAATGGCTTGTGAGGAGGTTAGGCCGAAGGGTTTATCAGCAGAGAGAAACATCACCCCAGAAGCTTGTTAGAATTGTTGCTCGAAACACCGAGTTTGGATCTTCCTGGTAGTACATTGTGCATGGTTATGTCTTTCAGCTGACAGCATCTGTAGAAGGTTAAGCTTCCACTCCTTTTGCTGTTCTCGCTGCCTCTCTTTTTGTTAGTGTGTGTTTGTATTGTTCTACCAGCCCTTCTGGTTGCTTTGCATGCTTAGTGGCAAGAAAGTCTTTGGTTCTAAAGAGTTTTCCCCAATTGTGAACTTCCAGCACTAGGTCTAGCAGCTAATGCCTTTGTTGCCATGGAGATGCTGACAACAGCTCTGTTTCTATCGCACAAGTGCCTAGACCATTTGCAACAGTTCCAAGAGCTTTTTGCAGCAAGGCAGGCAGAACAGAAGGGGAAAAAGAAAGGGAAGAAAAAGGCTTCTTTCTCCATGATGTCATTTGTTTGCAGTTGGCTTTTTGGGATAGTACAAATGTTTGTTGCCAAAGTGTGTTCTTTATTGGATTGGATGAGAGGAAATTGTACCCAGAATTGCAATTTTTGGTTGGGACTTGTTTGGATTGCAGTGCAGTTGTAGTAATTTATCTAAAAGGGGCTTTTGGCACTGGTAAACGAACTATGGTGTAATGTCAAATCTTCCCACCCCAAATGCATCTGGGCAGAGAATGAAGAATTCAGCTTACTCTTTTAAGCGGCAACTGAAAGCTTACTATTGCCTAACAATATTGTCAATCATGCTTCATATTTTTTTGGATAAACTAAACAAATTGAATTTTCTTTTACCATCAAAATTTTAATAAACCGGGATAGTCTTGATATAGATAAGAAATATATAATCAATAGAATTTTTTTGGGTATAATTAATTGGATTTCAACGAAAACAAATCATCTTCATTCTGTACAGCGAAAAGCTCAAGTAACAATTTCAGCCCAAAGCTAGTTCATGTGTAAAGGAAATATACAACAGATGCTTTGTTTTCGGTGCAGTCATTTTTTTCACGCATTCAATGCAGTCATCTAATATCGTCATTTTGAGTAAACGATTCATATCAAAACAATGTCAATTGTCACTATGTGATATGGTGAACAAGAAAATGTGTGAATGTGGACAAAAAATCATTCAATAATTACTTTGACTAGTTTTCTGACCCGCACTTCGTAGCGGTAAAAAGCCAAAATCAATATGATAAAATACATCCATAAGATTTGCATATTGTCTTAATCATTACGAATTCTTTCATAGACTTTACGTAGTGTTCTAATAATTAAGGAAGAATTATGATATACATTTGTTTAATTGAAAACATAAGAAATAACCATCCCCATGTAATGTATTTGTAATTTCTAACTTTTAATCTTTCGCTATGTGTGGTCTAATAATAAAATCAAGTTATAGAAGTGTTACATTTGATTATAGTGCTATATAAAAGTTAACTGAACTTACGAAATTTTTGCGTAAGGAAAATTGATGACATAGTGAATGTTTTAGTTAACGATAAAGGGAATAACTTACCTTAGGAAACCTTTGTATTATACAAATTTATGAGTTAGTCAACCGCTTAATTGATAGTAAATGAATTTTCACATTTATATTATGGAGGAAGAATGTTAGTAAGAATAAATTACTTTAGAGAACCTTTGTACAATACAAATTTATGAGTTAGTCAACTGCTTAATTGATAGTAAATGAAATTTTCACATTCATATTATGGAGGACGAATATAATTATTTTTTAATTGATACATAATAAATCATTATCCCCAGTAGAAATAACTATTCCTCTATTAATTTTTACGTCATGCATTGATAACTTAAGATAGAACAATGGTACATAAATCCTTTGCAATTTTGGTCTAATAATAAAATCAAGTTATGAAAAGCCTCATTGGTTGCTATTATGTAAAGTTGACTAATATATGTAACCTTTGTGTAGTAAAAATTGTTGCTATTATGTAAAGTTGACTAATATATGTAACCTTTGTGTAGTAAAAATTGATGAGATTGTGAAATTTATAATAGTGTTACATAAATCTTTCATAATGTGTGTTTTAATAATAAAATCAACTTAGGAAGCAATAAAAAAAGCACAGAACAATGTTACATAAATTCTTTGCAATTTTGGTCTAATAATAACATCAAGTTATGAAAAGCGTCATTGGTTACTATTATGTAAAGTTGACTAATATACGGAACCTTTGTGTAATAAAAATTGATGAGATTGTAAAATTTATAATAATGCTACTTAAAATTTTCATAATGTGTTGTCTAATAATAAAATAAATAAAATCAAGTTAGGAAGCAATAACAAAAAGCTTGCGGTTTAAAAAAAAAACTTGCAATACAATTTGATGTATGGGATAGCTCCCCCCGCTGAACAGTAACTTTGGAACAAAAATTAATTGCTGCCCTACTTTTTCGTATGCAACAGTGTAGGTTGCTTGGCCTTTTAATTAATTGATTTGAATGATTTAGATTTTAGAATTTCAAGGCTAGGGTTTACAATTTGGGATTCAGAATAAGGATTGAGAATTGAAAATTTATGACTTAAAATAATACATTAGTTAATTGTTATCTTATGTTATATAATCATATTACACTAATTGAGCCAACACGATTATCCATATGTGATATTCATCGACATCGGCACATCGCAGGGCAAATACTGCAGAAGAATTTGTGGTGCCCGCTCCAAAAAAACAAAATAAAACAAACCCTTCTCCACTTTCCCATACAATTCGAGCCTCTTCATCTCAGCCGTCAGCATCTGCAGCTCCGCCGCCGGTACTAAGTAAGAGCAAAGCCGCTCTCCATCTCTCCCCTTACCTGCCACGGCCACTTCCCAGTTCCTACGAAGGCCAAGAAACTTCATACATTGTTCTGATTTGGGGTTTATTCCTGTTCTTGGTGCTATTCAGGTTGCAATTCCAAGTTCGCATCTTTCTTGTTGGTTGCTTCTGAAAATTGATTTGGACAACAGCTGGGTTCCGTTCCTTGATTGGATGCTGGACGTTTCTCTCTGTTGCTAGTAGGCATGAGGAACACGATGATCCTCAACAGCAGCATCAGCCATCGAAACTGGCCCAGGTTTCAGCGGCCAAGAACAGCCTGTACGACTGATTTTGCTTGTTCTTCTGCTTTTCTGGCTTTGACTTACTCATCTTGCTCTGGGTGGAATCCAACTACTCCTGGTACGTCAAATTCTGCTACTTTCATAAACGTTGATGATGCTTTGGCTTCTTTTGAATTGATGGTCTGCATGAATCCCAAGCCTTCTACTGCGAGATTTGGTCAGGTATTGTCCTATCTTCTGAAAATGAACGTCCCCCATGCTGCCTTCTCTGTATCTAGATCAATGGAATTGGCTGGAATTCCACACAATGAGTACACACTCAACATGTTGATTCATTGCTTGTGTAAATTAGGCCGTGCGGATGTTGGCTTTTCAGTTTTGGGTAAAGCTTTTAAACTGGGAGTTCAACCTGATGTTGTCACCTTCGGTACACTGACTAATGGGCTCTCTAAAGATGGAAAACTTGCTCGGGCTGTGAAGTTGCTTGATAAAATAAGGATGTTGGGATATCAACCCGATGTGTACACATACACCCCAATCATCAATGGACTATGCAAAGCAGGACAAGCAAATGCGGGTTTTGAATTGCTCGAGAAAATGGAAGATTTGGGTTGTCAACCTGACGTTTCTAATTATAGCACAATCATTGACAGCTTCTGTAAGGAAGGGTTGCTATGCAAAGCCTTAGATGTGTTTTCCAGAATGAAGGGAAGAAAAGTTTCGCCAAATGTGGTCACTTATAGCTGCTTGATTCATGGACTGTGCATCTCAAGGCAACATAATGAAGCTATGATGTTGTTGAATGAAATGATAGAAAAGAACGTCATGCCTAACGTTTATACCTTCAACATACTGGTCGACGCTTTTTGTAAGATGGGAAATCTGATGAAAGCTAAAGTTGTAGTCAAAATGATGAATCGAAGAGGTATGCTTCCAGATGTTGTGACTTATAATTGCTTCATTCATGGTCTATGTATTTCAGGCCAAGAGAATAAAGCTATGAAGCTGTTGGATGAAATGATAGAAAAGAACATCATGCCGAATGCATATACCGTCAGCATACTGGTTGATGCTTTTTGTAAGAAAGGAAATGTGTTGGATGCTAAAGCTGTAGTCAAAATGATGATTCAAAGAGGCCTGCTTCCAGTTTCCATCACATACAATTCATTGATGAATGGGTATCGCATGCGGAACGAATTAGACAAGGCGCGGAGGGTATTTGATTCTATGGGCCGCACGGGATGCAAGCCTAATGTTTACAATTATTGCATTATGATTGATGGATATTGCAAAAATGAAAGGATAGAGGAAGCCGAGCAGTTATTTAATGATATGATTGAGAAGAATGTGTCTCCCGACACGTTTACATATAATACTCTCATGAATGGATATTGCCTTACAGGAAGGCTTGAAGATGCACGAGAGCTTCTCAAGAAAATGTGCTGTCAAGGTTTCTCCCCGGATGTTGTGACGTATAGTATTTTGCTTATTAATTTGTGCAACCAAGGCTATCTTGACGAAGCATTGGCTCTATTTGAAGCAATGAAAAGTAAAAGGTTGAAGCCCGATGTTCATATGTATAACTTCTTTATTGCTGGTTTGTTTGAAGCAGGGAGGGTTAATAAAGCAAGGGAGATGTTTTCTACCCTCATTAAAGATGAGTGCTTACAGCCAAATACCCACACATATAACGTAGTAATCAATGGACTTTGTACGCAAGGTTTGGTAAATGAAGCATACAATTTGTTTAGAACAATGGAAGAGGTTAGTTGTCCACCAAATAGCTGGTCTTATAACTTCATTATCCATGGATTTCTTCGGCATAAAGATCCACTTGAAGCTGGGGATCTTATCCAAGAAATGTGGTCCAAGGGTTTCGCAGCTGATACAACCACACTATCCTTGCTGATGGATTTGACGTCGAAAAATCAGCTGAATCATGCACTCGTCAGAAAGCTGCTTGGTGATTCTGGAATGGCTAGTAAGTAGGTTAGGCCGAAAGGTTTATCAGCAGAGAGAAACATCATCCCAGAAGCTTGTTAGAATTGTTGCTCAAAACACCAAGTTTGGATCTTCCTGCTAGTACATTTTTCATGGTTATGTCTTTCCGCTGGCAGCATCTGTGGAATGTATGAGCTCTGGTCCTTTGTCGTTCTCATATCCTCTCTTTTTGTTATTGTGTCTTTGTACTGTTCTACTAACCCTTCTGATTGCTTTGCATGCTTAGTGGCAAGAAGGTACTCTTTGGTTGTAGAGAGCTTTTTTGGGATGAGGCCGAAGGGTTTATCAGCAGAGACAAACATCACCCCAAAATGTTGCTAAAATTGTTGCTCGAAACACCAGTTTGGCTCTTCCTGCTAGTACATTTTGCATGGTTATGTCTTTCTGCTGGCAACATCTGTGGAACGTATGAGCTCTGATCCTCTGTGGTTCTCATATCCTCTCTTTTTGTTAGTGTGTCTTCGTACTGTTCTACTAACCCTTCTGATTGCTTTGCATGCTTAGTGGCAAGAAAGTACTCTTTGGTTCTTAAGAGTTTTTTCCCAATTGTGGACTTACAGTACTGGATTCAGCAGCTATGCCTTTGTTGCCTTGGAGATGCTGACATTTGGGGTAAACATCAGTTTTTCTATTACAAAAGTTCCCAGAACATTTGAGATAGGTATTGCTGCCAAAGGCAACAAAACAAAGGGCTTTTTGCAACTGGGAAGATCTTGTTTAGCAGTAAGGCAGGCAGAAGGGGGAAAGAAGGAAAAAACAATCATCTTTGTTTAGTCAAATATTTGCCTTCTGGTAAGTTATCATCTAAAGAAGGCGATTGTCTTGTTCAGAAACTAACAAAGAAGATGAAAACTTGGAGAGCTAAGAAGCTATCCTATGCTGGGAGACTACAGCTGGTGGCTTCAGTGTTCATGGGCATCATACAGTACTGGATGCAGATCTTCTTGTTGCCTAAGAAGGTGATAAAGAGACAATATAGAGTTTGCTCCAGCTTTTTATGGCATGGAGATGGTGAAGGAAAGGCCATAGTTGCTTGGGAGAGAGTTACCAAACCTAAAAAGGAAGGTGGACTAGGAAATAAAGATTTGATATCGTGGAACATTGCATGTGTGGGGCGAATGCTTTGGTTGTTTTTAATGGAGTCCGCGACTATCTGGGTGGCCTGTATGAAGACTTACAGATGTGGGGATGGAACTATTTCCTCTTTGAAGCTCAATTCTAACAGTTCTTGGGTGTGGCGGAGGATTCTGAAACTCAGAGATTCTATAGGAACTAAGCTAAGCAAACAGGGAACAGAGGTGTTTTGGGACAGAACTCCTATGCCTGAATACTCTGTAAGTACAGTATGGAACTCCATAAGAGTGCAAGAGAGCCATGTGAGATGCATCAATTGATTTGGAATCGATTCTGCCCTCCTAGGTTCAGTATTGTTGCATGGTTGGTAATGCCGAATAGTGTATAGTGACAAAGGACAAACTGTGACAGTGGGGTAAATTGCTTGATCCTAAGTGTCTGTTATGTCCCGAGGCTGTTGAAACTAGAGAACATCTATTCTTCTCTTGTTCATTTGCTAAAGGTTTGGTTCAAGGCCTGGGGCTTGCGCAGCTGTTTTGTCGATCCTCTTGGGATTCTACAGTTACTGCTGCAATTGAAGCTTCTACAAAGCAGTCTGCTCATGGTCGAGTTGCTGGGCTTCTGTGATGTGTTCTTGTGACTGCCATCTGGAAGGAGCGCTGTAATCGGATTCATGGAGAGATGCACTGTGACATGGCACTGCTTGCACGTAAGATTAAGCGAGATCTTCAGTTTTTGGCACTCTCTAATGAGCAATTGCAGGAGGAGCTGGCTTTTTTGCACTTAGATGGAGAGTAGACAAATAGCCATACAGTAAAGTAGAATGGTGAGATGTAGAAAAGTTTGTGTGTACATAGAGGCATGCCTCTATTCTCGTTGTATCAGTTTGCAAATTTGGCATTTTCTTTAACCCAAGGATCTGATTCAACGGGGAAAAATTGCCTTCTTTCCTCACTATTCTTACGAATAAAGAAATTGACCTAGCGATAATGTGAAGATGTAAACTACACAGGATATTGCATAAACTACACCGACCGAGAGCTTTTTCGTGATTACACTTGTGTAAGAAGTAATTGAGGTTGTAACAATGAATGCATATACAAAAGGCTATGTGATACATGTATTCCAAACTCTTTCAACACACACCCTCACCTTACACCAGGAATTCTTCCTTCATACAGACGATGAAAAGGGAACAAACGAAAAAGAATGATGTGGATGGTTTACAGGACCAAAAAATTTCACCGAACCAAAGTTCATACATTAATGTCCAACCGTTTCGACCTCGTACTGCTGCTGATTTCTTGAGAACCCAATGAGGGAAACCTTGGGAAGTTGTAGTTCTCCATTACTGAAACCGGCTGCTGAGGATAAAGCGTGGGAGGCGGCGTGAGATTTCGCTGTGCAGGCAGGGGAGGTAGACTGTTGTATTTGTAAGGATCGCCACCCAGACTGCAAGAGATGGTCACCAAAAAGCCATTGAGACCACGGGATGATAACAAAAAAATATGTATTATGAACTCATTGTACTGAAGAAGGATGTCAGGCCGGGCCAAGCAAAAAAATTCGCAATCTCCAGTGTCAACCCCTTCAGAGAGTGAAATACACAAATGTTCTAGCTGGAGTTTCGGAACAGTTTTACCTCGTGCTCTTGTAAAACTGGTTTTCCTCAGTTATATCTTCGTCAAGACGTTGCTGAGACCTTTGAGCTGGAGAAGCTGACCATGGACTAGGACTGCTGACCAACTCATCTGAGAAATATCTTCTCCGGATTAACTGAAATTAATTGGGCAGTTGGCTAATGTCAACTATATGAAGGGAACAGGAAATGCAGGAGGGAGAGAAATGACAGCGAAGATGCATTACTAACCAAACGGAAAAACTTGATCACAGCTTCCTTGTCATATCTTGCCTCTTTGGCAGCCTGTTCAAATTTAACATACAGATCGTTATTTGGATTCCAGCTTATTGTAAAAAGGATTTGAATGTGATTGATTAACGGTTTTTCAATTTGAATGGCATAAAAACCTCCCAGTGCCCTTCCTTGATCTATGTAAAACAGTTAGACCACATTCTGCCCTGAAAATCTTAAGAGTTGCATACAGCAAGCCTAAGGGAGAACAAAATGTTGAGTTCACCTTGTGTCAAAAAAATCCAAGGCAGATGGACAAAAAAACTTACAGCAAGAAGTCCTGTACTTCCCGGGAAGCTGTCGGTCAATGGAAGTTCATCGCTGGTCGGAAGCAGTCCTTGCTTCTCAACCCAATGGCGAGCAGCATCAACCAGGTTGCTACTGCTTCCTCTTGTGCCTTCCTTCGCTGCCACATCAGCTTTATTGCCAATAACAATGTAGGGTACAGGGAGACCGCCAGGACCCCCAGAACCCAAAGGGGCAGAGAAGGTTCCAGTTGCTGCAATTTCTGAAGCCCAGTGTAGCAAGCTTGTTTTTGTCCTTCTCTGTGACAGATCATGAACAAATATAACTCCTGGAGAAAGAAAAAACACAATTGAAACCATCATCAGGAGTAAACGATGGAATCAGGCTAGCTAAGCAAGGGAGAGAGAGAGAGAGAATTGGGCTAGCTAAACCAGCTACCTTAGTCCAGAACAGGAGAAATCTAAAATCACAAGACTTCAATTACAACTAAGCTTCTGATGACTAGATGATCGAATCACTAACTTCCATAGGACACACATTCTAAGTTCTCACAGAAGATGTAATCTTTTATGAAATCATTCCAAAGCTGATGAAAATAGTAGCTGCATAGCTGAGTCTGTGCTCACCATTAATTTGGGAATAGAAAAGAGACCTACAATCTTTGTAGCGCTCGTGTCCTGACACATCCCAAAGCTCCACGAAGAAATCTCTCTCACCATCACCTTTCATGCTGCTGGAAGAGCTGCCACTACTACCATAAGTAATGTGCTGCAGAGCAGTAACAGTAATGATCTCGGTGAATTAGTACAATGTTGAAACTCGAAAGTTACAAAACAAAATTAGCAACAAAAATTGTGAAAAGATAAATATTCTCATGGTACCTTGACATCAACATTGCATCCAACTGTTTGAGGAGGGCGGCCAGAGGAAGAGCCTTTGACCATCAGATTCACAAGAGAAGTTTTCCCCACACCTATGGAGGTTAACACTTAACATGTTAAGAGATTGATTTACAAGACAAGAAATGATGCCACAAAACAGAGCAACCCATGCCCAAATTTCAACAACATAGGAAGGTTTTAACGTAAAATCGAGATTCAGCAATCTCACCCATATACATTTTATTTATGTACATTCTCCAACTGAATTTGACTCTTAGACCTACTCTAGCATTCCAAGTATCATTAGTTAGATCCAAATCTCACGCCTAGAATATTCCCATTAAGCATTGACTAAAAAAGCCACCGGATTTGAATTGGTAAGCCCTCATTCCAGTACAACTCGTCAATTGAATCCTTTCAACCTCTATCAATGACAGAAGTACAAGTAAGAATCTTCAACCATATTACAAACACCCAAAAGACCTCAATTCATAAATGAACAAGTATCCAAGAGATCATCCATGATTCTTGTTTCCAAGGCAACTGTTACTTCTAGTTAACTATGGGTTTATTTCCATGATGAATGAATAGCCTCATCTCATCCATGATTACTATAAACAATCAAAACATTACCAAAGTGAACTAAGATAAAAGGCTAAAGCAATTAATGCACAAGCTTTTACCAAAGAAAGACTAGATATTTACCCGAATCACCAACAACAAGAACACGAACCAGACCACATGGCGGCCCGCCATTAAGCTCCTTGCTCTCCCTTTCACGATCCCTCCAAAACATTGTTCCCTCCTTCTCGGAAACTCCCAAAGCAAGGGAAGCAAAAATTCACCTCGAATCTGAACCAGCAAAACTCGAAACTCGACTCAGTCCTTCACTACAACACCAATCAAGTCCCATCGAACACACTCAATCCCGACGACAAAATGAAGACTCTCCAAATGGGTATCGCCGAATTCAACCCATCAACCATCTCACCTCCGAATTCAACCCAAGATCTAAGCTCATCTTGCAACTACCAGGAAAATTCTCCTCCAGAGTAATAAAAAGTAAAACTAACAATACCCTGCTTCAACTTCCCCCCCAAAATAATTCAGCTGAAGTACGGAACGGTAAATAGATCCGGGGGACTCAATTCTCCTTCAAGGGCAATCTTCAAACGCGGGAAACAGAACCGGGAATCTCTCTAAAATCGGTTATGCGGGGATCTGCAAGCGATGTACTATGACTGGAACCAACCTCTATAAATTCTGCGTTTTAGTTACCGGAAAATTTCCCGTCGAGAGGGCAAACCAAATCGAAGGGACGGAAGCTGCGCAAAGGCCGATTTGAAGTATAGAAATGGTGCGGAAAGAGGCAAAGCTTTTGGGATCGCGGGTTGGGGAAATTGGAACGGAGGTGAGAAGTGAGAACACGCGCGGAGGAGCGCGTTTTTAATCAAGCACGCTCTGGTGAAATGGGGCGGTGGGCTAGGGACGGGAGGATCCAGAATTATGGATCCGCTCGAGAAAGGGTTGTAAGGTATGGGCTAATCCGGGTCCCATCAGGCCCAAGCCCAAATCTCTTTCCATTTTAATTTACAAAGGAACAAATATTGAAATTGAAGTAAGAAAAAACTCATTGAGTCGAATGTCTTTTAGAAGAGCTCCACCTCAGATCAACAGTCATCTCTCCCACCAATCATAGTATCACTAGTTACGAGTTAACTTATAATTTGAAAGCCAAATGAAATTCTTTTTTTTATATATAAGTTGTATTTTCTATTTCGTCTCAGCTAGAAGAAAGGATACCTTATCAGTTATCACCATAACAAAAGGATTTATTCATATCCATAAATAGATATCCATAAATAGATAGAGAAGTAGTATCATAGCAATATATTGATCATTTTGTTACATTACATATATGTACATACAAGCTTCTACATGTACTACATCATTGTACTATATCATAAAATATCAGCCAATAAAGTAGTGACTGACAGTCCATATCGTTCTAGTCACTCTACCAGTATACATAGTCCACACTTCTCCTCTTAAAAAAACTCTACGTTTTTCACCTACATCCTACTCAACACGAAGACGGTTTTTCTCCATGTTCGGAGAGAGGAAAATAGGAGGCGGTGGGCAGTGACGATAGCAGAAAAAAAGGAGGTTTTTTGTATAACATGCCAAACATTATCGGTCGCTCAACCTCCCATGAGATGGGAGGACAAACAAAGCATATCATAAGCTTGATCATGGTTCCTTCACACAAAAAAAGAGGAGGTTGAGGTGTTGACTAATCGAAAACACAATCGTGTTTTTCGGGGGGGGGGGGGGGGGATGCTTCATCGATCATACGACGAGGGTACATTTATGGTGCTATATGGTAGGAAGATCGATTAAGTGGACGAAGGAGATGATGATGAAGAAGGGTAGGGTTTAGTTTGAGTAGTAGTAGTGTAATAATAGGCATGTTGTTGGATGGAAGAAGGGGATTCGTGACCGTGAACTCCTTCGTACGTTGTGACCACATACCTCGAGTCCTCCCTATCTCTCTCGACTCTCTTCTTCACGTTGCATCCCACGCTTGAACACTTGTAGTAGTGCCTGCAAACACAATCAACATTAGTTAAAAGGCTTATGAACTAATGTGCATTTTCGAATCACATTTCTTAACTAAGGTCGAATCCTGAAAAACAAAGAGAAAGTAGGGGACCTATATGTACAGTTCTGATAATGCTACATGATTGGACAATTTTTGTGATTGATGGTATTGTCGAGGAGCTATATATATCCACTTGTGTTTAGAGGGAAAGAAAGAAACGATGGTTAATAATATTTTTAGTCCCCGTACCATATTGTTTTAACAATTACCTCCCTGAGTTGTATAAGCTTGCAAGCAAGTAATTGCACTATGTTGAAAGTTTGGTCAAAATCAGTTAGTGTACCGACCCATGTTTAGTAAACAGTTACTTAGTTGATGGTTTCACATGCCATTAAGTTTCAATTTGAAGGATGCATAAGAGGATATGGGTCATGGGAGATCAAGAGTCGAATAATTCAAGGGAGAAACGTGACGTACGTGCGAGTAATCTTAAGAACACGTACTTGTAATAAGCATGTCCGAAATTTTGTCCACGATTGTAATAAGTAGGACTGACTAAACTATAAATTTTTAATGCGTTATGAACGATCCCACATGCCATGTATGTTAAAAGCTCATGTGTTCATTCCTTCACATGATTGTTCAAATTAACATACATGACATGTGAGGAATAAATAAATAAAAACATTCTTACTTATTAAGCATGTCCAAATTCTGTTGAAAACCCTAAGTAGGCTTAAGTTGTGCTCAGGGGTGGGCGTTCGTTCGGTTCGGTTTGAACCAAACCGAACTGGTACATGCTGAATTTCCAAAATTACATACATCCCAACCGAATCCGATAAAACCGAACCGCATGCCCACCCCTAATTGTGCTTAATAAACACAATATCGACGACCCACATGTCATGTATATTAAAAACTTATGTTTCACTCCTCAATAAAACATTATTGAGGAATATATAGTCACATAAAATAGCATAGGGACCAAGAATTAATGTCATTATTGACCCCAAAGTATATGAAATTGAACACTTCTGAAATAGACAAAACTCCAAGCATACATCCATGTCGACTTGAGTAGGGAAACCAAGTGGGGTTATAAACGAAAGCAAGGTATAGAATGTTAAGCATATATATAAATCATATACTTAAGGGGGGAAAAAACAGTGTGCCAACCCACTTTTGTTTAGTGGATTGCTATCAATACCTCTCCATTGAAAGAACTATTTAATTTCCAACGAGAATCATGAGTTCAACTTTGCATCTTTGTTATAGGTGATGGAAGAAAAACAAACTAGATAGATAGTAATTAGATACTAATTAGAATTGAATTAGGTAGGGTAATTAAGTACCTGGGATTAGGGGTGTTCTTGACAGATTTCTTGCCGTACTTCCTCCACTTGTAGCCATCATCCATCACATCCAGCTCTGACCTGGTCCTGAATGCAACTCTATTGTGCGCCACTTCTGATTCCTTGTTCATTTTCTGCTTTCCATTACTGATTCTTCTGCTGATTTCATGTTGGTCTCCATCATCAATATTCCTGTGTTAACAAATCAAATTTTGATCCCAATCTCAGTTAGAAGAAGAAGAAGAGTAAAGCATTGCACTTTGAATGATCGCGGTTACAGAGAAAGGCAAGATGATATACATGGAATCCGAAACAAGAGTAAAACATTCTTGGACAAACGGTTGAAAGCACACCGAGTTTGAGAAATACAACAAAGGAAAGCAAAATATAGAGTGAAAAAAAACTTAGCACTTGAACCAAACATAGTTCGACCAGAATCCCTCTTACTTCCAACCAAACAGATTGACAACAAGGTCAGAATCAGCTCGTCGCGTACGATCACAACCAAACATAGAGTAGTAAAAGAAATTGTCTTGTTGTCCAAGATGAAATACCGTACTATATTCATTTGCACCTTCTAGAGTACAAATGTCTGCAAAGGTCAATATTTTTTTTGTAACATCAAACTTGAAACTCGAGTAACGAAACTCAACATTAAGGATTGTACGAACTCTTTGAGGTTGTTGGTCCAAAGCGATAATGATCTGGAAAACTCTACTCCGGAGTTTTCGAAATCCAGAAAAACCAATAAATAAAATTTTTCATTTTCAAATATGAACCGAGAGGTGATTAAGAGATATGGACGAAATCCCAATTTTTGAAGTTTCCTTTTTTGCCCCTCTCATTCATGACCCATAGTACTATATAAATCAATCACTTGTATGAAAATGAAGTGACCAAAGTGACACTGAATAAAGAACAGACATAATTTTGAGCAACTTGCATGCCCAAATTGCTGTACGTATAAACAGACAAAACAAGTCTTTTTATTCATTAATAACAACAACCCAAATAAGATCAGTTTCAGTATGTACCCGACAGAGTTCCAAGAGCCGCCATCGCCGCCGGACCCGATCTGGACCGGAGAGTCGGTAGTAGTAGTGCCGGCGAAGCTGTGGTGGGGATCAGGTGAGTAATAATCATCCATGTAATTGCTATTATGATCATCATGATTATCGCGTGCTTCCTCCGGGAACAGGTAATCGGAGAAGTGGAACTCCGGGACGGCGGCGGGACCCGCGAATTGCGGGAAGGACGGCGGCGGCGGAGAGTAATTATCGTCGGCGGGGTAGTTAGGGTTAGGGTTTTGATTGTACGGGAAGAAGTTCATTTCGGGAGAGGAAGAAAGAGAAACAGTAACTAAACTCAGCTCAGCTCAGCTTTACTCTTTCAAACAAAAAAACAAAAATTATTGGATCGAAATAAAAGAAGAAGGTTTGTCTATGGCTGCCGATATTTATATAAATAATTAACCCTTTTTTTTGTTGTTTTTAAGCTGAAAATGAGGTGCAGCTTCATGGACAGTTTCGTATCGTGGGGAGGGAGATGCAGTGAAGCTTCCCGCTGTGGTGCCACGTGGCGCGCGGGAGTGGACAAAAGGTGACGTCATGGTGGTGAGGTCAGCCCCACGTAGCATTGTTTCGAGCAAGGGATATTGGAATCTACTTGGGCGACACGCGACGATGAATGTCCTTATCATCGGTTTACAAAACCGTACGGTAATTGTGGTTCGATCAGAAAAATTCGGTTTATAGAAATGCATGTTTACAGGCAGTTTTGCGAAACGAAATGAAAAGGGTTGAATTATAGTTGAATCGCAATTTATGTGAGTTTGAGATCAAACTGGTAAGAACATCAAAGAATTCAGTTGCCGAACAATTTTCGATTTGTTTATCTATTAACCTAATCTTTGTTCTAAGTACCATCATTACTCAGTCACTTGAATCCTGTTCATCCATAATCTCAGTGCGTAGAGGATCTTTCCTCCCAACTTCCACCTCCAAAAAGTTGAGGTTCACAAGCTAGCCCTCATTTCACTTCACTTCACTATGGCTGACCTCTCCTTGAAATACATGAGATCATAATATTGTCACATCATATGTCTATGCCCGGTAGTATCCTCCGACACGATATTTGAGATTGTATTATTCTGATATGATCGAGATTATATTTTTAATTATAAAAAAATCTATATTATTCTTATTAAAGAGAATTAAAAAATATAGTTGTTAAACCATTTGCAAATTATTTTTTATGAACCTAATCTTTGTTCGAATTACCATCATTACTCACTTGACTCCTGTTTATCATAATCTCAGTGCATATAGAGGATCTTTCCTCCCAACTTCCACACCTCCAAAAAGTTGAGAGTTCTCAAGTCCTCATTTCACTTCATTATGGTTGACTTCCCTTCCCCATAATTGAGATGTCTCAAGGGCCTATTCGGCTCGCCCGAAGACGCACTTTTCTAACTAAAAAAAGGGGGTCCTCAGGTTATGTAACCAATTCATCAATGAAAAGAAGCTCTGCCCATCTGCAACTGCAATTGTCGTGACTGAATCTCCTTAGGTTGATCTATGCAAGTGTAACTTCTTATAATAAGATATACTCGATCTCTCTATATACTCTATAGAGCGGCCGGTCCGAGAGACTCAAGATATAAGTCAGTGTCATCCAGTTCGACACCTAAACTGGGGGTTGCTCAGACACCTGCGCGGTAGGTGGGATATTCAAGGGCTGAGTGCATTTGTCTCTCTGAAATTGGCACTGCAACCGTTGGCGTTGGAGAAGATTCATGTATCCTTGCAGTGGAGGTGGTTCCAAAAGAAGAGACGAAAGTTCTAATAATGATAATGTCACATCATACCTTTGTGCCTAACAGAATTCTCCGTCCGATATTTGAGATTATATAAATCAATTTCACTTATATACATCGATAGTCTGGTAAATAAAACGACGCATTGCGATCAGTTACGTATGTAATTGTGAATTTCGCCCCTCCATCGCATCAATTCGCCTAACCCGGCTTTCATAATTTTCACCAATGTTGTTGACTTTAAGTGGCCACTGCCCACTGCTGCATCATGGAAGCTTCTTCCTCTTCAATCCGTTTTTGGCTTCTTTGGTTTTCCTCACCCCTTTCCTTAATATGTGAATTGTGGCTCCCAACCAAACTGCCCAAACA
Organism: Linum tenue; assembly: GCA_946122785.1. Lineage (NCBI taxonomy): Eukaryota > Viridiplantae > Streptophyta > Magnoliopsida > Malpighiales > Linaceae > Linum > Linum tenue. The sequence continues at coordinate 46,655,782 of CAMGYJ010000010.1, forward strand.
GCTGCAGATATGTTCAATGATAGTAACATTTAATCAATGGTCAACGCTCAACACCACACTTTAACTGATACTGACGTGACGATAAATTCAATCCGATTCTTAAGACTAGTACCTTTTCGGAGAGTAGATGTTAGTACGTGTTTATACATTTTCATCTATTAAATTTACTATAAGAAGTAGTGCATTTTCAACCAGATAGTACAATTCCAGGAAGCTGATCTCTCTCTCGATGGTGCGGGAATGTTAATTAGTGGGCCAATTTTGACAGTTAGTAATTGTTGGGCGTGTGACTCGGGCCTGGCCGCGTCAAGGAACGGACGCAACTGGATGGACTCCGACATAGCAGCGCGAAGACCCCGAGCGCGACACCTCATCGTAGTCAACTACGTCCTGGCGCGAAGAGTTTGTGCGCGATGTGAGTTACAGGCGCCGAGGAAGAGCGTAGCGCAGGCAAAGCCAAGAGAGGAGGGAGGCGTAGCTTTCCTCCCCAGGAAGTGGTCACATCAAGGCCAGTGGCAAATCTCTGACACGTCCTAGGTAGGGTGATGGCCTGGACAGGGTCTAAAATCCTTAGCATGTACCAGTGGTCACATCATTGTATCCCAATTGTCACATCTTGTATCCCCACTTGGGTCAACCACTCACCCACCACAACGAAGCCTATAAATACGGCATTTACTACGGTGGGTGAGGGGATCGCATTTTTCACCATTCTCTCTCTATAACAATTACTTCTCTTTCTAAAAGTTTGGACTCCGGTCCTCGCTCAACTCTCTAATTCCTCTCTCCCCGATCGAACTTGACGCTCGCGTTTCTTCTTGACCCAAACTCTCATTCGAACCTCACTCCTACACTCAGTTAGGTTCAAACAATTGGCGCCCACCGTGGGGCAAAGGAGAAACGCTAAAGAAAATCCCCCGATGGCAGAGCGCAACCACGACCAGCCTGACCAAGCAACACCAGTCAAGGCAATGACCGACCCGAGGATGTTCGCGGAAGCCAGCAACCTCAGCGCCGTGCTCATTGAAGAAGAAGAGCCCGAACTGACGGCAAAAGAAATGAGGGATCTAGTGAGAAAGCAGAACGACGTCATAGCCGACATGCAGAAACAAATGAGCCAAGTTATCGCGCTCATGATGAGCAGGGATAGCGCGGCAGCGACTGGTGCGGTGGCGGACGCGCCTCGACAAACCTTGGCGGTAGCGCCACAACAGGCTTTGGGAGAAACGTCGGGCACAGCCCAGCCACCCCAACACGGGGCGACGGAACTCCCCGCGTGCGAAGCGCCGGGGATCGAGCCACCAGAGCGGGCGGACCTCAGCTTCTTAGAGCAACATCTGTCTCCGCAGTACCGACCCAACCCGGCAAAAAGAGTCCTTCACCAGCCGCTGAGCGCGCAGATAATGGCGGAGAACCTAACAGGAGCGACGCCCGCCCTCCCGACATACAACGGCACGACCGACCCGGAAGACCATGTAAGCACCTTTTGCCTGCGCATGCAACTCCAGACCAATTCCAACGCCGCGCTATGCAGAACCTTCCCGTCGACATTCACCGGCATATGCCTCGACTGGTACAACCGCCTCCCAAATGGAATCATCCACTCATTCGAGGAGTTCATACTCCTGTTCACAACGAAGTTTGCGTCCCAGAAACGGCGCCCGCTTCACCTCAAGGCCCTGATAGATATCAGGCAAAAGGATGGAGAAAACCTGAGAACTTTCTATGCCCGATGGTCCAGGATAGCAATGGCCGTCCGCGACCTCACCCCCGAAACAGCCGCCCATCACCTCATGGAGGCCACCAACAATATGGAGCTTAAGCGGGCGTTGGCCAAGAGACCCGTCACGCTATCGACAGAGTTGGAGATGAAGATCGAAAAGGCGATCACGTTGGAAGAAACCTTGGGGGCAGGGTCCGTCAGGCGCTTTGAGCCGGCGAAAATGCCACGAGAAGAACAGGCGCGTCGTCAGCCTCCAGCCGTGATCCCACGAGACCACTTGCTACAGATGCACAGTGGCCCGAAGCGCGCCCCTCCTCCCCCACCGGAGCAGGCGCAACGCGGCCGATCGCCGGACAGGCGCGCGCATAACGCCTACACTCCCCTTAATGACTCAATGAGGAATGTGTTCCATGTCCTTCGCGAGAAGGGTTACAAGATCAACTGGCCTGCCCCGTTGAAATCCCAACCCTACATGCGCGATCCACATAGGCATTGTGAATTCCACAGAGCAACGGGGCACCGAACAGAAGAGTGCCGGGACCTGAGGTACGAAATAGAGGGCCTCATACAGCGAGGGCTGCTGACCGAGTTTGTTCACGTGAAAAAAGAACAGGTTGAGCACCCACAGCACCCGCCGCCGCCACCGCCCCAAGCTGAATATAACGATGACACGGGCGCATATGTAGTGCGCAAGGAAATTGGGGTGGTGACGGTCGAAGGAGACCGCCCCCAGAAGAAAACCAAACGGGAGCGCGCGATGGAGTGCGCGACCACCGACGCGCCGTCAAGGTTCAACCTGAGCTTCGACGACGCGGAATTCCCACAAGGAACCCCATCAGAGGAGCCGCTCATTATCACCGCGCTAATCTCCGCCTGCAAGACCCACCGCCTCCTGGTAGACGGAGGTAGCGCGGCTGACATCCTCTTCCAGAGTACCATTGACAAAATGGACATCGACCGGCGCCTAATCAGGCGCGCGCATGGCAACCTAGTGGGCTTCTCCGGGACTAAAGTCCCGGTCATTGGAGTGGTCACCCTCCCTGTGGTGGTCGGCGACCAGGAGCCTCGCGCCTCAAAACAGGTAGAGTTCACGATTGTCGATTGCGAATCGGCGCACAACGGCATTCTAGGCCGGCCATTCCTTGCGAAGTTCCTGGCTCTCCCATCAACCTGCCACCAGAAACTCAAGTTCCCGACACAGAGAGGAGTGGGAGAAGCCCGGGGAACGACGTGGGAAGATCGCGTCGTGACTCGACAAACCAACATCGTCGACACAAGGGCGGAAGAACCCCGGCCGGAGTCGATGGATTCCGATTTTGAGGTCGCGCTAGATCCAGCTGAGCCGACCAGGAAGATACGCATTTCCACTCACGTCAGCAGTGACACAATCGAGCCGCTCGTGGCACTGCTGAAGGAGTACAAGGAACTGTTCGCGTGGTGCACGGAAGACATGCCAGGAGTGCCCAGGGAGGTAGCCCAACATAGCCTTGCAGTGCCAGCCAACGCAGAGCCAAGGCAACAGGGGCGGAGGTCCTTCACGGGCGATAAGCTAAAGGCGATAGAAGAGGAGGTGACGCGCCTACTGGCAGCCGGGCTAATCCGACCCGTGAAATATCCAAAGTGGTTGGCAAATGTGGTATTGGTCAAGAAGTCATCAGGGGCCTGGCGGATGTGCGTCGACTACACCACGATCAACAGAGTGTGCCCAGGAGACCCTTATCCACTGCCGCGCATCGACCAACTGATCGACGCAACCGCAGATCACGAGACGTTATCCTTCCTCGACATGTTCTCCGGGTACCACCAGATCCCCATGTCAGTGGAAGACGAAGAAAAGACGTCGTTCATGACACCGTTTGGAAACTTCTGCTTTGTGGGGATGCCGTTCGGGTTAAAGAACGCGGGCGCGACGTATCAGAGAATGATTGACACGGTCTTCTCGCGACAGATCGGGCGGAACATCGAGGCATATGTAGACGACCTCATCGTCAAAACGAAAGCGGGCAAGTCGCACCTGCAGGACCTGCGCGAGACTTTCGAAGCTCTCCGCCAACACAGCCTTCGCCTCAACCCACTCAAGTGTGTTTTCGGAGCGGAAGCGGGGAAGTTCCTCGGGTTCATGATAACCAAGCGCGGCATAGAGGTCGACCCAAAGCAAATCACCGCAGTCCAACAGCTGCGGGCGCCCCGGAATGCGCTGGAAATCCAGTCCCTAAATGGCAAAATAGCGGCGCTGGGGAGGTTCATACCGCGATCTGCCGACAAGTGCGCGCCCTTCTTCCAAACGCTCAAGAACGGGGCGCGCTTCGCATGGACTCCAGAATGCGAAGCAGCGTTCCAAGAGCTAAAGGCGTATCTTGTATCTCCCCCTGTACTAACGGCCCCCAAGCTTAATGAAAAACTTTTCTTGTATCTCGCCGTGTCAACAAGGGCCGTGAGCGCGGTGCTAATATCTCGAAGAGACGGCAGGACCGAGCGACCGGTGTATTACACCTCGCGCACTCTTGTAAGCGCAGAAACAAGATACTCCTCGATCGAGAAGGCTGCCTTGGCGCTCGTGAGCGCGTCGCAGAAGCTACGCCCGTACTTCCAAGCGCACCAGATCACCGTCCTGACAAACCTCCCGCTAAAAAAGATTCTGACATCGATGGAAGTGTCGGGGCGCATGGTCAAATGGGCGGTCGAGCTGTCGGAGTACGACATTCAATACGCGCCAAGACCAGCGATAAAGGCACAAATCCTCGCAGACTTCATTGCAGAGGGGGTAACCCTCGAAACAACACCGGAGGGCGTCTGGGAAGTCTATGTCGATGGAGCGGCGAGCAAACACGGCGCCGGGGCAGGAGTCGTGGTGCGCACACCTACTGGCGTGGTGCACGAGATCGCAATCAGGTTCCGAGCGTTGAAGACAAACAACGCCGCGGAATACGAGGCCATCTTGGCGGGGATGACAGCCGCTCACGACCTAGGGGCAAGAACGATACGGATACTCTCCGACTCCTCCTTGGCAGTCAACCAGCTGAACGGCGCGTTCGACGCAAAGGAGGACGCCCTGGCACACTACATGGAACGCGTCAAAATGAGAGCGGCAACATTCGAAGCAGTAACATATGCGCAGATCCCAAGGGAGGAGAATGCGCATGCTGACGCACTATCTAAACTGGCGACGGCCACCGACTTCGAGTCCACGCGCCTCGTGTCCGTTCAAAAAGAAGAAGAGGATGCCCCTTCGGAATCAGCGGTCAACACAACACAGCTCATGACAAACGAAGACTGGAGACACCCAATTGTGGAATACCTCCAAGATGGGACGGTGCCGGAAGACCCTAAGCAAGCTTGGGCGCTAAGGCAAAAGGCAGCTCGGTGCACACTCATCGAAGGGAACCTGTTCCGACGATCATACTCGGGCGTCTACCTCAAATGCATCGGGCAAGAGGAGGCACAAGATTTGGTGCGCGAGCTGCATGAGGGGTTGTGCGCGATGCACGCAGGGCCACGCAGCATGGAGCGCACCATCCTCCTGCATGGCTACTACTGGCCGAGGATTAAGAAGGATACGAAGAATTACGCGGACCAATGCCACAAATGCCAAGTCAATGCGCGCCAACACCACTTGCCGGCCACCGAGCTCCAAGGCAACTTGAGCCCATGGCCTTTCGCGCAATGGGGAGTCGATCTCTTGGGCCCTTTCCCAACAGCAAAAGGGAAGCGCAAGTACATAATCGTGGCAGTGGATTACTTCACTAAGTGGATCGAGGCCGAGGCACTGGCATCCATAACGGCACAACAGGTAACGCGTTTCTTGCGCAACAACATTTTGTCACGCTTCGGGGTCCCAAATGCACTCGTCTTCGACCATGGGAAGCAGTTCGATTGCGCAGACGTGATAGACTTTTGCGACGAGGTGGGGACCATTGCAAGATTCGCGTCGGTCGCTTACCCCCAGGCCAACGGCCAAGCAGAGTCCTCCAACAAGGCAATCCTACATGGCCTCCACACTCGCCTGAATGAGGCCAAGGGCAATTGGGCGGACGAGCTACACACGGTGCTATGGGCGCACCGCACTACATACAAAGTGGCTACAGGCGAAACCCCCTTCGCCCTCACGTATGGCACTGACGCGGTGATCCCCATCGAGACGACAATACCGACCTACCGGATCACCGGGTACAACGAGGAAGCAAACGACGAGGCGCGCCTACTAGAGCTCGAATTGTCGCAAGAAAGGCGCGAGTTGGCAGCCATCAGGCTAGCTGCAATGAAAGAACAGGTAGCCAAGTACCACAACGCGAAGCTGGTCCCCCACAAGTTGACCCTGGGCGACAAAGTATTGCGACGGAACTTCCGCCCCGACCCCAGGCACGGGAAGCTCGCCTCGACGTGGGAAGGTCCTTACTTAATCCGCGAAGTGGTGGGCGCCAACACATTCAAACTCAGCGAATTGGGGGGCAACAAGATTCCAAGAACATGGAACGCACAGAATCTAAGGAAGTACCATCGTGCCGATTAACGTGTACCACGTTTGTAACAGCGCATTAGCGCGATAAATAAAAGGACATGGTTCGAAAGAACAAAAATTAGCAATAGTCCAGCACTATTCGCGCAAAAGGACATGGTTCGAAAGAACAAAAATTAGCAATAGTCCAGCACTATTCGCGCAAAAGGACATGGTTCGAAAGAACAAAAATTAGCAATAGTCCAGCACTATTCGCGCAAAAGGACATGGTTCGAAAGAACAAAAATTAGCAATAGTCCAGCACTATTCGCGCAAAAGGACATGGTTCGAAAGAACAAAAATTAGCAATAGTCCAGCACTATTCGCGCAAAAGGACATGGTTCGAAAGAACAAAAATTAGCAATAGTCCAGCACTATTCGCGCAAAAGGACATGGTTCGAAAGAACAAAAATTAGCAATAGTCCAGCACTATTCGCGCAAAAGGACATGGTTCGAAAGAACAAAAATTAGCAATAGTCCAGCACTATTCGCGCAAAACGGCATGGTTCGAAAGAGCAAAAAATTAGCAATAGTCCAGTACTATGCGCGCCTAGTCCGAAAGAGCGAAGAGCTAACGATAACCCAACACTATCCGCGCTCACCCAGTCCGCGCACCCTCCGCGCAAGAAAACGAAACAAATGCCCATCCCCCCACGCAAAATTGTCAAGCAAATAGTTAAAGAGCAAAGAGAGAAAGGGGCAATCACAATCGAGGGTCACTTGGCATAATCATAGAAGAAGCAGTCATTTTGTTCGCAATTACACATGGACAAAACAATGACAACAGCTAAGGAAAAACTGGGCGACACTTAGGCAGATCCAGCGTTGGGCTGCTCGTCCTCCTTACTTGACTTGCGACGCACCAAGGGGCTCTCCTCTTCCTCATCCTCGTCTTCATCGGCCACCTCGCCATCCCTCCGGGCGCCTGTAACCTCCTCCCCGGCCGGACGATCTACCTCCTCCCGGCGCTCCCCCTCTTCCTCCTCCTCTTCCTCCTCCTCTTCCTCGGATTCGGAGTCAGAATCCAAAGGACGCTTCCGCTGATCCAGGACTTGACGTGCTGAACCATGTCGCGAGTATCCCACTGCATCCCTGGATTCTCGGGGCGAACCTTCTTGCCGACCGCTATCACGGCCTTGGTCATGGCATCCGCCATGATCTTCCCGAAAGGTTGGGAAGACTTGAACTGGCGGATAGCCGCGACCTCGGCTGCGCGAACGGCCTCAGCCTTCGCGACGGTATGAAGGCGGACCAGGTCGTCCTTCTCCTTCTGGAAGTCCTCGCGAGCCTTGCGCAACTTCTCAGAGAAGGAGGCTTCCAATTCTTCCCGGAGGGCGGAGCGTTCTTCGTTTCGCACCTTCTCTTTGGCCGCTTCCACATCCGCGGCCAACCGGCTCTGCAAGAGGCCGAGCGACTCCAACGCCTCATTGGCTTTGGATGTCGCGTCGTCAGCACGGTTGTTTGCCCCCAGCACCTTCCCCTCCAGCTGGACGATCTGCGCCTCGTCAGCCTTCATCTTTGCGCGCATCGCGGCGCGCTCTTGCTGAGCTCGGAATGTCGCCGACAGACCCTACAATGCCACGAGCCTTAGCCAAATGCGATGGCAATAAAAAGGAAAACGGAAGAGAAGAGAAGAAGGTAAAACCTAAACTACGGGGATCTAACTAGAGCTTACCGCGAAGTGGATCTGCGCCAGATCATGGAGGGGGTCTGTCTCCTTCACACGCGGAGGAACAGTGAGAACGGGCCCGATTGCCCGGAGCGCATGATTGGCGGAGACCAGGTTGCACGCCGCCGCCGTATGAATCCGCACGTCACGAACTTGGTGGACGGCGGCGGTAGTGGGAGTAGCGCTAGCGGGGGCAGCAGTGGTGGTTGCCCCGGAGGAGCTGCTCGCTCCGCTCCCATCCCGACGAGCGGGCCTGGTCACCGTCGCCTCCGGCTGCGACAATGCCAAGGACAGCTGCTGCGCGGCAGTCAGCTGCTGCGCGGCAGGCGTCTGCTTCACCGCCAGAGCAGTCGGCTCCACGATGCGAATCGTCTTGCGCGGCCTCTCGACAGTCTGCGCGGCCGGCTGCTCGATATCCTTCCGCTTCGGAGCTTTAGGCGCCGCGACATTCTTCTTCTTCTTCTTCTTGTCAGCGCGGGGCGCGACGTCATCCACCGACATCATACTGGCAATGTTGGAGAAATCAACACCTGCGCCAATAAGTCGTAAGAGAGCGGTTAATAAGATAGAATACAAAGGAAAGAAAATATAACTAACCATCCCCAAACAGCTCCTCCAAGCAGGCCTCGCGGACTCCCTTGGCGTACAAATTGATGCGATGAGGCATGCAAGCCTCATATTCGTCGTTCAGCCCGGCGTAGAACCCGACATCCGACTCGAACCCATGCGTACTGCCCTTCTCCCAGGAGGTGGGCTCCGCCATGGTCCCGCTGGCCCATTGCCCGGGGGTAGGCTTAACATAGAAGAATTCCTCGAACCAGGTTTTCTTCAGCTTGGGCGAGCCATACACAAAACCTTCGGGGCGGTGGTCGCGCCGCTGGATGGAGAGACAGTCGCTCACCCTGGTGGGCTCCTTGATTTTGTACATCTTCCTGAACAAGCCATACGTAGGCTCGATATTGAGCCTTTTGCACGCGAGACGGAGGCAGCTCGCGTGCATGATGACTGAAGGAGAGAGCCGCCCGACGGAACACTTGAGGCGCTCATAGATCGCGCACAGCAACGGATCGATGGGGAACTTGAACCCCATCACCCAGTATTCCGTGTACACGCCGAACCAACCAGGGGGGCAGTTGCCCACCATGCTGCGCACCGACGGGGCAGCGTACTCCCAATGGGGGGGCAAGCCCAGCCCGCGGACCAACTCCTCCACGTCGTCCACGTCGTATGTTGAGGAGTGCTCGGGTCCGCGCTTAAGGTTGTCCGAGGGCGCCGGCTGATCGCCCCACATCTCGGCCCACTCGATCACACGGTAGGTCGCGCCGACGCCTTGCGCCCCCAGACGGGCAAATGCTTCGGAAACGCGCTCAATGGCGCGCGGCGCGAATTGCGCATCAATATCTCCTTGCGCCATCTCATCCGCGGCCTCATCATCGACGACTTCATCGTCGGTGACCTCATCGTCGATGACTTCATCGGCCCCTACCGGTCGACCACCCAGATTACGCCGGATGATCATCACTCCCCGAGCCTGCTGCATGGCTTCCCCACTGCCGGAGGGAATTTCACCCACGTCGGAGGAGCTTCCGACACCGTCGCCGGACCTGGCATCGTATGACGGCGTCGCCGGAATCCCACCGTCGCCACCGCCACGTCCGCCGTCAGACCCGTCGTCCCAACCCCCAGAACCACCGTCCCCGTCACCGGAACGGTCAGAAGAAGTGTGCGAGAGAGGGGAGAAATTACCTTCTTCGCCTTGCACGACCTCGGCCTCGTTGTTGTTGTTGACGCCGGACATGATGTCGACTCGAAACTTGGCAACAGCTGAGAAGGATCGAGGTTGCAGAAGGAGGAGAAAAAATCTCAGAGGAAGCAAATCTCAATGAAAGCAGAGGGAAACAGTAATCAGAGGAGACAGATGAGTCCTTACTTCTCACAACAACCCATTCTTATAGTGGGTCGGAGGGAAAATAAAGGGCCAATGGGAATGCAAGGGGCCAATGTCGGCCAGCGGAAGGCGAAGGGTTAAAGCAACATAGGGATCCGTAACCGTCAGATCCTACCAAATCTTTTCGAAATTCAAAAATCCCCGCCCAAACAGCCTAACCACACAATGACACGTGGATACCTACCAACATAGGCACTAGTCGGCGACGCCACGAGTGCCGCGCACCGCCTGGGGGGCAAGATATACCCGCGAGGAAAGAAAAACATGCTTCGCCCAGTACCGGGTATCTCGCGACGCGCGAGCGCGCGGAGTACCCATAATCGCCCCACGCATCGCCTGGGGGGCAAGATATACCCGCGAGGAAAGAAGAACATGCTTCGCGCGGTACCGGGTATCACGCGACGCGCGAGCGGAACGCGCGAGCGCGCGGAGTACCCATAATCGCCCCACACATCGCGCGCGACGAAAAACCTAAACGCGAGCATGCGCGGGAGCCAACCGATCGCGACGAGCGGAATAGACCCAAAAAAACCAGCATCACGGAGACCACACAGGCCCGAGTCATTCAGGAAAAAATCCAAACAGGAGGTGTTCGCAAAACACCCCCTGATGGGGGGCAATTGTTGGGCGTGTGACTCGGGCCTGGCCGCGTCAAGGAACGGACGCAACTGGATGGACTCCGACATAGCAGCGCGAAGACCCCGAGCGCGACACCTCATCGTAGTCAACTACGTCCTGGCGCGAAGAGTTTGTGCGCGATGTGAGTTACAGGCGCCGAGGAAGAGCGTAGCGCAGGCAAAGCCAAGAGAGGAGGGAGGCGTAGCTTTCCTCCCCAGGAAGTGGTCACATCAAGGCCAGTGGCAAATCTCTGACACGTCCTAGGTAGGGTGATGGCCTGGACAGGGTCTAAAATCCTTAGCATGTACCAGTGGTCACATCATTGTATCCCAATTGTCACATCTTGTATCCCCACTTGGGTCAACCACTCACCCACCACAACGAAGCCTATAAATACGGCATTTACTACGGTGGGTGAGGGGATCGCATTTTTCACCATTCTCTCTCTATAACAATTACTTCTCTTTCTAAAAGTTTGGACTCCGGTCCTCGCTCAACTCTCTAATTCCTCTCTCCCCGATCGAACTTGACGCTCGCGTTTCTTCTTGACCCAAACTCTCATTCGAACCTCACTCCTACACTCAGTTAGGTTCAAACAGTAATAATCCAATCATTACCTACAACCCCAAGCAGCTGATAGTTAATTGGATTAAGTTGTGGGAGAGAACCTACATTAATGGGTTGGTCAAAAGAAAAAGGTGTTCTGATTTCATTAGCCATTGGAGATCAAGTGATATCATTTAAAGCATATTGACAAGACTGCCTTAATTCTAACATCTTCCAAAACTCGAGTTATTGAAATTAACTGGTTCTGGTTCTTGGTATGGTACTACTTACTAGAGTTTTCGACAACTATGTTCGAATCGCGATGACCTTCATTTGTATTTAAATACATGGTATCTTGACCCGTGCAAGTTTCAAGCCCATAAGAGTTGGTGGGCTCTCGTTTGAGGGGGGGGGGGGGTGTTAAGTGAACAGTAAAAGATCATTGATTAAAACATCTTCCAACAATTCGAGTTATTTGAGAATGACATGGTATCGGAGTCTTCGTTGGTCGATAGGTATTGTGTACGAATCACTGACAACTCTCATTTGTTAAGCACATGGTAGTTGGTCGACTGAAAGGAGAGGACCGCGAAGTTGCTCGCTGTGCAAATTTCACCCTCGTATGAGCTGGCTTTCGTTTGAGAGGAGATGTGTTAGCAAATGGTATAAAATCCATGACTAAACCTTTCTCAACAAACTAGAGTTACTGGGAACAACGGATTCGCAGCCTTAGAGAGATAGCAATAGCAAAGGGAAGAAGGTTCCACGAACCTATGAACAATTCCCTTGATTGATTGCCGTGGAGGAAAATTGATACTCTCTATCTCTCAGTCTCAGTCTCCAATTTTCTAGATTCACCCCGGTGGGAAAGCAAAGAGAAGCTTCTTCTTGGGGAGAAAGGAAAGGTATTAATTCCACGTTTTCTAATATAATTTGAATAATATGCATTGCTAGGAATTGAAACTTGAAAGGTCCTGTTCGTGGAGAGAGTGTATAATGGGTAGGACTAGGAGAGGAATAGTCCATCATGAGAGTTGAATTTTGAAATGGGGTTTTATATGATTTAATATTGGTTTGAGAGAATGAGGTTCAATGTAGATCGATTGTTTCGTCGTCGTATTATCGTTAATTCAGTAATTAAAATACGCACAACTCGCTTACTTTTACGTGTTTGTTGTTCGGTATATGTTGTCTTGTTAGTAAGATGTTCATTTAAATGTATCATGAGTGAAAATAACTTTGTATTAGATTATCTTGCCAATTTGAATAATATGCATTGTTATGAGCTTTTTCGGGAATATAAGGACCAAAGATTGGATTGAATACAGTCCGGTCTTGATCCGGTAACAATTTTATCTTGATTTTAGGTGTTGGGGGTCTCTTACCCGATCTTTATCTAGTTTTTTACCTCAAATCTAAACTCAAATATGAGATTGCATTGTTTGCTATCCGATCCCGGTCCAAATTATACTGTCTGATTTCGAGTAAAACCAAACAGTCCGGGACCAAATAGTCCGCCCTAGTTCTATGCTCTTCCCAGAGCGGGATGGTGGAGAGAATAGTCCATCATTGAAGTTGAATTGATGTGGGCTTTCTTTCGTATGGAGTACTGAGATTGGGCTTTGGGATTACAGTACTTTGTCCACTGGAATTTGTGATACTTTACTGTGAGCCCAACGAGTCTGAAAGCCCGGGAGTGGATATCCACAAGTAGGGGTGGGCAAAGCTGGACGAAATAATTACCAAATCAATATTTATATAAAATCGGATTGGAAAAAAAAAAATGAATCTTTTTTTTTTCAGTTTGAAACTTGATCTTACTGAAAAATGATCACTTTTGGTTTTATCTCTGCAGGACCTGCAAAACTTCTCTAGAACCAATACTCGAATGATGCAAAACTTCGACATAATTTGTGACAAATTTTGTTAATCGGCATAATACAAATGTGTTTATAGTTAATTATAATTTTTTTGAAGATTTGAGTCACAAAACTTCACCACCATATAACAAGAGTAATCTCTTGCTACCATAAGTAAATGAATTCTGATGTACACCTAAATTATACCCAACGGCACCAATGAAGTATAGGCTCACTAATGAATAGAATCAATGAAGAGAAAGAGAGTGGGAAAAAAATTAGCTCCAAATAGTCATATAACCGCTAGAAATGAAATTTGGTACGTAGGAGACTCAAATGGTTGATCTCACACTCACGTAGTTTGAATCATGCTTTCATCTAATCTTAGATGCTCATATATTTGTCGAACGTTATAGATGCGAGACAAAGTCTTTGTTTTGCTACTCTTCAACATGCACAACTCCCTCTTTGATCAACTTCGGAAACAGCTTCTGATATGTCTTGGTAGTAACTGCCCATCGTCAAAAATTTAATTAGCAACCATTGTGATATGTGAGCAATTAGGGCAATAAATGTGAAACCCATCTAAAGTTCAAAACTCAAGTAAATTGGTCATTTAGAGATATATGATTAATTAAGCCTGCAAAAGAAAAATAGAAATACAATATACTTCTTGTTGAGTTTTCTCACTGTTGAAACTAATTTTTCGAGTTGAGAATTTTTCTTTGCTGATCTAATACATCACTCAACTTCTCTATTGCATTTAATGTAAGAATTAGTGAGACATACCATGAGCCAACATTACACTAAATCCTTAATTCAAGCAGGATCAAATGTTTCAAATTTATATTTGCGCCAATTTCGGTATTTTGTATAGTATCTATTCTCGAATTAAAGTTGCTTACATGTCGTGTTGGTTGTCGGTTTGAAGGGCAACTTTGGCTACGGATTGGAAGGCATCATCTACATAGTAATCCTCTTTGGCTGATGTCTCGAAGTATGGAATGTCTCCCTTACTACTGCACCATTCTCTTGCTTTCTTTTCTGAAACCTGTAATTGTTTTCACATCATGATGTTACAAAAATAAATGTTTGTAACCGATTGTTAAAGGACACCAAACTTCAATGACCATTTATGTAACTATCCACAAAAAGGGGGGGCAAATGAATCTTCTATTTGTCAGCTTAATTTCCAAGCTATATATATATACTCACCACTCTGCTGTTTCCACCATCAATGTCAATCTTATTCCCAAGTAGCACAAAAGGGAATACATCTGGATGTACTGGATCTACCTGAGAATAACACATGCAATATAAATCACTTTTAGATCAAAATAAACCCAACCCACCAATCCATCACCATGCTAGATTAGAGCTAAACAAACATAACACCAAAACCTACCTGTTTCAAGAACTCATCATGCCAGTTAGTCAGTGTTTCGAACGATTTAAGCACATTAACGTCGTACACAAGAACACAACAATCCGATCCTCTGTAAAACGCTGATCCAAGGCTCTGAAACCTCTCTTGCCCAGCTGTGTCCCATATCTTTACATCCAGAGCTAATTCGGGTTACACAAAAAAAAAGTGTACTCGCGAGATGAAAAATATTTGTATAGGAATGTTACTCACTTGTAAAGTGACATCTTTGTCATCTACTTGAAGCTCTTTCGTCACAAAATCAGCACCGATTGTCGCTTTGTATTGTTGGTTGAACTTCTTGTACACATATCTTAGTTGGTTTGTAAAGGAACACGTAACATTCATTAACTTCTTCGTACGATACTATACTGGTTGAAGATATCGAAGAGGTCATGCGACTTAAGGTAAGTTTTAGGGAGAAAGTTAGGATTTGGAATCTCATAACTAGTTCCATTGACTTTGAACTTTGAAGCATTAATTTCTAAGGCACCAACTAGACACTTAATGGATAAATACAAGCAATGGATAAATACAAGCAAACACCTTAAGCTTATGACAACTCATAGAAGCCATGTGAATGTGATCCATCACCAGCCAGCAGCATATGAGGAAAAATAATTGGAGCCAGATGGCCCAATAATGTGCCTCATTTTCTCCAGACATAACAATGCCCCATTTTGAATGGTACAAGACGAGATGAAAACATGATATAGCATATAACTAAGGTGATCAAATTTATATATATCTCAGAAAGCTAATCTAACCCCATTAATTAAAAGTTCTCATATGTATTTTCTTATGTTAATATAATTAACCGAAGCATATAGTATTACGATAAATAATTACGAGTGGATACCGATTCATTAAGGATGTCTTCCCCACCCTAAAACAAGAAACAATCACAAAGAAAGAAACCAAACCCATCAATCAAATCTACAGAAGAATGCAAACCCATATGGAAAGGTTCAAACTTTCTTTTGGTTTCAAGTTGGATTATTGGTGAATGTCAAAACCAGAGATGAAGAACAGTTGAATATAGATATGGAGTAAATTCAAAACAGAGACATACCCACTATCCCCAAGGACGATGACTTTGAGCAGAGCCCTCCTTCTGCTGGAAACTTCCATTAAATTGGCTGGGAACAGAATAGAAACCAACTCAATTTGGGATGGAAAAGAGAGTTTGTATAACTTAAGGGACTAACTAGGAAGACAACAGAAGTTTGTGGCTTGTGTTGTGGTATGATCAATGATGTTCATGGAATGGAAATTTTCCACAAGAGAGCTGCAGAAGAAGAAGCTCTGTGTATAGAAAGACAAGAAAGGAATAGGAGAAGCTAAGAAGATGGAGAGAGAGGATGGGAGAATATAATGTTTGGGTTTATACAATAGAGAGAAGAACAATTAATTAAAAGGGAAGAGTCTTTTTCAAAGTGGGTATTCCATTTATTGCTTCTTTTCCTGTCCTCCCCAATTCCAACTCCAAGCTATTGATTCTTCTTATCATCTTATGTTTTTATCTCCAAATGGGTATCTTTCTCTTCTCCCTCCTTCTACCACTACTTCTCTTGCATTTGAATAAGGTGCAGTTGAATAATAATTATGATGTGGAAGCCTAGGTGTAATGATGTAGATACCAATGGTTTAGTGTTAATGTTGAATTTTAAACCTTTTCATGCTTTTGGAACTCTTTCAATAGTTTAAATTATTGAAACAAACATATCGTTATCATAATATCTTTTAACATATCGTTATCATAATATCTTTTAAAATTTTATGGTATTAATAATCAATTTAACATTCTCAATTTGCAACAATAACAATAACCATCTCAATACCAAGTCTTCATTGTTGCAAATTGCAATATGTCTTGTCTTCGAGTTATCCTAACGTTGACTTGTCTCGAGGCAAAACAACTTCGATGTTTTGTGTTCAACAAAGCAATACACATGGTGTAGTTAGAACATGTTACGAATTGCATCCATAAAAGGGGGGAAATACTTATGCCCACTTGAACAACAAATCTGAAACTAAATGCATAATGCCCATTTGGATGATAAATTTGAAAGCAAGAAAGGAGTATTAAATAGGTCATGTAGAACAAATGTGTAGCTACACTATAGTAAACTCAATCTAACGTGTAAGATAATCGGTGCAATTATAAACCCAAATGCGTGGGGCGCTTTTTCGTTATTCATATAAAGAAATAGGAGTAAAATTCAGTTTTTGCACCTCTTTTGCCGACAGAAACAAAGTAGTGATAAGGTGAAATAAAGAGGAAGAGGACATGTGAGCCTCTCTGTTTGTAATTGTTTGAACAGAAAAGGACCTTGTTGATTAGGCGCCAGCGAGGCTCTGCATTCAATAATCTCTTTCAAACTGTTCACAGCTTCATTTCTTCTCTTTCCAATCACTTCTGTTGTTATCATGTGTTTTAGGATTTTGAAATAACCGACTTGTCTACCTAGATAAGTTGACCTCCATCGTGTATCTTTTCATCATGGAAACGGGATCGTCGGGGATCGTGCTTGCATCTTTGATCCCCTTTGTGTTTGAATTTCGAGGACCCCCATTTGTTAAGCGCACATCCCTTTTCAATTTAACTCATTCTATCAGTATATAACCTGCATGTTTTTTATTCACTCAACTATTAAGTTTTATCTAGACACGAAGATATTCAATTCACTCTATTAAGGGGTCGTTTCGAACCAGATTTGAAGAACGGATTCATAGAATCAACAATCACAATTATTAAACATTTTAATTTTTTTTAACAATCCAAGAATTAAAATATTTGATTGTTTACGATATAAAGATTCAATCCAATTTTCCAAATGACCAGTAATTGATTCAAGTTATGAATAAAAAAATGCAAAAAAAAAAGCTTCAAGTTATGAACAACTCTAACCTAGCCCACCGGGAGGAAGCCTAACCCACCGATGGACAAGTGTTTTAAGCCCGATATGAAGCCCATATTAACTAGTGTCTTAAGACCGGCCCACAATATTTTTATATTTTCTTAAATGAAATTTAATACAAATAATTTATTCTGGTTATAATTTATGAATCACAAAAACTCCTTTATTTCCGCAAGAAACCGAAAATAATAGGCGACTTGTAAACGCGGAAGCAAATTGGAAGAAAACCTCTGCAAGGCTCTCAATCGTTTCTCGGCCATGGCGACGGCGGCTTTCTCTCCTTCAACAACCACAGCACGCCAGTCCCCTCCATCGATCCTCCGTCTTCCCAATCGCTCACCGGCGGCCTTCTCTTCGCCTCCGAGTTCAGTCTCCTTCAGATTCTCCACCCCGCCCAATCTCTCCCGTCGATCGTTTCTCTCCGTCAGATCATCTTCCGTCCCTGGTTACTCCTCCAATCCCTTCCTTCTCTCCCCGATTTAACGAGATTTGAAAAAGGATGGTGGAATTTCGTTTCTGAACATATATATTGTATTTTGCCCCCTTTTTTTCTCGCAGCAGTCGCTCCGCCGTCTCCCGGGGGAGTGGCTCCGGCGGTGTCGGTGACGGAGGGTGCGTTGAAGCACCTGAATCGAATGAGGAGCGACCGAAATGAGGATTTGTGCTTGAGAATCGGAGTGAAGCAGGGCGGGTGCTCGGGGATGTCTTACACGATGGAGTTTGAGAATCGGGGCAACGCTAGACCCGACGATTCCGTGATGGAATACGACGGCTTCGTTATCGGTAATGTTAATTTTTTAGATTCTCTCTATTGCGTCTTGTAGTTTGCTTTAGTCACTGAATTGGGGGAGAATTTGGAGGTGTTAGGAAATACAAGGTGAGAAGACAATTGATTTGTTTGGCTGGAAAGTGTAGAATTTGATGTAGGATAGTCTAGTCTGCCATTGCTAGCTAGGGTTTGATCTTCCAAGATCACTCTTTGGTTGTCCTTTCAGTGTGTGAATGAACTTCGCTGCTCAAATCTTAAGGTAGCTGAGATATTTTGGAGTGTTTCTTTTCGAGCTCTGGAGTTTCCAGAATCGCTGAAAGATGAAGGGGTGTAGATAATATATATGATAGGGCTCCTTTTATGTGTTGATTTGATTCAATTATTGTCTCCTTTCTTTTCTTTAAAATAGATATGGTTATGACGCCGTTTGTTTGCTGGGTATATGATAGCCTCAGATTACTGTGCTAGGCCAAACCTTTGGGGGCGTTTGCATTGGTAAAAGTTTAAACTTTGGACCGAGATGTAGAAGTCGGTTACTGATTTTCTTGTCAATAGACTTGCTTGAATAAATGGATGGTAGAGATATAAAACCATTTTTGTGCATAGACATATGTTTCCTTGTACATAGTACTTTTGTCAAACCCTATTGTTTGTTGAGACTTAAGAGGCTAGCTGCAAGTTAGATTTGCAATGAAAGCAAAAGACATTGCCAACTCCTTAGTTATCACGTATCAGTGTGGCACCAAATCACATGAAACAGCATGTCTGTCTCTCCTCTCTCCTGCTCTTGTATATCATGAATTCATGATTGCTTCATCGTTGCATTTATGATGAGATCAACTTCAGGGGCAATCAGTTCCATTGCAGGGCCATCGAATTCCTATGTAATGGCTCGTTGCAAGGCGTTGGACCATGTATAGATGCTAACTTGTACATGACCTAGAGCTGGTGTTGCATTGGTTACTTGGTGTCCACTCTTCTTAAATGTAGCATGAAATTCCAAAACTGGCATCCTGAGCTAATCTATTTCCTTTTCTTGGTGTGTTTGGTGCAGTTTGCGATCCAAAGAGTCTCCTATTCATATTCGGGATGCAGTTGGATTACAGTGACGCCCTCATCGGGGGTGGCTTCTCTTTCAAGAACCCTAATGCGACGCAGACGTGTGGCTGTGGTAAATCTTTTGCAGCGTAGATGTGATGAAGCTGCAGAAGGTTCATTGTGATTCACAAAGTTGAATATTTACTGTGTAGACAAATGTTAGCTGTAGCTCTCTAGCTGTAAAAGTAATTGTCTTTCTTGCAAATGGTGTAAACGTATATCAGTGGCCTCACTGTGTTGTTTGAAGCTTTTACTCTTGTCAAACAAGTGATGCCTGTAAAAAAAGAACACATGGAATTACTTTGTCACTTCCATATGTTTTTCTCTACCCGAAACTTTGAAGTTTGAGACTACTGATATATATGGGGTATGAACAATTTGACAAAACTGTGGTATGTAAAATCTAATCATCTCGAGTTAAATATGAGATCAACAATCATAAGTCTTAAGATGTTGAAATGTGTTCTGAAAAAGGTGTGATAAGAAAAAAAAAAAACTTGATAGGAATCATTTTGCTTTCTTTTCTTTTGGTTACTAAGATGTTTCCGTTCTTCATGTTGTCTCTTGCCTCTTCATGGATTCATCGAGTATTGATTTCTCAACTTTAATGATCATGTTCGAGTAGATTACGATAGACGTCTATGTTATATGTCCTTGTCACTTTAATTATGCTATGCTTCCTACTTGGTGCTTATGTGATTGTGACATCCACATTTATGTTAACTATGTCGTCATTTGATGGTGAGCAAGGTTCTTTTAACATTTATATAACGACCTATTTTTAACCATTTAGCTTCAGCATCATGAATATTGTATGTGCTATCGTTTGCCATTGATATTCATTTATGGGAAGAGAAAAAAAAAACAAAATTTGTATCTTTTAACGTGTAGTTAATCCACAATACTCGGAAATTACCTTTTTGACATAACCACATGAGCACATTATCAATCTTACACAAACCTTGTGGACAGGAACACATTATCATCATGTAAAATTACTCTACTTTCGATTCATCGTATTTATCAGAAGTGCCACGTACGCTCAAATTCCACATTACACAAAAAATTTTTACAATTTATTACGCGCTCTCCAACGTAATCAACACGTTTAAAAGCCATACCTTAATTGTGTCTCGAGTGGATTGCCATCACAGCTGGAATTAATCCAACTAATCGTTGTAAATAGAATCCTAAACTTGGTAGATTACTACATAATATCCAATCTAAAAAGCAAACACAACAAATCAAAATTTTCCCTTCCCAAATAAACAAACTCTAACCCCAATTTCAACCCTTTCAAATCTGTAACATTAAAATAATTTCACCATAAACCCTAAAACGAAAAGAAACAAAAGGAATTCCCCTTTTTTTTTATAAAACAAACAAAATCCGAATCTTGGCCGGATCAATACAATTCCGCCGGACCCAGATCCGCCAATGATCGAGAATCCGATCGTCGCCCCACGTCGCGGTCGAGGGCGGCCGCGGAAGCATCCCAAGCCCGACGATCCCGCCGGGATCAACGCAGTCATCGGCAAGAAGCGTCGATCGTCGTCGAAATCCGCCGCGATTTCCAGGGCCGGGGACGAGGAGGGATCAGCCGTTCGCCGTCGGCCGCCGCCACCGCAGAAGGGAGGCCGGCGGCGCCTGATCATACCGCGATGGCACAACAAGCGGGCCAGGAGCGCCTCCGACGCCCTCGCCGGAAGCCCCGTCGGGAAATCGACCCCGACCCAGACCCCGTGCTCGTCTTCTTCCTCCTCCGCCGGCTTCTATCGGCCGTTCGACGATGACGGCCGGGGAGATCCGAACATCGGCGGCGTCCTGGTTTTCCAGTGCCTGGCGGATTTCGACATCCCCGGGCCGATCCCGGATTTGGCCGATCTGATGAGCGACATGACCATTTTTCAGGATTTCTTCAATGACATAGATGAGTTTAACTATGGTTAAATTAAAAGGGTCTTTTTTTGTTTTTGGTTCTTCCATTGTTGTAACCTGTTTGCTGTGTGATCTGTAAAATCGAATAGGGAAAGGGGATAAATCTTTTTTGGACGAATTGTACATTATGATCCCAATTCAAGTGTGTTCTTGATGGATTTTCTCAATGTCGTGTTAGTCAGACATTATAATCCAAGAACCCAGAATTTTTTTGTGTGTTCTGGTGAGCATAATCATATTCGAAACTAGAAAATTATATTATGCGTCAGTCACTTTTCGCAGGTGATGCACATACGTTCATCGATAAGTGTTCATAAACCGTCACGTTATAGAAGTATGTAAGTCTCGAAAGATGTTGCTCTTCGTTTATATAAGTCATTTGAATTTTTTCTTTTTGCTGTTGAGTTGAATCATAATATAATTGCATGAAGTGTAGTAAAATTGTATAAGTTTTTGTTACGTCGTGTATGCCGTAGAACCGTTCTGTGGTAGAACTTTTCACCAATATGCTAGTTTGTGTTGGGGTTGAGGTTATGCTCGATGAAGTTCACATAAAAATCGCTAATTCTGATGTTACAGAAACTATCATTCAACCTGAGCTATTGTTATATCTCAACTGTTGATAGAGATAGTTGAGTGAATAGTGTTATATCTCGACTTTAGTTTACGTGACATACCTGATCACACAATATCAAATATTGTATTTTACAATGAATCAAATTCATCGGTCAACACAATACATGTATTTAACTATAGTCAACTTAGGAGTAGAGATGACAATTTCGATCTGACCTGTTTTACCGGACCCGTTTGGTCTGTTTGGGGGGGGGGGGGGGTTCGACCCGCCCTGTAGGTGGGGCGAGGCGGGCATGGGTACTCTCATCGACCCGACCTGCCCCATTCTTGACCCGTTTTTGCTAAAACTATATGTAATCTTAGTCAAATTACTTAGGATTTTCCTTTTATTACATCATATTTTAGTTATGATAGAGTTGTAAATAAGTGAAAATCTCAATTTCTCCAATAATTTAACTACATTTATCATAATATGATTTGTTTTCTTGGTTTTATAATGAAATTAGTGAATATTTCCAATGTTTTTTATATAAATTGCATGCCCACTGGGTCGTCCTGCCTTGATCCGTGACTCACGATAAATTACCCGACCTGAACCCGACCTGCCACAAAACGGGTATGGGTATCGTGAAACCCGCCCCGGACCTGCCCATTGCCATTACGGGCCCTAAAATTTAGAAAAAAAGAAGGATAGAAAACTAAAAAATCGCAGGAGAATACTGACCGTCGATTAAAATCACGGGGGCGGGTATGAATGATCATGGATGACCCGGGAAATCCAACGGCGCAGAATAAAACGCAAACCTAAGAGGAAACACAGAACATAACCTTTTCTTCGTTCAATATACAAAGCAGAGACTGAAGCTCAGATTAGCACCTCCCCCCTCGCAGCTAAAAATCCCTTCTCGGAAGCAGAAGAAGAAAGAAACTGAGCTCTGCCCTAGTCATCAATGGCTTCCCGTCTCTTGTCCAGATCCAGACAGGTAAATTTCCTCTTCGCCTTCTTCACTTCCCGCGTTTCGAATCCCGGATGTTATCTGATAATCATTTGGCTACGATCAATTTACCCTTTGTTTCCTGGCCTTCGAAATCGTCGCGTGGGGGGTTTTTCTTTCCTTCGAGTTCTACGATTAGCCGGGCATTTGCGGCGTTTGGCTGATCGTTGGAGGATTGCTCTGGTTGGCCGGTTCGTATCGATTCGTAGGTTTTGCCGTTTTTGTCTTATATTAGGGTCTCCAGGAATTTAGTTGGGATCGTGTAATTGAGAGTGTATGAACCCGAGTGGCGATGAAAGTTAGTGACTTGTCCTTGATTTTTGGGGGAAATGAATAATGGGATTGTGCTGGAAGTTTAAGATTTGTGATTAAACACCGTGGGCATGAATGCGAGATTGTGTCTCTCTATGATGGTATTGAGGCATTTTGTCTGGATGTATACCTCAGTTTCTGGGTATTTTTTCTTCTTCTTTCATTCTATTTTTTCCCACATTTCGCTGGCTATTGGTTGTACTTTATTGCTGATTTCTTTCTTTCTTGATTTTGGAAATATGCAGCTCTATGCTAGTCAGGTTGTTCTACATGAGTCTGCCATTCCAGCTCGTTACTTTTCGGCTAAGTCTGAGCCGGAACTGAAGGGAGATGGTTAGTATGCTTGTCATAGTGGTATTTCTTTGCTGAGATTTTACCAGTCTTTGTGGAGCCACCTGAATCAATCTACAAACTAGTACAAAGTGCTAGCACCATTGTCTTAAGCTGTTTTCTAGAATAGTCAAAGTTCAAAGCTTTACTCTTTTGGATGGAACTATGGCCAATGTGTGGAAATTCAGATTATGATTCCCTTCTGCCGAGTTGCTATTGCGGTTGCGAGCCATTCCCTGAGATAGGAATCTATTTTGTACAAAATACGCTAGGCATTCAAGAACTGCATAACTTACTCAGGCGTAACTCATATGATTAATTCATCCAGGGAATGGCTAGATCTGGTAGCACTCCCAATATGTTGTTCTATTCTGTTCTTTGCATTATCCTTCACCTATATGCGAGATTATAGACAAATTCTTAGTATATGTTGCTGAAAATGGGAGCTATAGGTGCTGACAATTGGTGTATATTTACTATGTTTTATTTTATCTTCTCAGTACTTGTTTTGACATAGACTTTTTGTGTTTTCCTTTTATCGGAAAGTGATGCTGAAGAACATCTTTCTGGATGTGAAGAAAAAGTTTGAGACTGCAATGGGAATTCTTCGGAAGGAGAAGATAACCATTGCACCTGAAGATCCAGCTGCTGTTTCTCAATATGCGAAGGTTATGAAGACCATCAGAGAGAAGTAAGCTTTGGTTTTCCTGTTTCAGGCACCTTATATCAGCACTGTCTATATTCATATTTCATCTGTTGATACTTGTGTCTCTTGCAGGACTGATTTGTGGACTGAATCTCAAACTATCAAGAATGCCATTGAGTCAGAGACAAAGGATATCCCAGATGCTCGTGGTTACTTGTTGAAATTGCAGGACATGAGAATTATGTATGGACCCATTAACCTTCCATCTATGTAGTTTTAAAATGTCATTTGCTATATTTTCTCCTTTCTTCATCGTGGTGTTGATGCACTCTTCAATTCTTACAATTTATTTTTTGTTACAGTTTCCAGCTCCTTCCATTATATTCTTGAGCTTTGTTATCTAAAAGCTTGGCTAGAGTGATCCGCAGTTGTTCTGTTGATCAACCATTGCCTTTTCACTTCTTTCATATTTCATTGTGATCTTTGTATACCTTGCCATTTTTCCTAGTAGATTTCAGATATCTTCATCTTGCATGCAATGTGCTTTTGTTAATTTGCATCTTTGCTAATATCCTTCTTTGTGCAGGCAGGGTCTCAAGGACGAGCTCGGTGCTGAAGCTATGATGATGGATGCCTTGGAAAAAATTGAGAAAGAACTCAAGAAACCTCTCATGAGGAATGATAAGAAAGGAATGGCTAGTCTCATGGCTGAGTTTGACAAGATCAATCAGAAGTAAGTCTCAAACTTTTTTATTCTCTGCTTTTTTGTGGCTTCCCAGTCATGCTGACTGTCATATTTTCCCCCTTAAATTCAGTTGGAGAAAATTTGCCGAGCTATATTGTAGTTGAATATCATTAACTGTATAGAATAAAACAGAGTTCTTTAGATGTGAAAGAGAAAACTGAATTAATCTGTTAGCGCACCTGTTCTATGGGTCACATGATGCTTTTCACCGTCTTTGCCAATTTGATGGTCTTTTTGATATGATATTATAATGCTATCTAATTCTTTTCTCGTATGGCTATGAAATTTCACTGCAACACCCTGTTTTTGGTCACCCAGATTGCTAGCTGTGTGGTAATTAGGATTTTCATTCACCTTTAGCGAATTCGCTGCACGGTTGTGTGTTCGGTTTGGAATCTGAAGAAAGATTAAGATAGACCGTTCTCATATCCTGTGATATTCATAATCAGGCTTGGAGTTAGGAGGGAAGACCTACCAAAGTATGAAGAACAGTTGGAACTCAAAATTGCCAAGGCACAATTAGAGGAACTGAAGAAGGAGGCTGAAGAGGCCATGGACACCCAAAAGAAAAGGTATTTATGAGAATAGCAGGCGGACATGATGAGCCTAACCTATCTACGTCGTTGTAACAATCTCTGTAATCTGATATTTGTTACAGGGAGGAATTCAAGGACGAGGAAGTGCCAGATGTGAAATCTTTGGACATCCGGAACTTCATCTGAGGCTCTCACGGGCCCCTTGTTTCTTCTGCTGCTTCAATGTTGTTGCAACCTGATGGCGAGGAGACTCTGCTGCAATGTTGGTTTAAGATTGTGACGAATACCTCAACTCTGTTTTTGCTTGGAAAATAAGAAAGGCTCTTCTGTTTTCTTGGAGTACTGTTGCAACTGAGTAGTAGATATAATTTGAGAGTTATCTCGTGTTAATTCACTTGCAATCCAAGGAGTTCACATTCTCTTATTATGGAATCCCAATTCTGAAGGTTTAAGGAAGTCTCTGTCTACTTCATCAAAAAAAAAAAGGAAGTCTCTGTCTAGTCTTTAACTCCTTTCCCCAGGTTTGTCTTGTTAATGATTTCTCTGGAAATAAAGATGAAGCAATTACGTTGCATGGAAGGTCATATTTTACTTACCCATGCTAACCTAATGACAATTATATAATTCCCATTACAATAACAAATAAAAATATGCGAATTAATTTTAGACTATATCAACATCTTAAACAAACATCGACAATTAAAATTTGACATGTGATGATTAGCAATATAGGTTAAGAGTAACTAGTAACAACTAACCAGTGTTCTGGCTCTCACCCATGTTCAAGGATGAATTCTAAACCTTTCTAACGCAAACACTACCCTTTATTAGTGGCTCACTTTATCACTTCTAAGTACTAACAAGTCTTCACAGTTCACACGATGACGAAGCAGTTCAGATTTCAGTTCACAGCCGTGCAGATGGTTGTGCTTGTTTAGCTGCATCGCGATAGTCGTAGACTCCGATCCCATGCTTTCGACCGAGCCTTCCTGCATCGACGTACTGCAAGAGAAGGGGGCAAGGGAGGTATTTGTTGTCACCTAACCCGGCGTGAAGAATCTTCATGACTGACAGGC
Source organism: Linum tenue (assembly GCA_946122785.1). Taxonomy (NCBI): domain Eukaryota; kingdom Viridiplantae; phylum Streptophyta; class Magnoliopsida; order Malpighiales; family Linaceae; genus Linum; species Linum tenue. The sequence goes on from CAMGYJ010000010.1 coordinate 46,682,005, forward strand.
AGACGTCTAGTCCGATGAAGTCAGCGAGCTCCAGTGGGCCCATTGGATGGTTCGTCCCTAGCTTCATCCCTGCGTCAATGTCCTCCTTCGTCGCCACTCCTGTGTAGAGAGCGTGGAATGCTTCGTTGATCATTGGCATCAGGATTCTGTTCACTATGAAGCCTGCAAAGTCCTGGGAGCAGATCACTGTCTTCTTGAATCTGACCATTGAAAGACATGTTTCAGACATTGATCATGTAGCTGAGAAAGTGGACTTAAACAGCACCGATGGCTGATGCCACTAGACTTGCCAAATTCCTCAAAGTTTAATGGTTGAGTTAGCACAAAAACCGAACTTCTCTAGTTTCTCATGTTCAGTAATACTGGTGCAATTTCCATATGGCTACATGCTAGGAGTTGTTTCTAAGAGTCCAAATACTGACCTTTCTGCCAAGGCCTTGGTTGCAAGAAGTGTCCCATCCGATGTGTCTGCTCCCCGCACTATCTCAACCATCTTCATTACAGGAGGAGGATACGCAAAATGCATTCCAATCACCTTGCCATGGATAATACACTTCTCAAAACATGTTGATATGCCACAGATTTACAAAGCATAACTTTGACTTTCATGTATGAAGCAGAAGAGTATGCTATTGAGCATATTTACCTGGCGAGGTCTGCTAGTTGCAGATGCAAGCCGAGTGATGGAGATAGCGCTCGTGTTTGAAGCCAAGATGCCAGAAGGTTTGACGATCCGGTCCAGTTGCCGGAGCAAGTTCTTCTTCGCGTCTTCTGATTCCACGATGGCCTCGATAACTATATCCGCATCCTGAAAGTCTTCCAGATTCGTGGTGTAGCTTAGAAGGCTGAGAGCATTGTCACCTTTTGCCTGCCAAAAAATGACGGATCTAATCACGACGACTACCAATAAAAAATTCACTTCTTCGAGTACCAAGTGAAAGTGCAGCAAATTTAGGCCAAGTTTCACAATAGAAGAGTATTCTATCTCCAGAACATCAGGCATTCAAAGCAACACAAGAAAATGAGCATTTCCTAAGCAATTTCCAACAACCTTCAAATTAGAATTTGAACTTCACCCTTGATACAAATGATACGACACGATCGATGATCTCCGGATGATATCACCTATGGATACTGTGGGAAATGACAGTCCAGTGCATAAGATTGTTTACACAGAGAAATCCAGTCTCCATGGTTTCACTGGTCTCTCACATTCAAACCCTACCGTTCTCTAAGGTCTCTCCAATTTACAGCATTTCAAAGTTCATATGAAAAACGAGAGCTTTTCATTTCCAAATTGCAAGTCAACTGACAAATTCTGTGGGCGGCATTTACTGCTGTCTAACTTCCTGTAGATGAACTCTATAAAATGCAGAGTGATTTTCCAAGCAGGTTAGGTTTACCTGAGAGATACGGCCTTTGGAGATCATGCGGCGAACGTTGCCGGCGATGAAGGTTTTGGCCCTGGACAGAGCTACGGGATTCCTACCGTGTAGCCATACGTTGAGGCCATGGACGGCGGCGAGTTGAGCAATGCCTGTGCCCATTTGGCCGCAACCCACTACTCCAACCACTTTGATCTCCGCCATTGTTTTGCTCTTGCTCAGTCGATTCCCTACTCGAAAAAGCTTCCAGCTTTCTTTCTAACTGGATAAGAAGACCCAGAAACACTAATCAGTAGTTCTCTTCATTTTACTCATTTCTCAAAGCAACCCAGCAGAGACCAAACCCCTAACCTTCAACGTTCCTTCTCTCCACAGTCTAAAGCTCCAATTTCTTCAATGCTCCAACACTGAAAAAGGTGTTGGGCCCTCCTGCATGTGAAGCAGCGGCCCCAGCAATTGAAAGGAAAAAGTAAAAAAAGCAAAACATGGAAGGAAGAAAACGTGAATGGCATTGGACCATAGGTAGGTGGGTGTGACAGATGAGAATTGGATGGCAACGGTAATATTCGATTTAACATTTGCCAAAGGAAGAATTTGAGCTTTGGTTGCACGAGCAAATCCAAAATCTGTCTCCAGACCTTACTAACGCAAACAGAAGAGTAACTACTAACTAGTGACGATAAACAAGTGTCTTGGCTCTCACCCATGTTCAGGGATGGATTCTAAACCTTTCTAACGCAAACGCTACCCTTTATTAATGGCCTACATTATGATTTCTAACACGTCTACACATCATGATGGAGAAGCAGCTCCATCATTGTCTCTTATTTAGGAAACGCTTCTCTCTTCCCTCCAACATGCCAGACTTCGATCAGTTTCAAAGCCGTGCAGACGGTTGTGCTCGGTTAGCAGCATCGCGATAGTCGTAGACTCCGACCCCACGCTTTCGACCGAGCCTTCCTGCATCGACGTACTGCACGAGAAGAGGGCAAGGGAGGTACTTGGTGTCGCCTAACCCGGCGTGAAGAACCTTCATGATCGACAGGCAGACGTCTAGTCCGATGAAGTCAGCAAGCTCCAGTGGGCCCATTGGATGGTTCGTCCCTAGCTTCATCCCTGCGTCGATGTCCTCCTTCGTCGCCACTCCTGTGTAGAGAGTGTGGAATGCTTCGTTGATCATCGGCATCAGGATTCTGTTCACTATGAAGCCTGCAAAGTCCTGGGAGCATATCACTGTCTTCTTGAATCTGACCATTGACAGACAAGTTTCAGACAGTGATCATGTAGCTGATGCCACTAGGTTTGCCAAATTCCTCAAAGTTTAATGGTTGAGTTAGCACAAAAACTAAAGTTCAAAGTTTTCTCTAGCTTTTCATGCTCAGCAACACTGGTGCAATTTACATTTGTTTACGAGCTACGAGTTGTTTCAAAGAGTCCAGATACTGACCTTTCTGCCAAGGCCTTGGTTGCAAGAAACGTCTCATCCGATGTGTCTGCCCCCCGCACTATCTCAACTAGCTTCATTATAGGAGGAGGGTTCATAAAGTGCATTCCAATCACCTGCCATGGACAATACACTTCTCAAAACAAGTTGACGTGCCACGATTTACCAAGCATAACTTTGTTTTTCACGTATGAAGCAGAAGAGTCTACTTTTGAGCATCTACCTGGGGAGGTCTGCTAGTTGCAGATGCAATCCGAGTGATGGATATGGAGCTCGTGTTTGAAGCCAAGATGCCAGAAGGTTTGACGATCCGGTCCAGTTGCCGGAACAAGTTCTTCTTCACGTCTTCGGATTCCACGATGGCCTCGATAACTATATCTGCATCCTGAAAGTCTTCCAGATTTGTTGTGTAGCTTAGAAGGCTGAGAGCATTGTCACCATTGGCCTGTCAAAATGACGGATCTAATCAATACCATTACCAATAAAAAATCTGAAAGGAAAAATATCCACTTCTTCAAATGCCAAGTGAAAAAATGGGCCAAAGGACAGAAAATAGTTGACAATAGCGGTGAATCATTTGCAGATAGTGAAGTTCTGCAGCAAATTTGGGCCAAGTTTGTTTCATATCAGAAGATTATTCTATCAACAGAACACCAGGCATTCAAGCAACACAAGAAAATGAACATTTCCTTGGCAATTTCCAGAGCATAAGATTGTTTACATCGAGAAATCCAGTCTCCATGGTTTCTCTGGTCTCTCTCATTCAAGACCTACAATCTCCCAGATCTCTCCAATGTACAGCATTTCAAAGTTCATAGCAGTCAGTTTCAACAGTCAAGACTAGCTGAGAACATCCCTTTCAATCTAGTACTCATTGTTCCAAAGATTGATCATGGAAATCCTTGCCTAGAAAAGCTATGAACCCAGTTCAAATTACAGCGATCCGACCTCGAAGAGCAATAAATGAAGGTTCAAGCATTCGTATCACAAGTAAATGAGAAGTTTCGAATTTCAAGTCAACTGATAAATTTTGTGGGGCGAATTTACTGCTGTCTAACTTCCTCTAGATGATCTCTACAAATACAGACCGATTTTCAAGCAGTCCAGATTTACCTGAGAGATATGGCCTTTGGAGATCATGCGGCGAACGTTGCCGGCGATGAAGGTTTTGGCTCTGGACAGAGCTTCGGGATCGCTGTCGAGGAGCCATACCTTGAGGCCATGGACGGCGGCGAGTTGAGCGATGCCGGAGCCCATTTGGCCGCTACCCACCACTCCCACCGCCTTGATCTCCACCATTTTTGCTCTTGCTCAGTCTATTTCCTACTCGAACAAGCTCGCAGCTTTCCTTCTAAGTTCTAACTGGATAAGAAGACCGATGGATCCTTGCTAATTATTACTTCATTTATTGATTACTTAATTATTATCTAATTGCAAGTTTTTGTGTAATAAATTAATAAACAAATGACTGTAAAAAAAAAAAAAGTAAAAAGGTCTGCTAGCAGAAAGTCGCGCGAAAATTGGGTTTGGGGAAGTAAGTACTCATCAGTTCTCTTCCTTTTACTCATTTTTTGAAGCAACCCATCAAATCCCTAACCTTCAACGTTCCTTCTCCCCCCAGTCTCCAATTTCTCAATGCTCTAACACTGAAAAGGTAGCTCCTTTTTCAGTTTTCAATACTGGTCGCCCTCCGACGAGTCATTCAACGGCTGCCGCGACGGCTCGTCATTCCCTCCGCCGCCCTCGGATTGCTGGCGCTCGCCGGTCGACGATTAAGGAGAAGTAGACACCAGGTATGAACAGTAACCATGTTGCTTCTCCATTCTCTTGTTATCTGTTCGTTTCGTTAGATCAATTGACTGTCATTGTGAAACCTGATTGTTTTAACTGTTTTCCTTTTCTAGCTGTATTGGTGATCTGGGACTTAGTTTGTTAAGCTTGGTCTGCTGAAGAGTGAGCAATTGGAGGCAGAAGCTTTGTTTTTTTAGCCTACATTTGGTGATTAGGTAGATATCTTCAGATTTCTTGCCCTCAAATTTGATCTGGTTCTGTTTGAAAATAGGAAGCTTTGTGCTTTTTGTGCAATTTGGTGGATTGTGTGCTAGGGGAGGCTGTGTTTCTCATCCTTGGCAGGTTGCTTGCAGGATAGGTCTAGTTACTGTTTCTTGCTAGTGGAGAAACTGAGATGGAAGCAAGGTGGAAAAAGTGGTGTCCTTGGGGGATATTATTACTTCATGGCTTAGCTATACTCATGTTCACCAAAGGGTTCTTGCTAACTCGAACCGAGCTTCCCTACTACAGCAACTGCTCTGATATCTCCGTATCTCCTTGCTTATCTTCTCCTGATGCCAATGTTGATAATCATAGTAGTGGTCATTCGGAAAATGCGAAACAGGACCAGCATTGTTGGAGCAAACCTGCTGTGGACCGATTGGTCATCATTATTCTGGATGCCCTCAGGTAGTATTTCTTCTCTGGTGGGGTTCGGTTGGCTATAATTTGAAACAGAAATGCTGAAGTATATCTTCCCCTTCTCCTAGATTTGATTTTGTTGCTCCGAGTGCTTTTTTCCCAGGTTAGTCTGATACTTATTCTCTTATTGCTCTCTCTCTCTCTGGAAATGTACATATTTTTGTGTTCAACTAAAACCCTAGACAAAATGCTAAATTGCTTTTATGTATCGTTCTCAATTTCATTTAGTTACTGTGCTTCCAAATTTTCCTTTTAGCTTTGTTATATATTAGTTCATATAAAACTGATGTAGCCTGGATTTTAATGCTCAGAGAAAAAACCATGGATGGACAAACTACCGGTGTTACAGAATCTGGCCTTCACACAGGGATCATCTGCCAAGATATTCAAGGCTATTGCAGATCCTCCAACTACTAGTCTCCAGCGCTTGAAGGTCTAAAGTTATCCCTTTCTGGATGTCATTCATTTACTCAAATTTATTTTTCCTCGCACTCTTACCATTCAGCCTTGGGCATTTTCTCACTGCTGTAACCAGGATGTTCTCTTTCTGGCATTTATAATTGGGACTTTCACAAACAAGATACACTGTTTGGCATATTGCAATATTTCAGGGCTTGACCACTGGTGGACTGCCTACTTTTGTTGATGTAGGAAATAGCTTCGGTGCTCCAGCCATTGTTGAAGACAACCTAATACATCAGGTTTGCTCAATTTTTGGGTGATTTCATTTGCAAATGGTCCTTAAGCACAACTCCCATTTTCTAGTTCTCTGTGATCAATCCACGGTTCTTGATGTGGTCTAGTTCTCATGTTGGATTCAATGTGCAGTTGGTATCAAATGGAAAGCGTGTGGTGATGATGGGCGATGACACATGGGTTCAATTGTTTCCAGACCATTTTAACAAATCTTATCCTTATCCATCTTTTAATGTCAAAGATCTTGATACGGTATTGCCATTTCACCATTTTCTTCCTTTCCCAGCATGAATGTAGATTCCATCAAGCTGTTTTCTAATCATTGTTTGGTACTTAGTACTTACATAGCTCAAATTATTCAATGCTCCAGGTCGACAATGGATGCAACACACATATATTCGAAACCTTATATCAAGAAGACTGGGATGTACTTGTTGCACATTTTCTTGGTGTGGTAAGAATACATCACTCATTCTATCGCCGCGCGTACGGCATAGTTGCAACTGAGAACCATCATCAACTAATCATTTACAAAAAAATTCAATTTGCAAGGCGTGACAATGTATTACCGTGTTCTTCCCTTGATGTTGTCGTCCTCCCTAGAACCTGATGTGTTCTTAGACTTCAGTTCTCTAGCTTATGTGCCTTTTATATTGAACGTGGTCCTTTGTGATATTTTATGCAGGACCATGCTGGTCACATATTTGGTGTTGATTCCGCGCAAATGATAGGAAAATTGGAGCAATATAATCAGATTTTGGAGGTAATTTTCAAAGACCAAGTTGTATTTTGGCTGTTTCAATTGGAGGGGGCTGTTTTATATAGTTGTATATGCATGCTATGAACACCACCATGACATTTGCTTAAACTGGGCAACTTCTTGGGAGTTGGGACTATCATCTAAACAACAATTGAATTGTAGCCTCAATAATTTGGCCACATGTTTTCTTCAGAAAGTAATTGAAACGCTGGTCAGAAAATCTGAACCTGGTGGCTTACATGAAAATACTATTCTGCTTGTTATGGGTGACCATGGACAAACACTAAATGGCGATCATGGAGGAGGGAGTGCTGAAGAGGTATATAGTTTATGCTTCGGTACTTGGATTTCGGTTTTCTCTGGTTACTATCATGTCATAAACTTGAATCGTGATGCAGGTTGAGACAACATTGTTTGCAATGGGTTTTAAGCAGCCTCCTTCTGTGGTCCCTCATGAATTTGATTCCTCATCTTGCCTATTAGATTCGGTATCCATTCCCTCTTAGCAAATGTATCTTTATTAATTCTTTCTTTGTCCAAATTTTTTGTCCAGTAGCATAATCTGTGCGGATTTTTTTACCTTTTTACATGAATTGTGCCTGTTAATTTCAGGACGGGAAGAAGTGTGTAAGCTCTATTCAGCAGGTGAGCATAATCTTATTTAGGTAAAATAAATGGATCTTTTTATGCTTGCCTTGATCAAAATTACTTATATCTGTGACTTTATACAGCTCGACTTTGCAGCGACTGTCTCGGCATTGCTCGGTATTCCCTTTCCTTTTGGAAGGTACTACATACGTATCCTCAGCAGTTGCACTATCTGAAATCTCTTGGAATGTGGAGATGCTATGATCTGACTTCCTTTTGTCTGTTATCCTCTTTAAGAGTTTGAATGAGACATATATTTATGATGAGAAGGATACAAAGCAGAACCTTTTTAAATTTCTCTAGCATAATCTTTTTAAGTGGTTATATGCATATTCCACATGCATTTACAGTTCAAAAGTGAAGCACGGAAATGTGAAATCATTGCAAACAATTTGAGTTCCTGAGATCTGAAGGTGAATGGAAATGGGGTATACAGAAGCACTTGATCCGAAGTTATAGAAATTGACTTATTGCTCTTTAAAATATTGTAAATCTCTATTAGGATTGTTACTTAATCAGATTGAGATGCTATTTCCAGCATTGGGTCTGTGAACGCTGAGCTATATGCTTTAGCTGCTGGCACATGGAACTGGAGGGATCTTGACACTTCCAATCAGAAACATCAGTCAGAGATGGAAAAATGGATGAAGAACTATGTGAATACACTTTGCGTCAATTCTTGGCAGGTAATTTTTTGTTATTTCACAGTGGCATGCTATGAGAACCACGTTGTACTATTTACCTCCTTCCCTCTATCAACCACATGCATGTTTTCTTTGTAGGTCAAAAGATATATTGATGTTTATTCAGCTTCATCAATCATTGGATTCTCATCTGAAGACTTGGCTCACATATCTAACAAATATGCGGAGTTGGAGGAGAACTGGTCCCATTCTATAAGAAACTTACTCACATGCCAAACTGAGAGCTGTAGCTTAGTAATGGCTCAGATTACCAAGCAAGTTAATCTTTATCTTGATTTCCTATCACATGTCTCAGAGCTAGCTCGTTCCAAGTGGACTGAATTTAATTTGAAGATGATGGGCATTGGTCTTGGGACAATGATATTGTCGCTGTTGATAATAAGTCTTGCTCTATGGAGTATGCCTACAGTCTCTGGAATAAGCTTTGAGTCAATATTTGCCTTTCTTGTGGTGGTAATACGTGCATGCAGCTTCCTTTCAAACAGTTTTATATGTAAGTGATGGAATTTAAACTTGGTTTGGTTGCAGAGCTATTGTTACTTGTCATCCCATCAACTCATATTTGTTTCGCTTAAAACTTCTGAAACAGTGGAAGAAGGGAAAGTTGCTTGTTTTTTGCTGGCCACAACTGGCATTGTGAAATTACGTTATTCTATCATGAGAAAAGGGATGCTAGTTGAAGTATGTACTGCTCCCCCTTATATTTATCTACATGGAATTCAATATACAGTCTTTCAAGCAATTGCTCCTTGCTCCAATGAACTGAATATGTGGTTCAATGTCTTTTGCAGGCGATTTTATTCCTTCTATTGGTCTTAGGTCTCAGATTTACAATTGAAATTGGGATGTCAAAACAGGCTGCCACTTCAGCATTCATGCATGCTTCATCTTCGTGGATAACTGGGATTGCTCTTGGCGATTCCTTGTGGGGTTATGCTGCTGAAGTTGGGCCTCTCCTAGTATTAGTTGTACTGTCTTGCATAGTTTACAAAGTGATTACTGGGAACTTCCAAGGCATTCAGAAGTACATTGTCATGTTAACAATTCCAAGCTATATTCTCGTAGCGGTGCACTGGGTGCTCGAGAACGACACACAAAATTTGCCTCTTCTGTTTGAAGGAATTGGGAGGAACTACATCCCTCAAGCAATATATGCCCTTGGCTGTTCCCAACTTCTGTTTCTGGCATTTGGCATGCTTTTTAGTGAAGACAAAGTTGCAGATCATAAAAATAGCCTGATGATGAAGACATTATCCATGTTGTCTGCATGGAGTCCAATGATTATTTTGTTGTCTGGGAAACAAGGTTCATGGATTGCGTTGGCATCAATAGTTGGAGGTTCTATTCTTCACCTTTCAAATTTTATATGTAATTATTGATAGTAAATCCTCTCTTAGTTTCTAGTGCTTCACAAGTGTTCAAATATTGGGTTCATTTTGTTTAGATTAAAAGGAAATGAAGAATAGATTTATATCCCCAAAATGTCCCATCTCCTACTGCGTTAAAAGAACTTTGCATATTGGCAGGGTACTGTATAATAAGGTTGCAGAATACAGGAAAAGATGCAAATGGTGAGAAAGCTAGAACCTCAAGCTTCAATCTTCTAGCTGTGACACAATGGAACCTTTTAGCAGTATGTCTGTTTTTTGCCTCAGGGCACTGGTAAGAATGCTTGCTTCGTATTCGACATTGTTATTTACAAAATGACACCCTCATGCTGCAAGCATATCTAAGAGAATTTTTTTCACAGGTGTGCTTTTGATGGCCTTCGCTATGGTGCTGCATTTATTGGGTTAGTCATATGGAACGCTTAGAAGTATTTCTTCAATTCCCAGCAAGCGGTTTACTGATGAACCATTGTGATAATTTTGTTTTTTATGTTACAGATTTGACGAGTTTGTACTTGTCCGTCAAGCAATGCTTCTAACTTTGGATACATTTGGATTTTCCCTCATTCTTCCTGTTATCGGGCTCCCATTTCTTCTTCTGGGTCTCAACCAAACTAACCCTGGGAAGAATGTTCTTTTCAATCAGTTGTCTCAGGTGAGGTTTATTATCCTATCTGAAAACAAGCACGCCCTAAATGTGCGGTATTGTTATGATTTGTTATCTCTGGTAAAATCCATGTCATTTAGTTTTTACAACCTTTTTTTCTGATTCATTGGCAGATGTATATGGCTTATGGACTCATCACAGCAACCACAGTGACAGCCACTATATTATGCGTTACTATCCAGAGGAGGCATCTCATGGTAATTCGTAATGCACAAAACTAGCTAGCCCCCAAATGATCGAATCGATGTATTTAACCTTGTACCACTTGCTGTGTTCCCTTGTTGACGTTGGCTGCTGCATCATCCTTTGCAGGTCTGGGGGCTGTTTGCTCCAAAATTTGTCTTCGACGTGGTTGGTCTTGTCCTGACAGAAGTCATGATTTGCCTGGCTTCCCTTTTCTATTTCAGAAGATGGGTTGTCTAATGAAGAGCTCAGAGTTCTGCTCACAGAAAGATTTAGTACTCCTGAGAATCTTCGTCCTGTTTTCCTGTGCTTCTCTACCTAGCAGGTTCAGGATTTGGGAAAAGTGTCTATGTTCCTTCGCACCAATTACGTTCCTGCACTCAAATCCAATACGATGATTCTTTGAAACCGTTTCGGGTGCCTGGAAATGGCCATATCCTGGAAGAGGACTGCAAATTTAGATTGATTCAAAGAGCCTCCTGTAACATTTGGCTGTCTCAGGTTCAGATGCAGCATATCTTGGACACTTTCATCCTCCGCCCTCCTCCGCTATCTCGAGGTGCAAAAAGCCACTGCCTTTCTGAATTTATGGTGATAGGTTTGATTGTTTCGTAGATCAGGACTCCCCAAGTTTTGCTGTGCTAGTCATTCTTACAGTAGCAATGATACTGGTTTTTTTTTTTTTTTGCCACTAGGAAGTCTGGAATCTCTCTTGGTCTCCTTTTGATTATAATATAACATGTTTAGGGTTTATCTTTGCACATCTTTTCCACATAATGCATTTCTATATGGATCCAAACTGGAACATTAATATTTTATATGAAGCTATGATAGATATAACTGGAACCTGAAAACAAAACATGAACTACCCTTTCTCCACGTACGTAAGCCTCCCTAACTGAAAATGACAGCTTTTCAATTATATATCCTTTTTGTGGTTTCAACGAACGAGAATATGGAGAAATCGGCAAAGACAGTGGTTCGTTGCCATTTCGTCACCAACAACAACAGCAGCTAAACACTCAACAACTACTAAATGAAATTAATTAATTACATTATTTTACAGAAGTTAATTAATTAACAAGAACCAGCAGTCTGAAAGGATTCGTTAAACAAATATTATAGTACCCAATAATAAAAACCAACTAATTAACTCCCTCCAATTACAATCAGGCTTCTCGAAGTCGCAAGTCAAATCAAATCAGACAAAGAACACTTAATAATTAATCCTGAAAACGAGTATTTGTGTGCTGCACGGCTGTTTTAGCATGACTTCTATTACTTAATCTAATGGTAGGGTTTTGTTTCAATGACGTACGTGGAGTCATATATTTACATAATCTGAGGATAAGGTACTTCAAGTGATTGGATTATTGGATGTACTTATTTTCGTTATATTTCGATAAATCAAAATTGTCCATTATCATTTTTTATTAAATTGATCTTCGAGTATGACTTCAGAACATCGTGAGTTTATGTTTATCCATTAAAAGTTTGAGCATATATAGTATCATAGTGTAGTCTATAGTCTGGATAGGTATATCTCACTAACTAGGATCGCTAGTAGTATCGTATATTCCACGAGAACAACAGCCTGACCCGTGGAGATTAAGTTTCCTTCAACTCAGAAATGACATCAAAACATAGAGTCAAAAAAGGTACACAACATATACATGATTAAGCATCTAGCTAGCTTGTATCATTTGATATTTGTGATGAATTAGTGGTTCTTTTGTAATTTTAGCTTTGTTGCACTGAGCAGTGTAGTTGGGATTTGTACCGAGAATGCATCGTTTAAGCTTGTATAATTTGATATTTGTGACGAATTTAGATAAAGTATATGAATTTGGTTTATTATTGCTATCGGCTCAATATTTGATGTTCAATACATATAATTTAGAAAAATAACGAATAGGTTGGTGTGGATTCATAACAGTCTGATAGAGTTATCCACGCACCGCGATCATGCACCTCAAAGATCGGTTCATATGATAATTTATGTAAACCACTTTATCTCTCTACAAATGACATCAGGTCATCCAATATTATGTGTTTGGGTAGCTACAAGTCATATTTAACTCAAACCGCTCAATTATTAACGAACGAACTTTCACCGAAAAATCTTCCAACCCACGCACAATGTCCATCCATACCTAACTATGTCCAGTGAACTAGCTACCTGAAAATTAGGTCCGGGTAATTTTTTCACAAATCAAAGTTTAGTTACCCATTCATTGATAACCACGAAGTTAGGGCTCCATTGACCCTCTTATTCGCTTCTCTCTTAAATATGAACTTCTGGGGACTAAAATTGGAAGAAAATTGACTTCTTATTTTCTTCAGCACATAGTTGTTGAGTTAGGGTTGTGAAAAGGTCTAGTGTCCAAACTCGTCGAGTCAGGTCTGCGAAAGCCGAAGACGGAAGACCCATTTCAAGATTTATGGATGCAGAAGCCCTTCTCCTGGCCCAAACAAAGCATATACAGAACAGAAGGCTGGTTTCTTTCTACAACTTTGGGTCATATAAACAAGAATCGCATCTCAATACTCTATAAGAATGAACTCTAGGATTCATTTTTGATGTGGATTCATATGATGTTTGCTTAGCTAGCTAATTTACGTGCTAAGATGGCTAAGAGTCACATTTACCTGTGTATTTCATGTATGTGGCTGGATTTAGAGGCTCATCTTCTCTCCACACTTAGGAGAGATCACAAACAAAATTTCATGGTTCCTCTCTCCCCTCCTCCCCTCTTTTGTGGGAAACCGTCGTCCGTCCGACTTTATCACTGGTGATCTTCTCGGCTGACATCAATCAATGAAGGCTCAACCAATAACGGCAGGCAAGGACCTGGAATTTTTCTTTGTTACTCTAACCCAAAAATTATCTGGGCATGTACACATTTAGGTCTTTGACTTCGTTCATATACGAAATATGTTTGACCATTCTTGTATATCTTGATAGAGATGATAATGTCACAATTATCTGGTTGAACAGTTTGATGCTTGTGCTTCATCTGGTTAATGAGCATAATCGTTGACCGTAAAGATGTGATCTTTAATGAGAATTATAGCTCAAATCCTACGTAACAACCATATTGAGGTACCCCCCATAATACGTAACGAAAAGATTAATTAGGTAACTAAGGCAACTTTATCATCTACTTCCCTTGCAATTGATATCCTTGATCTTAACTTTCATATCTAGTAACTTAGACTTGGCTTGCACTAAAATGTTTGAACATCTTTGTTTGAAGTAAACAAATTCAACCATCCCCTTCCCTAATTTGTTTCTAAGTCACCACATTTCAAAGCACAAGAAATCATAGATGGCACCCTATTATAATTGCTCCTTGCTTACTACCAATATTGGTCCCCTCATCCTCCCCCTCCTAAAGACTACTTTCCTTCCTTCCAAACTTTTCCCCACCTTTCCTCCATGATAATAATAAACTCACTCACTTCAATTATTCTCCCCTCTCAAAAACCATAGACCAGGAAACCGGATCGTACCGGCCGGTTCAACCGGTTTAACCGGAAATTGGACCAAAAGCGGCACGGTGGGCTGATTGTGCTGATTTTACCGTGCCGGCCAGTTTTTTCGGTTTGACCGGTTGAACCGGCCGGTACGATCCGATTTCCTGGTCTATGATTCAGCTTCATTCTCCGTATTCTCGTTCAATATGTGGAAAATAATTAAAAAAGAATATTATTTTGCTATTTTTCTATGTTGAAAATGGGTCGCCGTGGTTGTATAATGCTTTATTTGGTTCTTTTTTTGATGGATTATATTTTTTATACTATCGCATTTCATTTCTCTATCAATAGTGAAAAACGGTATTTACTGGTACAAAATAGTTGAACCACGGTCGTACCACAAAATACCATACCAGAAAGGAATCCGGTATGATGTCCGGTACGGTTTCCTTTACCATGTCAAAAACACACATATTCATATGCATCTACACTTGCTCATGTCCCCCATCTCCATTCCCATATTCCCTATCTTCCCCCACCACTCCCTCTATATAACCAAAAGTCACTCCCTACCTTTCCTTCCCCTTCTCCCCAAACTCCCAAACTCTCTCTCTCCCTAGAAATCATCAGTCACCAAACACTCCCTCCACAGTCTCCAAAAGAAAGTAGTTAAGTAACTAACTCCCTTCCTTCTCCTATTCTTCTTCTTCCTCTTCTTCAAGAAGAAAGCTTCTCCTATCTCAATGCCATCTCTCTCCATCTCCTTCCTCTGAAATTCCTCCAAAGCTCCAATCTTTCTTCCCTCCCCTCAAAAACCCACTTCTCAAAATCCACCAAAAAAGAGAAATTCTTCTGCTTCTTCTTCTTCCATTTCAATGTCATCTCCCCTGTTCTTCCTCTGAAAACCCTCCAAAGTTCCAATCTTTCCTCCTTCCCTAACAAAACCCACTTCTCAAAAAACTGTTGCCGCCGCCATGATTACATGGAAGGACCTCTACACCGTGATGACGGCGGTGGTCCCACTCTACGTCGCCATGATCCTCGCCTACGGCTCCGTCCGGTGGTGGAAGATCTTCACGCCGGACCAGTGCTCCGGGATCAACCGCTTCGTCGCCATTTTCGCCGTACCACTCCTCTCCTTCCACTTCATCTCCACCAACGACCCTTACGCGATGAACTTCCGGTTCATCGCCGCCGACACCCTTCAAAAAATCATCATGCTCTTCGCCCTCGGAATCTGGACCAACGTCACCAAATCGGGCAGCCTCGAGTGGATGATTACCATTTTCTCCCTCTCCACTTTACCAAATACCCTGGTGATGGGAATCCCTCTGTTAATCGCCATGTACGGGCCGTACGCCGGCAGCTTGATGGTCCAAGTCGTCGTCTTGCAGTGCATCATTTGGTACACTCTGCTTCTGTTCCTGTTTGAATACAGGGGAGCCAAGATTCTGATCATGGAGCAGTTCCCCGAAACGGCGGCGTCGATCGTGTCGTTTAAGGTCGACTCCGACGTCGTTTCGCTTGACGGGAGGGAGTTCTTGGAGACGGATGCCGAGATTGGAGACGACGGGAAGCTTCACGTTAAAGTGAGGAAGTCGAATGTTTCGAGGCGGTCGGTTTCCGGGTTGGGATTGGGCGGAAACGGAGGAGGAGTCGGGTCGTTTTCCGGGTTGACTCCTCGTCCGTCGAATTTGACCGGCGCCGAGATCTACAGCCTGAGCTCGTCGAGGAATCCGACTCCCCGGGGTTCGAATTTCAATCCGGCGGATTTCTACTCGATGATGGGGGTCCAGGGGTTCGGGTCGGGTCAGGGCCCGAGGGTCTCGAATTTCGGGGCGGCGGATTTGTACTCTGTTCAGTCCTCCCGCGGGCCGACTCCCCGGCCGTCGAATTTCGAGGAGAATTGCGCCGGTACGGCCGCCGGGGTGTCGCCGAGGTTCGGGTACTACCCTGCTCCGAACCCAGAATTCTCTTCCGCCGCGGCGGCAGCAGCTCCGGCGAAGGGAGCGAAGAGCAATCCCCCGCCGCCGGCGGGAGCAGGGGCAACATTGCAGCCGAGTAGCAACAATGGTGGCAGCGGGAAATCGAACCATGACGCCAAGGAGCTTCATATGTTCGTCTGGAGTTCGAGCAATTCTCCGGTGTCGGAAGCTGGCGGTGGAGCTGGTGCCGGCGCCGGCGGACTCCACGTTTTCGGCGGGTCGAATGAGTCCGATCAGGGCGCCAAGGAAATCAGGATGCTCGTCGCCGATCATCCCCAAAACGGCGAATCAGCTAAAGGTAACGACTTTTTTAGTTTTTTTCTCTAATTACTAATCTGATTCCCAATTTCCCGGCCAACATTATGTTTAACCCGATTTCACCTGAAGCAGGGGAGTTCCCCGGCGGCGAGGATTTCAGCTTTGCGGCGAAAGAAGGGGAAGACGAGAAGGAGAAAGAAGTGGGAGAAGGGCTGATGGGTCTGAACAAGATGGGCTCGACGGAGATAGACCCGAAAGCAGCCGCTGCTGCGGCGGCCGGGGAAGGAGACGGCGGCGGGGGGAGGAACAGGCAAATGCCGCCGGCGAGCGTGATGACGCGGCTGATTCTAATCATGGTATGGCGGAAGCTGATCCGCAACCCCAACACGTACTCCAGCCTCATTGGGCTCACATGGTCCCTCGTCGCCTTTCGGTCAGTAATTTTCACAAACAGTTACCGTGCAACTCTTTTTCTTTGAAGAACTTCATTTCCTCAATTGGTAAAATGAATTTTGGTGCAGTTGGCACGTAGCAATGCCTAAAATAATAGAGAAGTCGATCTCCATACTGTCCGATGCTGGGCTTGGAATGGCTATGTTCAGCTTAGGTAAGCACTCTTTCCCACCTAATGGTCCATGAGTTTCATTGGAGATGTTGGCTCAAATCTGTCATTCTTACATACGATGTTTCGGTTCGTAACTTCGTATGCTATACTTATAGTGTATATATTCATATTTGTACTAATTCGGACAATTCATACCATTTCATCCATCTATTGGACACATTGATAATGTTGAAAATAATGTCAATACGCCTGAAAGATCAGTGGAGGATGATAATTTTATCGTAGCTATGTATATCTATCCACTAGAAGTTTAACGATGTGAGATTTGGAGAGGCAGATGTTATATTGTTTATAAAAAGTGGAGGAAAAATTAAAATAAGATTAGAAAGGGGTTATGTGTCACTGGTTGTACAACTCACAACCATCCATTAAAAAAAAATTCAATTTTCATGATGTGTTTTTCTTTTCTTCTTTCATTTTCAGGTTTTCTTTTATTGGTTTAATTTATGGTAGAAAAAAGGACATAGAGATGCCAAAATGAAAGAAAATAGAGTTTTTTTTTCTTACTAAAATTAATTAATTAATATTGTTTTGGGTTTAATATAAGGGGGAAAGATAGAAATTGACCCACCAGACAAAATGGGGCCTGACTTCACTTTGAGGAGGGTCCATGGGTGGGTGGGTATTAGTTGTGATGATAGAGATGCATCCCTTCTTTTAGCTTTGCCTCTCTTTTCAATTTATGATGAATCCCTAACTTAAATACAATTCAAAGTAGAATAAGATCATCTTATCATCACACAAAAACATAAAAATCTTCATATCAAAGTCTAGCTAGGTTCCATAATTTAAAAAGTCAGAAATTCTAATTCGACGAGACGAGACAATTTTATTGTTGTTTCATTGATTAATCGGTCTGATAGAATTACTATCTCTCTTGTATAGTTATATTTCAAGTAGCTAGAAACTTAGCAAAAGACATCACCACTCACCAGTTCAGTTCGATGTTTGATGGTTCTAGGTCTGAATGAGTATAATCATTATGTACGGTACGGTCTGAAATCATACCAAGCTGATATGTAACCTGATCATAAGAAATGAAGGACACATTGAGAATCGAGACCGATTTGATGTACACTCTTGATTCAATTTGATTGTTTCCATTCTTAGAATGATCTGATTCAAACGTCGAGTCAGCTCTCTCGACGCGGACCTTCTTGTTTTACTAGTAACATTTGTTTTTGTGTGTGGTTTGAAACATGTATGTAGGGTTGTTCATGGCTCTGCAACCCAAGATAATAGCTTGTGGGAATTCAGTGGCATCGTTTGCCATGGCTGTTAGGTTCCTGACAGGTCCAGCTGTGATGGCTGCAGCTTCCATTGCTGTTGGACTACGTGGTACCCTTCTCCATATTGCCATTGTTCAGGTATCCTATTTTTCCTTAATTAAGGCTGACTTTGATTCATTTTGCTGCTCAAATTCTCTAGTTAGTTAGGATTCTCTTTTGATAAAAACATGAATTTGGTCTTTGGGGGTTGTAGGTAGGTCAAAGAGTATCTTGTTGGGTTTCTTATCCATCTACAAATGTGTTGTTTGAACTATATTCATAACTTACTTGGAACTTATAATATGCAAATTGATGTGGTCAACTACATAGTTAGGGTTCATGTCAATTATCATTGTTGCTGGGATGGCAAGTTAATTATTTTTAAATTCGTTATGTTAGTGACTTCGAAATTTAGTGACCACGTATGTCGTAATTAGTTCGACACGAAGAACGACACATTCTTTTTTAGGATAATGTTAAACCATTTCATGAAGATTTGATTTGGAATTTGATTGTATCGTTTGACATCAAGCGGCTTGAGCATGCTAATCAGGCTGGTTAATTCAAGAGTCTAGAGTTACTTCGTACGAGCTAGTCTTTCCTCGAATCAAACGCATGGTGATTTAATAAATAATTAGTAATTGATAGTAATTAGGGTTCTTTTAACTCATATGACATAATTGTTATTAGGGCAATATTTGTTTACAATAATTTTATATATTATGGCAATGAAATTTTCAGGCTGCCTTGCCACAAGGGATTGTACCATTCGTCTTCGCCAAGGAGTACAACGTCCACCCTGCAATTCTCAGCACTGCGTAAGCTAATCAAAACCCTTCCAATTAAGTTGATTAATTAGTCCTTTGACTTAACTATAATCTTACTATCCATATATATCTTGCAGGGTTATCTTTGGAATGTTGATAGCATTGCCGATTACACTTGTTTACTACATTCTTCTCGGGTTGTGAAATTTCGGTCGTGCACCTTAGCTAGTTGGTTAACTGTGTTAGTGGTAATGCGACGGTTGCTGAAATGAGGACTCGATGAGAGAAAGAAGACGTTTCAAAAGATGATTATAGAATTTACCGAAGATTTTTCAAGAGACGGGCCGTCCTCCCCACGATATGAGGATCATGCAGCCATTAGATGCCAAAAGTTTTGGTTTCTCCATCGTTTCTAGCTAAAAGGGTTTCTGAAATTAAGCAGGAAAAGAGGGCAAAGAAGCAAAGGGCAGGCATGGAGGAGTGAAACAAGGCCTCAAAAGAAGGAAAAAAAGACAAGAGAAGATTATTATAGGGGTACTAGAAGGCGACGAAATGGGTGCAAAATGATGTATATGAAGACAGAAAGTGATTAAATGGAGGAGGAGTAAATTAAGGGGTTTTTTTTTGGTTGTTTTCTTTTGTGTTGCAATCCTTGTTTTAGGGGGTTTCTATTCTATGTAGTTCTTTGTTTTTGTTTGTTATTAGTGTTGGATTTTATTGTTCTTGTAGATTGGTGCAAGTATTTGCTATTGTCCATGTTTTAGTTTGTACACTTATGTATCTAGGATATTTGTTTTAGTATGAAAGGTAGTTATTTGATTATGTTAGATGTCATATATATATGTTCCATCATATGAATGTGTGTGTTTTTCCCTCAACCAAAGGATTATTGGTTTAGTGGTATGAGCGGTATGACGATGACTTTGAGCTGACCGGTTTCAATTTCATCGATTTCTCAGCTCATCGTTCTCACTACTTTAATATATTACCTACCGACAAAAAAATAGAGTGTTTTGGTTTCACTTCCTGTAAAGTTCCTCAATCATATATATAGTACGTGGATTGTGGGTTAAACGGTCAAAGTTTGTAAAAATTATCTTATGTTTAATCTACAACGTTGTGAACACGTCTATGAAATGATCTTTTTGAATCTCGCGAAGCGTCGCGGAGTCCATGAGAACTTTCTTCTCTTCTCGATATTTGCTCGGGGACTATAATATAAAACATTGCAAATCACATGATGAGTGCTATTAGCCCCCATACTCCAAGATCTAGGTTCAATCTTGTAAAATTGTTGTAATTTTGTTATTGTTAGTCCCTTCGGGCTTCGTCGTCACTATTTACATATGAAATTACCTAACTGCTCGAATAACTCCAATATCATAATGATATAAGTTACCTCCAATCTAAGTATATGTCAATAGTTGAGCAAATCATGTCATCGGCAATATGAGTGATCGATGAGCTTATTGTAGACTTTAAAATATTTTTGATGGGATCATTTTAGACTTTAAATATTGAGAGAGGAAAAGGGAGATAGGTTATAACAACGATTGTTGAAGCCATGAATAATATCATAATTAATAAGTACATCATATAATAAAACAAATAAATGAGTTAAAAAGGTGATATGTTAAGGAAAACGCATCCTTTAGGAGCATATTTGCTTTTCTATCATTAGTGCGAGTGTGGTGGAGGCTCCTCTTATTATTTTATCAACAAAAGGTTTAGTAAGAAATCATACTTCATACTTTTAAATGGGTTATACAACCATATATGCTTCGTTTTAGTGAACGAATTGTTAGATGTATTTCGATGAATTGGGATATAAAGTCTAGCCATTAAATTTTAAGGATAATGCAATATACCGAATTTGGGTTAATTCATTATATATATAATAGCGTTCACTACACGTATGATATACGCGAAATTCACAAGGCCGACAATAGTCTGAATCTATATATATATATATATATATATATATATATATATATATATATATATATGTTTTCTTTATAAGTATATTTACTTTATTTACAAGTGCACTACGATTTATAAATTCTAAATTTGACAAATTTGTTGTTAGATTTATCCATTCATGCAAAAAATTATTTTTTTAACCTACTATGTTGGAACTTGTATATGTGCTCACAATCATTCAATCTATAAGACTATAACACATTAACTAATGATTTTTCCCATGAAAAAGGTTGAAACAAAAAGAGAGGGGGAAGAAAAAAGGTCAAATAAAGAAGGAAAAGGACCAATAAAGTGGCTAAATAATTAACCTAAGCTTTCCCCCTTTATTATTGGCTTTTTGATGCGCCCACAATCCTAACCCTACCCCTTTATATAGTACGTTGGATGGAAATGAAACTATTCTTTCACACTATTCAATTACTAATTATATTTATTTTAGTGAATTGTTGTCGTGAGTTTGGTCAAAATTGTTCCCTTCTACATTTTTTTCTTCCTCTTATTGAAAATGATGGCCAATTGTTGGGTTAGATATTAACATCAACGACCTCCATTTTCAACAACCAACTAAGTGGTAGAAAGTAGGGATGGGAATCTTTATTGGGGAGCTTGCAATGGGTTCGGTCCATACCAAACCGAATCGATGATCAGTATGATATCGCATCATATTCAATTTTACACCATTCGTTTCATTCATCATATATAGCCAAGAAGCTACGGTTCAAAACATCCTGATGTGCTGGTGAAAGAGTTTGCAGTTAGAATGAAAAAGATTAACAACAAAACCGGTCGTGTTAGACCATTGGGAAATGAAGGTTTTGTATTGGCTAAGAACTCTCCCGCCTGTGCGTCACACGTTACTTCTCGATCCCTTGAATCTATCGGCGAAACAACTATGTCTGCGTAAGTGGAGTCTCCTTTCTTCTCTTGATCCCGAATTCTAGACGCAATCAGACATCTACACACAATTATTTCTTGATGATATGGTAATTGTGAAAAAAACCTTGGCTTACCCAAAATGCCTTCTTTGGTTTTCTTTCTTTTGTGGACCAAATTGAAAGGGAAAAGAAACTAATCAATCAATTGATTAGAGTCTAGGGTCTCTAGAAGGGAATTGGCCTTTGATTCTTTTCTTTAAGCAAGCCATTGAAAATGGGGGGATGCACATGAATGAATTTGGCAGAGTATATAGAAAGAAGTGTAATAACAAAAGAATATATGCCGGCCGTTGGTTCAGGAAAAAAAAATATAAGGAATTGGTCAATTGGAACTTTAATCTCATGAGGAAAATAAACATATCTAGATAGTAACTTAATTATTTACCTAGAATTTGGGGAAAACGATGTGCATTAATCTCATGGGGATAATAAACGTATCTAGATAGTAACTTAATTATTCGTAAATGACCATTTTGATTAGTAAACAACAGAACATAATTAATTACGATTTGATTAGTGTTATTCCATTGTCCAACCACAAGCTGCCACGACTGTGCTACCAACATTCTCATCGATGAAATTAATCATTTTTTTTCGTTTTCCCAAAAGGTTAATTCTGTAGCCCCCGATCGAGATTTGGTTGTAGCAATGGAAGGGAACATACGTTGCATAAATTTGGCCTCTGGAAATCCCCACCACCTACGTTCCACACATTGGTTACATTTATTGGCATAGTCAGAAATATAATTCAACGGGCTCCAAAAATTGTTTAAATTGTCGGTGTGCCTCCATGATAAATTCTCTTACAACGGGAGAATGAGGTATAGGGTATGAAATTTTCTTTTACCGCTCCTACAGGTCTTTGGTTTGATGTTAATTCCGTTTTTTTGAATGGAATATATGGATGCCCACGACCACCAACAACGTGGATCCACCAATGCTCATATCAAATATTGAACGAAGCGAGCATGTAACCTATTATGGACTACACGTAGCTCCATCGATCTCTGCAACAAAGACTAGAGCTCCTAGAAACAATTTGACTCATTTGAAAGTTCACTACGTATAAAATCAAAATCAACAAAATCCGAAAATTCTTATGATCAACAGATCTCAAATGGTATATATATGCAACTTATGAAGTTAAGCGGTCGATATGTATATGAACACGAGCAGTTGGCAACCAACCATATCATGACTAGGATGTGTGCAAAATCAGTCAACGTGTTAGTTTGGGATGTGAGATACATTAATTAACAAAGTGGACATATAAATTAGCCAATTAGGGTTTACAGTATACATTCCCCAACTTCAAAGTTTTAAACCGTTGATGGAAAAAATCCAAAAGTACCACTGTTTAAAAAAAAAATTCCAAAAATACCACCCAACCCCAAAAAATTCCAAAAATACCACCCTTTTTCAAAAACCGCCACCCCACCCAGCGGTTTGGTCGAAAACCGCTTGTCGGGGGCGCGGTTTTGGACCAAACCGCGGGCCTAGGGGGCGGTTATAAAAAAAAAAAAATTTGGACCAAAACCGCTGGGTGGGGCGGCGGTTTGGCCCAAAACCGCCACCCCAACCAGCGGTTTGGTCCAAAAGTTCGGTCGAAACTTCAAACGAACGTAACTTTGCACTCGGGTATCCGATCGTAGTGATGTTTTTTTTCATTTCGCATAACTTTTCAAGATCTACAACTTTTACTAGGATGAAATTTTCAAAACAGGAACTATTTGTGGATATACGGGACCTTGAGAATAACTTTACCTTTACTTTTCAGAAATCCATGTACATTTTGAAATTATGATTATATTAAAAGTTGTAGATCTTGAAAAGTTATGCGGAATGAAAAAAAATTTCATAACATTCGGAGTTTGGAGCACAAAGTTATGGCCGCCCAAAGTTTGACGAAAGGCGAGACCCGGCGGTTTGCGGCTTGCAAGATCTCAAAAATTTTGCGGCCTCCATTTTTTGAATCCGAATAACTTTTTGAGATCTTGCAAGTCTCAAACAGTCGGGTTCCGTCTTCGTCTCGAAAAAACGTCATTTGCCACCCCGAACGACCTTTTTTTATTTCGTCAAACTTTGGGCGGCCATAACTTCGTGCTCCAAAATCCGAATTTCATGAAATTTTTTTTTATTCCGCATAACTTTTCAAGATATACAACTTTTAATATAATCATAATTTCAAAATGTACATGGATTTCTGAAAAGTAAAGGTAAAGTTATTCTCAAGGTCCCGTATATCCACAAATAGTTCCTGTTTTGAAAATTTCATCCTAGTAAAAGTTGTAGATCTTGAAAAGTTATGCGAAATGAAAAAAAAAATCACTACGATCGGATACCCGAGTGCAAAGTTACGTTCGTTTGAAGTTTCGACCGAACTTTTGGACCAAACCGCTGGTTGGGGTGGCGGTTTTGGGCCAAACCGCCGCCCCACCCAGCGGTTTTGGTCCAAATTTTTTTTTTTTTTATAACCGCCCCCTAGGCCCGCGGTTTGGTCCAAAACCGCGCCCCCGACAAGCGGTTTTCGACCAAACCGCTGGGTGGGGTGGCGGTTTTTGAAAAAGGGTGGTATTTTTGGAATTTTTTGGGGTTAGGTGGTATTTTTGGAAATTTTTTTTTAAATAGTGGTACTTTTGGATTTTTTCCGAGACTGATACATTAGCTTAGAGTGCACTACGTACCAAATAAATACCAATTGAAGTTAAATGTCGAAAGCGACGTCGTATGGACGCCCTCACGTGGGAGGGATGTACCACATAATTAAAATTGGCATTAAATTCCCCCACGTGTGTGTCTTCCTTGTAGTTTTCCATTTTTCTCAAATATTGCGAATAAAAGCGTTTTTAGTTACTAAATACATTAATTCAATTATATAATGACATAAAGTTAGGATTAAATGATAATGAGTCGCCTTCCGATAAAAAAAACTCGATAATGAGTCGCCTTGAGTAGCTAATTTGATCCAATTGTTACCTACGACTTTATTGGATCGAATCCGAATGTACTTATATGCACTTTTAATAATTTTGGGTTTGAGCTCATTTTGAATCGGCTCCAATTTGGTCAACTCATTTGAGTCAGACCCAAATGAATCTATTTGAGTTCATATGGTTATACACATAAACAAATAATATAAACTATCTTATTAATTATGCTCAACCCAATTACACATTTAATATTGATGCATGCTCTGTTTTATCTGTACAATTCTGTTTTGTTTCGTAATATTAGTTTATCGCCATTATAAAAAAAATTTGATGCATGCTTCCACTTTTTGTTCGTTACGTAACAAACAATGAAATAGTGTTACCAATGCAGTCAAAAGCGCGATTCTACCTAGAAGCGGAAAAGGGGTAAAATCGTAAAACGTAGAATCACTTGCCCCCATGTGAAAGATAACTAAAAATCTATTAAGTAGGACATATGCTATGCAAAATATGAATGCACAGAATTTAGATAAGTTAATAAATACATGTGATTCATGTTTAAAGTAGAGCAACTTATAGCATCTTAATAATAAGTTCGTAAACATAAATTTTAACGATAAGCCACTTTTCCCTCTATGCTAATGAATTTGGGAAAACCCTAGTTGGTGAATTAGATTACTCTATTGAAGTAGAATGCATCCAAGTACCTAGTATGTATCTTTTAATCTCAAATGTATCATATTGTTAGTGATTTACTTTAAAAATATACTTTTTATAATTAATTTCATGAAAAGAATACTCATGTAGCGAACTAAAAGCGTAAAAACGTAAAGCGTTTTGGTGAACTAGAACCGTAAAACCGTAAGTTTTTAAGTTTTAAAGCACAATTAGTCCGATTTTATACACTTAAGTTTTTATATGGAAACGAAAGCGTTTTGGTGACACAAAAGCGTAAAATTGTAAGTTTTTAAGTTTTAAAGCGCGATTTTGACTGCATTGAGTGTTACTGAGTGGTATAAGATTCATTATCGACAAATGCGTCACAGAAGATGATCAATCAATCATAGGTGGGAGTACTGACCTAATTAAAGAAAAGTTAATAATTAAAAGCGACGGCCTGTTTGGTTTTAGTGAAAAGTGTAGGCATAGTACGCTAGGGTTGATATGCCAAGCATACAATTGACCAAATGATATGAAACACACATGTGATGATAAACCTAAACCTAATGGATGGTTCAATTTCAACCAACGACAACAACATGCACAATTGTTGTAACGATTGCTAATGTCAAAATCATAGAGGAAAGAAATCACATCGTTTAGGGTGACTGGCTTTTTTAATATATTTGGCGGAATGGAAATGTCATCTTAAGTTCTTAACGATTTGAGTCGTTAGATAGTTATGATGATAATTTTATATGTTTTCTTAAATGGAAGTTCGGTTTTATACATTATGTATAAATAGTTAGAAAATTAGTAAAATGAGTAGTATTAGGTAAAATTATATAGTTTATATGTTCCTCGCATTAGTTTGAGCTTTATTGTCCCGAGTACTAAAAAGTTAGTGCTTCCCCTTTTAAGTACTAACTTATTGATTGTACAAGGTAGTAAGTTGTATGCTATATAATTTTTCGTTTTGTTTTGATAATAAGATGGGTTGAATCAATGTGGGATTACAAGAATTTTAGTACTCGGGTCACCATGTCGAGAACAAGGTAAGTTATCCATCTAAATTATTCGAGTTTTTGAGAGAGTTTTAAGTGTGAATATTCTATTTTCAAAAAAAAGATGAAATTGTTTGTAAAAAGATACTGACAAATGTATATATCAGAGCCTGGTTTCGATCCAGGGACCTGTGGGTTATGGGCCCACCACGCTTCCGCTGCGCCACTCTGATTTTTGTTATCTAAAACCTTTATGTACTATATATTTGTAATTAACATAAGTATATCAGAGTCTGGTTTCGATCCAGAGGTTAGTAAGTTATACTTTATATTTTTTTATAGTGAGATAGGTTGAGTCACTACAATGTATATAGAAAATTTAAGTTACTTAACATAAGTTTGTTGTTAATTAACATATGAGATTTTTTATAAGAATTGAAGCACCTGGGACTCCATGTCGAGAACAAGGTAGGTCATCCATCTTAACCATCCGAGTTGTTGAAAGAGATTTTATAGTATGAATTCTAATAAAAGAAAGACGGAAAGAGGTTTTGAAAGTATACTAAAAAAATTATATCAGAGCCTAGTCTTGATCCAAGAACCTGCGAGTTTTGGGTCCACCACGCTTCAGGTGCGCCACTCTAATTTTTGTCATCGTAGAACCTTTAAGTACTAACTTATTGTAGAAGTTGGTAAGTTCAACTATATATAAATCTTTTCGAGTTTTGATAATAAAACAGGTCAAATCACTACAATGTAAGCGTAAAATTTTAGTGACTTAACATATATAAGTCCGTTATTAATCAACATATTGGATTGCAAGAATTTAAATACTTGGTCACCATGTTGAGAGAAAAAGGTAGTGTCGTCCATCTTAATTATCCAAGTTGTATGTTGGGAGAGATTTAAATATGAATTTATTTTTATTTTCAATAAACGAAAGACGCAGTTATAAAAAGAAACCTGGGAAAATATATAAGAGCCTGGTTTCAATCTAAAGACCAATGAGCTATGGGCCTACCACGCTTTCGCTGCGCCACTATGATTGCTGTTATCTACAAACCTTATTCAATATCTTTTAAACTCATATATAATTTCGTTTGCAATGGTTGAATGACAAATTATTTCGCACCTTTAAACTACATATAACTCTTTTTCAGAAAGTATAATTCTCCGACATATGCGTCAAATTTTCCGTCATAAAAAGTATAATCATCAAATCTCACAAGAAGAAGATCTTTTCCTGAAATACCTTATTAGTACCAATCTACACAATGCATCAACTTTCAACGATCTTAATCAGGTTATAACATTCCCAGGGCATATCGATCTGACATTGCATGGACCTCTCCTGAAGTTGAGCAGATCCTCTAGTTAGTTGGGAACCAAATATATTTCCCATTATCTATATGTAACAAGTTATGATAATAATCTAGCTAGTACGCAAAAGATGGCCGGCAAAGACTGAATGAAAAAGAGATGGAAGGACCACGACATGAACAATATCTCATACATTGAACCATCAAATCTTCGTGGAGTGCGGACCACAAATTCATATGACAAAGATTTGCGTATATCGACTTCTATCTTCTTCGCATTCTTCGTTGTCATCATCATGGTTGGTCTGTTTCGTGATATGGATTCATTACATGTGTATTGTCATATATCCAACCATTTGTTCGTTTGGTACATTCTCATGATTCTTGGTTTCCCTAAAATGTTTATTAGTAAGTGGATCATCACTAGCATGAACGGTACGGTAAGTCGAATAATTGAAGTTTGGAGTGACTAACATAAAAGTGATCACATGTATACGATACAGATTTATCAGGGTGTTTATTCGATCATGCATATACGTCATTCTCGATAAAAGGGTTGTTCAATCGTTAATTTTGTTTCTTTTTTTTCGATTTTGTTTTGGCAATGATTATGCATCTGCTTCACAAAAATAAAGTCATATGAATTGTGTCAACACCGTGGTATGTCTATTTACTCAAATCAACATGGAAAAGCTTAGTGGTGATTCAAAAGTTTAGTGTTCATTTGGTCACGCAATTGGCCAACTATATATACTAATGATCAGTCACCAAAAGTGTTCCATCGATTTGAAGTTTGGCTCCCAACATCATAATTAGGTCTTCAAAAAGCATTGCATCCATGTTTATGCATACCCTCTCACCCGCAGACCCACTTGCCCCCCATGTGTTTGATCAAATTTTCAATAAGAGGGCATCACTTTAGGATCGATGGATGAAATTCTTATCGATCGGAATTGCATGAAACGCGTATATACTCGTAGTTTCAACTGTCTGCATGATGAGTCATGTAAATTTCATGATATGTAATTTATTTCAAACGTTTTTCTTTCGAATCGAAATGTTAAAAACGATCATTTCCAAATCATATGATGATCTCCGAACAACAAAAATCGTCGATCCTAGTTGGCAACACGTGGCATGGTGGTGGCATGATGATATGAATGTGTACTATGCCAATGGTAAAGAAACATCTAGCTAGGCAGAGAGGGCTAGGTGGGCCAAAGCCCATTTGGTGAAGGAGAGGGGTGGGTCCAGGATCATGTGGGATGCCCTCGATGCCCCATACCCAAATTCATGTGGTGGTTCTGGCAAGGGAGAATTTAGCTCTAGAAAGAAAATGTTTGGGAAGAAAGAGAGAGAGGAGAGAGGATAAGACTTTTGTATACAAGATTAGAGAGAGAGAGGGGCAAGAATGAAAGAGATGGGGATGTATGAATCACACTAGAAGCTTATTGTAAAACCGTACTTGACGTTGTATCATAAAAGTCAGCAGTAGTATATTTTATGTTGAAATCGTGGTTTATTCGTGGTTCAACCGTTTTATATCACTAAAAATTGTTTACTAATATAGACTTGGATGGTAAGTTTTCTTGGTCGAACCGCTGGTACGGTACGCTTTTACAAATACAGAATAAAAGAGAGGAGAGAAAGGGACTAAACTGATAGAAAATGAAAGATTGGGGAATTGTGGGGGGCTCTACCCACTTTTGTACTTACTTATCTAGCCCTTTTCTTCCCTATTCTTTACCCCATCTCTTCAATACTTTCGAAATGGGTTTTTTTTTTGTGGATGAGAAAATTGGGATCCCCACAGAAAACTGAAAAACACAAAGAGGAGTGAGTGTCATTTTTTGCTTGCTGAAGATGAATAATTGTAAGGTTGTGGTGTGTCTTGGAGCTTTCTTCTTCTCATATTAGACAGTCCCCATGGCCATGGTGGCTGTAAAGAGAGAGAGAGTTCTCTCCATGTAACATGACTCATTTTGCTGTCAGAATTCAGGCAGTGTTTGCCACTCCCTATTCTCCAAAAGGGAAGTGAAATAATGTTTGGATAAACAGCTTAGGAGGATGGTATGGATTTGGTGTATATACTGACATGATCAGTTGGTTATTGTTCTTGTATACTTGATGTTTGATCTGTTCCCTAGCTCGCTATGACGTGCTAGATTCGACTAATTTTATGTCTCGCGTTATTTGATCAATGAATAATGCATGAGATTAAGAACACAATGTGTTGAGTCGTGGTGGCCAATGGCAATAAAGAACTTCCAAATTTGAGTAGTTTTGTGTAGTTCGAGTGATTGAACCGAAACAATGCAAATTACTGCTTAAGGAGGAATCAAACTAAAACAATGATTGTTAGTTGTTACTACTAGAAGCATACCAATAATTTGGGAGAATGGTGCTCACCTCCTCTCCTCCTTCTCCAATGAGTTATTGGGGGCTTTTGAAGGATAATTTTGCTAGCGCTGCTTGTCGGTATCCAGGTCAGTACGATATGAAGATAATATGACAATCCTTATCAATCGATTTGTTATACATTATCTCAAACCTATGATTCATCAAGCTATTTTTTGGTGTGCATATACTCATCATATAAAATTGTCTTTAAACACACATTATGATTATAGTTACCTGAATCCATACATTATGTGATTTTATCAATAATATAATGTAATTTTATCAATAATACTCAAATAGCATGTGAACAATTCTGACTCACCTTAATAACTGAAATAATGGGAGAAATGAAAATTGAGCCACGAGCCAACTTATTAGAAAAAATAAGAAGAGAACTTTGCTGAGATTGATGGTCCTGTCCGCGTGTGCATGGCCGTTTTCGCTTTGCCAAGAAAATTGGGCATTTTGGGTCCATACCTTTGTTCCCCAAATTCATTTTTTTTTTCAGTCTTTAAATTATTATTAATTGGAGGCAACTTCTTTTGTAGATCTTTCAATTAAAAAAATTAATCAATCCTTTTCCCATTTATGCTGCCAATAGTTGTATCTATCTAGTCTATCTATCACTTCAAGCTTTTGCATAATGTAGGGATAAGAGAATCATTAATAATGCCATTATGCATGCAACTGTTTTTTTTTTTGGGTAGGTTTTGATTTTATGCAATTATGTGACATTTAGTTTGTCTATATGTGTTTGAGTGGAAGTGGTTTGTAAAAGTATATAGTTGCATAATTAACTTGAAGATAGAATGTTATGCATCTCTCTCAAGTTGTTCTTACAAATATCTCGATAGAGTATTTTGCGTGTCCAGAAAATCTATTAAAGACTGTTGTACGTGGTGATTTTTTTCAAACAAATTAAATCAAAAAATGTATATTTCATAAATTAGAACGGCGTATTTTCATCTTCTAAAATATACTTAATTGTATACATCATTAAGCAAAAAAATTTCAATACTTCCCAATATATTTTTTGGGGTTTTTGCAAGTTGGGAGGCTAGGAGGGAATTGGAAGGAAGTCATTAAACCGTGGCTGAGACAGGAATAAATACAACCAAACAAACAAACTACACAACACTACACAACTGGACGTGAAGACTGAAAGAGAAAGGAAGAGAGGAGAGGGAAAGGTCATGATCCTTGTAGCCCAAACTACAGACAATAACAAAGAGAGAAGTTGGTCCAAAGCCAATGTGGGTAATGGCTGGCTAGGTCTCTCAAGGGAGGGACCAATTTTGGGGAGAACGACATAAAATCTCTCATTTCACACTAATAGATTAATATGACCCGAACTTTATACTAATAGAATAATTTGGCCCGTGATTTTTGAAATACTCATTATCACCTAAACTATTGACTAATTAGACTAAATTAGTCACGAATGTCAAGGTATCGTTGATCGTTAATGAATCAGCATTAAGAATGCATTTTGCAGAGCAAGTTGATTGTTGAAGATTTGAAGAGTGTTTGGACTACGACGGCAAGGGGGGTTTGAGTGGGAGTTGTTGAGATTCGTTGTCGAGCTAGTAGAGTTGTCGTTGGAGGAGGATTCGACGACGATGGAGTTGGAGAGATCGGGCGGGGAGAAGAAGCGTTGGGAGGCATAGAATTGGTGAAGTCTATTACTTGTCAATTTGGGCAAAAAAAATTTGGAGGGCATTTTCATTATTTTTTTGGTGATTTTTCTGAAAGACCATTTTCTTTGGATTATGAAGGTTACAAATCACAGATTCGCCCTGAGACTATTTTTCATTGATGATTAAGTCTTTTAAGGATCGATTTGGGCGGATTTTTTCTAGGTCCATTTTTGGCAGATTCCAAAGGGGTATAATCACAGATTTCGGTCAAATTTTTCGAAAGGCCATTTGTCTTGAATTTTGATGGCTAGTGAACAAGGATTCGGCCTGAGGCTATTCTCCACTGATGATGAAGTCTATAACTCGACGATTTGTGCAGAGTTTTTTCGGAGGGCATTTTTCTTAAGTTTTTGTACGATTTTTTCGAAAGACCATTTTCCTTTGATTTTGAAGACGACAGATTATGAATTCGGCCTGAGGTTATTGTCCACCGATAATGAAGTCTATTAAGCGCCGATTTGGGCAGATATTTTTAGGAGGACATTTTCATAATTGATTTGTCCGAGTTTTTCGAAAGGCTATTTTCCTTGGATTTTGAAGGCTACTGATAACGGATCCTGCCTGAGGCTAATCTTCACAAATGATTAAGTCTATTAAGCATAGATTTGGACAATTTTTTTCCTGTTCCATTTTTGGCAGATTCCAAAGGGGTACCATCACAAATTTTTGGTGATTTTTTTCGAAAATGGCATTTTCCTTGGATTTGAATAGTACATATCACTGATTCGGCCTGAGACTATTTTTCACTGATGATTAATTCAATTAAGCACAAATTTGGGTGTATTTCTTCCGGTCCATTTTTGGCATATTCCAAATGGGTATCATCACAGGTTTCAAACGATTTTATCGCAATACCATTTTCCTTGGATTTTGAAGGCTACATATAACGGATTCAGCCTGAGCCTATTGTTCACCGATGATGAAGTCTGTCCATAATGGTGGCAAAGTCAAGCTCGGAGGATGAGGCAGGGAAAGCAGGCGAGGGTTGCAACGGCGTCGTGTGGTTGACAACCTCTTATTTTTTAAATTTATTTGTTTATTTTAACAATTATGAAAGTATAATACTTAATGATAAATATAGAAATTTCATTGGGTAAATACAATTCAATATCCAAACCTTTCATTTTAAACAATATAGTAGCCAAACCTTTGCGAAAACAATCTAATATCCAAATCGTCAACTTTTCGTTCGTTTGACCGTTAGTTGACACTTCAAAAAAGCTTTGTTTAGGGGAAATTGTCACAATACAACTTTGTTTTCTTGTTTTGGCATTGCAGATGACTGAATATTTAGATATTCTATACCATCATGGTGGAGTCATAGACTTCTCGGGTTTGGAACTATGATATGTTGGTGGTTTTTCAGAGAAGATATCGATGGATATTGATGAAGTGTCGTACTTCGAACTTTTTTGAAGTGTCAACTAACGGTCAAACAGACAAAAAGTTGACGATTTGGCTATTAGATTGCTTTCGAAAAGATTTGGCTATTATATTGTTTAAAATAAAAGGTTTGGATATTAAATTGTATTTAGACTTTTACGACGATGTGGCTATGATATGGTACGTTGAACGTTAGTCAATGGTTTTAACCATTCAACTTGATGGTCAACCCAGAGTTAGGCCAAATTAGTCTAGATGGTGCATAGTTTAGACCATGATGGATATTGCATAATCTCAAGTCAAATTAATGTATTTATCTGAAGTTCGGACCAACATCTTGATCAGAGGGGTTCCAAATACAATTATTACTCATTTCAAGAGTTTTGTTGTTTCATGGATTTATTTCGACAAACTTGAAAATCTTATTGTATGATCATATCCAAGATACGATACTAGACTCTTAACAAAAATTGAAGTCGTTAAGACTTTTTGTCTGTCATGATTCATTTCTTATTTTCAAATAAATGAATTCAAGAGGCACGTTAGTAAGAATGTAAATTTTAAATTGTAATCT
The DNA here is from genome assembly GCA_946122785.1 of Linum tenue. NCBI lineage: Eukaryota > Viridiplantae > Streptophyta > Magnoliopsida > Malpighiales > Linaceae > Linum > Linum tenue. Next base: position 46,715,614 of record CAMGYJ010000010.1, read on the forward strand.
CTTTTAGTTTAGACAAACACGTTGATCACTTCGTCTACAAAGTCAGATTTAGTTCATTACATTCTTTTCACTTCTTCTTCCAAGCCTTATTTTAAAGAGGAGAACTAAGAAACAAGAGGATGGGTTCCCTGAAGATGCCAACCCAAACCCATATGAGGCATCACATGGAAATTGTGCAAAGCCAAAAATAAAAGGGGAAAATGAAAGCAACCAAAGGCTTCTTCATCTTTTCAGTTTTAGGGATCCATCTTGTCGAAAGAAAGAGCTTACCCACCCTGCCCCATCGTTTTCTGGTGTTGTGTCCTCTTTTATCAATCTCTTTTGCCCTTTTCTGGTTGGCCTTTTCCAAGGGATGCTTGTCCTCCAAAAATGGATTTTGGGGTTTTCTTTGAATCCTGAGGATTAGAAGGAGGGAGTTTTGGATTAGGGCTTTTGTTGATTTCCTCTTTCTGGTGGTGATGGATTTTCTATTTTGATTCTTGCATTTGGTGGGCTTAGTTTTGGAGGTAATGGAAAACCAAACACCATGCAATGGACTTGGTCACTTGGGCTTTCTTTCTTGTTGGTGAGTCTTTGGTTTTGGTTTTGATGAATTTGGTCCTATACCATTTCTGTCAACTCACCACTTCTCTTCTTTTCCGATTGGGTCCCAGAATTTTGGATCTATTGGCCTAACAAGTAGAACTTACAATGGGGTAGGGAGGTTAGGTAATTTATTATGAGCACGTATCCGGTCAAGTCGACTAATATTAGAATGTAATTTAAAGTGAAAATATTAGAAATCATGAATTCAGGCTGAGACTATTTTTTCAATGATGGTTAAGTCCATTAAACATCGATTTGGGCATATTTCTTTTGGGTTCATTCTTGACAGATTCCAAAAGAGTATCATCACAGATTTCGAGCAGTTTTTCCGAAATGTCATTTTCTTTCTATTTTGGAGGCTACATATCACGGATTCAGTCCGAGGCTATTCTCCAGCGATAATAAAGTCTATTGATTCTATTCTCCATCGATGATTAAGTCCATTAGGCACAAAATTGGGCCAATTTATTTTGGGATGACATTTTCATAATTCTTTGGGCGATTTTTTTAATGAAAGGCCGTTTTCCTTGGTTTTTAAGGCTACAGATCATGATTCGGCCTGAGAATATTCTTCAACGACGATTAAGTTCATTAAGCACGGATTTGAGCATATTTCTTCCGGGTCCATTTTTGGCAGATTACATAGGGGTACCATCACAGATTTTGGTCGGTTTTTCCGAAATGTCATTTTCTTACTATATTGGAGGCTACAGATCACGGATTCTATCCGAGGCTATTCTCCACCAATAATGAAGTCTATTGATCTTATTCTCCACCAATGATTAAGTCCATTAAGCACAGAATTGAGCCAATTTATTTTTGGATTACATTTTCGTAATTCTTTGGGCGATTTTTTTTCCCAAAAGGGCATTTTTCTTGGATTTTGAACGCTACCGATCACAGATTCGGCCTGAAGCTATTCTTCAATGACGATTAAGCCCATTAAGCACGGGTTTGGGCGGATTTCTTCCGGGTCCATTTTTGGCAGATTCCAAAAAGGGTACCATCACAGATTTCGGGCAATTTTTCAGAAATATCATTTTTATTCGATTTAGGAGGCTACAGATCACGGATTAGCTCCAAGGTTGTTCTCCACTTATAATGAAGTCTATTGATCATATTCTCCAACAATGATTAATTTCATTAAGCACCAAATTGGACCAATATATTTTGGGATGGAATTTCATAATTCTCTGGGCGATATTTTTTCGAAAGGTCATTTTCCTAAGATCCACAGATGTCTGGCGATTTTTTCGAAATGTTATTTTCTTTCGATTTTGGAGGCTACAGACCACGGATTCGGTCATATGCTATTCTCCGCTTATAATGAATTCTATGGATCTTATTCCCACCAATGATTAAGTCCATTAGGCACAGAATTCGGCCAAATTATTTTGGGATGGCATTTTCATAATTCTTTGGGCAGTTTTTTTTCCGAAATGTCATTTTCCTGAGATTTTGAAGGCTACAGTTCACGGATTCGGCCTCAAGCTATTTTTCAACGACGATTAAGTCCATTAAGCACTGATTTGGGTAGATTTCTTTCGAGTCCATTTTTGCAAGATTCCAAAGGGGTACCATCACAGATTTCAGACGATTTTTCCGAAATGCAATTTTCTTTCGATTTTGGAGGCCACAGATCACGGATTCTGTCTGAGGCTATTCTCCACCGATAATGAAGTCTATTGATCTTATTCTCCACCAATGATTAAATCCATTAAGCACAAAATTGAGTCAATTTATTTTGGGATGACATTTTCCTAATTCTTTGGGCGATTTTTTTTTTTTTGAAAGGACATTTTCCTCGAATTTTGAAAGCTACAGATCAAAGATTCGGCTTTAGGCTATTCTTCAACGACTATTAAATCCATGAAGCACAAATTTTGGCATATTTCTTTCAGGTCCATTTTTAGCATATTACAAAGGGGTGCCATCATAGATTTCGGGCGATTTTTCCGAAATGTCAATTTCTTTCAATTTGGGAGGCTACACATAATGGATTCAGTCTGAGGTTATTCTCCACTGATAATGAAGTCTATTGATCTTATTCTCCACCAATGATTAAGTCCATTAAGCACAGAATTGGACCAAATTATTTTAGGATGGCATTTCGTAATTTTTTGGGCGATTTTTTTCGAAATGCCATTTTCCTTAGATTTTGAAGGCTACAGTTCATAGATTCGCCCTAAAGCTATTCTTCAACGACGATTAAGTCCATTAAGCACATATTTGGGCGGATTTCTTCCGGGTCTATTTTTGCAAGATTCCAAAGGAGTTCCAAATCAGATTTAGGGCGATTTTTCCGAAATGCAATTTTCTTTCGATTTTGGAGGCTACAGATCACGGATTCAATTCGTGGCTATTCTCTATTGATAATGAAGTTTATTGATCCTATTTTCAACCAACGATTAAGTCTATTAAGCACGAATTTGGTTTGATTTCTCCTGGGTCCATTTTAGGTAGATTCTAAAAGGGGGTGTCATCATAGATTTATGCCGGATTTCTTCCAGACCCATTATGGATGATTAAGTCCATTAAGCAACGCTTTGTGAGGATTTCTTATGGGTCCATTTTAGGCAGATTCCAAAGGGCCATCATCGATTTTGGGCGATTTTTCCGAAATGTCATTTTCTTTCGATTTTGGAGGCTACAGATCACAGATTCAGTCCGAGGCTACTCTCCACCGATAAATGAAGTTTATTGATCCTATTCTCCACTGATGATTAAGTACGTAAAGCATCGAGTTTGGCCAATTTATTTTGGGATGGCCTTTTCGTAATTTTTTGGTCGATTTTTTTAAAGGCTGTTTTCCTTTTATTTTGAAGGCTACAGATTATATATTTTGCCTAGGCTATAATTCAACAATAATTAAGTCCATTAAGCATTGATTGGGCTGATTTCTTCCTGATCTATTTTTGGCAGATTCGAAAGGGGTACCGTTACCGATTTTGGGTGATTTCCCCGAAATGCCGTTTTCTTTCGATTTTGGTGTCTACATCTCACGAATTCAGCCCCAGGCTATTCTCTACTGATAATGAAGTTTATTGATCCTATTTCCACCAATGATTAAGTCTATTAAGCACCGAAATGGGCCAATTTATTTTGGGTTGGTATTTTTCGTAACTTTTTGCCCTTTTTTATTTTTGAAACCCTATTTTCCTTCAATTTTGAAAACTACAGATGACGGATTCTGTATGAGTATATTCTTCAACGATGATTAAGTCCATTAAGCACCAATTTGGGAAGATTTCTTCCTGATCCAATTTTGGCATATATTCGAAAGGGGTACTATCATTGATTTCAGGTGATTTTTCCAAAATGCCATTTTTCTTTCAATTTTGGAGGCTACACCTCACGGATTCAACCCGAGGCTATTCTCTACCGATAATAAAGTCTATTGATCCTATTTCCATCGACGATTAAGTCCATTAAGCACTAAAATTGGCCATTTTATTTTGAGATGACAATTTTCGTAATTTTGTGGGCGTTTTTTCCTCGAAAGGCCATTTTTCTTGGATTTTGAAGGCTACGGATCGCGGATTCGGCATGAGACTATTTTTCAACGAAGATTAAGTCCATTAAGCACTGATTTGGGTGGATTTCTTCTGTGTCCTTTTTAGACAAATTCGAAAGGTTGTACCTGTACCATCAGCGATTTCTGTCGATTTTTTTGAAATGCCATTTTTTATTTTATTTTAGAGGATACAGACCACAGATTCATTCTGAGGCTTTACTCCAACGATAATGAAGTCTATTGATCCTGTTTTCCACTGATAGTGAAGTCTATTAATCCTATTCTCCATTGATGATTAAGTTTATTAAGCACCGAATTGGACCAATTTATTTTGGGATGGCATTTTCGTAATTTTTTGGACAATTTTTTTTTTCAAAAGACCATTTTTCTTGAATTTTGAAGGCTACAGATCACAGATTCAGCCTTAGGCTATTATTCAACGAAGATTAAGTCCATTAAGCACCGCTTTGGGCAGATAAACGAGTTTTTTTTTTTTTTTTTTGCAATTGTAAGTGACCAGCTTTTAGAAACGAGTTTATACCGATTAGCCATCGGTTAATCGCTAAATCTCTTCCTATTCTGTGTCGATGTCCGATCATGTTTTGACAACATTAAATCACATACTACAATTTTCGTTACTACATTTCCCACGAAAATTGTGCATCGTCAAAATTTTATTCATCACTTTAGCTTCACCAATGCAACACATCCATAATCGACGCGACATTATTTCCTCCGCCCTAATAAATCGATTAAACTACGCAAGCTACATCTAAAACCAATCAAACCCCACTTAACTAGCACAAACGTCGAAATCAGCAAACAGCATCTTACAAGTGCTGTGTTTCTCCTCAATCCGCCCGCCGGTGAAGTACCTGCATTTCCCGTCCATGAAGTTCTTGGCGGCGATGAGGCAGCGGTTGCACGTGTCGGTGGCCGGATCGACGAGGCACTCGACTCGAGCCCACATGGTGGCCTTGTCCCTCGTCTCTCTGATGCACGTCAATGGCTGGGACCGGTACCGCGGCTGCCAGTGGAGCTTCACCAGGTCCGAGAGGATGTTTGTCCGTGCTTGCCCTAGCCCGCTCCATTCTTCGATCGGGACGTTGCTGCAATAGTAGTAAGGAAATGAGAAGCCCCAGTCGGCTGCATTAGCGACGACGATGAAGTCGTCGCTAATGCACGTGCCGATTACGAAGACGACGGTCAGGAATCGAAGGAAGCTCCCCATTTCGAACATACGGAATTGTCTGTGGTGTGAGAACTGTAACGAATCTAAGATTTTGTTTGTTGGAATTTGTCGTTATGTTTTTTCTTGCTTATATAGACTGTTATGGCAAATGTGTTGTGTATGTCGTGGATGGATTCAACCACAACATTTGATCTAGTAAGGTTGTTATCGTCCCGCAATCTCATCCACGATATGTGCTATGTCAATAACAACATTAGACTAAACTTTAATCAAGATTTTGGTAATAGAACTAATTTTAGTATATGTGGTAATCAGAGTAACATTTTAAGTAATTTGTGTAAAATTACATGGAATTTAGATAATATATAGCGGGCCGAGAATGAGGTGAGTGGGGGTATGACAGTTGTTTGAGGAGAATATTTATGCACTTCTCATCCCAAAAACAGGTCAAACATGTCAGATAAAACGAGTTAGGTCAAAATCGTCATCACTACAACGAAGTGAGTCTAAATGGCTTTGGTATTATTGAGATTGGCTATGTCCTATTGTACTTTAAGTATGTACTATTGACACATTGCAATTCATATAAAAAACATCTTACGGTAATCATATAAGTGTGATTAAATCCGAATCGAACTAGTTCAATTGAAAATTACGAAACTCGATGACATATCCGATATGAAGAGTCTCAAACTGGGACCAGGGCCGGTCTAGAGGGTGTGCCAATCGGCCCTCCGGCACAGAGCCTCCGAATATTAGGGGCCTCCATCTAGATCCGTTAGTTAATCCGATGGTATATTGTAGGTTATATTTCTAGTGTACGATTAATTGATTAGTGGAATGATGATAGGTTTAATTATATTAATTATGCTAGTGTTAGTTATTGATTAATAATCTCATGTATATATAGTATATACACTAAACACGTATATTGATGGTTAAAGTACGGTTTGTGTTTCGAAAATTGTATTAGTATAAACAATAATACAAAAAAAATCTTAATAAAATAGCTATGATGACAATTGATAATGATCTCATGGAGACTAAAAAATAGAAAGATATTATATTTCTAATAATAATATTATAATCATTTTAGTTTTATTAACTTATACAAAGATCCTATGGGCCAAATCTCGATTTTGGAACAAGGCCTCCATGATCCATTGGACGACCCTGACTGGGACAATTCATTAGTGATGCCAATCACTAATCTAATCCGCGAGACCCTACCTGCCTCGACCTGTTTGTGGTGGGTATTGTCATAAACCAGTTGGTCCCAATAACTCGAGTTGTTGGGAGAAGGTTATGATGGATCTTATATCATTCTCTAACACGCCCCCTCAAACGAAAGCCAACCCATGGATTTGGAGTTTGCAGAGGCGATCACCATACTTTATCCTTTAATCAACTGTTAATTTTGGGGGTCGTGGAGATTTGAACACATGACCACTTGGTCAAACCAGCTCTGATACCAAGTCATAAACCAGTTGGTCCCAATAACTCGAGTTGTTGGGAGAATGTTATGTTGGATCTTATATCATTCTCTAACAAGTATTACCCAACCCACAATAGCGTGGTGGCAGGGTATGAGTATTGCTTCCTACCTATCTTGTTTCGCCTAGTTCTCCATCCGTTCATTTATAATTTGCATAAATTTCCACATGTATTTCATCTCCTTTAACCTTTCTAAAATCCTATTTTCACCTGGAAAAAAAAATTACAACTTTATATTTCAACTATTTAGACTAAGTTATTCCTGTATGTATATCATTCATTTATGAAGTTTCTTTTCCAAATATCAATGTTATTCCATCTACTAAAATTATTTACTAACATTCTCCACAGAAAAAAATTGTGCATCATCAAAATTTCATTCATCTCTTTAGCTTCACCATCATACCACTTAATACAATGCAATAATGCACTACATCCACAATCGATACAAAAAAATTATTTGCCTCTCTAATAAATCGATTAAGCTACGTCTAAACCCAATCAAACCCACTTAACTAGCACAAACGTCGAAATCAGCAAACAGCATCTTACAAGTGCTGTCCTTCTCCTCAATACGCCCGCCGGTGAAGTACCTGCATTTCCCGTCCATGAAGTTCTTGGCGGCGATGAGGCAGCGGTTGCATGTGTCGGTGGCCGGATCGACGGCGCACTCGACTCGAGCCCACATGGTGGCCTTGTCCCTCGTCTCCCTGATGCACGTCAGTGGCTGGGACCGGTACCGCGGCTGCCAGTGGAGCTTCACCAGGTCCGAGAGGATGTTAGTCCGCGCCTGTCCTAGCCCGCTCCATTCTTCGATCGGGACGTTGCTGCAGTAGTAGTAGGGGAACGAGAAGCCCCAGTCGGCTGCATTAGCGACGACTATGAAGTCGTCGCTAATGCACGTGCCGATTACGAAGACGACGGTCAGGAATCGAAGCAAGCTCCCCATTTTTTTTGTGGGTATTGTCCGTAGTATTGGGAACTGAGATTTTAGTTTGTTGTTGGAATTTGTCGTTATGTTTTTTCCTGTTTATATAGACTGTTGTGGCAATCGAGCTGTGTATGTCGTGGATGGTTTCAACCACAATGTTCGATCCGGCCGGTGAGGTTGTTATTGTCCCGCTATATCATCCACGATGTACGCTATGTTAATAATAGTATATAAGACTAAATTGTAATCAAGATTTCATTAATACTTAATAGAAATAATTTTAGTATATGATCAACATAAGAAGATTTTGTTTTTTTGGAAATCTTGTTGTCTCGAGGGTATATGCTTATATGGTTTGCTTTGTTGATACACAAATTTTGTATGTTGTTCCTTTTGAGTTATAATATGAACTACCCATTCATTCGCTTAAATGACACCTTATAATGATAACATATTTCATTTTTATCTGAAAATAAAAATACAAAATACCCGTTTAACCAAGAAGAAAAACAACGATCTTATATATGTGGGTTCTTATTAGTTTTATTTTGTAGAAATATGATGCTAATAATTTGTTGATGATAATAATTTGTGCTTTCCTCGGAGACAACATACATAGTACAAATAACACTGGCCAGCCAAAATTTGCCACTAAACAAAAACAATATGCCAAGTGACAGAATTGAATGCCTACTTTGCTCAGGATACCATTCTCCCACAAAATTGCCCTTGTTAATCATTTTTCACTCTTACCACCTGTGATCATTCAGAGTTACATCTTAAACTCCATCATCTTCCATACACTTCAACAAATGCAAACATGTCTCCTATGATCTTCTCTTTTTACTGGACTTCGATCCCTTGTGACCATCTTCTTTACCTCTCTTCTTCCCAGACTGGTCTTTGTCCCCTTTCCCATGCTTCTTCTCAACCTTGGCAGTAGATTTCAAGCTCACCACAGCGCCCGAGGTTAAGTTGATCCCGCCATCTCGTAGTGCCTCCTCGAAATCCGCATCCCTTCCCTCTATCGCATACTGCTGGAGGATACCCAAATCTTTCTCCTCGCCATCCACCTTCTCCTCGGCCACCTTGTTCTTCATCTTAGCCTGCACACTTAAGTTTACACAACACATTCAGGCATTGGTACATTGTGAAAAATGGGTTGAGTAGTTAAAAAGATGAACACACACAAGCACCTTGACTTGCTTTGCTGCTTCATCGAGTTCATCATCCACCGAAATGGTGAGAGGTTCCAGTTGTGTCTGAAAAAGGTGAAATCATAATAACCGGGTTAAAAGAAGCTCAGCTCACGCAATAGAGATGACCACAGATATTCATTGGATATTGTTTTCATTTTACTCTATTAATGGTGTTTTGCCGTGGTCTTACCTCTTTCAGTCGGGGAAGAGTTGATTGGATCTCATCAGATGCAACACCGTGGAGATGGTGATGGATCTTCTTCATGGCTTTCATGAAATTTGACAAAATTAAAGTTCTTTCCAACTTCAGTTGTTCCTGCAAATAACAAAAGAATTTGCTATCATAGAGCTTCAAAAAATCCTTCAAGATGCACAAAGAAAATGCATCAGCAAGCCATAGATTTTGAAAACCACCCAAATAGACCATCTTCCATTGAATCTCAAACCAGAGAAGCACACAAATACAACAATGCCAGGTTACTAACCTTCGGTAACACTTACAAATGAATCATTTTAGCTTTGAATATTAATGATTTTGTCACTGGAGTTAGAAATAAAACCAACATAACAGTAACACCATCCATCTCCATCAGGTTTTTCATCCAGACAACCCGGAAAAGTCAACTTACCCAACTGAATATACTAACAATAAAGGCACATCACCCACTAATTAGATAGCTCATGTAAAGGGAGGAAGGATTAGGATTGTTTTTGGTAATATGCATAGAAACTGGGTCGAAGGGTTTGCCTCGGATTGTGTATGGACCAAAACAGAATGCTCAAGTCAGCGCATATAGTGTTTCTACTATGGGCTTCCCTTGGATTGTGTATGGACCAAAATAGAAAGCTCATGTCTACTTGTTAATTTGAGCAAGGCATAAAGCCAGTCCAGACCATTTGAGGAGTATTCTAATCAAGATGGACAGAGTGAACATTATGCTTGTTAGAAAACCAAAGCTAAATAAATGACAAAGTTGTTAGTAACCCCAGAGTTTAGTTACCATTCATTTATCTGACCGATTTCATGAGTCAGCAAACTACAAATAGCATCTACTGCAGTTGAAAAACTTACCTCAACATGAGTAAAATTCTGCTGCTGCAAGCCAATGCAAAGTAGAACACTCGCTTGAACGGGAGACAATGTGACCGGGAGCTTTCCTCTGAAGTACAGGCGAGCAAGTACTGGAACAATGTCTAAAATCTAGAAAAGAGAAAGAAAAGGAGGTTATTTTCTTGCTCACGTAAAGACATAGTTTTCATAAAATATTCAGAGCAGTAGCATAGTAAAAATTCGGAGCAGTTAAAAAGAATCAAGGCCTTACCAAATGAAAATCAACAAGACTATCAGTGTAAGCCCTCAGACGTTCCATGTCATAAGGAGATAGATCTTCAGTGAGTGATTTCCAGAATCCATCTGGGACAGATTTTTTCTGATTCGCCTCCATATTCGTGAAGTTGATTTTAGGATCGAGGACCCTGTGAGATGAAGGATAATATGACGAGGATCAGAACATGAAAAACTGAACTGAGCATAACCATTACTGACGCCAAAATCCATAAAAATCTAACACGCTTTATGAACAAATATGCACAAGTTACAATTTTGCTGTTACAAGCTTACTATTGCTTCTTGACGGTCTTACAAGTCTAACACCATCAAAGTATTAATATGGATCTTTTGAAGTTACAATGTTCCTGACCTCTAGAAGTTACAATCTTGCCCGGTAAAATCTACCTATAGATTATACTTTTGCAATAAAACCAATTTGTATTACACTAGTCATTTAATCTTCAAGTGTAAGGACTACTTGTCCAAAACATTTTGATTTGGAAAATCTAGTCCAATTCCACCTAAAGTCCTTTTCTTTTGACATGTTTGATAAAATTATTCATTTATTCCACACTATTACCCATACCTTTAATGTGAACCATAGTCATATCAATATTAATATTTTGATGTACACCTATCCGGTATTCATGGTTATTTTTATAGGACACTGAAGACGTTCCGGGTTTACACAATCACGATTTTTAAGACTATGACTATTTCATTACTAACCTCATAGCAAGACTGCATTCCATTGATCGGAAGCTGGAACTCAAAAGTCTAAGAAACCTTAGCCTGAAATCTGAAAATTACACCATATCGAGCATTAGTCATAAACAGTACTAATGATAAGAAAAGCGGGGAAGGTAAATTACAAAGGAGAAGCCAACCTTGGTAGAAAGGACCAAAAAAGCCCCATTCATCAGACTTATCAACTTCAACAGCACCATTTTTCAATGGTTTGAGGATCATGCATGTATGTTCACCAGTAACAGCACTCTGTCAAAAGAAAACTCAGAAATTTTAGGCCACACACTTTGTGGAATGAAGAATTCCAAACTAACAACTACTAGAGAATTGCAACTCAACTGGAATTTGACCAATGTAGAATGGAGCAAATTTATGTTTACTCCAAAAGTTAAGAAGATCCAAAGTAAGCCCAAAGGAGACAGCGAGGTACTCGAGCTTCTCAGGCTGTCGTTCACCAAGACGTACTAACAGAGGTGGAAGGTTTGTTCTTGGTTTTATATTTTCTTCAAGCAGTGAAGCCTGGAAAAATAGTATGAGAACAACTAAGTTCTTGCTCGGCACATAAAAGAATGAAATGCTAATAATGAAGTAACCAACCTTCTCTGCAGCTTCTGTAACTCTAACTTGAGGAGTCTCAACCAGATCATCCTCAGCATCTAATTCAGAAATACCAGTCAGTTCGCCCTCGTAGTACCTGCAGAAAACTTTCACGATATTCAAAAACCTTGTGCTTTGAAGAGGAAAACTATTTATATCAACAGTACCTCAAGAGTAAATCCTGACAGCACAACCATAAAAAAAAAAATCCTGACGGCAGAGCAACATATGATCAGTAGTTTGGATGGTGGAATTAGATGATGGTATCTGGTCTATTATCCAACAAATGATAGAATCGATTTAATTCCATCGAATGAGGGAAAGTAGGGGATGAGATTCTAATCATTTGATCATCCCTACTACCAATAAACAGTTGGAAAAACCTACGATTCACAATCTTGAATCTTCCAACTATATAAGGCAAGTTAATGTCACCCCGGCAGTCCTCATTTTTCGCCATCAATTGGATCCTCTTCTCCCACGGCCATTGTCGACCACAATGGAAGAAGGCCAAAGGATTCCAATGAGAATAAAAATAAAGGCTAAGAGCAAAAACTTTTTTCCCCTTTGAAGATAAATTTCATCATCTACATTCCGCCTACAAATACATCCAAACAGAGAAATTTAGATACTACATTCATTTCACCGTCTCATCCCAAATTACCAGAGTGCTTTCAGCCAAAAATTTAGCCATTCAAATTGTTATATGCAGTTCTTCCATGTAATATAGTATTTCTTATTTCCCTCTTTAGAAGAGAGGTACCATGCAGGGCATCAATCTGTTGGAAATCTACAAAGCACAGATCACCCGACAATTGCTAATGGCGCTCCAATGTGGTTGTCCTGTAGGCGTTTCTCTGTAAGAGAAACCTTAAGGATCCAACTATCCCTAAAGAAATGGAGAAACATAGAACCAAAGCATTTCCCTGTTGGAAGGCCAGGAAGAGAAACCCTAAGGAGCCAAGTGTGTCCCAGAAGAAATGGAACACAGAGCCAAAGGATTTCTGTTGCAGTATATCCTAGTTTCTTTGGAAAGTTGACCAGGAAGATAGACCCTGTAGTACGAAAACGGGCGATACCAGGATACAATATGTTGCAAATGTGAGCAAATAAAAGGTTTCCGTACCTTGTCAAGAGGTTCACGGCAGCGGATCCATATCCATACTGCAAATATAAAACCAAACTGTTATGGAACTATGGAAAGGACAAAATAAAGAACCCCAAAACATGCATTTGTAGGATCGGGAAACAACCTTCATGGCACTTGGATGGGTGGCAATTCTTACAATACGAGCTCCAGAGAGGCTAGGGAATGTGGTATCCCTGAACTGCTCAGAGAATTTCCAAGGGATTTGGTCCCCGTGAGGTTGGTGACCTTCACTTAAGCTTTTCATTACAGATCTACGAGATATATGGCCCTCAAGGCAGACCTACCAGTTAAGAAGATCAAATGCTGTGAGAATTACATTGATCAGAAAAACAACCATAACACACAAATAGAACTTGCATAGAAATCCCAGACCAGCAACAACAAAATTTAAACCCTAGTAGCTGTTATTGGGTACAAATAAAACAGTAAATACATGCCTTTGTGAATCTAAAGATAGAATGAATAGCAGAAGAATAGACATGTGTGACACACTCAACTCAAGAATCTTGAATAAAGAAGCATAGTTATTCCCCTGGTAAGATGAAAAGAGGTGTGCATGGTATGGTCAAGTCCAGAAAACTGGATCGAAAATAAAGGGAAATGAGGACAAGACTCGAACCAAAATCGCATTTGAACCAATTTGTCTGGATCCAGTCCCTATTCTGTCCACATTTCCTTCCTTTTTAAGAGGATCACAGAATCGAAGGCAAAAAAAGACTAATTCAGGAACGAAACCGAATCATCTCATATTCAACCAGGACCAATTTGAACCAAATACTGACTCAGCCCAGCGTGGACTGAACCCCTAGATAAATACAAGCAGTAAAAAATAGAATGTACCATAGTAAACATGAACAAAATAATATACTTTCTATTTAAGGAATCATATACACAGTGAAACTAAAAATGGTAAGAAAACATCTGACCTCAGGGGTTTTACCTGAATAACGCATAAAATATCAGGAAGCTGATTTTTTGACTCATCAACCGGGCCTGCAGTAAATATATCAGTTGAAAACTATCCATAGCTAAAACACGATGCATAAATAGTTTCCTAAACAAGCAGCATACCAAGAAGCACAAATAAATGGTGGGCAGGAGCATCAGCCATCAACTGTAAGTCATTAGGAGAGTTTTTATAATGTGATGAAACATACAACGCCATCATTCTCTGCATGAACCAAGCCATCCCTTGTATTAGTTAAGAGACCATGAGACAAGATTAGATTTCGATAGAATAAAAAATGAAACGAGGGCAATTTCACCTGCAAAAACTCTTCGCTATCTTTGTGATATGAGAAAAGTGTATCGCGGTTTACATAATAGAGAACACAATCATCAGGAGGAGGCAACCTGGTCAGAGCAAGAAAGATTACTGAAAGCAGTCAACAATCAGTGCATAGAATAAAGGCTGGTTCAAAATAGAATTTAAAGCACCAGGCAACTTTTTCCACATAGTTGTGCTGCATCCGACCTGCTGATTTTAGGTATCGAGCTCGAGACATCCAAGCAAAGCAATTCATTAAGCCAGGATTCTATGGGGTCACCAAGGGCATATCTTATAGACTCATTGAGCTCAATTTTCTTGAAAAGGCGGCCTACAAAGAATAACAAAATTGCATTTAACAGATAAAAAAGAAAAGTTTATTTTACAAAGAATTCTTACCCCATTCTTCTTCAATGTTAACTGGCTAAGGTTTTGATCCACCTAAATCCAGTTAAATTGAACTAACTATGAACAGATTATCAATACACAGTACAGATGACTTCCTTTCCAAAGGAGTAACACTCCTGATATTATTATGTTTCGCCTATTAATATCTAATGTTTAGCAAACATTGGTGCAATGGAATAAAAGATCAACATAAGACACTCGCTTACCAGAAAGAGACCCCTCTGCACTTTTAGCATTTGATTGACTTTGTTGTTGTAACTGATTCAGCAGTTTTAGTGACAAAGACCGTCCGGTTCCTTCATACCTTTTGGTAGATATATCCAAAATGGTAAAGCAGATGTTAGAGCACGAGATAGATAAAGCTAGTTAGACAAATCAATCTGAAAAATGCAGTTGGATCACAAAGCTAAAGCATCATACCCATTCACGGTAGATGAAAGAAAGACGAGATAAGGACCAAGCAAGCACTTCACAACTGGCAATGGGATAGCAGCAGCTTCATCTATGATGAGTAATTCAACTTGGGATAACTTTGCATATTCATGAGGTTGTATGTACTGTAACAAAGCACAAGACACAGAAAAGAAAAAGAAAAAAAGGTTGCTGTCAGATGGACTAATCTGGAGAAATGATTTGAAATAAAACATTAAACAACCTCAGCAAACCTGAATTGTTTGTCTGTGTTGCTTGTAGATATTTATCCGGACAACTGACTTCTTGAATTCAGCACTAACACTCTTAACAACATCGTAATCCATGTGTTCCTGGGGGAAAACCATGATGTACTTTCAATAAACAGATACAAATAACAATAAATGTAACGTAAATAAAAGAAACTCTAGAACTATCAGGAATCATGGTAACAATTAAACTACCAAAGGGAATGTACAGCTAAGTGAGCAAGTTAGGACAGGCTGTAGATTTCACAAAAGAAACTCCAGAATGAAGCACCTGCACTCTAAATTCTTACAACGAATCCAAAGACAGAGAGCAAGGAGATTGATATAGCAATCCACAGAAGGAGGATACAGTCACCTTGTAATCGAGGGCATCAAAGCCCTTGCATATGAACTCAAACAGTGTTCTTAAGTTTTCCGGGCTTGGTGCTGTTACAAATATGTTGGAATACCTGAAAGCAAGATTTTTAATTACAATTACAGCTCGTTTCCATGCACGTGTTATGAACACAAGAAATAGCAGCAGTATTAGCCTTACCCGGCTGCAACAGCCCCTGCCACTGCCAAACCAAGTGCTGCTGACTTCCCGCGTCCACGTGCAGCAAGTAAAGCCACTGTGCTACGCAGCGTCTTCTCCAAGATTGAATCAAAAAACGTAATTACAGCTTTGCCCTGTCATAAATGAAGCTTTTCTTTATGTTGGTCATCCATTATTTTGTGTTCATACGTTAATAAATGTGCAGAAATAGAGAATCGGGTGGTACCTGGTCTAATGTACAACACTTCTTGACCAAAGGACCAACAGGAAATTCATCATGCAGCTCTTCTTTTAAGTTCTTCAAGTCTCGTTCTGCCTCTGAAAGACCTTCAGAGTCCTTTAAACACCCGACAGAAAAGTATTTAGCAAATACAATATGGTTGAAAAGCAGTCATGAGATGCCTTGTTATTCCAGTAAAGGACTGGAGCACAAGGCAGATTGCAGCAGACAAGACTTATGTGAAATGTTTACAATGAAGTTAAAAAGAAACTATCACCTCTTTAACTGGTACGGGAGTGATTGCCCTTATATGAGAGGATATTGGTAAAATATTCAGTTCATCATCCATGACTACACATGCTTTGCATGAGGAAATCGACAGCAAAAACCGCTCATTGAACCGCGCAGTAGACATAGAATGGGATTCTGTACGGAACCTTTCATGGACATCCTGAAATCAAGAATCCCTCTCATTACTTCAAGTAAGAATAACAAGGATTTAAACTATGCAAAACAGGTTGTGTTTTGCCAAGAACAATGCACATTGGAAATTGAAAGACATTCCAATGTTATTCATACACATAAGCAAACGCTATATTAGCTCTCTAACAGCTCCAAATTCTGCCACCATAGTCATTGTTTATACAAAATCACAACACAGCCTACAATGTATCTAGAGTCCAGTAATTTAGTATTAATAAATGGAGAGGATAAAAGAAAGCACAGGTAAATTTTAAACTCAAAGCCCAAGGCAGGTTCAGACAGTCTTCATTTCCTTACTTTCTCAATCATCTCTCTTTTTAACAATATATTACTAGACAATGGAAAATCAATCCTACCATAACCATGGTGTACAGACTGGTCAAGGATGAGAGAGAACGCAGAAGCAATACGATAATTCCGCCACCTTCTACTGTTTCTATTGTCCTGGCCAAGAGATTCGGTGTCAATGCCTCAAAGTCCTGAAACAAAGCTGGCAAAATCAGAAGAGTCGAAGCAAAAACACACAACAACCGGGGGGAAACAAAAGGTGAAAAGGGGACAACTTGAGAAGACAAAAGAGACGTGAAGTCTAACCTGCAATATGCACATTCCAAAAGTATTTCCGAGTATTCTCTCGGAGTCCTTGTACAAACAATAAGTTAATCCTCCAGTTTCAACAAAAAGCTGGAAAGGATCAACCTTCTCAGGGTCCAAAAGCCCTCTCTGCATATACTTCTTAATCTGCTTGGCTCGCTTTTTCTTGTGACTACAACATCATCGAATGAAACCCAATCACAAACAATTGACATTACAATAAAGAAAAATTAACCATTCTCCTCTCAGGTCGAGAAGGTTCAATTCAAATACCTGCTGAGTTCAAGTTTATCCTTGTAGCACCACAAAACAGTCGGCCTGGACTTCACCACTGCCTTGCTCAGCATGTAATGAAGGTTAACAATCTACAAGGAAAACCCACAAAACCACCAACTTTCAGACTCTCGAGTACAGATACTAACGCCTACTGTAAGCTTTCCACCAAACATTTATTGTAAAAAGAAAGAAAGGAGAGATTCTGCTTGCCTGTTCCCGCGATTTGTCTCCGATTATGACGAACAGGGAACGGTGCCTCAATTTGACACCATTTTCGATTAGGGTTCTGATTCTTTCGTCCACCTTCTTCCTCATCTTCTTCTTCCGACTCTGGCACCCAAATTTCTCTCTTCCTTCCGCAGAGGTGTTTGTTTTCTTCAAGTTTACGCAGGTAGGGTTTATGAGTGCCAAGAGCGAAAAGGGAAAAACCGCTAGGGTTTATGCGAGCGTTTGTTTTAAAAGCAAAAACGACCACCAGTAGGAAAATTTAAAAAGAAAAAGGAGAACGGATATGATTGAGCCTGGACTGGACCTGGAGGTTGCATGATAAATGACAGTAAATGGGCCTTTCCTGCGCCCAGTTGGTTTATCACATCAGACCATGGGCCTTGGGCCAATGAAGTAGGGCTTATTAACGGTTTAAGATACTTTTTTGGCCCGCGCATATTAGTCCGTAAATTATTGTTGTTTTTCAAAGTGCCCCTTCCGTCAGTTCTTCAAATAGTCCGGCGATTATTAGTCCCTAAATTATTGTGATTTTTCCAAATAGCCCCTTCCCTCAGTTCTGCAAACATACTCTCACTTGCAGCCTTTCCTGAATTCAACAACCGAGAGAAAGGAGGCTTTCCATTTCACTTTCATAATTTAAAACTATGAAGTGGAGCTTAGACTCCAAAAATGTAAGCAAAGAAAGGCACTCAAAATACTGATTGCCCGGCGGACTACCCACTAGTGCTATGACTGGTTCCTATTCGCAATGCAGTAACAGAAAGTAACAAGAATAAACCAGAGAAGTTGCTGGTGAGCTGATATCACTGCATGATCATCCATCTTAGACGCCGTTCTGAGTGTTTAAGAGACTGGGGTCTGGAAGGTCTCCATGGCAATTGCCATATGGTGAATTTCACTAGTAAAATACTACCCCAGCCAAGTCATCGCCCGTCATCCATGTAGCCTTTCTGCCATTCATACAGACATACATGAAGATCACCCTGAAAAGTTTTAGCAAGTGAAACAAGTCAGGGATCCATTCATGTATTGTGGCATTAGAACAGCTTCAACGGCCGTATTCTCTAGAATGACTTTTTTTCTTCTTACCGTTGGAATTGTATGCGAGTAACTGGCTGAAGAAGAGGAAAGGACAGAGTTGTCGTGTGAAGCACTTGTTACGAATACTCTTATCAACGTGGCAGAGAAACAGAGAACCCATTAGCATGCCTAACAGGACTGTTCTTACGGATGTTTGCAATTCCATCTCTTCTTAGGGAATGGGGGTTGATTCCTGCCTTGTGAGCAGCTATAACACCTATTGCTTCCCAGTAGTTCGAAACCTTTATCTGCAATGTAAGAACATACTTTGATTTGTTTAGTACATGAGAATTTAGAACACATTGAGTCTCTATGGTGTTTGGCATCTAAGCTTTCAAACAAAGTTCATTGATGTTTGGATTAAGCTGTTTGTTTTAGAAAGCATACCACTTCCATCCCAAATTTATCTGGAGTGCTGTCCAGGACTGTCTCATTTTCCTCCACCACAATTATGAGTGGCTGAAAAAGAACAAACTAACAGTAAATTATGAGGACTTAGTGGCCTATAGAAACGGCTCGTTTGAGATAGAAAAACAGGGTCAGCTGTACGAAGCCAAAATGACATCAACCAGATCTCCAGAGCCTCCAAGAACATTGTGGCCATGCATTTTTGTTCTTTCAACAACAACAAAAACATGCGATTAATTGATGGTTTTTCTACATGTACCTTCTTTCCCTTGCTTCTTGAAAATGCAAGGGCAGCATCTCCTCCACATGAGTCCATAGGAAGGACTACACTATCCACATCACTTGCATATAAACAATCCTTCCTTAAGGAATGAGAGTTCACCTTGTATTGAGGTGCTTTGCTTAATCCCACGAGCACACAGGGCAAGAAAGTGTAACCTGTCTGTGAAATACCATTGAAATAAACAGAAATAATGAGGGAAGTAATAGCAAAACTATCTACAAAAATGCAGTGCATATTGCTTCAAGGAAGTTAACTTCCAAAGTTTTTGTTTCTAGTCGAACCTCCTCCGCAGCTGATTTTGGGGAAAGCATCGGGGTCAAAGGAAGAGGAAGCATTGCGGGAGCATGTGCACAAGGAATCTGGAACTCCTTCACCACAAGATGGCTTATAATTGCCTCAACTCCAGCCAATACATCTATTCCCTGCAAAGTCAAACTATCATTAGCGGAAGACAGTTTCTTAAGATAAACACAAAAGACACTCAGGTTAAGCACAGTTATAATAGCTGGCAAGGTTTCAGGACTATTCAACATTGCGAATCTCGAAAAATTTGAACGATGACAAGCATACCACGCCTTGTCGATAATCGTCAACGTCATCAACATCATCATCAGGAAACCGCCCGACAACTGCAACAGCATTCACTTGAGAGCGGTTGATCAGTGTCTGTACAGCTCTCAATAGAGAATCAGGATGCCTAATTCTTCCTGTTGATTGACCACTCATCGGATCGACCCACTTCTCCACCTAATAAAGAAGTCAGTTCAAACAACCATGAGTTAACATGGGGAAAATGTTGGTATCCACTATCCAGAAGTACAAATTGCCCGAAACCAGAAAGAGTTTCGAAGTTCATGGCAAAGTTAGTGAATAAAGAAATAAATTTGTTTTTCTTTCTCTGCGGACAATAATGCTAAGGTACCTCTAATGCGGTATCAGTGACAATGTACTCCACAACAGGCAATCCAAGAGAAGCTCTAGCCGCATCAGCCACTTGCAAATGGCGTATTCTGAGTTCTTCCTCTATTCCACAATCAAGAACTAAGCCCACCTACTTCACATCACAAAATAAACAAAGCCCATCATCCCCATACCATTCACCATTTACACACTCTGGAAAAAAAATATCAAAGCAAACTTACCTTATTTTGATGAACAGGTTCAAGTGCCCACAAGCCTTCTGCAAATCTGTCAAGAGCATACCCTTCAACATACAACACATTAGGCATCGGCCAGTACATCATCGCTGCATTAAGAACCTGCCAACAAGAAGAAACCTCAAAAACCTAAATTCTCCACTGAATTTTCCCGCCAAGCATACCCTGAAATCATTCTCACTCATTCAATATACTACCACTGAGAAAGAACCGAGTGGAGCACGAAACTGACATTGGGATGCGTTATGAGGCAGTCGACGACGGAGGACAAGGCACGAGCGACCGGCAAAGCGTCTCCGGCGAATCCACCGATTGCGGCTCCAACACCGGTCGGGACTATCATTACGCTCGTGTACTCCCTCCTACACTGCATTTGCATTCCATTCAACACCCCCAAACAGTGAAAACAAAAGGACGTCGAAACAATTGAAGCTACAGGACCTTGCTCCAACATCGGAAAGAAGCTGGGCGGATTCTGGCTCGAGCGGGCTTAACTGAGGTCTCCGCCGGCGGCGGGAGGAATGGCCGGCAATGGTGGAGTATCGCGTCCACCATAATCCGCTAAGAGAGGGAACGCGAGAATGCTTGCTTCGCAACGCTATTTTCTTTTTCCTTTATTTTCAAAAATAGGTCAAGGTCACTTTATTATCTAAGGAAAAAAAAAAATGGTGGGTTTCACGAAATTGGACTTTCCGGCAGTTCTATTTTGGGCTTTATCTCACGGATTTGAGCCTGCTTTTATTTAAACTTTAAAGGTTGCTCTTCGTCCTAAGTATCATTGCTCATGTCAAATCAATATGTGTCCAAATTCACACTATGTCATTTACTGGCTAATAATTGGCCGCAAAATTATATTTTCTGTGCACATTGAAGATTTGAACTTTTCACTCACAATTCAAAATATGTCGAACTTGTTGGACAAGGAAACCATGGAGGTGGCTAGGGGTGGAAATCGGTACGGTATCGGTATCCCAATACCAAATACCGAAATCCCGAATGCCGAATTACACTCTAAAATCAATCCCAATCCCAATCCCTAAATAATTTCGGTATCCCAATCCCAATCCCTAAATAATTTCGGTATCCCAATCGGTACCTCGGTATCCCAATCGGTATTATCGAATACATAATTAATTACCTTTACAATTAATAATTAAATATATAAATTAGATTTTATTGTTTAATTTAGGGCAAAGAGACTAAGCAAATAGTCTTGAGTTGTCTAGAGCTAACATCTCAAATTCTTGTAATTGGTAATCTTTAATTTGACGAATTTGAGGTTGAGAGACGACTAATACTAGTGTGAAATAGTGATGTAATGATCTATGTATAATTAAATGACGAATTTGGTGGTTGATGGTCGTGTAGTAGTGAATGAGAGAGTCTAGTTGAGAGGATTAAATACACACTAGCTTATATTTCGGTATTGATCGGTATTTCGGTATATACCGATCCCAATCCCGTAATCCCTAATACCAAATAACAATTGAAATTCAATCCCAATCCCAATCCCACAAAATAATACGTGTATTCGGTAATACCAAATATAGACAAATTCGGTACGGTATTCGGTATATCCCAAATACTGGTACCAAACTTCCAGCCCTAGAGGTGGCTGTCATCCCTACAAAATTTCATGATGGATAATAGTTGTGGTCTGCTCGTTTCAGTTATGCAGCAGTAATTGAGCAGATTTAGAGATTACAAACATAGGCTTCAATACGTTTTCCAGTATTGTTTCTGACCAGACCTCGCGTTATTGTTTGTTTCTGAGAGTAAGAGGACATACTCATATGATTGAATCTGTACCCCAACTCTCGGGAGGCCGATTACGGGCTAATTCCATGTTTGTTCTTTGTTTAACAGGTGACTTAAAACACTTGCCACACACTCTGCTTTGCACTTGTGCCTTCTTGCAAATGCATTTTTGGTCGGTCATTTTACATGGAAAGATCGTAGTCGATTTCGATGGGCTGTGAAGATGAACCAAAGAGGTGCAACAAGATTTATAGTTCTACCAGGTGATGGCTCGATCTTATTTGATTTTAGTAATTATAATAGTTTTCGTAGGCTATGAGATGGGTTTCTAATGCATAAGTTTTTTGTTGTTACATTTTGTGGTGACTCGCTACTGGTCTTCAGGCATGCTACTTTCAAGAAGACTCCCCACTTGCTGGTAGGGCCCATCTTACAGGAAGTTTGTTCATGTTACTCGTCTTTTAAATTCGTGTTGTATTTCTTTATTTCTCAGAGTTTCCATAAAATTGTCCATATAATAACAAAATATATTTCATTTCGGTTACTTACAAACTACCGCTACGAGTAGAGTCGCTCTTACAAGTGATGGGTCTCTATACTATGCGTTTGGGATTCCCCCTTGATAAAGAAATGCATATACAAGTCGGCAGTCAGCACTTTGTTTGTGCGCAAATTAAGTTGGAAATAAGATAATTAATCAACGAATACATGCACCATAGTTTGCCGCCTAATCACACCCTTGCCTTGTGTCAACCTTAATTGTTGGCTTTGATTTGATTAATTGTGATTGTGGCCAAGCTTTTCTTGTTGATTAATTGGGGGAAAATGAACTTAAATATATCATACAGAGCAAAAGCCGGACGAAAGGTCAACGGCCAATAAGACTGCAAGTCTGAGAAGAGTCGACGGCTCGACGCATACCAAATCCCTATTTTTTATTGCATGCATGAATCTAGCTATGGACATTTGGAGTACCCTCCAAATCTTGGGTTCACAGCAATAGGTTCTCTTTTCAACATCTTGACACATGGCATCGGATCTGCGATTATGGGTTTGGATTGAAATTTACCGAAAAATAATTATACTTTCAAAAATGACTTCGAGAATATTGACTGAATTGGGAAAATCCGAAGATATCTAGATAAAGAAAGCACAATCCAATATGCTCTTGTCGCGGTAGAGTGATGAGAAATCGTTGTTGCCCTAATTTTGGGAGTTGACCTTGAGGATGGAGATCATGACCCTCCGTATATCCAAGTCGTGCGTACATCTCTCCACGACCATACTGAAGTATAGACCCAGAGAGCTCTAATATTGATTCGATCTCAAACCCCATATTTGATCTCTATAGTGCTAGTAAAGAAAGGCGTATAATAAGATTGAATAACACTCTCGTGGTGAATTTGTCGAATTTCGAAAAGAGGAGGATAGTCTTGATCGTACACATCAAAATTCTTGGTATGGGTGTAACAGTCATTCTGACTCGGAATAAAATTTGTGTTAGATGTACATTATTGTAATGACATACCATCAAAAGTATTGTCATGCGTTAATCATTTTATCATCAATCCGACTAACCATCATGTCATTTGAACTTTCCTCCCTTTGTCCAATTGTCCCATATGATTGAGCGTTGCGACACATATATGAGGAAATGTTCCAAGAAGAAATAACCCCACAATCGACCTGCCTAAAAAGCCAAAAACTGAGCTTTCTTGGCAACGAAATTGAGCTCCAAAATATCACCAAAACAAAGAACGTTAAATCAACAGTTCTTTAATTATATGGTGCATGTAGGTAATTAGAGTAGTATTACAAGGTTATGCTCAATTGTTAAAAAAATCACTTTCAACCCTTTACGTGGTTGCCAAGTTAATTGTAACTTAAAGATAATTTTAAGGTAGTGCATGTGTGATTAATTTGTTTCCTTCATTTCAAGAATGTAAGCTTCTCTTTTTTTCCAGAAATTTTGATGTGTTCTATTTTCTTATATATTATCGGGATCTAGCTTATTCACTTTGACTTGTATAGAACTTATTTATTGATCCAACCTCTTGCCTTACCGAGATTGTAAACAGTTGTCTTTAGATCCATGTCCATCGTGTCAAAAATCACGAGCGCTCATTCGAAAGGAGTCAAGCCCTGCAAAGTATTGACGCTTAGAAGGCCTAAAAATCGTTAGTGTACGACATCCACCCTGTTCAATTTAGCTCAATCCAAGAACCCAGGAACAATCCTGTATAAAAAAGGCTCCTCTCCTCTCTACCCTATTGATGAATTTTGCTTAAACCCCCCCCCCTATTTAGGTAGCTCCGTATCTATATTTTTTCTCATCCGACCTAATGATCGAGATTCGTTCTTGTACTAACGCGTATCTAAACATTGTCGGTTTCACTTCCAATGAACTGATGAAATAAAATTAAGAGACGATGAGCCTCATCCTTGTCGTTGAGGATCACATCCACAAAGAGTGCATGTTTCCAGAATGGGTCGACAGATCCAATCACGTCTACACATAAAAATGCATATTCATGGGAGAATTAGAAACAAGAAAGTGGCTCATGAAAAGGAAATGACATTCTCCAATCCACGTTTGTTACAATGTGTTAAGGAAATTGCATTTTCACCAATTCATAAGCATCCATCAAGCTAAGGGAAGTTGAGAAGATCAATCGTAAATCCAAATCACATTCACATCGAATATATGTGACACGTGGCCATGTGAAAGTGAAACTTCCATGTGGACATGATCATATTTTATAAACGCATTCAATTCTTTCCCTCTATTTAATACACATTGAGAATGGTTATTTGTTTCTCATGGAGATTCAGTTAAAACAGTAAAATCATATAGATGGAAATGTACTGTGCTGTTGAATAGTAACATGGGATAATACTGCCAATTAAAGAGTCACAATAATCCCCATTGGCTATTGGGTCATTATTTGGTTCAAATTTGAGCTTTAACTGGAGATTAAAACTTTATCTTGATAATCAAGAGCGTCATAAAGAAAGCTGATACCATATTTTTTAGTGTTGGTTTTGGAAGGGCAAATGATTCAATTTGGGATCTAGGATCTAACTAATAATGGGCATTTCTTCATCAAATGAACTTGAGCATATATATATATATATAGGACCAAGAACTTCTAAACCCTTAACTTAACTGGTGACCCGCTAGCGTTCATACACTACCTGGTGATTCTAATATGAGATTCAGTATGACAGATATTTCCTGCATACAACATACATCTCGCAACTTAGGGAGTCGTCATATAAAAGGGCCAGTCACAAAAAGATGATGGCGTTTCTAGTTCCCTTATTTGTTTGATCGACGAAATTAGTGAAGCAAAAGTAATTGTTGTCGACTTTAGAATCAAAGCATTTATCTTTATCAAGTGTTTGACGGTCGTCAACACCTTATTTGGTTCAACATATTATAATGAAATCCTTAATATGAATTCTTTCCATTAAGGTGATTTTTGTCCGATCTAATCGATGTATCTTTTCCACCTCAAAGACTCTACAATCAGACAAACTAGTTTACAGATCACAAGCGGGGATAACTTTATCGTTAAACTAGATCATTATATTGTTTTAAGTTTTGCTTGCACTAAAATCGAATCTAACCAAAAGGAAATATTTTTTCTCAAAAAGGAATATATCATCAAAATATTTGTAGGTTGTCAAATTCCTTATGATTATTTTCCCCCTTAACATATGAAATTTGAGAGTTACTATTGGATTTGAACATTGACACCAACATCTTTCGAAAGTTTTGTTTTCGACTTAAGCAACAATGCTTCATAACAGAACACAAAACATAAAATAATTAAAAACAATATGTAAAGCTAAAATTTGTATTTCGGGAGGAATATTCTTTTTGGTATCTGATTTTTCCTCCTCAAAAGATGACAATGATACAAATACATACCAAAAACGTTTGGCATGAAACGTATCCGTTATCAAATTCACAAAAAATTCCAATTTTGTTGTTTCTAATTATACCCAATTTGATTACTTAGAAAAGAACAATGATTTCATCGAAGCCAATGATGGTGAAAGAATATCGAAGTTTTTTTTATCAAATAGGTTAGCTGAAATGATATTTAGTAACACAATGATAATTTGATATGCAATGAGTGTTGAGATAATACATCCAATCGATAATTTACCAATACAACAGTCGATCAAATCCAACAAAATCAATCAATATTATAATTAGACAAATCGACTGCATTATATCGAATTATCGATTAATAGGAACAACTCTTCATTACGTTCGATGATGAACAATATTTGCGATCCAACCGTCAATACACTACTATGCCACAAATGTTGTTTGTGTGGGATTAATGGCGAAAGTGAAACTTCACTCATCAATGATTTTTCTCCTTGAATTACCATAACTGCTGGGATTTTGATTTTTTTCCACTCCTTTTTTGTTGCTGTTTTTATTCTTTCCTTTTCTCTTCCTCTTTAAAACATTCTCTTCTCTTCTTTCTCTCATTCTCCATGCGATTTCTTCTTCTTCTGCCTCCATCTCGATCCCACCTTCTCCGTCAATCCCGAGGCTTCTCCATTTCCTTCCCTTGTCAAACCCCGTCGTCCTGAATTCTCCGCGCAATCGCATTGCCCTTTCCGTTTGTTTCCCGGGGAAAATTTCAGAACCAGAACGGTAAACGGAGGGGTTTTCCGCTTTCGGCGGCTACTCGGGGGAGCTAAAAAAAGCTACCTACTGCTGTGTTTCAGCTTCCAAATTCGCCGGAAAGGTGCGTCCTCTACGTCTTCAGTAACTTTCTCCTTCTCGGCGTTTTCTCTGGATGTTTGCGATCTCTGCTAGCGTTTCCGTTTCGCATCTCCGTGTTGTTGTTGAAATCGAGATGTGTAGAGTTCTCCCCGGCGGCTGGATTTCGGATTCAGCTCCGTACTACTTCCTGTTTTTTTTTTTGCTACTGCTGTGCCGCCGCCGGCGAGTGATGGATCTGCTTCTTCTCAGCTGGGAAAATGTACTCTGATCTCTCGCGATCGATCTCGGAGCTTCAGCTGGCGATTCTGATGGCAGATCGATAAATCTTTCTGTTTGATTTGCTTGCGTCTTCCCTGGAGGATTGAGTTCTCCCTGCTTGATTTGCTTGCGTTTTTTCTTCACTCCTAATCTGCTCCGTTTAAATTTGTTCAGATGAGGTATTTCGGTTTCCACTTGCGTTTGGTGTTTCTTCTCTAAGCGTTTTCCGCTGGTAAAAAAATTGATCTGTTAGGGTTTTATTTAATTTGCCGGAGTTCTCCGATGGCGATCCGGTTCAGGACTCTGTAGATTTGCGTGTTCGTGTGGAGTTCTTTCTTTTTATGGACCCTTTTCATGATCAATCACTACTACTACTTAAAAAGAAGCCTTGATTGAATCTAAGATTCAAATCCGAATGTCTTGGAATTCAGATGGTGACTTTGTCTTGTGAATGCAGATACTCTGCTGCGGTATCTTTTCAAACACATTCGAGCTCGTAGTCTCATGAAGAGCGATCTGTTGTGACTGAGGAATTTCGTCGAGCATCCATAAAGGTTTTACGGGTGTTATAGAAGGAGTGAGAGAGGATGTCTTCGCCAAGCAAAGCTGATAAGAAGGCATCTCTCGATGCAGCTTCATGGATGTTCAATGTCGTCACTTCTGTTGGAATTATCATCGTCAATAAAGCTCTCATGGCTACCTATGGCTTTAGCTTTGGTAAGTTTGTTGCTGCTGCCTTGCTTCTTAATGCTGAATGCCAAGAGAGTTTGCTTTCTCTCAGTTGAGTGAAAAAGAACCGTGCTTTCTTTGCCGGGGGGTTGTTTTGCTTGAACTCTGCAACTGTCTCTTTCTGTATTTCTCAGTTTATGACGGACTTTTATCTATTGATGCTTATTTCATTTGCGAAACTTGTTAGTCTGTTTGCACAGGGTCTGATGTTTTTTATTCAATTTGGTATGGCTTGCAGCAACAACGCTAACCGGTCTCCATTTTGCCACAACGACCTTGTTAACTCTTGTTCTAAGATGGTTGGGATACATCCAGCCCTCTCATTTACCATTAGGAGACCTATTGAAGTTTGTTTTCTTTGCAAACTTCTCCATTGTTGGTATGAACGTGAGTCTAATGTGGAACTCGGTTGGATTTTATCAGGTGAGGCTTTGTTGAACTACTAAACTATGTGCTCTCTCTCCTTCTGTGGATTTTTAGAAGCTAATAAGGTTCTCGGTTTCTTTTGGAACTTGTCAGATAGCAAAGCTAAGCATGATCCCAGTCTCATGTTTTCTGGAAGTTGTCTTGGATAAGGTCCGGTATTCAAGAGATACCAAGCTAAGCATCTTGGTAGTCCTTCTCGGAGTTGCTGTTTGCACTGTTACAGATGTAAGCGTTAACGCCAAGGGGTTCATAGCTGCCTTGATAGCAGTTTGGAGCACTGCACTGCAGCAATATGTAAGTAGCTGCTCGTACTCAAGATGGCTTATCTCAGACTTTGGCTGAACTACTGGCCGACTTTTGTTAGTCCAGGGTTGTTTTTGCTTGATGATCTAGAATTGTAACAGTCGTATTCTTTCCTTTATCATGCAGTATGTACACTATCTACAACGGAGGTACAATCTAGGTTCTTTCAACTTGTTGGGGCATACTGCTCCAGCTCAAGCTTCATCTCTGCTGCTAGTGGGGCCCTTTGTGGACTACTTTTTGACGAGTAAACGAGTTGACGCTTATCCATTCAGTTTCACATCTGTGGTGAGTTGTTCCCGTTTCAGTTCCTGAATCAAGGACTTGCTTCCCTGTAACCATTCTACTCTCTCTCCTGAAGCTACATTTGCATGTCAGTGTAGTCATATCATACCTTCGGCCTTCCCGACTTCTTCTAGATGGGCGCATTACACCTGCACGAACAAATACCTTCCCTTCTAGAGAACCATCATTATCTATACTCTCTTTCCTGAAGCTACATAACATTTAGTCCTGACGAAACCAAGCAATAGATGGTCATTGCTCTTCACGCATACAGTTTCAGAGGTTCTTTAGGTATCCTGGGATTATTCTGTAATTCCAAGTATGCATGGTTTCTGACTACTCATCATTTGTTGTTGGCCCAATCCGATACAAAAGAAAAAAACACGTATTTCAGCTCCCCATGTGTTTTCCAGAATACATTCTTACTTGCACATCCTAATGAGTGATGACCCGTCAAGTTTGTTTCCCATGTTCCAGGAGGGAATCTGATCTGTCTTCCTCTTTTTGTGTTATCCTGGTGCAGGCGTTCATAGTCCTGTCCTGCAGCATTGCCGTCGGTACGAACCTGAGCCAGTTCATCTGCATCGGCAGGTTCACCGCCGTGTCATTCCAAGTGCTGGGCCACATGAAGACCATCCTCGTCCTGATCCTGGGATTCATCTTCTTCGGGAAAGACGGCCTGAACCTCCATGTCATCTTCGGGATGATCATCGCCGTGGCTGGGATGGTCTGGTACGGCAACGCCTCTGCTAGGCCCGGAGGGAAAGAGCGCCGCAGTCTGTCCATGAACGGCGGCAGCAAGGCCGAGAAGCACGAAGATCCCGTGGAGGCCACCGAGGAAGCTGAAGAGAAGGTATGAGAGGCGAGTGCTCTCTCTTCCATTCTCTGGTCTTATGGAGGGATCAACCAAACAGAAGGTTATCTTTTTTTGAGGAGGAGGAAACTGATATCTTTACTATACCACAGATCACACAAGCTTTTGCCGCATCTGTCTTTGAGTGATCGATTCTTTTTTTGTTGCTATAGTAATTTATTTCTTTCTATTGTGGGGAGGAAAAAAGCTGTAATTTTGTTCCACCCACTCGGAAATTATTACACACCAGTTTATGATTTTGGCATGTAATCTTTTGTCTCTCTGTTATTACTTTTTACACAAAGCTAATCGAAATTTTCAGTAGCATTCGTTTCTTCTATGGTTTCGACTTGTTATTTTTGACACGTTCTACTGCATGTTGTGCTCTCTTCATTGACTATGGTACTTGATTCAACCGATACGGGTAATCGGTAATATGAAACGATTCAAGGTATGGTAACAAATTCGCGAGATAATAAATGATGAAATCCTAACAATAACGGGTCGATTAGATGAGTTAGCATTCTCGCGAGGGTATGAATGAATTAACAAACACATAGATCATAATGAAACATCAATTTAACCATTAATGTTTTGGGGTTTAACAATGAAGATCTCATTTCTAGCAACTCAAGAGAACAAATTTGATTCAGATCTAGATCATCTGGGGTTGGTAGTGTTTATAGAACCGAAAATTCAATTTCATAAAACAAAAGAATCACAAAATTCCAACACAATTGATCGAGAAACATGCAACTACGTAAATGAATGAAAGAACATTTCACATCATTATTTGCAAGTGAATATCTCAAACTAAAACAAAACGTTTAATTCGATTGCCAGTTCAAATTCTTCCAAGGAACTCGAGTCAATCTCCACCGGTACCCTCCCGAATCACTATAAACAAAAAAACACAAGAAAACAAGTCAACAATAATATTTCACCACAAGAACACAACAAACAGTCAAACACGACTAAATGTCCGCTTCCAAGAGATCAGAGTATTCTGGCACGTACCAAACCAATTCGTTATTCGATAAACAAGAATCCAAGAAGGAAGAAGGGAGGAGAAGAGAGTAAAAAAAAAATTAAAAATTTACAAGGTTTCTCGGGCTTTCCGTCGATCCATTTGGAGATGGAGAAATGAACCTTCTCCCGATCCAGCGCTTCACTCCGGTGAGGCTCCTTGAGGCAATTCCTCACCATGCTCGCGCACTTGTTCGAGTAGCTCACGTACGTCATCCCCGCCGCTCTCCAGAACGGCCCCGCTGCTCCGGCCGACGCCATCTTTCCGTCCACCTTTTTTTTTCACTGTTACGTAATTTTTTTTTTAACCTTTCCTCTGGTTCCTGTGG
Source organism: Linum tenue (assembly GCA_946122785.1). Lineage (NCBI taxonomy): Eukaryota > Viridiplantae > Streptophyta > Magnoliopsida > Malpighiales > Linaceae > Linum > Linum tenue. The sequence continues at coordinate 46,746,689 of CAMGYJ010000010.1, forward strand.
GGAAGATGAGATCTCTTCAAAAGAAAATCTAACAGCTTGTTTTTAGCTGAACGATTCCAGTAACAAACTTGCGATTTCTCTGTTTTTACTATGGTGTTTTTTTTTTTTTTACTATGCTGCCCTGAAGTGGTCTTGGGCCTCTAGTCAATGGGTTGATCTCCTTGGCCCAAGCCCATTCATCTCCGGAATTTCTGTTGGGCCCAATAAGAGGCTAAGGAGAGTTGGTTTTGTTGGCGGGGATTCTTCCAACGAACTCTGTTACTCTTTGCTATCCATCTGTTCTATCAGGATGTCTCCGGAAGCATCTCCGACGCACCTCCGCCGCCATTTCCCCTCTCCGTTTCTGCTCCGACGGAGCTCCTTCTCCGCCGTAGTGGGTTCCTGCCGGTTCCCGTCTGTCAGATTTCCCCATTGTCATCCATCCCAGCTTCTCCGGCTCGTTTCCTCCCCTCCATCTTTCCTTCCCGCTACAACGACCGATTTCCGCGGGAGACCGACCAAAATTCCCGCCATTCTCGAGCAGGAGGCTCAAGAGACGGTGGATCCGCCACCTGGGTCGCCGGTGAAAATCGTGGCCGTCGTAGGAGGGGGAAGCGTCAGCCCGCTCAAGTCCGCTACTTGGGAAGAAGTCATGCTGCACACTGTAAGAATCATTTTGGGGAATTTCTTGTGATGGTTTTAAACTTCGGGGGTTTTTGCTTCAGATTTTGAAAATTTTGGGGTTTGGGTTTGTGAAACAGGCGAAGAGATTGAAATGGGTCGATGAAGCTTACGAAATGCTAGTTTTCACTGACGAGTTGGAGGAATCTGATGCTGGCCGCACCAAGATTCTAGAAACGGAATTGGAAAGTGCTGATATATTGCTTGTAGTTGCTGTAACAAATCAAGCATCGATAGATTGGATTCAGAACAAGGGCAAACTTGTACCCAACGTAATCTGTTTCGATTCCTCTTCGAAGCTGGTGAACAAGCTTGGTGGAACTGATGTACAGAAGGAATCGAAGGACGTTGTGGAGACTGTGGCCGAAGCATGGAGCAGGCATAACACGGATGATATAAGATTCTGTTTGTTGGTGGTCATCAATGCATACATACGGCCGGTTCCAATCCTCAAGAACTTGAGATCAAAAGGGTTTTCGACACTAACCTGCATGGTTAAGAATTGTGGATCTCAGATATTGGATTGCTTGTTTGATCCTAACTGCAGGAAAGCTCTGCAGTGCCTCAACCGTTGTAGCCCCGTGGATCAGGTTTGTAACTATCGGTGCATCGCCTCGTACGAGAGCCCCAAGCTCGAGGCATTCTCGCTTTGTGTGCTGCAGAAGCACAACTGTCTTGAATTAGATGCCAAGATCCCTGAAAAGCCTAGTGTTGACCCCATGGCCGCGTTTCGTGGGCAGGAGATGACTCATGAGATAGCCGAGGATCTCTTTGTGGGTTGGTTAGGGAAATTGGAGTGGAGTTGGAGAGTCGTCGCTGGTCAGAACCCAGCATATGATCAGTTCCCATGTCAGTATCAGTTGTTCTACAGAGGGAAGGCCAAAGGGTCATTCTGGTATGAACCAGTTTTCCAGGTGAAGACCTTGGAAGGAGGGGCCATGGTGTGGAGAAGGAGAAAGTATCGAGTCAAGAGAGACAAACTTCCTGGAACATTCAACTTCAGCGTGTTGGACAATGGGGTTGTATCGAATGAGTTCTGGACGATTGTGGATGTATGTGATGAGCTGACCTGGGGGTTGTTTCATTACAAGGGTGCTGCTCGAGTTGCTGGTCAATCATATACTGGCGCAGTTCTCGTTAGTCCAGATGGACGGTTTCCGAGTGAGAAGGAGCGCAAGAGAGTAGCTTCTGCCTTGGAGAAATGTGGGATCAAAGAATGGGAGCTTTTTGAAGTGGATAACTGTTCATGCCATGATCCTCCACTAGGAATCCCAGATGGGTCAGCTTTGCATTCGGCGATTGATGTTAGAGACCTGAAGTTGGCCTCTAATTAGGTAAATGCCAAAGTTTGAAGCACTACTTTCTTTACTTCTTATATGCTCAACCTTAGACAGGTTCAAGTGAACTTAGCAGTTGCAGGCATGCAGAGAATGAGATGATCTGCACAACTTCTCTCTCTATCTCTCTTCTATGAGAAATCATGTGTCACATTAGTTAGAATATAAATACAAGAAAAACTAATACTTTGTATTCTAAACGTGTAGGATTGATGCACACTGTATAGTATCCGTCCTGTTCATTTATCCGGCATAGTTTTGAGATTGCTGAACGATTGTTCTACCAATCCCTGTATTATGTGATTATAATAAGCACATTGTGTTATTAAACAAAAATATGACTTCCAATGAACAAATTCATGTAGTATGTTGCTTATCTATTTTTAGTCTATCCGTTAAACATTCTGTCTAAATCTGCTATGATTAGCTTTATATGATCCAGATACCATGTATGTTGAAAGGTCTTGTTTAGTTCTTTTGCCCCTCGACCTCAAATTTCCTAGCATTTTTTACGACGCATTCGTTATTTGGTATCCGAATTAGTTAGGAGACCAGATTTTCAACACACATGACACTTTAGTCATCAAGGACATACTAATTATAATAGTTGCCTCAAAGTTGAGCTATATTAACGGACTAGAAGCCATCAGGAGAAGGGTAAAAATGAAGCCAAATGATCAAATGAGAGAGTTGAACAATCCAGACCAGAATGGCTACAAAAGACTGGAAGCTGAGCAGAAACCAAATCTCAATTTGATACCTTAAATAATCTCGGCCATTATTACAATATAAGCATAGGAACACGGATGTTATTATCATCACATATATATAACTTCAACTCAACCATGATTCAGTGGTCATCTATAGAAACTGTCTATATGCAGAATGCAAACCATGAGCACTCTTTTACCTGTAAAGAAGCAACAAAGCTTTTTGAACAAGCTTACAACACAATTAGGTGACCCTCCCCCCTCTCTCTGGGCCTTCCATAATCTTATAACATCTTCTTCTTCTTCTTTTCGAAGTAGGCATAACTACGTTGGAACTTCAGAATTCCCCACACCACATGCAACAGACTAATCTCAGGCCACAACGCTGTGGGCGAATACAGTGTGCAATGAGTGGTCTGCCATAGCTGATAATTGCTCAACCTCTTCTCCCCAGAACTCCTCAACAAGATATCAGGGTCAGGAGCTACTCCCATATACATGTGCTTCTCAATGTCCACCAACTGTATAGCCGAATGCTCGTTCACCACCCTACCATCATCGCCCTCTTCGTCTTCGATCTCCTCCATCTTATCCTTACAACACTCCCTAACCGAATTCACAATCTCATCACAAGAAGTGTATGCTATGCAGATCAAGAGCACACACCTGGTGTTATGTGCAGTAGCCTCCATAACTTTCTCCGCTGCAATCCTCACTTGCTCGCTCAACAGCTTCAAGTTGCCAACAAAGTAAACCCTCACGCCGTACTGGTCTGCAATGCTGCCTTCCTCGAGAAGCCCCTCGGTCTTCTCCAGGATCAAGTCCATTATGGTCTTGACTTCCTCGGGGCGCCTCTTGAAGTTGTCGATGCTGAAGGCATAGACGGAGATGTACTTCACTCCAACTTCGTAGCAGTATTTGAGCACCGAGACCAGAGCGAAGAACCCTGCCCTGTGACCAGCTCCTTCCCCCATGTCCATCTTCTTGGCATAACGGCGGTTGCCATCCATTATGAAGGAGAAATGGGTTGGGATTGGACCCATGCAGAGGACCTTGAAGAGGCAACTCCTCATGAAACCACTTAATCTGCCTAGCAACCCACTGGCCCTCTCATTAGCTTTATCCATTTCTTTTTTCCTCCCTTTCCGGATCAGGAGGCAGTTTTAATGGTCGAAAAACCTACCCTGGTGATCACAAGAGTACAAATCTGAGTTATTGACTTGCTAGAATGAACAGGATGGTCAGGAACATAACCACAAAGCAAGAATACAAATGAACAGCTAGAAAACCAGAAAAAAGACTGCAACTTTCTTTCGGATCAAACAACCCGAACTCAATCGAAATGCAAAAGCAAAAAGCTCAAGTCAAAACTTGATAAAGAGCAAGAATACAAATGAACAGCTAGAAAACCAGAAAAAAGACTGCAACTTTCTTTCGGATCAAACAACCCAAACTTCTTGGTAAAAAAAAAACAACCCAAACTCAATCGAAATGCAAAAGCAAAAAGCTCAAGTCAAAACTTGATAAAGAGCACAGGCTCGATAGAACAAAACCAAAAAAGAATTAACAACCCAAATCCCCAAAAAAACTGGAGCAGAGAAACAAACAAGAGAAACTAGAGCAGATTCCCCATTGCAGCAGCAAAAGAAATGAGGGGGAATCGGATGAAAGAACCTGAAAGAGCTGACGAAACGGGAAGCAGATTCCGTCTGAAAGCGTGAGGCTGCGGCCTCCGCCTGTATAAAAAATGGCGAGGCAGTTCACAATATATGAACTTGCTTGTGAATACTGAGTAGCGAGTACTGTGTGGGGAAGAAGAAGAAGAAGAAGGCGACGTTACTGGCCGTCCTTTCTCTTCTGCGGGGGGAATTTGTTGGCCACAAAGAAACAAAAACAGGGCTTTGCGAATAACGTGACCCCCGCCAAAGCTTCGGAGTTACCTACCTCGCTACCTTACCTATTTGATTCCTCTCTTTTCTCTGTCTATCTTCCAGTTCCACAAAGAAGGGGTTAGATTCTGTAGACAGTAGACGTACAAATTCAACAACAACGCTTGGATGAGATGCGAGATCGGACGGCCCATAAATGTCAAGACAGATCCACTCATATCGTAACACAGAATCGGGTCGAAATTGATATCACTTTGCATTGCATTGCTCCAACCAACAAAACAATTACGCCTAAAGATGTATCAATTAACGATGTCGTCTTGGTCTCCTTGGACCTTACAACGTGAACAACAACGCCAGGAGGCCCGCAACTAATCTACCACGGTCGGTGGCCGCTTATCCTCTGTTTGTCGCTCAAAATCTACGCGGTATGTTGCTCTTGACCATCGTCCTGTCATGTTGCTCTTGACCACGATGTAAGAATCCGACTCTATCGAACAATTTTACCTTCTTGAATCCATTGTCTTTCAACATATGTACCACGATGTTGGGGGACGCAATGCTGCCCCAGTTCACCCCAACCCCAGTCACAACAACATTGGGCGATGACGACGAATTGGAAGCAACAGTGAGGTTTATCGTTGAAAGTAGTAACAATGTTTGTGGTTCTCCTTATCTCTCATTACAACACCAAGCCGTGTTCCTTGCCCTTCTAAACAAGTCGCATCAACATTTATCTTGAAATCAAACGTTTTCACCACAAAAATAATTTATGATTCTCATCGTGTCCAACATCAATCATTGATGATAGCTTTTGATGTGTAGAATATCAATGATCAATCTTTTGTGGTGCTCTATTTTGTACAAAAGTCCCATCATGTCAAATTAAGATATACAACAAAAAACTATCTTGTACACATGTTACTTCCAATGATAGTACGTGGTAGACTCCAAGTCCCTAAAGGCTAAAGGCAACAACTTTTGGCTTGTTTCCTAAACATAAATGGCCACTTCACATTTGGGCAATGCTCGACAATTTTGAGTAATTACGGTGGCTATAAAAAATGAAATTAAGATTAATTTCACCCACCCCACAACCCCACCGCCTACCTTTAAATTGACGGTAAAAATGAAATTAAGATTAATTTTGGAAATGAAAAAAATTTCACACGTAATTACTCTTTATGGTATACTCAACCCTACCACAACCCATCTTCCTAGCTGCCATCCCTCCGCCCACTCCACAACCCCACCGCCTACCAGTCCACATTATGCGAGTGCTGCAGATATCAGACATTGGATCGACAGACCTTGGCAAGTTAGGATAGAGCGTGTTTATTGTGAGGCGAACTATGTAGCTGACTATCTTGCCTCTATGGGGGCACTCCCTTAGGGATACATACTTTTGATGTACCGAATTGTATGCTCTTGTATTGGCTATAGTTTGATCTGGTGGAGGCTCAAACGCCCTGTTTGATTTGATGCATAAAGATTCGGATGCCTTTTAAGCGTTTCATTTTCTATAATAAAAAAAAATTAAATCCTTCACAAATTAGACCAACCGATTAAAGAATGATACACAACTTGTACACTAGACAAACAGTAGACAATATCGATTGATTTGGGGTAAATGACATATTTGGTCACTGAGATTACTAAATCGTGTCATATTTAGTTACTAGAAAAATTTAATATTAATTTTGGCCATGACACGATTTGTTTTTTTTTTTTCCAACACGATTTGATTTGAGCCGCCCAAGTTCACAATCAGATTTGGGCCAAGATCCACCAATAGACGAAGAAAACCGGGCGGCCCACTAACGCTTTCGGTCTGAACTATATCCACCCTATCGCTCTCCGTTCGCCAGAGAGAGATATCTACCAGTCGGCGCCGACCAGATTAGCCGGCGAAATCACCGGTCATCCTTCCGCCGAGCTCATCACCTCCTCTCCTCTCACACTCGATTCTCCGGAGAGAAAACACTCTCCACTCGAGCATCGAAGCAGCTTTGAAAACCATGGCTCCTCTCACGCTAGCCGTGGATACAACAACGAAGACTGCTTCCGGTAAGCCGAAAACTCAATTTTCGCCTATGAAAATGGCGTTTCGAGAGCTCGAACTCGAATTTGTCGGTTTCCTGAACCCTCTGGATTTCTCAGGCGGGAAAATGCACATCGCTCAGCTCGAAACCCGCAGCAAGCCTTTCGCCTCGCTCAGCACTAGAGGAGAAGAGGAGAAGCCGTTTGATTTCTTGCGAACTGTGTTTGGTATGTTCAGTAACATCGTGTGTGCTCAAAATTGTTGCGATAGAGCTAAATCAATGGCGTGGTTTCTGATGCATGCCTGGCTACTGCCCTGGTGCAAAAATGTTGCAGAAGGAGTAATTGCGGGAGGTACTGCTGGTGTAGTAGTTGAGACGGCATTGTATCCCATTGATACTATCAAGACAAGGTTGCAGGCAGGTTAAGTTGTTGTGCTTCTAGTTTGCGGAGGAGTGATTCGTTATTTGTTTCGGATTTAGCTTCATTTTTGTATACTGTGGAGCATGATTCCTTCAGCAAGATTAACCTTCCATAGCAAATGTGTGGAGATTGATTAGTCGGGATATGATTGCTTGTGAATGTGGGCGTGATTCAGTAATTGGAAGTGATGGTTAAGTATAGGGATTTGCTGAGGTTTTTGTGTGTGTTTTTTTTTTATATATTACAGGCAGCTCGTGGTGGTGGACAAATAGCCTGGAAGGGTCTTTACTCTGGCTTGGCTGGAAATATTGCCGGCGTCCTACCGTAAGTTTGGCTTGCATTTTCAAAGCTCGTTCTTTGTGATCTTCGCCCTTCGGCAATTGATTGAACAATGTAGCTAGTGTAGGAAGTTAGATAATCTTACATGTGTCAGATCAGTAAATTTAACTTTATTTTTGCTTTCTTTTCTCTCTGAAGCATTTGTTTCTCGGTATAATTTTCTGAATAATTCCTTTCCAGTAGCTGTCTCCTCATGCTCATCGATTTTCCTGCTGACAGTTTGGGATTGATGTAGGCTTTCTTGTATTGTGTGCAGGGCTTCTGCTTTGTTTGTCGGAGTATATGAGCCAGCGAAACAGAAGTTATTGAAAGTTTTTCCTGAAAATCTTAGTGCTTTTGCTCATCTAGTAAGATCTGCTTTTTCAGCTATTGCACAAGATGTTTGATTCGGCTTCTGCTTAGTAATCTACGTTACTTTCACTTTCAGTTGTGCAAGTCAATATATTAAGCAGGTTAACAATCTGAAAAATATGGTATCCTCTTGGGTCTAATATGGCTTAAGTTACATGACTATGACAAGCTATACTTATTGTGTTATGTAATGCACTTAATGCAGACTGCAGGTGCCATAGGAGGGCTTGCTGCTTCTTTTGTTCGTGTACCAACAGAGGTATAGTTTTCTAAGCATTTTTCTAATTCTTGTTCACAGATTTGCAATCATCTATGAGATAATGATATAGATTTTCTCAATCCTCAGGTTGTTAAAACAAGGATGCAAACGGGGCAATTTTCCTCTGCTCCGAATGCTGTCCGGCTCATTGTCTCAAAGGAGGGATTTAAGGGTCTCTATGCGGTATGTAATCTGAACTTGGTCATGTTTCTGTCAAAATGTAGACTGTCATTTCTTAACGATGGATCTGTGCCGAGAATAATCTTTCTTTAGCCTATGGCAAGTTGAAAAGAGTCTTCTTTAGGGTACATTAGGCTATTCTTTCCTGTATTTTCATTTATAATACCCATTCCACTTTAAAATTATTCCTAGTAATTTACGATTCATTGCTCATTTGTTTAACGCAGGGATATGGATCATTCTTATTGCGTGATCTGCCATTTGATGCTATTCAGTTTTGCATTTACGAGCAGCTACGGATCGGTTACAAAGTAGCAGTATGTTCCACAACATGTCTTGGTTTCTTGTTGTTCTTGTCACAAACATAATTAATACACCTGTGTCTTCTCACTCTCTTACCAGGCACGAAGAGATCTCAATGACGCCGAGAATGCTGTGATTGGCGCTTTTGCTGGTAACTTTTGAGTATATTGATTGCAATTTGCAACCCGGTATCCCACATTTCCACCTTAAAGATGTGCAATTCTAAATTTCTTCCCCGCTTCTGTAGGTGCGCTAACTGGAGCAGTGACTACTCCACTTGATGTGATTAAGACAAGACTAATGATTCAGGTTACCTGCTCCCTGCACTCTTCTTAACTTTCTGTGCCATTTCCTAGATTAGGCTTTGGAAAGTACAAGGTATTGAGAATTAAGAATATGAATATCTATGGAATCGAAACCCAATTGAAAGGAAGGAAAAGTGAGTACCAAAGTCAAATCAAAAGTGCATTCTATTCAATGTTGTTTTCCTTTTTTATTTGTTCCTGGGAAGATGTGGAACCGATATTCAATGTTGTTTTTGTTTTTGTATTCGAATTTGTCTGTAAACAACACCACAGGGATCAGCAAACCAGTACAAAGGAGTGGTGGATTGTGTTCAAACTGTCATTAGGGAGGAAGGACCTGCTGCACTTCTTAAGGTGCATCAATCTATCTTCGAGCTTTGTTTTGATGATAGTTGATTACGGAATAAGGACTGAAGCTAAATAAAGGAAGATCCTTTGCCCCCGCTTACCCCGCGACAATTTCTTCATATCACTCATCTTCATTCTGCAGGGCATAGGGCCAAGGGTGATGTGGATAGGAATTGGGGGTTCGATCTTTTTCGGTGTATTGGAGAGCACAAAGAGGATGCTTGCAGAGAGGCGACCCTCTTCATCTCCTCCACATTTGAACCCGAAGCAGGATTAGGGAATTCCTAGGATTGAGATTAGTTCTTAACATGCACAAGCGTCTTTTTTCGCTCATGCCTTTTGTTGTGGTCTTTAATACGTTAGTCGATGTAACGTGAATCAATATCTTGATAATCATTTATAAGAGTTGTTTTGTATGATCATAACATCATTTGTTGATTCATGTTAATCAGGAAATAGATAAGGTTAGCGCAAAGTAAATGCGCCTGTATCCTGTATCGAGTTCAAATCACTATGCAAGAGTGATGTGAATTACTGCGATCATGGCATCACTTGATACATGAAGTTAAGAGACATCAAATGGAAATTAACAACAATAAGGAACATTTAACTCATCCCTCGTCTTAAGTGCAAATCAAACAAGTCCATTTGGCTGTTAGAAGACATTACAACATTGCAATTGCTATCTTCGTAAAACAATGTACACTACATCTCGTACAAAAATGATTCGCGCTTACCACCACTTTGAAGTTCAACTCGAAACAAAGGCAACCTACTCTGTATATACAGAAGACTTCAATCGTTACAGTAACTCAACAAACATTCATCCCACCTGAAATTTTCCAACACAAGGGAAAACAGTGTCTACTTCTCCATCCAAAAGTCACAAAAGAGTCCATTCTTCCTTCCATGGCTACCAGTCCTTGGCCACCCTCATAAATCGACATGTTTCTCTTGGCAGTTTCTTTCGCCCGACCACCTCTACGAGACTCATTTCCTAAACCAATGCACACTGACGTTTCGATCACTTTCTTTCACGCACTGCAATTCAACAAGGGTATTGGCTAGTATGTCGACAGGACTCGTTTCTTTCTCGCCTGATTGATTTCTTTTTCTCGTTCCGGATTTTCATGAACTAGTGAAGCTACCTTCCCCAAAAAATCTTTCCCCATTTTCCCCTTAGCATAGTAGAGTTACTTACCGATTACTTTGAAGACCCATAAAAGAGCTGGCTGGTGAATAGGAGCTTACATCAACGGGAGGTATCCACCACCATGGCCTTTCCTCAGCACAAGAGGGCCTCCATTCTCAGGAACCTTATCCAGGGCGTTCATACAGGCATCCACAACATCCATAAAGCCGGTAGCAATGCTAGCAAGTTGTACCCTTAGTCTCAGATCCCAGGTCACCTTCAACAAACACCTAAACGATCTTCCCAAGTGCTTGGCCCATTCCGCTGGCATCCCACCCCCGGTCAGCCAAACGGAGAACTGAGACTGGTCTCCCCTTGCCGCCACCTCAGCCCTATAGAATCTTGCCAGCTCGATCAGCGTTGAAGGCTGCAGTGGGAGCACCGCCACAAACTCTGCCACGAACGCTTCGGTCAGCTCGGGCTTCAGCATCTGGTTCCACAGAACGAGAACCCATTCGCCCGGCTGGTTGAGCCCGTAGGCTTCTGCGACGATGAGGGCTTCCTGGAACTGGGATTGCTCGACTAGTAAGCGCCTGGCGTTGGTCTCAGACAAGTTGAGCCATCGTGTGGTGTCAGGCATTCGAATTTGTAGGGAGACTAGGGAGGCTGAGGCGCAGGCACTGCGGGTTTTGTTGCCAGCGTCCATGGAGAAGTAGACCTCGGCTGCTTCGATGAAGTACCTCATGGCTTCGAGGAGCTCCTCGTTCTGGTCCTTGTAATAGCGGCGGAACCACTGCTCGGACGAGGAACGTGCTCGCGACTCTAGGAGAGCTCCGATCTCGTGTTTCATGTTGAAGTGGTTGTAGACCTGTAAAGGAAGAAATGAAATAACACCTGTCACTCCGCCAGGAAAACACCAGAAAGAGAGATAAAGGTAGAGAGGAGAGTGAGGTTGGGGTTTAAACTTTAAAGGAATTAATCCATGAGCAGAACAAGCAACATAAAGGAGTAAGTGGAAGCACAAACCATATCGAATGCGTCTAGATCTTTGGGGTTGAAATGCTTCAGCGCTGTAAGTACAGCCATCCGGAATCCTTCAACAGCCACAGCAGTCTCGGAGTCTGTCTCTGCAGCAGCTGTAAACTTCTGAAGGAGAAGATCCAGCTGGCCATTTTCTATGAGAATCCCAAGAACAAAATAAAGTGCTTGGAAGTTGCCAACTCCAGTTAATAGACGTGCCAAACAAGAATAATCGCCTTCAGACACATAAGCTTCTACTCTAGTTGCAGCGAGGGCCACCAGAACGTCAACTCCATCAAGGCATGCTGACGATTTGTAGAAATGGTGAGAGAGGATCAGGAGCTCGACCTGAGAGAGCAATAGATTTCAGATTAAGCTAACCATTCAGTCATCAGATAAATAGTGTCATCATTTGCATCACTCTATGTCCTTATATTAATAGCACTATAATATAGAGAAACTAGAACAGTAGCTGAGTGAGAAACTTAACACAGAGACAATCAAGCATAAATGCAAGGACCATGTTACCATAGAAGGCTATAGGGCTTATTTATTGCTCATATAGACCACATATATAATCACCATGATCAGTATTTACCCTTTTAGTGAGAAGATTATACTGAGAAATGGATGTTAGGTTTTTATTTATGGAAAAACAAGGACAAAAGTGAAAAACACAGCAGCAATGCAGATAAATTGGTATCTGGGAATATACCTCACAGGCATGTGGTATTTCTTGCCCAGTAATCACTAAGCGCATCAAGGCATGGCCGATTTCTGGTTCAGAAGGGCAAAGCTTAGCCCACTTTAAGAAGTCTGCAAATCTCCATAGTAGAGGTGCAGGTCCTTCTTCCATCTGAGAATCCATATATCCACCACGATGTGCAGCCAATACACCCTGGAATGAAATAGATAACATACAGCAGTTGCTCTATTAGGCGACTGAAAATTATTCACTAATGCATCATTGAAGACTGGGGGAGAACCATCATAGATTGACAGGATTCAACTACTGTATCAACTAATGAACTTGGGGGGAAGTACCAAAGCATAATGTTCTCAGGTAGACATGTAATGAGTTAATTTAGTGGCAGTGGTGCGTAAGAACATATTAACACTAGTTACAAACCTTGGATATCTCAAATCTAATTCTTTCATCTAGAATAATACAGAAAAGTTCAGGTAACTGGAACCAAGTTTTCAATTCTTCTGGAAACACCAACTTCATCCCCGAGATTCGATCATTCATGCATTTTCTTGATTGTGGATGCCAGACTAACATAATAAAAGCTAACGGAGGTGTCAAACATGATATTTACAAAACACAGTACACTGACCTTGAGAAAGGACTCCGCCAGAATTTGGGCAATACTACTGGCCGGCATGGAGTGAGTCTGCACCAGTAGTAAAGCTTCGTCAAATGACTCCTGTGCTTTAAGAGAAAGCAGTTGGAGTAATTCAAGTGGCTGCTTGTCGAATGCCTCAGAAAAGTAGAGACCCAATACATTTGCAGCTTTCACCACTGCTATAATTCTCTTGCATATTCCACGTCCCCTACCCTCAGTGAAGATGGGAATTAAACTTTCCAAGACCTGTATCCAAAAGAAAGAATAAGAAAAGAGGTGATTAGATTTTTTTTTCCCCGTTGAATATGACTAGAAAAATTCGCTTACTCAGGAACACAAATAAAACATTTAGTAAATTTGACAGCTCGAGTTCAAGATTGAGACTGATCGGAAAGAAACTAACCTCTATTGGATCAATCAGATGCTGCTCTGTGCATAGGTTGTACGATTGCATAACAGCTCGGACATCTTCATTGAGCATGGAAACCGATACTTTGCTACAAGGGGTAGAGATAGCTGCAATCATCAGACAAGCATCCACAAGTACAAATTCAGGAGGCATCTCTGAAGGCGAAAGCTTATGCTGAAGTTGCTTGGCAGCACTTATTTGTCCAAATTCCAACAACGAAAGCACAGCCCTTTCCATTTCTTCAGTTCCAATCTGTTCCTCCCACTTTGAAAACGACACCTCTATTTTCTCACCACTCTCGTCTTGTAACGGCAAGTCGTTTCTAGAAGTAACTGAACTGGAAAATATCTCTTCAGCATCTGATCGCTTTGGATGGAAATAACCTTTGGTTCTTCGTTTTGTTTTCATACTTCCACCAGCAGCCGAGGAACTGGCATCAGCTACCTGGTTCTTGAGATGTAGCATGCCGTTATTTTCTCGTGAATCGTGCTTCTCGACAGTAGACCGGTTCTTCATTGCATTAATATGACCGTCCATCTTTGATACTAAACTTGCTGTCTTGTCAATCATGTTGGATGGATGTCCAACTGCAGGATCTCGGGTTGAAGCAGTTGAAACAAACTCTCCATCGCTCTTTATCTGAGCCTCTGATTCGACTGCTAGGAGCCACACTCTAGTCTCTATCTCTCGAAGTAGATACAATGGGTACACTCTGGTTAAGTGATCATATACATGTCAGACCAGTGCAGTCATCAAGAGAAAATGAATGTCAAAAATAGGATCAATCACTTACGGATTAGACAGGGTTATCATCCCACTTAACCACTGAAGTGAAAGCAGCAGCAGTTCATGCAGCTCTTTGGCAGGAAGATCTTTCTCCACTGATTCAGCATGCTTTAGGAAAAACAAGCCAGCCTGTAAAAGGCAAACAAAAGACAAAATGCACTTAGCAACTTTGTAAAACTTGATTCACATGGAAACTGTTGTTTAAGTGAACAAAACCGAAATTACCTGCAAAGGAGGAAAGGAGTATCTGATGAATAATGTTTGACAGTGACCCCACAAAGCAACTCTTTCTTCTGGGACATCCCAAAGAAACTCCTTCCACTCAGCCACCATTGATTCAGCCTGAAGTTTGAAGATCCAAGGCCAAGGAAGAGAGGCCAGGTCCAAACAACAACCAAAAAGACAAAGGACAAGAGGAAAAAAGAAACACAAAGGCCTGAGCATCTGTTTTTCAGAATCTCAATTGTCAACCAAGGAAACTTTAAGAACATAAGCTACCATAGGCAACCAAACTAGTCAAATTCACTTCAATCAAACAGCAGTTAAAAAATGCAGCTGACATAACAATTAATCTTGAGCAAGATCTACATTTTCGAACAATCACAATCCATGGAACACATCCAACAGAATACAGAAGTCAGGTTATGCTTATCTCATGAGCAAGGCAAATCAAAATTGAGAACAAGGATCAAAGTATAGATGTATGTGCTTGCATGTAGACAATTTAGGTTGAGAATCGTAAAATCCATCTACTAGCTTAAAATCCTACACAAGAAACCGAAAGCTTTACCTGGGTCTCAGTGACATGATGAATAGCTGATTTCCAGGCTCCTCCACTGGCCCCCAACTGCCTCGCCCAGTTACGGGCTTGTTCCCAGAGTCCATTCTTTTCCAATGCCTCTAAAAGTGAAGCATCATCCAGAGATTCATTTCCAAGATTTAAACCATCTTCCTTCCGCAATGAAGGCTCTGCTAAATTAATCTTCCAATAAAGTTGTCGATAGTATGTTGCAGCAGACCCTCCATCACCAAACTCAGTTGCCGCAAGCAATTGTAGGAGGCACCTTTTCTCATAAGCAGATGGACAAGTTGAAAGCATGGCATCGGCAGCTCTTACAGCAGTTGAACTTATCCATTGTACTCCGACATGTACCTCTTTACGAACATTTGACTGCAAACTAGATGGTTCATCCCTTATCCTAGCAGAAAAGGAACCAAGGTGCGCTGAAGCTTCAGATAGGCGCATTTGTGAAAATGCCTGACACAGGAACATGAATTGTATTAAGAAAATAGAGTAATTACACTAGTCACATATTGCTGCTGAACATAGCATACGCAAATTCCCCTAATAACATTTTCTCTGTCATGCATGTGCACGAGAAACATTCACGTTTTTTTTCTTCAGTTTGATAATTCTCATTAAGCCTGCCTAGAAATAGCTAAGGTCGAAAAAACCACAGCCGATGTACCAAATAAGGCATCAGAAATATTCACATTTAGCAGCAATACAACTGCAAATTTGGTTCTTTACTGCCATAATTCATAAACCCTGATCTCAAATTCCAAGATCTCTGGAAGTCTATCACATTTGTGGGAATCCTACCCTGCAGCAAGCCCATCATATAAGTGCTCTAAATTGAAAATCCATTCAACAGGCCTATTATGTTCAGAGATTCTGTTTACACATTTCCCCTAGGTTTTTTTTTTGACAATTAGGTTCGATGTTAATTTCTTATACTCAACAACTATGTTGTCCCGGAGATCTCATCCAACATTACAATACTTGACCAAAACTTAAAGTATCATTGGATAACAATCCAACAGGATTACTGTGCAGCTTCTGGAAGGGTGCTTGAACATGACCAGAAAGAAAGAATGATCTTATCCTTGAATAGTGTGGAGACAAAAAATGACAATGATCTGCATTCCAGGTAGACAAAATAGACAGTTAAATTAACAGGGACAGAGGCATAACTACAAACCTGAAGCGCTCGGAGGAAAGGTAGTAAAGAACAAGCAGGAAGGAACATTTCAAATGCTCTTAACAAAGGCAGGAATAACTTCTGCTCGCACAGAACAGCCACCATTTTGGACAGGGACACTGGTCCCTCACCAGAATCATCAGAATTTTGTTCACCAACTTGCACTTTACTTTCTTCCCCAGCAATTACATCTTGAGAGATTGATCTCTCCACGCCGTTAGAAACACCAGAAACATCACGTGGTTCAGGTAATTTATTCTCAGATATAGGTTCTATAAGACGTCTCCGTTTCGGACTTTGCCGGTTGTAATGGCATGTCGGAGCTTCAGAACCCGTAGGCAGGGAATTAGTAGCCTCCACAGCAGCTCCAACATTATCAGCAATCTGGGAAGTAATATTGTTCACCTTGATGGATGAAGTTTCCCTATCACCATAAATATAAACCTAATCAGCAAGGTCCTCAATAATGTGAAAACATAGTAAACAACATTTAATTTGTCTAAAAGAAGACTGCAACTCATGGCACATGAATATGATCCGAAATTCATCGAATATCCACAAATGGTAATGACCTTGCAGCCGTAATTTCGAGCCAAACTGTTAGGCAGGTCAAAGGTGGCACTTCAGGAAAGCATGATGCAACCATTGCTAAAGTTGACCAAGACATCTCCTTTGCTTTCCTCAATAGGGCCGTGCCCGGGTTGTTCTGCTTCTCACAATCGGCTAATACTCTAAATAGTTCAAGAGGAATAAGTATATTATTATCATCTGAACAGGGAGAGCTCCTTTCTCCACTATCAGAGGCAGAAGGAGATCCGGTCTTCTTCGACTGCATGCTCTTCAAGACTGTCAGTATGTGAATTTTGAGACGAGCATCACCAAACTCCTTGGAGGCCTATAATGTAAAACCACAGGGTAAGTCATAAACGAAAACTAAATCAGAATACCTAAACCAAGTCGCTGGAAATAGCACACGGAGCTTACAACTTGCAAAACTGTATCAAAAGGGTATCCTCCAACTTGAGCTTCGGACAAAAATCCAACCTGCAGAAAACAAGACTGTTGTTAGAACAGGAATTCACAAATAGAAAATGAAGTTATGCTACTTTGCAACCAAATGATATCTCACACACCCAGTCATTGTCTCTAGCTAACACAGCAAGATACTTCGTGCTCAAGGGAAGTTGATGCATCTGACAGAAAACAGTAACAAGGTTCCAGTGTTGACTTGCAGCTTTCTGCTGAGATCTTAATTCAGCTCCATCACCATTACCAGTTGATAACCATGATCCACAAGTCTTTCCATCTGTTATTGTTGGAAGGCTAGCCTTCTCCAAGTGATATAGGACTAGCATGAGAGCTCGTGAAGGTCGATTGCCAGTCATCGACTTTGAACTCTGCTTCAGCTTATCAGCTCTTGCATAATCACCATGCAGATATTCATCAGCTAATGATCTAGCTAGTGATTCTGCTTTGTCATCTTCAGGAGATACCAGATGAAATGCTGAACCCTTGGGTGAAATTTGTCCATAATTTTCATGATTTTTCCGTAACTTGTAAAATGAAGATATACGCTTCAGGCAGGCAACGTCCACACGAACCATGCTTGCAGATAAACCGCAAAGCTCGAGAAGAAAAGTACACGACGCAACCAGTACGGAATCCTCGAAATGTGTGATAGCGAGTGGAATGACCTGAAAATTCCAAGCAAGTGAACTCTTTTCTCAAAAGCAGACCGCCGTTGCAGATAAACAAATCCATGAAGCCAAAAAGCTAATCTCAAAGGAGGTCAGTAATTCCACCGAAGTGAAATAATTGCACATAAAAGCAAAGAAACCACATCAACATCTGCTTGAGTAATCAGCTCAACTAGCTTGCACTAACTATGGTTCGTTAAATTTACAGGTCTTCTCAAGTCCTTGATAGCAAGGTCAAACAGGAAAAAAATTATTAGCTGACCTGATCAGATCAATTTTTGCTAGGGGTCTTAAGAAATTCTCATAGTGCCATTCTCAATATTTGCACACTCAAACCTTAAGAGTCAATATGGGAGTGGACATTGCCCTAATAGCTCTTGACACACTTAACTGAAACCTTTTACCAATAAACCTAGTAAATAAAATTGAATGGAGATTACTAAAAGTAAAGTCTCTTTTTCCCGGACCTACTTCACGCCAGATGTAATGTAAGCATACAATGAAAAGCACATGATAACTATCAAGCCTTACAGATGAAAGAAGAGCCTCTTCACTGGATACCAAAGGTGCAAGAAGCATTTGCACATCTGATTGAACGTTATTTTGTCCATGTGGTGAACTCCCAGGCTCTCCTTTCTTCAACTTTTGAAGTCTCACACCAAGTACATGGTTAAAAGCAGCCAATGCACGACCACGATGTAAATGGTGTTCAAGACCTAGTCCAGTTTCCTGAAATTCACACCAGAAACACCCATAATTTACTTGATTCAAATGACTGGCAAACAAAATTATTCCAAGATGTTCCTTCCATTATCCAGTCATTAAATTCTAGAAGCCTATGCATTTTGATTTAATTTCTCTCTTTTATAACAAACTCTTGACATAATGGACCTACACTACTGACTTCATTTCTTTCTTTCCAAACAAACAACATACATGCTAACTCAAAGGTTGCTACTCTGCCCCCAATAGTTAACGCATCAGCCATGCTCTTTGAAGAATTCTGTTCATTGTGCTATATTTACCAACATACAAGACCATTTAAAAAAAAAGTCGGCAACAGACAACTCTGGCAGTAATAAGCTGAAGTGACACTCTCGCAGCGATATAAGGTTGATGCTCGACAATGAAAGGAAGATGCAAGGAGGAAAACATCCATATTGATTAGAAGGAGACTAGGCACCTCAAGCAAAGAACCATAGAGTTCCTCTTGAACATGTTTTTGTACTGTTGCTTCCCAGGCAACTGGACTTATCTCAGTATGCTCTTCTTCAGGAATGTAGAAGTCGATATCTCTATGAAACAAGGAGTCTCCAGGAGGCATACCCAAGAGTGACTGCCAACCAAGAGGGCCCTACAGTGTAGAAAACAGATGAAAAGCATATAAAGTGGCACCACAAGTAATATGAACAAGAAACAACCAAACTTTGAAACACCACGAAATGAAACACTCCCTCACCAAAGCAAGCTAACATTTTTCCAGTCAGTGAAGAAAATAACTAGTTGGGCAACCATGTTTACAAACACTTAACTAAAGCGGATAAAAGCTAAAGAACAGCCACAAAAATAGTGGAAATGCAACAGTCAAAGACAAGCAAAATGCAACCAACCTGAATGTAAAGCTGAATCAACCTCCGCACGCTCTTTGGAAACCAGCATGGTAACATTTGCAGAAGAGAAGTATCACGCGCGGAAGAAAAGAAAACGTTGTCACGCCATTTAAGATAGCTTGACAGAACTAAAAATCAGAAAACATAGAGCAATGTCAATAAAGAATAAAACCTAGAACAGGGCAATGGACAAAAGGAAGCATTATTGAGATTCAAGTCAACCATTATTTGTGTTAAGCCCCAAGAAATTTGATGCTCTATCTTGCTTGAAACTCGCGGCCACAAGCGCACGCTGCAATGTGGGAAATTGCTGCAAGGTGGGCCTGAGATTTTCCATTGTGCATTGAGCCGAACTGCCATGCCTTGTTACACTTCCACTACATAGGCAGTTTTGAATTGGGATCGGGGCATACATCAGAGTTGCTAAAGCTGCCATCTCACCCCCTCCTTCCGCAATGTCGTCAACAGAATGAATTATGTCGTTTATTTCCAGCGTACCAAGGTTGCTATCAGAACTCACATTCCGAGACAATATTGTCCGAGCATTACAAAAAGATGAATCATATTCACGCCCCTTTATTCTTGATAAAATCAACCACTTTGCCCATTGACAATCTCCCTGAATCAAAGTAGCATGTAAAGGAAACCAGCTACCTGTCAACCTTCCACATTAAAAGAGCTACAACCAATGAAAATTGAGAGCAACAACCAAGCAAACAGTCGATATGACCACACAATTGCTAAAATATTAGAAATGAGAAAAAACATAAACTTCTGCATCAATTTCTCATTCTCTCTTTGAGTAATAAAAATACTGCAAATCACTTACACTAGCTGAGAAAATTGTTCAATCTAGTAGTTAGACAGGACTGGAAGCTGGATGCCGTGGAGAAGCAGCCACTTAATGAACTGTTCGTTCATAGCGGACAAACCTTGGCCACCCGCTTTGAGGACATTTGTCTAAGAGACTCGATAAGATTCATTTATCACTCGAGTGGTCAAATTTTATAATTCAGGATGGGAAACAAACTGCCAGCTCATAAACCATTCCTACATATTTCCATCATAGCCTACAATCATTGGCAACAAATTAGAAGACATTCAGCTAAGACCCTCAGTAATTTGCCTATTTTAACGAGGGAGAGATAAGCCACCATGAACAGTCACATAAACAGACTTTAGATGGCCCATGTTCTTTTTTCTATTCGGTCCACCTCCTAGATGTTCTCACCAAACACTGCCTGAGACGGCTCATCGCTGTTCACACGATCATCACTTGGCAGTGACAATAGAAACAGCTTTGCAAGCGAAACAACAGGGCAAGTCAGAAAGAAAGAATTCCCATTAGAAAGGAACCGATAATCATTCAAAATACTAATGTTCCTCAAATATCCACTGAAAGATTGTCGAAGATTATAAAGTTTGCAAGTGATGAAAAATAAAGCACAAGAAAAATCATAGTAATGAAAGGATGGAGACAATAATGACAAACTAACTACCATATCAGACATGTAACTAGGAACAGAGTGTAAAGCCGAAGATGTAACTTACAGCTGCTTCTATTAGCGAAGAAAGCACATCATTATCCAGAGCCATTCTGTGGAGGTCAATATAGAGGTCCAAAAGATTTGGTAAGTTATACTGCACGCAGTGATGTATGACCAATTTATGCAAACCCTGCATCGTGCCAACACTTGGTTTTACAGCTAACACATTTGAATCAGTAGAAGCTTCATCCTCCAGCAGTATATTTTTCAATCTGCTACTTATGAAGCCAATACGGGCTAGAAGACCAACAATTTCAGCTGTCCCTTCCCAGTATTCCTTCAGGAAAATTTTCTTTTTAGCAAGCTCCAGTTCAATAGCTGTCCTTAACCATGTAGAGCACATTGCACTGACAGGAAACCTGACAATCTTCACTCCTGGAATATCCAAGCATACAGCATCTATTTCTTCGATGGTTATGTAGTTGCCATAGTCAGGAGATTCAGAACTATATGGTGAAAACGGAGTCTGTTGTGGGCCATCCATGGTGATCTGGAGGCTTCCATTTGTCAAAACAGATGAAGGAATTACATCCACAAGTTTTAAAGTTTCATCCTTGTCATTATGGCTTACATAATACTCCAATTGAGATTCCCATAAAACATGAACGCCCATGAGAAATGGCTGATCCAACACTATCTGTAAATACAGAAAGTTAATGAAATGAGCTATTCATTCAAAGTCCAATAAACGCTACAGATAAATAGAACAGAAGATTAAAGAGGTTAAAGAGCGTGACAGAGAGGAATTGCATCTTTTTCCATACAAGATGCAACCCTGCATCCCTGCATCTACTTTCTATGGGAACTGTTGAGGACTCTCTCCGGAACTTGAATCACAAGATTAAGCTCCTGATAAACCATCTTTCAAAATAACTAGAGGATTGTTCATAAGCTTAACTGCTCAATTTTTACTCTTCCATCAACCAGTAATAAAGTCTGAAATATATAATAGGTCACAAATTGCTTGCTAAGAAATGAGAAAAATCTAATGATTCTATCTGACCATAATCATTATCCGTATCAAACTTCAGTTCTGATAACAATCTATAAATGTTATGCAATCCACAAGCCTGCCAATCAACAGCTCTACAGCATATGAAACAACCATGCAATTCACCAAGGAGCAAAATAAGATAAACTGACATAACATACTGCAATTCATCAATCAAAGGGAAACAAGTTATAGCACATTGGAAAGGGTTGAAAAAGGACAAAGATAAATGGCTCACACGATCGATGGTTCTCTGATCCCATGCACCCGACCACACCACAGCAGCAGCCCAATATCCAGCTTGAGCTACATCTTCATCAGCCTCCGCAGCAGGAGGATTTTCACTAATGGTTGTCCATGAACCTAAGACAACCCCATCAATCTCACCACACTCAACAACAGCATCACTATGTGGAAGGGAATTCAACAAGGACATCCTGATTGGGGAGTCCAGCACGTCCTTTGATGCATTCTGCCTGCCATGGAATGTTCTCCAGAAGCTACTACTAGGATAAAGCCTCTTTCCCAGAAAACACGAAGACAAAATAGAATATTCAGACAGTGAAAATCAAACGAATACACCAATAAACATAACTCATAACCTCTGCTTCTGTGTACCTCAATTAACATGATCTTCTCTAATATTTTCCACTCATATGTTTCAAGGTAACCATATCTTCTCATTTCCTCTGCCACTTGAACTCGCAGAGACCTCCTCACGGTGCCAAATAACAATTGCTTAAGACAGGTTTCAGTGTCTTCTCCTAGCCTTTGCAAAGTTGCAACAGCGAGTCCAGTTTCACCCTGTTCATGATGCATGGTTAATGACGAACAGTATTCATTTCATCTTTGTGCAAGTAAATATCAGTACGCTACCTTTAGAAATAGGTCGTAAGCAATAGCTCTTCCAATCTCACGAACTTCACCAAAAGTATCAGGAGGCTCCTTATCACTATCTCTCTCTTTTGAACGATGAAGATGCAGTTGCAGAACTGCTAGAGGAAGACGACCAGAGTGTAGAGCATCTTTAACTACTGTTTTCAGATCCAAATTATCTAGTTTCCATCGTGCAATCATCTCCTTGGGATTCTCTAATGGCAAAACATTATTTCTAACACTAGAAACAACAAGAGATGCCATATTTGGATCTTGGGGATTGAAACGGTCATCCACAGAGTCTGAGGGCACTAAAGCAAGCTTATCATTGCTAGGGCCCGTGGCGGACTCATAGATCTGCAGCTCTTGATGGTTTAGTGTCTCCAGTGATGCGGCATCTGGTAAAACAAGTGCAAGTTGGGATTCATCTGGATACGAGTTTACTTCTGGCAAATTCAATCCATCCCTGCCATCCACCTGTAAATTGACAAGATTGTGCTAAATAGAAGTAGAGAGAAATAAGTTACTCAAAATGGAATGCAATTTACAGAGACGAGCATACCAATCTCTGTCCTGTCTGTTTTGACATCGCGCCAAGCCGATACTGAAGGTTGCGCACAATCTCCAGAAAGTGACCCATATTATAAAGCCTCTGACAGTTATCCATTCCATCATGAACATTTTCTGGTGAAACTGACGGAAGAGAAAACAAACTGGCCATCTTGGGACTGTTTGAATTGTACACCCCTTTATTATGCTCATGCAAACCATCATTGCGTATAATTTGAGTGGTAAAGGACGTAGCCAGTGCAAGAAGCCTGTGATATAGACATGGAAAAGGTAAGAAATTTGATCTGATTACAGAACAATTAAACCATCTTAACATCTTACCTTGAAGCCGCAGAGACTTCAACATCATTTCCATTTCCAAGAGACATAAGGTAAACTGCAGCAAAGAGCAATCTCAAAATGCCTTCCTCAGCCAAATTCAGATCCATAAGCATCTCTAGTGATCTGGTGAACAAATGATTAAAGGAAAAGTACAATTTGTGTCAGTTAATCATTAACAGGAGGCCTTGGCCACATATTCATGCATCTTAGTTATAAATCAAAGGGTGGCAATTGTAAGCATAATAAAGATTTCAGAAGCCACGTGAATAAAAGGAGCATGTACCATCCTTCTTTTTCCATGAATAAAAGTAGCATGCACAATCACGAAAGCATTTACAGGATATGGAGTCTGCAAAACCTACCTAGTTCTGTAGTTTAAGTAGGCTGATAATGAACAAGGTAAACAACACAAGGGAATAAAGGTTTATGCTTGTATGCAAGTTATGGACGACAGAATGCTCTATCCTTACTTTCCATAATCAACACACCATTAATTTGACATGCTTCAAGGCATAAGAAAACAAGACAAAAGAAGAAGTCGTCAAACATACTCATAATTAGACATATTCAATATGCTACACTGTTCATACAGTAAGATTACTGTGACTAACACGTTATCATTGAAGCAAGTTAACACAGCAACTGAATCCCATATCTAAAGAGTCTCCATGACATACTGAAATTTGAAGCAACAAAAGCACCACCAAACTTTAAATTGAGCTAAATTACGTCTATATCTCACTCCATCAAATTAACGGATTAAGTACGAAACTGGAAGTTCACTTTCTCCACATTATATTTGTCAATATTCAAGCCAAAAAAAGTTAGAAGTTAAATTCTAAAGATTAAATGGTGATAAAAGAAAGTGCAGATCTTGCAAATAACTGAGAGAGAATGCAAAAAGAATCATCACTGTAACAGGACAAACCAATAACTGAATAGGCCAAGGGTGCATAACAAATCTTACTGCTTTATTTCATCAAATTTCAGGTAGTCCAAAGCCAATTGTAGTCTGCGCAGTCTAGATACTTTCAGATTCCAACCTGGTACATGAAGAAATTATGATTTCAGAAAGATAGCTAACGAAAGCATGCAAACCCCATGGTAGATAAAGTCAGAAGTGAAATGGAACCAGCAAACAAAAACATGAACAACATGCCTCAGTGTCAGTGATATGTGATATGGGTGCAACATGCCTCAGCATAATCGGACAATAGCCTTCTTACCATTTTGCAAACATAACCCATCTGCGACCTCTGGTCCTTCATGCAGAATAATTCTGTCTAAAATTTCAACTTTCCAAGGTGAAAAAGGCTGACTTGGTTCAGCAACACAGAGAGTTCCTTGTACATGCGAACTGCATTCTGACTTCATATTTTGTGGCCGATAACCAATGGTCTCAACAGGAAGGAAGTTGGGTGAAACTGAAATGGAAGGAAGAACAACTGAAATGCCAATCTCAGTCACCAAGTACAGGGACCCCTGAAAATTACAGCCAACTGCTTCGCCAACAAAAGCTTCTATCTTCTCCTCAAGAGAGCATAATTTGCTCTTAGAGTTCAGCAATTCATCATCACATATAGTTGTGTTCTTACGCAAACTCAAGTGGAGAAGCTGGTTACTCCTTTGGCTGTCAAGATTGTGCCTCCTAAGGAATTGAGTGATTCCCAAAGCTGAAAAGCATATATTGACATTCTCACCAAATCTCTTTGTAGGAAGAAAGACTTCACGGATCGGGTGTGCATTTGCCTCGGTATCACCAAAATGATGAATTCCTGTTTTTGATGCCGCAGAAAATCTGTGACTACGTAAGGCTTCCTGCATCCCTTTTCCACTGTGGCCCAACTGTTGGATGCTTCGAAGCAAATCCAACTTGGAATCATTAAAGGATGAACGGTTTCCACCTCTTTTAAATGCGCTAGCCAGGAATATCCTCTGACAACCTATATCCATACTACCAACCTCCCAACCAACAAACATTCCAAGCTCTGAATTTCGGAAATACGGAGGCAACCTATCTCTTGGATTGTGTTCATCTGGCAAGTACTTGCCAGCACAAATCACATATATGAGACCACACCCATCAACTGCAGCTATCAGAGTTGTATGCGATGCAACAAGCAGCTTCTTAAACATTCTTACGTTGGCTCTATCTTGCCCCAGTATGTATGGTTGAGGGTTTAGTCCAGAAGCCTGTAAAATATCTATCTGTGCAACAAACTCACCAGATAATGAAGCATAGAAATATATTAATCCATGTTTACCTAGGCAAACAAGAAGATTATTGGAAAAGCAAAAGTCTGTCCATTCAGCCAAGGGTTCTGCCTCAAAACTTTCCTTCAGCTTCACTGAGGAAACCCACTTGATCCCTTCACAATGTAAACTAGCAACAACCAGTACAGCTTTCGTGCTGGTTCTCTTAGCATCATCCTCGGGATCATTGAAAAAAGAATCCACCAAGGATAAAACAAATCCAACTAGACTATATGTGCAATTGGTAAACACTCTGGAGCATTTACATGAATGAACACCGATACTGTCAGACAAACCATGAGACTTACCTACAACAGTATCACTCAAACTCCCATGAGTAACAAAGTTTAGAAGTGACGAATCACTCCCAAAAAGGCGAAATGAAACAACTTCAGCTGAATTAGGAAATGAACCCCTCTCGGGAAACCTGGTCCATAGTTTTCCATCAGATTCAGCAGTCTCAGCTTTGGTGGAGAAGGAACACAACCATTTTTTTGACGCAATACCTGCCGAAGACTCGTGAACCACATTTTCTGTACATAGATGTTCTGCTTCTTCACCATTTTCATGGGCCTTGTTAACAGCCATATTAGCATCAGTTACCTCAGAAGATAAGCCAAAAAAACCCTCTGCTTCCATGTTCTGAACTGAAGTTGAAGCAGGTCCCCACTCCACCCACCTCCCTTGTTTAGATTGATCTTCCGAAACTGAGGTATCTTTTTCAACTGTTTTATCCCTTTGACGGAATGCGTGCACCACGACTTGGTGACCGTTAGATATGAAGAGAAGATCTCTAAATGAGTCGTTATCAGGCTTACTGCAACTGTCCCCACA
This sequence comes from Linum tenue, assembly GCA_946122785.1. Classification (NCBI taxonomy): domain Eukaryota; kingdom Viridiplantae; phylum Streptophyta; class Magnoliopsida; order Malpighiales; family Linaceae; genus Linum; species Linum tenue. The sequence goes on from CAMGYJ010000010.1 coordinate 46,773,207, forward strand.
AATACCCCAAGCCTGTGAGTTAACACCGCTAAGAAAAGAGTAACTAGTCCTTGTACTTTTATGGACACCAGAAGAATCAGAATCGGAACCCACTGCCGAATCAGAAGTGCAGGGAGTATCATCCTTGGAATCCAAGCTATTGGCTTCCCTTGATGTTCCTGAACAAAAGGCCAGAGAAGACTGATTTGGAAGACCTTGTGACATATTTCGACTTGGGAAATTCCCTGCCAACATGAACAGACAAAATGGCGATAGAAGTAAAATATATGCATCAAATTAACTGAAAGCATCTCAACTTTGCTCTCACACAGATTCAACACTAGATGAACTTCAACATGAGCAGAAATTACAAAAAAAAAAAAAACTGCTGCCCGATGACAAAGTATACATATCCAAATAACGAATCCCACAATTAAAAGGAGAGCACTATAAGGAGGCAGGAACCGTATATCCACCTGTATCCAGCGGAAGCAGTAATGCCTCATTTTGATAAGACAACAACAGTAGCTGCTCCCTTGTCGGAGATATAAAACCTTCACGATAATCAGACAACTTGTGCTCGAAACCAGAAGGCCCCCACTTCAGCAACTGCAGCACAGCAAGGCCCTGAGAGTGCTCCATCCTATTCCTGTTCAAAAAGGGGAAGACACTGGTATCAACATTAGGATACCTGTTCGTGCATAAAGGACATTGACAACACTCAAATAGACTGATAGAGCGGCAAACACTCCAAAGTAAGACAACACTCGAGGGAGCTAAACTAGCTCAAATAATCATTCATCTTTAGTTTCCCAGAGCTTGATCATGTAACTACTGTCAGAGCTCTCACTAACCAGAGCGGACCATACTTGCAATTCAAGCAAGACTAGCACGGAATTCAACTCAAACTCACAAGGACGAACGCCAATTTACATAACCTCAAGTGAAACTGACTTAACTAAACTCCACCAACGAGTTTAATTCAAAATCTAACAGAAAAAGCTCCAAAGCCGAAGAACAAGGACTCTAAGCACCATATTTCCTTCACTGTCGTCAACTCAATCGATTGCTAGTCGAGAAACTGCAAAGCATTCACTCTCGCCATCACCATCACGTCATCTCGATTGGCATCGGAAAGAACCATTCGACTGGAATCAGCTCTCAGCACAAAAACAAAGACACATCGAGATGTACACGCACCGAAGGAAAAAACAGTAAGTTCCGCAGGTTTTTGCAAAATTCGCAATCTAATTTCCAATTCGACAAGTTCACCTAGCCCTAAATATGTTTAGAAAATCACAGGCGACTATCGGATTCAGATCTTTCCCCGCACCTGATTGTCATGTCAGCTTTATGGACGGGACGACGGTCTATCCATTTGGCGGATACGGTGTGTTCATGAGGATGAAGCTGGAAGTAGAGAAGAGAAACGTCGACGGACGGATACCACGGATTGGTAGAAAGAAAGAGTGCGTCTCAGTGGTTTTGCGGCGTCGCGCCGGAGAGGAAGACGACGAGAGACCGGTCAGGCGGATAATGAGGAAGGAAAGCGCAGGAAAAGGAAGGAAGGCAAGGAAGGAACGAGAGAGTAATGATGTCCGATTGGAGAGAAAAAGTTGAAAGCGAACTGGGAAATGGAATTTCTTTTCACTTTTCGATTTTCCAACAAGTGAGAAATATCGCGTTAAACCCTTTTTATTACAAACAAATTGTAGGGATGAGTTAAGGGCTAACTTTTGGTGCTAAAATCTAGTTTAAATAATTATAGGTCTTTTTTATCAAAGGAAAAGTGATTGTTATCAACAAAAAAATGAATTTAAGTCTTTAAATGGATTAAACAAATTTGTAAAGAGAAAGTATACTTGTCGATGTCATCATAGTTTGTTGAAGTATCATTATGCATTAATTTATATTCTATATTTTTATTAGTTGCCATCATGTATTAACTTATGTGTTTTAGTTTTATTCTTGAAGGAATTGTCTTGTATAATTATTTGTAGTATGGATTTAAAAGAAACGGTATGCATTATTTATCTAATCATAGTGAGTTATTTGTGCGATTTGTAGATTGGCGTAGTAATAGGGTAGCTCATTTGGTGGCTAAGAAGGCCCTTCATTTGTATCCAACTGCGAGTTGCTTTTTTGATTTTATGGTCTGACTAAATTTCAGGATGTAACTATCTATTTTCTAATTAATATATAATTATCTTTTGTAAAAAAAAATTGTATGCATTAAACGGCTTCTAGTATAAGTTCATTTTTGGTATTGATAACTATTATTTAATATTAACATGAATATTCATGTTTCTGTATAGAGTGGGGAATTTCTTGTATCTAAATTTCTGATTTTTTAATATTATTTTTATTAATGAAATGCATTGATCTTCATGCATGCAATATACTATTGGTGATTATCAAAAAGAAAATCTTCGTGGGCTGAGCTGAATTATCTTTTAGGGCTTAACTATTGGCTTTACATGTTTGTGGACCTATTTACGTGAAGCCCATTTAGTCTTGTTCCTCTCATGGGCGCGTTACTATAGCCCTTTGGAGCTCAAGGTTGCTGGCCCGGAGTTTCAACTGTTACTACACTGTATGAAAGCCCGGTTTTAAGTATTGGGCCTTCTTGGGAGGCCCAAATTAGTTTGGAGATTCAATCAAGGCTGCACACTGGACTTTTTATTACCCCAAAGATACTAACAACATGGGGAGGTTTTTTTAAGCAAAGATTTAAAAACTGTACAACACGAACGATTTAATCGGAGAAATCTATTAGTGGAGGACTGAAGGCTAAACTAATAGGTGGTATGTAATTGTGTACAGTCGATGGACTTGCATACACGAGCCCTGTCCATAGTTTGGTTTTACCTTTGTTTGACCTTTTTATTTTACTAGCTTTGTACCTGGCCCGTCGGCCGGGTGGATTTCATTTAATTATACATTAATTATATTGACTTGTGTATGTTCAAATTATTTTGGTTATTCATAATTGAGGATATTTTTGTAACACATTCTTAAAAAACAATTTGTGATGTCTCGTGTGTGATGTCAATATTAGTATATGAACGATTGACTTTGTGACTAACTTCTCAAATACGCACTCAATACTCAATCATATGTTTGTAACATCGTAACTTCATATCTCAATGTTAATATAATCAACTACTAATTTAGGAATATTGATTATCGGCTATGTTGTTCGTAGACATATGTACAAAATTCTAATAATTTATCATGGTTAGTCATGTTTATTCAATTCTCTAAGTTTGTAAAGGAGTTGCAATAATGATTTATGAAGTCTCACTGTAAGTAATATGAAAATTTTTCCACCAAAATATTGAAATGATTATCATATATAATAATTGTTTTCTATAGTTGGATAAACACCAATGAGTACACTCAAATTGATTATCGTATATAATGAACATACAATGAATTTCAAGAGCATATATAAACACATCGTGCAGGTTCAAGGCTAGTATTCAATTAATAAATCCGTTTAAATTCTACTCGTTTGATGCAAATTTAATTGGTGGATTCATAAATTAGATTTATTGATTGTTGAAAAATTACCTATTAAATATATATTTTACAATACACAAACTTTATTTGTGACATAAAATATAATTGAAAAGTTACGTTTTGGTACCACAAATATTTTTGGTTATGCCATTTAGTACCTACAAATTTTCAAATATACATCTTGGTCCCATGCTTAGATATCACTTGGATCCATTATCCAGCGCAACAATCTATTAGATCCAATTCATGTATTCACCAATCCATTCGATTCAAGGATTCACTAATCCAATGCACCAATCCATGAATCTCATCCATTTGCCACCTCTAATTAGTTGTCAAAATGATAGCATCCCACATGCATTAGTTTTTGGATTAAATTGTGCCTGGGTGATATTATTTGAAAACAGGGCGAGCATGGCAGTTGCCATCCACGAAAGAGAAGAAAAGAAGGAAGAACTTTGAGGAAGGGAAAATACAGAGTAAACGGTCTAAACTAACCCAAAAAATTAGTGTAATCGCAAATTACTCAGCACAACCGACAACGAAAGCTTTGTCTTTATTTCGTATTACAGTCAATTGCAAACTGATAGGTTGCTATAGGCTGCAAATTGATGATGAAGGTTTTAGATTTTTTCAAGCGGGAGGGGGGTTCTAATCCTTTTTTATAAGCAAAAAATTGAGATGTTCTGAAGCAACGATCAAAAAACGGCTGAAAGGCTTCTCTATGGCAGCAGCGTTGCGGGTGGAATGCAAGTAAGCGGTTGGTGGCGCAGGGCTAGAGAGGCTGTTTTTTGAAGCAGGAGTTCGAGGGGGGAATTTCAATTTCCCATGGTGCATGGCCTTGATAGCGAGGAAGAGCCGAGAGGGGGACATGAAACCGCAGGGTTTTGGGACGAATGATAGAATTGGAGTTTTCGCAGGAGCGAGTGATGTTTTTATCGTGCTTTTTCTGGCGGAGATGATTTTGATTGGTTAAATGTCTTTGCTGACGTGGAAGATTGAGGGATGCAGAAATTTGAATTGGCGAGGCTTAAAATGGGAAAACGCTTTATATATTCTTTAGAAGATATTTTCAGGCCATGTTGCATGCAGGGGCGGACCCACCTTTGGCCAAGGTGTGTCACCAACACACCTTGGTTCGAAGTTTTTGTGAAGAACCCACAATTTTTTGGTGTAAGAAATTCGAATATGGGACCTCCGACACACCTTCAATAATTGCAACCGACACACTTTATTACATTAAAAAAATATTCTCATAATGTTATTATAAATTTGAATGAGTATTTAGAAAGATAGCTGTCCACTTAGAGACAACACCGATAATTTGAATGAGAATTAAATTGATTAATAACCTGGTTGAGTCAAATAATTAGATAATGAACCCCAGGCTGTCTTTCCCCATTGCTTCTTTTATAGATTTTTTTTTAAGTTAATTTTCAACTTACTTTCTAGTTTAGTTATTTCTTTCCACGTTGACGCGTGTAGCCACCCTACAATCGTCGCCGTTGAGCCAACGACATCCTCATGCTCATTCAAATTTCCACGTTGACACATGTGGCTAGGGCTGAAAATTGCCCTGCCCCGCCACTGACCCTGTCCGACCCGGCCCTAAAGGGTCAAGATGTATAACTGACCCGACCAGCCCCCTGTTTCCTTCTTGACCCTGTATGATCCTTTAGGGTCGGGGTGGGTCTGGCCAGGTAGTAACCCTTATCAACACACTGACTTTTACAAATTACATTTTGGTACACAAAATTATTTTTTCTTACAATTTAGTACCTAATTTTTTTTACAGATAAGTCCTTAAAATTTGATGGAAAATCACGTTTGGTACCCAAATCCTTTATTTTGATAATTTAGTACCTAAACTTTTAAAATTTCACAAACAGGTCCAATGTGTTGTTATGTGAAATTTCATATCTAAGGGTCATAGGGTCAAAGAGTGACCCGACCCAACCCAACCCTTACAGAGTCAAAAGATGACCCGACCCTAAACTGACCCTGTAGACAAACTGACCCAGCCCGATCCTCAGGATCGGGGCTGGTCGATGGGTTTTTAGGGTCAAGTTTACACCCCTATATGTGGCCACCCTTCGAGCTTCTCTTCCCAATTTTTTCATCTTAAATTAGTATTGACTTTACCTCTTGCAACTGCAAGCTACAAAATGACATTTCCCCATATGAGTTTAATCGAAAACAATCTTTGGTATAAGTTGAGTGACCAGTTTATGAATAATTGTTTAATTTTTTACATACAAAATACTTGATTTGCAATCTAATGCACAAATTTAATTAAGAAATCTTTCAAAATATGAAAATTCCACCGTAAAAAATAATGAAATTGGGGGGGAAAAAACACACAAACAGCAGAAGGGTAATTAAATATCGGCTAAGAAATCCGAAGGTTGCAAATTCTAGCTTTCCATTTTTGGTAGTATAAATAAAATACCACTTTTGACGAACGAGGAAGCTTCTTGGTCCATCTTTTGTTCTGTGCTATGTATGTTTGTTTGTTTTCTTTGTTATATTGTAATACTAGTAATGTCGGCTTTAGCCGATCTTAAGAATCGCAATTTATGTCATTTGTTTAGTACAAGAGACTAGGGTGGCTATTTGGTCCGGACTTTTTGGTTTTACTCGAAATTGGATCGTATAATTCGGATTGAGATCGAATCGAGACCGGATAGCAAATAATCCAATTCCATCTTCGGGCTTAAATTTGAGGTAAAAAACCGTTCGAAATCGGATAAAAACCGAATAAGAGAGCCCAACATTCAAAACTTAACCAACTCCTCACCCTTTGAGACCTCAGACCATTCAAATCCCCACAAACTCAATCTAAAATCAAGACCGAATTGAGATCGGACCGGGTCAAGACCGGACTATATCCAATTAATTCAATCTTTGGTCTTTATATTTCAGAAAAGACCGGACCGAGATCGGATCAATTTGGGCCAATTTAACCGGACCGGACCGTATAGCCACCCCCTACAAGAGATGGTATGTCCAACTTGTGCAAACTAAAGTCTCGTGGTTTAGCAGCACAAGGGTTCAACAGGTACAAATTGTAAAAAAAATCCATAATTCGGCATCAGCTTTTGTTTGAGAGGGCGTGTAAAAGATTAAAAGGCTTAACTCCAACAACTCGAATTATTGGGACCAAGTGGTTAGTTTGCTAATAAAACTAAAGGTAATTAACCAAAATGATATGAAATTTTTTGATCCAGGCTACAAAATGATTTGACAAATGTTGCATTTCACACGACCAAGTACTAAAGTTAGAACCTATAACCAAATACTCATTTTCCGTTCAATCCATCCAAAAAGTTAATAGCGTAGGGATGGGCTTGTTGACTCAAACTTTTTGATCAACAAAGAAAGTTAAACATGATTTCTTCCCAAAAAAAAAAAAAAAAATTTATCGTCACTGATAATACTACGTATAGTTTGAAAACAAGAGCAACTCATTTTAGACATCGATTATCGATCTAACAACACTATGGTTTATTTTCCACCCTTTTGACTACAGAAAAGAAACAAACAGCCGCTGGCAACATCATTCAACTGCACATTTCTTGCAAACCGAAACTACAAGACACAAGTAGACTGCAAAGCCAACCAAATCAAAAACTATAGAGACCTGAACGATGCAAATTGATTCTTACTTGGTTCGGCACCGATACTAATCATGATCAGATAATATATAATATTCACATATGTTTATTATAATTTTATGGATATTTATAAAATCACTTGTGTTGTGGTTGTTGTTGTCGTCGTATTAGTCGTCTAGCCGACTTGTATACACGAGCCGGCCTGTCCATAGTTTGGTAATGGTTTACCTGTGTTTGACCCCTTTTTTATTTTATTTTATTTTCAGGCCATGTTGCATGGTCAAAGGGCTGTAAATTCCAGAACTTATTTATCTATCTATCTACCCCAACAACAACGCAAGCAACCCTAATTTAATTCTCTCATGGACTAGTCCGAATCTCAAGAGAATACTCTCAACTCGTTAATCTTTATTTGTATCGATCCGTTTAGTCCTGTTTTGACAATGAACTATCGCCTAAAGATTTCACATGCATTCCGTACCGGTTGTTCGCCTAAATGCTAAGAACTACTCATGGTGAATTTTTCGTGCGATCGATGAAGGTGGTACAAAAAAAAAAAAAACACAAACAGCCGAAGGGTATCCACTATCCACTAAAGAAATCCGAAGGATGCAAACTCTCTAGCTTTTTCCCCGTTTTCGTGGAACACTAGGGCAAACGGTATATTAATGGTCCGGCACACTGTAATAATAATGGACACATATCGTTGATTACAAAATATCTACACTTGGGTGGTTAACCCGTAAATATATATATATGGAGAAACGTATGTTCGGCCTCCAACTCTGGGAAGGATTGCGCCGCTTGTCTCACCTCCGCCGCCGGAGACCAGGTGGTGAATCAGAACGTGTATGCGACCGACGATCAATGGGGCGCCCAAATCACGTTTGTCGGTTGTTCCTTGAGGTTCGAGACCTACATATCTTTATTTTTTGTTCTGTGCGCTATGTGTTGTTTACTTTGTCGTTGATTGTAGTAACTAGTCAATTTAGTCACATGATGTCGCGGCTTCAACGCGATATCTTACCTGTGGGATCGCAAACCCCGAGTTTGTCTAATGTTTTTTTTTTCTTTTCTTTTCTGAAAGTAAGAAGCTGCAGTAAAATCTCACGATTGAATATGAATTGATCTGGAGGAATTATTGGGCTAAAAATAAATAGTCTTTATCCTATAAATTTTTTTTAAATATTTTTGGTAGTCTGTCTTAAACTACTTGTAGCTTGATCAATGATCACGACATTAGTGGATAAGTATTTGGAAGAGTGGAACCTATGTTTTCAGAACCGGACCGGAGGCTGAACCGAAAAATTTAGTGGTTTAAGGGTTCACCGGTTAACCGTTACAAAACCGTTGGTGAACCGTTGATAGAACCGTTAATGATATATAACATATAAGACTTGTATATTACTCTAATTTAAGAATGAAATTATCATTGACCATAAACAAGTTCAAATTCATATCATCACGAAAATATCTAATAAATTATTCCAACCATCTCACAAAAGAAACCACATTTTTAATTCAAATTTAAAATTACGGTTCTAGTTGGTAGTACACAATGTAAAATCGACAATACGGTTGAGGAAGCATATATAAAATTAATAATTATGATTTGATGGTCTTAGTTTATGTTAAAATAGTTTTTTTTTTGTTAAAATAGTGAACCAATGGACCAGCTAAATCGTGTCGGTTCATCTGATTTTATGTTGAACCGTGAAAAACCGTTTGGTCCGTCAATAACCGTTCAAACAATGAACCGGCCCGCTATCGTAACTGGTTTGACGGTTCTACTGGCTCGGCCGTTGATCCGGTTCGGTTCTTATAACAAGGAGTGGAACACGACCATTCTCCTCATTTAGGACGGGTAAACGGATATATATCCTGTTAGCGCGGGGGATCGCAAAAGTGTTTACTTTAGAATGCATGCAGGCGGGGGCCAAGTTAAATCATATTTTACTTGAAATTAGAGTTTGATACTATTCCCAGTTCACTATGGTGATTGTGGACTAAGATGATTAGCTTAGAACTTCAAAGGACCAAAAACATTAATTAAATTGAGTGATTTTCTTAGATCTGAACGAAAAAAAATGGATGGAGTGACTAACCTGTCTTAAATTGTTCCATTTCAGTGCTTCAGGTGTCCAGAATCAGAGTTTAGTACCTAGAATATCCTTACATATATGGAGAGTTAAGCCCAAATCCGGGTTGGATCCGGTCCTTAAGTCTCATTGCTTAATGAGGTTATTAAACTATTTTTATTGACTGATACTAGATTAGGTAGTTAATGATGGTTAGTAGTTAATATTTAATTTGAATAAATAAGATATTAGAAAAATATAATTAATATTACTCGATTCTCTTTCTCTCTCTCACTTGATCTTCTCCATAACCCGGCTCAAGATAGGGTGCATAACTGGGTTATGCACCCATCAATAACCAAATTTGGACCCTTCATTTAGAAAATCCAGATCTAAGGATGGAGAATTAAAGAACATTTTTATTTTCCCTAGCTTTCTTAATCGGCTTATATCTTTTTCGTTTTAACTCGGAATTTTTTTTTGTTGCACAGATGGAACGAGTTCATCGTGCTCTACAAAATGATATCAAATTTCAATAATTTTTGAGAAAAAAAATTCTGGCCTCTCGGTACCAACTGCATACCATATGGTATGTTCTTCGTTTTTAATTCATTTTTGAAAATATTTGCAAAGAAGGGACGAGTTCATCATGATCTATTGGATCTACAAATTTATGGGTGAACAAATCACATGACCAAAAAATACCACACAATACCATACAATACCACCCTGGTACGAGGTGGTATCTTGTGGTACACAATGATAAAAGTCGTAAATGACAGTTAAATATACTTCTACTATCATGTATTCAACCATCATACAGTCTTGGTTTGTTCATACCACCATGATACGCTTTTCAAACCATAGGTATGCTCTTATTTCAATACCAGTCAATACCATATGGTATAGACTGGTAAAAAATGGCTCAATTTTTTTTGTTCAAAAAATATATCAAAGTGGATATCATTTTGAAGAACACAATTAATATGATCTAACTATGCAAAAAAAAAAAATCGACTTAAAACGAGTGAGAAATCGTTCGTCAAAGATTAAGGAGGGGAAAATTAAAGATTTTCCAGGAGAGAGAGGGATGCTGATGTGGGCTGGTTACTCATGGTTACTCACCATAAGGATACTGACCTGATCCGTTCCCCCATAACCCTCTCTCTCCACAACAATGAAAAGGAAATTCGAATTAATTTAATTTAATATTTAATAAATTCAAACTTAATATTTTTTTTACTTTTTAAAACTAAAATTGAAAATTAAAAATATGTACACTCTCTCACTTCATGGCAACTTGCAATGCATTATTAACATTTTGCAATGACATTATCAGCATTTATGAAATGAATCGTTATTATTATACCTCATCACTATTAACGATTTCAATATACTTATCAATTCTTTACGATTACATTATTAACAATTTTGGATCAATTGTTACCGTTTTATGGTTTCGTCATCAACGCCTATGAATGAATCATTAAAGTTATGTAGCATGGTCATTAACAGTTTGAATAACAATACCATTGATATGATTTACAGCATCTTTAATACTATCGATTCACATTTTCACATCATGTCTATAACTATCTAGTCATGACTTCTTTCAATGATTTCTAATTACATTATTAACGTTTTATGATAAATTAATATTGCTTTACTTTATCATTCTCAATGATCATAAAGAACACAATATTGATTTTCAACATCTTGGGCACTTGTGACATAGTGCACCTGTGTGATTCAGTCAAACAAACATTGTCAAAAAAAATATTAGCTCAAGCAAACCAACATTCACGCCTCAACACCAAACTTTTAATAACAATACAATAAATCATTGATAATGAAAAGTATTTCGTTGAAAATAAACACAAAACATCAATATAATAATGTCCGACTTCAACATTATAAAATGACATCAAACTTTTAATAAAGATATTAAAAACCATTAATAACAAATGGGCAAGTCACTAATAAGTAAATAGATTTTTGTAATAAAAAATATTAATAATATTCATATTAATGGTTTAATGTCAAGTAGCACTAAAAACACATTAATAACTAACCTGTGTTTAATGAATAATGAAACCAAAAACTTTGATAATGATAGCAAGTTAGCAACTAATAATTCTTAAGTACCTTACTAGATATTATTAATAACTAACATGTGTTTAATGAATAATGAAACCAAAGATTGATAATGCTTATACACACCCATTAATAATGACACCAACTACGTTACTAACTTAGCCTAAAAGGTTAATAACGATAGTTATATCATTAAACACAAATTCACTTTTGCTAATGTCATAAACAAACGAATACCTAACAAGTACGCTTCTTGATAATGACATTTGACAAAGTTACAAACATCAACGGAAAAATGTTAATAATACAAATCAATGAAACAAATTGTTGCTAATGGTTGTATTGTGCTTAAAAAAAACACATTGATAATAGCACTTCAAATGATTATAAATTATTGGGAACCAAATTGATAATACGATATAATAGTAAATGAACTTCAAGTACCAACAAATTGAAAACACAATTTCACTTTTGCTAATGTTACAAACAAAAAAAAAACATAATAAGTTAGTAATGTCATATAACATTATTGAAAACCCTGTCGAACAACATTAATAATAACACAAACGAATACCTAAAAACGAAAAATCCTAAACCCATTCAACAAAAAGCCCTAATGATGATTCAATTTATAAATATTGATAACGTTATTACAAAATGTTGATACTAAATTGCAAGTTGCCAAGATGTGAGAGAGGTCATATATGAAAATCCTGCAAAACTCCACCACCTAAAAAAAAAATGATGATCAGAGATGCTCTCGCCTCTCTCTTCTTTCTTTTCGTCTCCTCCTTCGCGAAACTCAAACAGTTTGCCTCGATTAGGGTTTCTATGGCAGAACCTAGGCATATTACGGTGCCGATTAGGCAGCCGGGGGATAGGAAATTGCTTTATTATGCGATATTGGAGGGATGGAGTCGTGTTTTGCTCCGCGATAGAGGAGTTTACCCTAGTTTGGGAGAAACAGATCGGAAACCTAGTTTGGGTGAAACAGATCCGATCCCGTTGTGGATGCGGTTCAATGAGGAATGGAAGATAAAGATCCCATGGAATAATCTTTACCTATTGAGGTACATGCAAATTCGGGAAAATAGTGGGATAGACTCAACGGAGTCTGCGCGTAGCACGGTTCTTCGTCTGGCGGAGAAGTGGAGCTATATAACTACGCAGAGCCGATTTCGAAATCAAGGGCGTTCACAACTGCGAAAGTGTCCTCAGATTTCTTTCGAGAGAAAAGGGACTGGTTGTCGTCGCTTTCAGGGCGGGATTTGGCCTCGGAAACTTCTGGAAATAGGTACGGTTACTTGTCTCTGGATTGTTCTGATATACATGTTCCGATTGTCGGTGTATTTGGTTGGTAGCTCTATAGGAGCTTTGATTTGGATTTTGTATTGTCATGCCCAGAACATGGAGTCACAAATGAACATGTCAAAGGATGATGAAGGGCTGAACATGCCAATGACTGAGGAAGCAGTGAACATGTCAAAAACCGAGGAAGTGACGAGGGTGTGCCCAGCTGATCAAGTGGTGGAATTCACTATGGAGGATGTTGCTACTGGTATGCAATGGGCTGAGTGCAGTCTCTTAGGGAGATTGTTCATGGAGAATCGTCCCAGCCTTTCGGTCATTCACAAAATTGTGTTTGGGGCATGGAATTGCAAAGTCACGGTGCTGGAGGGAGAGATGGGCTTGCTGCAGTTCTTTTTCATGAATGAAGCTGATAGAGATTGGGTGCTGGAGAGATCCCCGTGGCCAGTGAAAGATAGGATCCTTCACCTAAAACCTTGGGCTCCGATCACAAGGGAGTTGGTTGATTCGTTTGCACAGGTACCGTTTTGAGTGCAAATGTGGGGCATTCCTCCGCACTGCCGTACCGTTGCTTTCGGTAGAAAGCGAGTTCTAAAATTGGGGAGGTGCTGGATGCTGGAGTGTTTGCTGTGGCAGGGATGCCTGGTCATTTTATCAAAACAAGAGTTAACTTGAATGTGTTCCAGCCACTTCGCTCTCAGGTTTTTGCCAGTAATGAGGCGATAGGTGAATTCTGGGTAACGTTGATTTATGAGTTCCTGCCTCTATTCTGTTATCATTGTGGAAGATTTGGTCATACTGCTGCTAATTGTAAGTACCCAGATCCGGAGGGTGTGGAGCATTATGGACCAGAGTTGTCGACAGACATTGTCGGACACAGGCTAGATGAGGAGACGTTCCTGCCGATTCGGATAGGGATGCCAGTAAAACAATCTGTTTGGGTGAATCCAGACACTAAGGGAGCTAGGCCATCGGGGGGTAGCTCGAACCAGGTGCCGCAAGATGGGGCGGAGGATGTTGAGATGAAAGAGACTGGGCAGGAGCAGAGTGCCAATTTGCAGCAACAAGCTGACTCAAGAATTCCCAATCAGGCGAGGGGAGGCTATAAACCGAAAGGGAGGGGTGCTGGACGTGGTACTCAATATGGCAGAGGGTCCTATAGTGCTATGGAGGATGAGGATTCTCGCGGAAGAGGAGGTGGGGGGTATGAACGCGGCAGAGGAAGGGGGTATATACCCCGTGGCCAGAATTTCCAGCATGGGTGGAACAAAGGAGCAGGTAAACAGTCTGCTGGTCATTTTGTGCAGGAACAAGGCAGGAGAGTGTTTCGAGCTGCTTTTAAACCGGCTGACGGTGATCATACTAAGCAAGGTGCTGGGCTGGGAGATTTGAGGGCTGATGTCCCTTTTCAGCAGGAGGCGGGTGGAACAATTCCGCGTTATAAAGAGGCGTTCAGGATGGCTGCCCCTGAAGATAGTGACATGGCTTGCAAGAGATCGGCTGACATGGTGGAGGGTCTAACACTGGATCCTACACCTCTGAAGAAAATTTGTACTGATAGCAAGGATCAGGAGAATCCAACAGTGAAACCGGTGGAGGTGGCCAGCCGTAAGTGGGCCCAAGAGGATAAATGAAGATGTTATCTTGGAATGTGAGGGGTATAGGGCCTTCCCTCACATTTCAATCTTTGTTAGGGCTCTGTAGGTCGAATAAGCCTGATTTAGTTTTTTTGTCGGAGACTAGATCGTGTAGGCGAGTAGTTAAGCGTCGTTTGCGTGGGTTGGGTTTGCATTCTTTCTTTCTTGTTGATGCTGTTCAGGGGTCTGGCGGTTTAGCCATGGGTTGGGATGAGGAGTTGGATGTTACAGTGTTGCATCATTCTTCTTTCTTTGTTGCTGTCGGAATTAATAATAAAAGTGATGGTTGTTTGGAGTATGTGATGGTGGGAGTTTACTTTTCTTGTCATGCAAATATTCGCATGCAGCAGGCTGTGCAATTACAGGATTACCTTCAAAATATTGGGGTGCCTTTCTTGATTGTGGGAGATATGAACTGTGTGTTGAGTAGTAATGAGAAGGAGGGCGGATCTCCTTGGAATGTTGATTCCAGTGTAGCTATTAGGCAATTTATGGACCGCTTTGGTTTACAGGATGCAGGTTTCTCCGGTCCGGCCTTTACTTGGACGAATAGGCGGATGGGGGCTGCCAATATTAGAGAAAGGTTAGATAGGGCGCTGGTGTCGCCGGAGTGGATGGAAAAATTTCCAGCAACTTTGGTTAAGCATTGTACGGATTTGGGGTCCGATCATCGTGCTCTTTTGGTTGCGGATAAACCTTTTGTCCGAATTTCTCGGCCTCTCTTCAGGTTTGACGCCCGGTGGGTGGAAAATCCTGAGGTGAGACAGTTGGTCCAAACAATTTGGGATGAGCAAGTTAGTGGTTCGCCTATGTTCGTTCTGTGGACCAGGCTAAAGAAGTTGCGACATGGGTTGTATGACTGGTCGAGAAAAGGCATGACCAATTCTTTGCGAGCCATTAAAATTCTGCAAACTGAGATTGAAGCCTTGAAGGAGCTTGGGCCGGTGGATTGGGACCGAGTGAGTGAATTGGAAGCAGAGTTGACTCGGCAATGGGCTGCGGAGGAAGTATACTGGAGGCAGAAATCCCGTGTGAGATGGTTGAAAAAGGGGGATCAGAATTCTTCATATTTTCATACGGTAACGAGGGCCCGGAGACGGCGAAATCATATTGAAGGTCTGCGGAATGCTCAAGGGGAGTGGGTCACTGATGAGCCTGCCAAAGCTAATGTGGCGGTTGATTTTTATGAGACTTTGTTCAGATCAGAGAATGTTGTTAATAACATGATGGAAAGAGTAGCTGTGTTGCCAATGGAAAATGTAGTTTCGATGGATATCAACAGTAAGCTCACGGCTGCAGTGCTCCCAGAGGAGATTAGGAGAGCGGTATTCTCCATTGGACCCACCCAAGCTCCGGGGTCCGATGGGTTCACTGGAAAGTTTTATAGAGCTTACTGGGATATTGTGGGACAGTCTGTGGTTGAGGCTGTTCAGTCTTTTTTTTCGTCGGGCAGAATGTTGAAAAGTTTCAATCATACGTGGTTGACTTTACTCCCTAAGGTGGATGCAGTGGAATCAATGACTCAAATTCGTCCTATTAGTCTATGTCAGGTATTCTATAAGATCATTTCCAAAATTATGGCGGAACGAATGGCCATCCATTTGCCCTTACTTATCTCTCCAGAGCAAAATGGATTTGTCAGAGATCGTCAAATAGTGGATAATGTATTAATAGGTCATGAGATTATGCAATATCTCAAGCTAAAGAAGCAAGGGAAAAAAGGTTACATGGCTTTGAAGGTTGATATGGAAAAGGCCTATGATCGAGTTGAGTGGCCTTTTTTGTTTGCTTTGATGGCAAAAATGGGATTCAGTGACCAATGGATTGGTTGGATAAGAGAGTGTGTGTCTTCTGCTTCTTTTTCAGTGCTGATGAATGGCAATCCCTCAGGTTATTTCCGATCACAGAGAGGACTTCGGCAAGGTGATCCGTTGTCGCCTCTCCTTTTTGCGATATGTACTGAGGGTTTTGCGGCTTTGCTACGGCAGCAACTATCGGCAGGCCGCCTTAAAGGAGTTAAAGTGAGTCCCAGGAGTCCGAGTGTTTCCCATCTATTCTTTGCAGATGATTCATACTTGTTTTTGAAAGCTTCGGTTGAGGAGTGTAATGTACTGTTGCACGTTCTCCAAGAGTACCAGCTCCTAAGTGGGCAAAAAGTCAATTTAGCAAAATCGGCTGTCTGTTTTAGCAGAAATGTTGATTCAGGCGACTGTGATGCCATGGCAGGGCTCTTGGGGGTAGGTGCTGTTGGTGTGAAGGACAAATATTTAGGTTTACCTACTCTCATTCATCGTTCAAAAACGGAAACTTTCCGGTATTTAGAAGAGAAGCTCCTCAGTACAATTCAAGGATGGAAGCAACGACATCTTTCCCGAGCAGCGAAAGAAACTCTGCTAAAGGCAGTGGCATCTGCTTTGCCTGTTTACGTTATGTCGTGTTTCTTATTGCCTCGGACGTTATGCCGGAAGATGGACAAGCATATGGCTAGGTTCTGGTGGGGGTTCACGCCTGAGGGGGATAAAGCTCGTTGGGTGTCGTGGAGAAATCTTTGTCGTAGTAAATTAGATGGGGGCCTTGGGTTTAGGAGGTTTGAGGATTTCAACCAGGCATTGCTTGCCAAGGTAGCTTGGAGGCTACTAAATGAACCACAATCTCTGTTAACTCGAGTTCTAAAAGGGAAGTATTTTCCAAATTGCTCTCTTCTTACGGCTACGACTAGATCTTGTCCTTCTTGGGGTTGGAAGAGTGTTCTTCATGGGCGAGATTTGTTATTGAAAGGGTTGCGGTGGCAGATTGGTAATGGTGCGTCTGTTCGCATTCTAGGGGACAGTTGGGTTCCCGGAATGGCGGGTATCTCCAGGTTAGTGCTAGCGCAAGCGCCTGCTATGACGGGTTTGACTGTTAGGTCGTTGATAGATGAAGGGACAGGGGATTGGTGTAAAGCGTGTCTTGAGGAAAGATTTCATCCGGAATTGTGCCGGCGCATTTTGGCAATCCCTTTACCTCGGATACCCGTTATGGATCGGCTGGTTTGGACGGCGGAAAAAGATGGTAGGTTCTCGGTGCGGTCTGGGTATCATGTCGTCCTTCAAGAGAGACGCCAGGAAGGTGGTTGGAAGGCTGAAGTGCCCTTCATTGATTCGGCTTTGTGGAAGAAGGTTTGGGGGTTTCCTATACCTCCAAAACTGAAGTTTTTTCTCTGGCAATTGCTTCGCCGGGTACTTCCGACTGCTGAAGCGTGTTGGGAGAAGGGTGCGGAATGCCCCAAGGCTTGCCCGGTTTGTTGTGCTCCGTTAGAATCCCTCGAGCATTTATTTCTTTCTTGTAGGGTGGCAGTCGAGTTGTGGGATGGGAGTGGCCTAGGTGAGGTTAGACGGGGATTGGAGCATTTGAACATTGCCTTGTTCTTCCGTCGTGTCCTCGAGCGGGATTCGTCTGCGGAAAGGGTCATGAGGCTGGTTGCACTGCTTTGGCGGATTTGGAAAGGGCGAAATTGGGCTTACCATGATCATATACAGTATCGGACTCCAGTCTTACTCCGGCAATACGATGAGCAGGTTCGTGAGTGGCTTGATCTTCCTCAACAGGCTGCGCCTGCTCCGCCGGTTTTAGCTCCGGTTGCTGCGGCTCAAGGAGGGCTGGGGGAATCAGCCGCTTCTTTTATTTGCTCGGTAGATGGGGCAGTAGAAAAGGGGTCTCATTCGGCGGGGGGTTTGGTAGTGCGGGATGGTCGAGGGAGTGTAGTGTTTGTGCATGGGTTTCTTTTTGCAGGTGTGGATGATCCTTTCATTGCGGAGCTATTGGCGTTGCGGGATGCTATTCGTTGGTGCTCTTTGAAGGGTCTCAACGACGTAGTATTCCAAGGAGATGCAAAGGTAGTTCTTGACAAGGTAAGAGGGAAAGATACCTGGGATGTCGGTGGTGGTACTATTCTTGAGGAGATTGATTGGCTTCGTCAGCATTTTGTTCATTTCTCGGTGGAATTCATTGGTAGGCAAAACAATTGGGCGGCCCATTTGGTGGCTAAGAAAGCTCTTTCTTTGTTTCCTGCGGGAGTTCCGGGGTTTGATTTTCTTGGTTGGTTTCATTCGAGGTTGTAAATTTGGTTGTGTGAACGTGGTTATCTGCTCTTTCTTGTTAATTCAAGTGATCTTTTGGCAAAAAAAAAAAAAAAAAGAGAGAGGTCATATATTTTAAATTTTAAATTTCCATTTTAGAAATGGAAAATTATTAAATTCGGATTTCATTAAATATTAAATAAAATTAATTTGTATTTTTATATTATAATGTAGAGAGAGGGTTATGGAGAAAATCATGGGAGGAGAGAGAAAGAGAATCATTAATTAATAATATTTGCATAACCCCTTTCACTCTTAACTACCTATTAACTATTAACCCCCATTAACTACCTAATTCACTATCAACCAATAGAAAGACTTTAAGATCCTCCTTAACGAATAAGACTTAAGGACTTGAATGCAAGCAGCCCAAACCACTGTAGCAAAGTCATAAAAAAGAATAAGGTGTACTTTCTTACCTAAAATAGTAAGACCATAGTGAAAGTAAATATTATTAGCATTTTCTCAACAACTCGAGTTATAATTAGTACCAAGTGGTTAGTTCGCTTAACATGGTATCAGAGCCTGTAATGGAAAGGTCAGGTTTTAAATCCTCATGACGACCCCCAATTTATGGCATTTGTTTAGCACAAGAGATGGTATGTCAAACTTGTGCAAACTAAAGCTTCGTGGTTTAGCAGCACAAGGGTTCAACATGTGCAAACTGTAAAAAAAATCCACAATTCGACATCGGTTTTCGTTTGAGAGGGCGTGTAAAAGATTAAAAAGGTTAACTCCAACAACTCGAATTATTGTGACCAAGTGGTTAGTTTGCTAACAAAACTAAAGATAATAGACCAAAATGATATAAAAAATTTGACTAGGCCACAAAATGATTTGACAAATGTTGCATTTAGCACGACCAAGTACTAAAGTTAGAACCAGTGGCGGACCCAGGATTGTTGAAGAGGGGGTGTCTCCCATAAAAAATATAATAAATAAATTAATTTAATAGAAATCGAAATTTAATATAAATTATTGGAAATTCATTTATAAGTTGACAACATCATTTTTACTATGAATTATGACGATTTTTCATATCCTTTTTTAAATACATTCATCGCTTAGTTGCAAATCAAACATTTTTTTATATACACAACTACATAATCATTAATTCATATATTAGTCACTCAACCAAAGAGAATCGACTCACGTCTAAAATCAAAGTCAAAGTAGATTAGTTTACAATCAAATATAGTAAACCACGATCTACCAATGGATTTTAGACAAACAAAGTATGCCTAAAGTAATATCATTAGCATTTTTCTCTAGTTCTATCAAATTAACCAAAATCAAACCACAATCTCCCATAAATATACGCAATTCACCTATTAACTACAAATTGACAAGTTAAATTGGTTTATGGTTTACTTAAAACAAGCATGCTTATTTGATTTTATTTATTATTGTTAATTACTAATTATGATGAGTAACTTTATAACATTAAAACTATTATCGTATAATAAAGGTGTGTCGCTTATAATTATTAGAACACACGTCTCAAATTAAAAAAAAATTGTACAGAAAAAGTGAAAGTCCTTCGCAAAATTTTCGGGAGGACGGTGTCGGACGACACCACTTCCCTAACCCTAGGTCCACCCCTGGTCAGAACCTATAACCAAATACTCATTTTTCGTCCAATCCATCCAAAAAGTTCATAGCGTAGGGATGTGCTTGTTGACTCAAATTTTCTTATCAACAAAGAAAGTTAAGCATGGTTTCTTTCCAATTTTTTCTTCTTATCGTCGCTAATAATGTAAATCTTGAGAAATCAGCAGTATGCTTTAGTAAGAATATCTCGCGGGCTGATCAGGAGTTCCTCGCTGAAATTTTGGGTGTTGGGGCAGTGGGGTCCAGGACAACCTAGGGCTACCCACCTTAATTGCCAGATCGAAGACTGCCACATTTCGGTTTCTTGAGGAAAAATGGTTAAGTCGGTTGCAAGGTTGGAAGCAGAAAACCTTGTCTTGGGCTGCGAAGGAGACTTTGATTAAATCAGTCGCCCAGGCACTGTCGTTGCATGTGATGTCTTGTTTCAAGCTCCCCATTTCCCCATGTCGTCTCTTGGATAGACATGTGGCTCGGTTTTGGTGGGGAGATGAAGGGGGCAGGTCCAGGATAAGGTGGATCTCATGGCGTAATATGTGAACTAGTAAACACGATGGGGGTATGAGTTTTCGTAGGTTTGAACACTTCAATCAAGCTTTGTTGGCCAAGATTGGGCGGCAGATCCTGAATGAACCTCATACGCTGCTGGCCCCAAGTGTATAAGGGGAAGTACTTCCCTCGTGGAGACTTCTTATCAGCCCAGGCCCGGTCCCGACCATCTTGGGGTTGGCAGAGTGTGCTATACGGCCGTCAATTGTTAGTTCAGGACCTCAGATGGCAAATTGGAAATGGTCGGTCCGTTCCCCTCCTTTCGACCACTTGGATACCTACTATCCATCCCCAGCTGCCGGTTTATAACCCTTTGGTCCTTCCGGAGGAGGGAGGTCCTAAGGTTGGGGAGGTCATATGCCAGGGCGAAGGGCGGTGGTGTGACCTGGCTCTTAGGCAATGGTTTGATCCGGGTACGTGGCAGGCCATTAAGGCCATCCCTCTCCCTCGTGATGATGTTGAGGATCGGTTAATTTGGAATGAGACAGTGGATTGGGTATTCTCCGTTAAGTCGACTTATCATCTTGCGGTACTTTGTGATAAGCAAGACGGTCGATGGAGATCTATGGCTAGTTAGATGGATAAAACCAGTTGGGTCCGTTTATGAAATGCCAATCTCCCCCCTAAGATTAAGGTGTTTGTGTGGCAAATTTTTCGTCGGATTCTCCCGACGACAGAAGCTCTAATTGAGAAGAAAGTGCAGGTGCTGACACGATGCCCGGTGTGTTGGGCAGAGAAGGAGACTATGGAACATCTATATAATTTTCGAATGCCCGGTGCCCAGGGCCCTTTGGGACTTGTCGGGTCTGGATTATCTTGGCCAGGGATTGCCGATGCACACTTTCCCGCTGTTCATATAGAAATTGATGGCGCTTGTACATCAGTCTCATTTGTTTATGGCGATAGTGACTGTCCTTTGGCGGATTTGGCGTTCGCGGAATTGGGTGGTTTTTGAATGTAGGCAGTTTACCACGAATGCCCTGATGCGGTAGTATCACCAGCAATAACAGGAGTGGGTTAGGTTGCCTGTTGATCATAGTCAATGTTTATCCAGTGTTTAGGGCCAAAATGGGTCTCCTCCATCTCAACAAGGAATTACTTGCATGTGGGATGGAGCGACGTGCTCTGGGTCTCATTTGGCTGGAGGAATTGTGCTTAAGGATCCTACTGGTGGAATCATTATGGCCCGTGGTGTGCAGTTCCCAGTGGTGGATGATCCGTTGATTGCTGAGCTGCTGGTTCTACGTGAGGTCGTGCGCTGGTGATTGGAATCGGGGTTTCTGGTTACTTGTTTTCAGGGGGATGCCAAGGTTATAATTGATAAAATTAATCGCCGGGATGCCAGGGATAATCGCATAGGCACGGTTCTTGAGGAGTTAATCCGGGTGTTTTCTTTCCATTCCACGCTTAATGTTCACTTTGTAAGTCGGCGTTACAATAGGGTAGCCCATTTGGTGGCTCGTAAGGCCCTTTCTTTGTACCCGACTACATGTCGATCCTTTAATTTTCAGGTCTGGCTGACCTCCAGGGTGTAATATCTTTTGATCTTATCAATATATCTGATTATATTTTGTAAAAAAAAATACGATATATAATGTAAAAACCAGAGGAACTCGTTTTAGACGTTGATAATCTAACAACACTATAGTTTATTTTCCACCCTTTTGACTAGAGAAAGGAAACAAACAGCCACTGGCATCAACTACACATTCCTTGCAAAACAAAACCACAAGACACAAGCAAGTAGACTGCAAAGCCAACCAAATCAAACTAAAGAGACCTAAAGGATTCAAATATTCACAAGTTTATTATAATTTTATGAATATTATAAATCACTAATTCATTCAGCTTTGCATTATGATCAAACCCCTAAACCCTCCAATAATAAATGCTAGAAGGCTTTGTTGATGTCGTATTAGTCGTCTAGCCATGGTTGTCAAACCGGTTTCATGCCGGCCGGTTCAACCGGGTACAACCGGTACCGGTCACCAAACCGGCTGGAAAGAGGTCGGTATTCAACTGTGGTCAATTCCGGAAATTCCGGCCGGTTAGACCACAAATCGGAATTCAATGTTACACCTATTTTATTCAAAAATAAACACCTTCCTTAGGATAGGATTTGAACCATGTACCTCATGTTCATTTTAATTTCACTTATACACCAGTAGGCTACAAGCAACTTTGTTGTATATGTTAACCTTATATATTATATATCTAATACTTAATTTTACACAAATCATTATAAACATTAATAAAATTCATTTTATATACTTTTATTTTTAAGCATCTAATTGTTTAGTATTAGTTACCAATTCTTAGCTATAAATTATTTTGTGTGAAATGATTTTTCTAATTGCTTTTTGATGACTAATTTATTTGGAATTGAGGATTTCCATTTGTCTCATATATATTTTATTAAAACCGGCACAACCGGCGTGAATACTAGTTCTACCACGGTCGGACCATTCCACTTTCAAAACCGGCACAACAGTATAAACCGGTTTGACAACCTTACGTCTAGCCGATCGACTTTTATACACGACGAGCCTTGTCCATACTCCATAGTTTGGTTTAGCTGTGTTTGAACTTTTTATTTTAACTTACTTATCGATTTACCCCGACAAGAACACGAGAACGTTAATTTTGCCATGGACTAGTCTGAATCTCAAGAATACTTGTAACTCGTTTGTCTTTATTTTTCTTCTTCTTTGTATCGATTTTATCTACTGGATTTTTGTCTCAATTCTAAGAACTACTCACTCACTGTGGGAATTTCGGTTTTTGAGCTTCAGTCCAAGGGACAAAAAAACACAAACAGCCGAATATCCTCTAAAGAAGTCGGAAGGATGCAAATTCTAGCTTTACCCATTTCGTGGAACACTAGGGCAAACGGTATTATTAAATTATTAATGGTCCGGCACCCTTTTAATAACGAGCACATTATCATTGATTACATATATCTATAGTTCCATAAACAATATTCTAAGTTGACAAATTTGAACTGATATGGCTAGGTTTTCGAGAGTTTCAGCTGTACCCTTCACATTACTAGCACAATGTGACGTGGACATTTAAATGTAATGACAAAAAATAATTAACCACATACGCGCGGGTTAGGGGCGGGTTTTTCTAAACCATCCACGCTCTCCTGATCATATCATGGAGTTTTTCAGGTGCTCGTGGGTTTCGTTGTATATCTAGAGAGACAACTAGCTAGCGGGAGCCTACAACTATACTCGTTCCATACCAATCAAACTATCTGTGGGTTTTACCTTACCCGTCCAATACCCAATCATGTCGGGTCGGTTCGTGGATTGATTACCATAGCTATGGTTTGATTGGGTGGTTAATCCGTCATTTTAAACATGCGATTTATGTCAAAATGATGTCAATCATCACTTTTGATGTGATGAACAATAACACACATGAATTTGCACAAAACCCATTGAAGGATTTAGATTTTAGAATTTTAGGGTTAGGGTTTACAATTTGGGGTTTAGGGATATAACTCAAAATTGGAGGCCTAGAGCTTAGGGTAATCGGCTAATTAATTGTTGTCGTATGTTATATCATCATATTACACTAATTCTACACATTAAAATACAAAATCCGACACCTTAAAACTAGTTTTTGAGGTGGGTGCATTGAACATACTCATTTTTTTGAGTGCACCGAAGTAGACAATATATATATATATATATATATATATATATAAAATGGAAGGGTGGACTTGCAAATTGTAATATATATATATATATATATATATTACAATTTGCAAGTCCACCCTTCCATTTTATAGTATAAATAGCAATCAATCCATAGCCCAACTGCTTATAACCTTTCATCAACCAACCATGGCTAATTCCTTCACACCCTTCTTCTTCGTCCTCCCCTCGTCACTATTCATACTGATGATCACTACCACCACGATGACGGTACTCGAAAACGTCGTCGTTAAAGGCGATCCGGACCTAACTTTCATCTCGTATCTCTGCGGCGCGGAGCACGACGTCGGCTCCCTCAGAAAGGATCAAGCCAGGAGGCTCGCCCGCGGTGCCGTAGAGTACACGGGGCCCGGCGACAGCCAGGCCTGCGGCGGAACACAGGAGGAACCTTACATGTACTACAGGGCGACGTGTTCACCAGCCTTCATTATCCCTCCGGCGGATTGCGCCGCTTGTGTTGCCTACGCCGGCGACCAGCTGGTGAATCAGAACGTCTGCGGCGATCAATGGGGCGCCCAAATCACATTGGCCAGCTGTTTCTTGAGGTTCGAGACGTATCGAATAGCAGAGTGTCCACCGCCCATGTGACGAGGAAGAAGGTCGTCCGTTAATTAAGATGCATGGAAATTAACTTAAGTAAGCCACGGAAATGTTAAGGCGATGATATGTATGTGTCGACTTAATTTTCTTCGCAAAAGCTCGCACGGATTTACTATTGGGTGTCTTCACAAAAGTTCACAAAAAGACTGATCTAAGACTAGCTATATGTTATGGGATAAGTATCGAACATTGCCGGCTATATGTTGTGGGTGCTGGCAAAAAAAAGAAAAAAATAGAGTGAGGAGGGCTGGAACTGGAAATAAGGATTTGGTAACAGAATCTCGCAGTTGATATGAATTACGGAGAGAGAATTAATTAAATAGCCTCTTTGTTTCACTACAAAAACAAAAAAAACACACGATTTTAGCGGGGCACATAAAATATTTGCCTCTAAAAGAATTTTAATTGCCTATATATTTGTTGTTGGTTAATAATTTTTTTTAAAATTATTGAAAGCAAAAAAATAAACGTCATGTATGGTTGGTGCTATCATTAATGTTAAAATCTCCAAGGGAGGCTGGGAAATTCGAGGTGACACATTTGCTGTTTGCGGATGATACCCTCATATTAAGTGAGCCACAGCATGAACAGGTTCCGAACGTTCTTGCTAGATTGTTTGCTTTCAATCTGTACAGACTGGCCCGAGAATTAACCTGGACAAATCAGTCATGTATACCGTTGGGGACGTTACGGAGCCTAGCTATTTTGCGGCCATTTTTCGGGTGTAAATGGAGCAGAGATCTGCCTAAGTATCTTGGATTCTCTCTTGAGGTGAGACCTAATGATCCGAATATTTGGGACCCGATCGTTGATAAAGTCCAGGATAAGCTCAACGGATGGGGGAGTAGACACCTGCCCATTGGTGCGAGGGTAGTTTTGTGCAAGGCATTTCTCTCAAGTATGCCTACTTATTTGTTTTCCCTTTTCAAAGCCCCTGCTTCGGTTATAAAAGACTTGGAGCGGATTCAAAGGAGATTCTTGTGGAATGGGATAGTTGATTCAAATAAGATGGCCCTTGTTGATTGGAAGATTTGCAAGACCGAGAAGAACAGAGGGGGTTTGGAAATCCATGATCTTAAAGCCTTCAACGATGCAATGTTATCCAAAGGACGCTCTTCAAGGATCAAATGACATTCTAGCAAACCAAGTTTCGAAGAATGTGTGGTTCCGAGCAAAGTTTGCTTTTTTCCTTAAGAATGTGTGGTTCCGAGCAAAGTTTGCTTTTTTCCTTTGGTTGGTTTATCTGTTACAGGATCCTCGCGGTGGAAAACTTGAAGAAGAGGGGGTGGGCAATAGCGGGTAGATGTTGTCTTTGCTACTACAAAGAAGAATCTTCCTCTCATTTGTTCATTGAATATTAATGTCAGTTCGTGAAAGATGTGTGAAGTCATATTAGCCGGTTGAGACAGGGAGTGTCTTTTCAAGGTGGGGATATTACCTCGATAATCAAGAATTGCCCTCATTCCATTCTGGACAGCGTTGACGGTTGGTTTAAGGAATGCATCCTCCATGCTGTTTGGTGTGGTTCGTGTGGTTGGAAAGAAATCACCGAGTGTTCGAAGAGAAGACAACGTCTACTTGTTAGTGTTGTGGTATATGATCCACGATTGAACCTCTCCCAACAACTCGAGTTATTGGGATCAACTGGTTCATGACATGGTATCAGAGCCTTCTGTGACCGAGAGGTCTTGTGTTCGATTCCCGGTGACCCCCATTTGTTAAGCACATGGTATTCTTGTCTTCAGACCTGTGCAAACTTCAAGCCCTTGTGAGTGGCTTTCGTTTGAGGGGGCGTGTTGGTTGGTAGCTCATGGTAAGGTTGAGAAGATTATGGGGGAGATATGGTTGCGTGAGACCTTGGCTAAGTGCTGAATCTGTGCGCTACGAGACCTACCAATTCTGCACCTAGCTACTAGCTAGGGAAAGAAACAGGAAGTTGGCTGTGGTTAATGTTGCTTCGGAAAGGAAAATCGACAATCCATCTTTAATTTATTGTTGATCGAAGATGCAAACATATATGTGTTATGTCCTCCAAGAATAAGTTGTACTTTCTTATCTAAAATAGTAAGACCGTGAAAGTAAAATATTACTTAGCAAAATTGCAGGTAATTAACCAAAATGATCTGATAATTTCATCAATGCTACGAAATGATATGAAAAATGTTACATTTTGCACGACCAACTAGTAAAGTTAGAACCTGTAGCCAAATGATCATTTCCGTCCAATCCATCTAAAAAAGTTAATAGCGTACGGATGTGCTTGTTAGCTCAAATTTCATGATCAACAAAGAAAGTTAAAGCATGATTTCTTCCATCTATTTTATCGTCGCTAATAATACGATGTATAATTTGGAAACCAGAGTAACTCATTTTAGACCTTGATAATCTAACAACACTATGGTTTATTTTTCACCCCTTTTGAGTTTTGACTACATAAAAGAAACAAACAGCCGCTGGCATCAACTACACATTCCTTGCAAAACAAAACCACAAGTCACAAGTAGACTGCAAAGCCAACCAAATCAAACTAAAGAGACCGATGCAAATTTCACATATGTTTATTATAATTTAATGAACATTATAAAATCACTAATCCAGCATTGCATTAGGATCAAACCCTTGAGCCGTCCAATAAATGCTAGAAGGCTTTTGTTGATGTCGTATTAGTCGTCTAGCCTATCGACTTGTATACACGACGAGCCTTGTCCACAGTTTGGTTTAGCTGTGTTTGACCTTTTTATTTTATTTTATTTTCAGGCCATATTGTTGCATGGTAAATGGCTGTAAGCTCCAGAACTTACTTATCGATTTACCCCGACAAGAACACGAGAACGCTAATTCTCTCATGGACTAGTCCGAATCTCAACGATACTCGTAATTCGTTTGTCTTTATTTCTTTCTTTGTATCGATTTATTTAGTTTTATTTGACAACATAATATCAGAGCAATAGCCTGGAGATTCACATCTACGGGATTTCTCAATTCTAAGAACTACTCACTCTGGGGAATTTCGGTTTTTGAGCTTCAGTCCAAGGGAAAAAACACAAACAGCCGAAGAGTATCCGCTAAAGAAATTAAAAGGATGCAAATTCTAGCTTTACTCATTTCGTGGAACACTAGGGCAAACGGTATATTAATGGTCCGGCACCCTTTTTAATAACGAACATATTATCGTTGATTACATATCTATAGTTTCATAAACAATTCTAGTTTACATATTCGAACTGATCGACATGGCTAGGTTTTCTAGAGTTTCAGCCCTTCCAATTCACATTACTAGCGTAACGTGACATGGACAATAAAATATAATAATCAACAAAGAAATACATCCATATGCTCTCATTTCCAAATGCTCGTAGTCGTACCCATCCCATATCCATGCGGGGTGAGGCGGTTCTGCAGTCTCACTCGCAAAACCGAGAGTTTTTCGGTTGCTCGTGGATAATTCCTTTCGTACATATAATATCATTACTCTTAACTAGAACTCAACATGTATAGATTTTCAAATTATAACGCTAAAAAGAACTAACGAATCTTGAAATCACAAAGATATACTCATTCCTAACAGAATTTAAATCACAAAGCAGAGGAAGCAAAGATGAGATTTTGAAGTACGGAAGAGGGGTTCGAATCAAAGAAAGAAACATCTTGATTTGAAAGAGTCGAGGATGAATTGGAGAAAAATAAATTAGGATTTGATTTGGGTAGCCATCCTCAATTATATCTCATCTCTTTACTTTTAGGGTTATAGGTATAATATGCTCCTCTACTATGATGTTTTTATCAAACATGCTCCTCTACTATTTTTACATCAAACATGCCCCTGTACTTTGAAAAAATTATCAAACATGCCCTTTTGTTAAAATTTCCATTGAAAAAATCTTCAATCATGGTTGAACCGAGATTTAGACGACCCGACATCGGCAAATGGGAGCGAAAATGTCAGCTTTGTCTCCCGTTTTATTTCTCTGGGTCTCTTCAAAGTGAAATTATTTGAATTTTTTGGCTATACAAAAGAACAAACAAACAAAAAAAATTCTAAAGTGAAATTATTAGGGATATTTTAGACATTTGTGCCGCCCAAACCAAAGTTCGACCTTGGTTAACAGTTTTTGGATGAAAATTTAAACAAAAGGACATGTTTGATCATTTTTACAAAGTACAGGGGCATGTTTGATGTAAACAATAGTAAAAAGGCATGTTTGATAAACCGTCATAGTAGAGGAGCATATTATACCTATAACCCTTTTATTTTGAATTAACCTCTGCTGTTATTGACGGATTACAATATAGTTCATATATATATTTAAAAAATATATTACAAGTACACCCTTCCATTTTGTAGTATAAAACTATAAATAGCATCAATCCTAGCTAGCCCAACTGCTTAATAATCATCACCATGGCTATTTCCTTCACACCCTTCTTCTTCCTCCTCCTCCCCTTACTATTCACGGTACTCGAAAACGTCGTCGTTGTTAAATGCGAACCGGACCTAACTTTCGTCTCGAATCTCTGCGGCGGAGAGCACGACGTGAACTCCCTCAGAAAGGACCAAGCCAGGAGGCTCGCAAGTGGTGCCGCCCAATACGCTCCGCTCACCGGCGAGGTTTGCGGCGGGACAAAGGAGGAGCCCTACATGTATTTTAGGGCTACATGTTCACCGGCAGCCTCCATCTCTCCGGCGGATTGCGCCGCTTGTGTTTCCTACGCCGGGGACCAGCTGGTGGAGCAGAACGTGTGCGACGATCAGTGGGGCGCCCAAATCACATTTGCCAGTTGTTTCCTGAGGTTCGAGACGTACCAAATACCAGAGTGCCCGCCGCCGCCGTGACGATCGATAGGAAGAAAGAAAGAAAGAAATTAAATATATGTTTGTTTTTTTTTTTTTTTCGCAAAGTCAGTTGTAATAAATTCAGACATAGAGAGAAAATAAAAAGAGCGCGGGAGTCGACCAATAGTCGAACTCCCGATGAGAGGGCCTTTAATGCCACATGATGGGCAGCCCTATTGAGTCGACGAACAACAAAACAGTAAAAAAACCAACTAAAGAGAAAAGCCAAGCTCTGAGCATCCTGCAAGATAGTTCCATCCCGATCATGGGCCAAGTCACCTGTCTGAGGAAGTCTCTTCGACATCGGGAGCTCTTCTGCGTACCCCTACAAAAAAAACAAACACAAGAGTCCCCACCGTAGGACAACTAAGCTCCACCAAATGGACTTAAAGAAGCCAGTAAGGCTTAGTCGGATACTCCGAATTGAGAACTATGTCAAACTAATATTTTTTAAGTATAGTTAAAGAAAAGCAATAAATTAAAACAGACGAAAATGAAGGAACCATCATAATCAATTTTATGAAAATGAGCGGAAACTTTTGAACTAGCAAAAGACGAATTTTTCGTATAATTAAAGGCCATTAATAGGATTGAAAAATTGAACAACTATACTGAGAACCTAATAACTCCCTAGAAACTAAACCATCAAACCTAATTAAATACTAAATTAAGAACCCAAGAAAACCTTTCAACTACTCTAGACTAAGAAAATGCTAAACGAAAAAAAAGTAAATACAATTACCAAAAAGATAAGAAAATGCTAAAATAATAAAAAAATAGCGGTAACGTAAATCGTTTAACTTCCCTGTAACAATACACCGCCGAGCCGCAGCCGGTGACTCCAAAGTCTAACCAAGCCTGCGACTTGTCGCCGGCGACGACCATGGACGAGCTCCTGTTCTGGTCGGCGACGAGATGCAAAATGTTTGAGTACTCCCCAAGATATGTTCTTCCGATTCCTCCACTGCTGCCAAGTCCCAACAGCGACCTAGACCAACCTCATATCGATCTGCCCCCAATTTTGCAAATTACCCAATTTCTCGACCCGCCAAGCGATCCAATTCCAATCTCATCATTTTCGGGTATGTCCCATGCGCTACCGCCGATCTAGACGACTAGAGCGCCCCCGTCGATTCGAATCCCCCCGCTTCCTTCAATGGCGTCTTCTTTTGATTATGGAACCAGAGGGCGAAAAAGAGATGGTCTTCACCTCATCTTTTCACTTTACACAAAACGAAATAACAACTGCAAAAAAGCCGAACAAGAACCGAGAGGCAAAAGGGGTGCTCGCAGCGGCCACGGAGGCGGCAGCGGCTGATACGGCGGCGGATGCCCATAGAAACAATGTCGTTAAGTTCGAGATAATTAAGGGCAGTTGAGTTAAAAGAATCCAGAAGGTGTTTTTTTCCAGTTGCATTTGGTTGCGTGTTGATGCATTTTAATCTCTCAATAAAGTCAACTTTTTGCCTTCCATTCTGTTTAACATGTCCATGGCCAATAGCGTTATTCTGCTAACGCTATTAGTGGTTAGTATATACTAACACGGTGAGATGAGGAGCCACGTAGGCGAGCCACCATCGGAGGGGTGAGAATCGCCGGCAGCATTCTGTGAGGGGGGAGAGATTTTGGGGCCAAGCCGAGCCACATTTGGGACAGAAATAAAAAAAAAAAAAAAAGTAAAACCCAAAATTTCAAACCCGCCCAAAACCCAACCTCAACCCGCGGTCAGCCACTCTCCCCTCTCTCTCCAGAACTTTCGAACCCTCTCTCTCTCCACGAACTTTCGAACCCTCTCCCTCTCTTCTTCTTTTCTCCCGAAAACCACCACCAACCGCGAGACCACCAACAGCGACGATCTTCGACGGCGACGACGGCTGCGAGGTCGGCGACTTGTTGCTGGTTGTACCGCCGACGTGGCCCTTGAAGCTCTCCCGACCGACGAGGAAGAAGACACCGCCGACGGAGAAGAAAGAAGAAGACGTCGCCGACTTCGCCGACGAAAAACTCCGCCGCCGTCGCCGCCGATAGTTGGAGGTAGAAGAAGACGCTGAGGTTGTTCATTTTCTGTATGGATTTGAAAATTTATGTTAGGGTTTCGGTTTATGGATTTTTTGTGTGGAAATCTGGGTTTTGTTTATGGATTTGAAAATATATGGTTCATGCAATTCGATTTAGGGGTGTTTAGGGTTTTGATTCTCGATTTCCAGATATTGTGTCCGTGGGATTCGAATTTGGGGTTTAGGGTTTCGTTTTGGGGGTTCATGGATTCGTTTTTCGATTTGTAGATTTAGGGTTTCATGGATTCGAATATGGGTGTTTAGGGTTTTTTTTGCAGATTACCAGATTCTGGGTCTGTGGGATTCGAATTTTGGGGTTTAGGGTTTCATTTATCGATTTGTAGATTTTGGGGGTTTGATGGATACGATTTTGGGGAATGCAGGTATTGTTTGTTGATTCCTTGATTAAATGTTACATGGATATTAGTTTTATCACTTCCGATACTTATTGTGATCATTTTATATATTGTTTCATTTTGTTTTCTCGAATTCAATTTTGGGGGTTTGTTGGATACGATTTTGTTCAATCTGGGTATCATTTGTCGATTCCTTGGTTAAAGATTATATGGATATCATTTTTGTCAATTGTGATACTAGTACGTTGGATTATAATACTGATGTTTATTTTGCCTCGGATACTAGTCTGGGCATATATTATATTCATTGAAATATTGTGGATACTAGTACGTTGGATTATAATACTGATACATATTTTGTATGGATACTAGTCTGGGCATATATTATATTCATTGAAATATTGTGGATACTAGTACGTTGGATTATAATACTGATACATATTTGGAGAAATGGGATACGATTTTAAGATTCATGGATACTAGTGATACTTATTGTGGTCATTTTGTTTATTGTTTCAGTTAATGGGGAGACCGAAAAAGAAGCCCAACAATGATGGAGAAGGATCATCAAAGCAGCCACCTGATGTACAACAACAAGAGGTTTAATTTCTTACTCCGTTTCTCGATTGGTTATGTTGGCTAAAAATTACTAGTCGGATGCATTTTAATATTTTCATTAACCGATAGTTTTCTTAATATCTAACTATTTTTCAGGAACAACCCGTGAGGAAGAAACCCAAAACTGTTGCACCAAAATCTTCAGCGAAATCTCGTGAAGCAGCTGGATCATCACACCAGCCGCCAGATGAACCACCACCACAGGTTTGATTTCTCACTTCGTTTCTCGATTAGTTATATTGGCTAAAAAAAATAAACTGATGTGTCTGATGTGTGGATATCAGTTCTGTTAATGTGGATACTTAACTGTTCGTTTTAGTTATTTTTCTGGGTATTATGGATATTTTTTCATGGATATTAGTTATCTCCGTTTGGATACACTTTTGCTTTACTACGATAATTGTATTGTATATAAGTGTGCGTTTTAGTTATTTGTCCAAGGATACTAGTCTGGGCATATATTATATTCATTGAAATATTGTGGATACTAGTACGTTGGATTATAATACTGATACATATTTTGTATGGATACTAGTCTGGGCATATATTATATTCATTGAAATATTGTGGATACTAGTACGTTGGATTATAATACTGATACATATTCTGATGTGTGGATATCAGTTCTGTTAATGTGGATACTTAACTGTTCGTTTTAGTTATTTTTCTGGGTATTATGGATATTTTTTCATGGATATTAGTTATCTCCGTTTGGATACACTTTTGCTTTACTACGATAATTGTATTGTATATAAGTGTGCGTTTTAGTTATTTGTCCAAGGATTATGGATATTTTGCTTAATATATAACTGTGTTTCAGGAACAACCCGGGATGAAGAGAACGAAAATGGTTGCACCGAGATCTCGTGAAGGAGAACCATCAAGGCAGCCGCCACCTGCTATTCCAGAAGTTGAGGAGGAAGATGAGGAAGAAGATGATGATGGAGAGGGAGAGGGTCCATCCGGCTCATATTTCAGATTTCGTGGGTCCACCTATTCCCTCTGCAAAATTATTAAGTACTGGAAAGGAGATGCTGAATACTATGCAGCCTGCAAGAAACAAGTCGAGAAGGCAGGATTCGGGGGCCTATTGGATCTTCGCATGCCGAAGATACCCAATCTCTTCATGGATGACTTGATGGCTGCTTATGACTTAGAAACCAGTACTTTTGTTTTTGGGGAAGGAGAGTCGAAGAAGGTCTTCGACTTCACAGCTGAAGATGTGGCACGTGTCTACGACCTTCCTCTCGGTGGGTTTGTGATTGATTTGACGAACGTGGAGGGGGGGATGGCTGACAGCTTCAGCGAGGAAGTTGGAATGACTTCGAACAGGGCTCGCATGGTTTCTATCAAGAAGATGCGGGAGTTGGCCTGCCCAGCGAACGGTCCCAGACCACCCGTTGCAATTGCTGTCAAGCAATTCTTGCTGATAGCTACTGGTTCGCTGCTCGCACCGACATTTTCTCGGAAAAGCAAGCTGGACTTCGCCCCATACTTAGGTGGGAGTGTTGAGGACGTGAGGGTGTACGATTGGTGCACATTTATTGTCCGTGAACTGAAAGTAGAGTTGACTGCTGCCAAGAAAAAAGAACCTAGTGCAAGGTTGAAATCGCCGTGCGTGTGGGTTCTCGGAGATTGCAACTTCTTGACAGTAAGTCCTAACCTTTTCTATACTTGTTGGTTCAATTGCATGAAAACTAGTGAATTTCGTATTTGAGTATGATCTGCTGGATATTTGTTTAGTCACATAAGATACTGTTTGCATGAAAACTAGCTTAAAATGATTTGTGGATATCAGGTTAGTCACATTCGATTCTGTTTGTGTTGACTCTGGATATTTGTTGATTAAATTGCTAGAAATGGAACTTAACATTTATTAATTGTAATTTTTTTTACAGCTCCATCTGTTGGACTCTCTGAAGCTAGGCGGGTTGCACACAAAGAGCATTCCTAGCTGCCGGTTTTGGTGGAAGCAAACTGTCGAGAGGGCAGCCTTATCTATCCCCTTAGTCAGGGGAAGATATGACCTAGCTGCCGCTCTGCTGAGTTGGGAAGAAGCCGCCTCTCGCAGGCAGCTCGAGCCGGCAGCTAGTGCAGCAGCTGCGAGCAGTTCAGCTCCTCCTCCAGATCGTGCACCGTTGCCCTCCTCGGAATGGTGGGAGAATGAAGATTTGACTAGCCTTTCGCTGGGGCAGGTAAAATGTTTTCTTCCTCCCTAACTAAGATCATGCATTGGTAGACTTGGACGATAAAGTAACCTAAATATTTCACAACATATGTGTAGCTTAAGGGATTGAAGGAAATCATTGAGAGCATGATTGAAAAGTGGGTGGCTCGAAGGGACAAGGTCCAAACGATTGTCCAGAATTTGGAAGAGCAAGAGTGAATATGATGCCATGTTGTACTGTTTTCCGTTGTTTGGTGGGGGGTTGTACTGTTTTCCACAAATATGATGCCATGTTGGAATGGCTTAGGATATTAGTCGGATTTTTCTTTGTAGTTGTGGAATATTTGTTGGTTTCATTTGGATATCAGCTTGTGATGTTTGAATAATGTTTGAATAATGTTTGAATATTTGTTGTTATTTTCAGTTATGAATAATGGTTTGTGATGTTTGGATATTAATTTGATGCATTTGGATATTTTTGTTTGTTATGTTTGGATATCAATTCTGCCAAGTAGAATATTTGTACGCTCTATTCTGATAATAGTCTGGGTACATGGGATAATTGTACGAGCAGTTTGGATATCAGTTTTTAATTCCCGCAAAATGTTCGTTTGTCTTCCAGCTCAAGGTACTAGGTGCTGGGATTGACCGGCATATGGGAAAATTGCTGGACTTTGCAACAAAACTGGGACATATGATAGAAAAGAAGGAAGACCGAGTGGAGAATACTGTTGAAGAGGTGCTAGAGCAGCTTCAAACAGATGTGGTGGAAGACCAAGTGGAGAAACCTGAAGCTAAAATGGAATTGGATGAGCAGCCTCTAGAGAAGGACCAGGTCGAGCCACAAGTGGAGAATGAAGCTGAGAACACTGTAGAGACACCGGATGAGGAGTTGGTTGAGCCGACAGTCCCTATGGTGATACACTACCCATTCCCAGATACATCTTTTGAGGACATTTTGCAGATAGCTCATGAGGCTACTAGCGCTGCTAATGCCGAGGAAGTTGAGCCTCAACAAGATGTGGTGGAGTCGTTCTCTCAACTTGCTTCCACCGGAATGTTGCCTTCAGAGGAGGAGTTGGTAGAAGCGGCTTATAGGAGCGCTGAGAGGAGTCCTGATGTGATTATCACCGATCAGAGGAATATGACTGATGAGGAGAGGGACCGTCTCTACAGCTACACTCCTGAGGAATGGCTTGCAACACTGAAGACCCCAGAGTTCGAGAGGTCGAAGAAGAACCCATATGCTTCCTCTTCAGTGTATTATTTGTCGAAGGATGTGTCGCCAAAGCTCGACCCAGTTGCTCGTCTTATGGTTGAGTTCGTGTTCAGTACCCCTGAGGGTAAGGGCTTGGTGGTGCACACTCCTTCAATTATTCTCGCTCGTCTTCATCTGTTGACATTGAAGCGAAAGGAGTGGGTCAATCTACAAGTGATTGAGGCTTATGGTCATTTCTTGAACGACAAAGTACTTGCCGGTGACAAGAACAAAGTTATCTTTCCGTTCAGTTTTGGTGTAAGTAGGCTCTTCCCTAACACCTTACAATTTTTAGAATTTTCTAAAACTAATTAGTTATTATTTTAATTTGCAAACAGAATCTTGCCTTACTCAATTCTCAAACGAATGTGCCCCCGACCAAGGAGAGACTCAATGGGGTCGCTGAAATGACCCAGCGGAATCAAGTCTTCAAACAAGTTGCATGGGACAAAGTAGAATATGTAAGTGAATCCTTATTCTATCTCGATACTGATTTACGTGGTTGTGGATACTAGTCTGGGTTTATTGGATATTTGTCCGAGACCCAAAATGATTTGTTTGAAGATTTGCCTGAGAATACATGAATTGTTAGTTTTGGATACTAGTCTGGGTTTATTGGATATTTGTCCGAGACAATAAATGATTTGTTTGAAGATTTGCCTGAGAATACATGAAATGTTAGTTTTGGATACTAGTCTGGGTTTATTGGATATTTGTTGGAGACAATAAATGATTTGTTTGAAGATTTGCCTCAGAATACATGAAATGTTAGTTTTGGATACTAGTCTGGGTTTATTGGATATTTGTCCGAGACAATAAATGATTTGTTTGAAGATTTGCCTCAGAATACATGAAATGTTAGTTTTGGATACTAGTCTGGGTTTATTGGATATTTGTCCGAGACAATAAATGATTTTTTTCTATGTTTCAGGTTTTTTTCCCTGTGCATAAGGACAAACACTACCGGGTCTACGCTGCTGATCTAAGGAGTCAGAAGACTTTCCTTCTGGACAGCCAGAAACCCAAGCCAGCAGTGGCCAAGGTGGATCACTCTCCCATGGGGAAATTGATATTTGAGTATGGGGCTGCCTTCCTTGCAAAGTACGACCTCGATTTTCCCTTGCATGATTGGGACTTCTTCATTGCGGATGTTCCTCAACAAGATGGAAACCATGACTGTGGAGTGTTCGCGTGCATGTTCTTGGAGCACTGGGCGGGCCACATTCCATCGGAATACAAGGAAACTTGGCACTTGGACAAGCACGTCGAGCACCAGCGAGCATCCATTGCAGCCAGTCTCCTTCAATGGAAGTACAACAAGGTAAGGAATGTCGTACTTGACGATGCAAAGGAGTGGGCAGCATATAAGGAAAAAGGGAAGATTAAATGAAACTTATGTTTCATGTTTCATGTTGTACTGTTACTGTTGATGTTTATGTTTCATTTTGGGAAGTCATTGGAGAAAAGAAGACAATAACTCTATCCTGATCACTCGCTTTATTAGTATAAGCTGGAGTGTGTTATTTTGGTAACATTTGTACAAAAGTAAACACTATTGTCGTTTAAATTATTGCTCGGTTTATTAGTTTATCAAAGATAGATTAAGAATATCTTTCCTTCAACTAAAGTATATCATATGACCCAAATTGATATCCAAAACACCCAAACTAAAATCTGAGCATATTTGATGGAAATGCATAAAATCCACACAACCAAATACATAAAATATAAAAAAAATATCCGAATGTTTAGAGATAATATTTGTAGAACCAAAACACATATCCCTACATTGCATACTAATATCCTCACCCAAATTCAGCAAGGTAGATAAATATCGTAGCCTGCTTAAAAAATATCTGAGTTTGACAGACTAATATCCACTCCCAAATTCAGCAAGGTCGTCTTCCAAGTCGGTGAGATGGTCATCATGTTGAAAATGGTTTTCCTGTGCTAGCACTTCCAATGCTTTCAATCTCTTTCCATAGACAATCTTCTTTCGACGACGCTCTTTCTCATTCGTGGACTTATAACGTTCCTTGCCGTGCTTCCTTGGATTACTCTTCTCTTTGAGAGAGAGGCCAGTTGTTGGTACATAATTCCCTACAATGTTAGTGGCTTAAGTAATCCGTCCAATGATATTAACTTATACTAATTTACAAAAAATATTCGATACACTTACCGTCCTCGCTAGTTATAGTCTTTGACAATGCCTTGTTTGCCTCCTTGCACACTTTCTGCAATGCTCCCATCCACCTGTTGTACACTTTCTCATCCGCCATTGACAATTTTGTTGCGAGCTGATTAAACATTGCAGTGGTTTCTCGGTACCTCATTGCTATATCTCCTTTTCCCGTCTCATTCTCATGACTATGTGAAGTATCGCCTTTCTCATCAGCATCACCATCACCAACCTCTTTCCTTCTCGCCTCCAACGTCCATCGCTTGAGTATGTAATGATCTGGAATAGTTCTCATACTATCGTTCCCAAACTCTCCAAGAAATCGCATCACCTTAAGCATATGCCGACATAAGACCCCGAATGTTCTAAACATCCTACAATCGCATACCAATGTGGCCGTAGAAGTATCGACAAGAATGACACGTTCATCGCTACGCTCATCATCCTCCATCTTATATGTACGGTAGCTAATGAAGCCATCATCCCTATTATCTTGAACAAGCTCAATTAGATAGTCCTCAATTTCCAGATATTGCTCTTGAATCCGGTGGAAGATATTTTTCGTGAAGATCTTGGCAGCATGTTGGAGGATGGAACTTTTCTCCAACACTATGTAAGGGGCTGATTGTAAGGCATCATAGTCGGACTCAGTCTCTTTGCGCCTTTTGTCAGCCAACAAACTGCATGTATGAAGAAAACCAAATTGCCCAGACTAGTATCCATGACAAACAGAGAAAATATCCAAACAACACAAAAATGTATCCTAGCATCACATACAAATACCAGAAAATAATCTACAAATGTCCTTAAGGGGCTAAGTAATATCCATAAATTTCCAACCAGTATTTGGATAACGTACCCGGTAAAGTGAATGAAAAACTCGTCGAGATTATGTTTCGGTTTCAAGAAGAGTCGCACTTGTGAATTGCACGACTCACTGGCTTGCGTTGTCAACATTCCCGCTGTGAATTGATCTCTCAGATATAAGGAACACCATTGATGACGAAATTTCTTCAAATATTGCATCCATTGGTGGCCATCGACAGTTTCACTACCGGGAAAACAATCCGAAACCATGCTGCTCCATGCCTCATCAAACTCGGCCTCGCTGTCGACGTAGTAGAAAAGATAAGCAAGATGATTTTGGAACTTATGCCAAAATTTCTTGCTCTTACGAAGATTCTTCTTCGCATTCATCAAGATGTGCCAAGTACAGAGGGCATGAAACACATCTGGCCACTCCTTTCTAAGGGCAGCTGCCATACCGGCGTCCTGATCTGTGAAGATGGTCACTGGGAGTTTCCTCTTCATGCACCGACTAAATGCTTCAAACAACCATTCAAAAGAAGGAGTTGTCTCGTCATATAGCAAACAAGCGCCAAACACACAAGTTTGTCGGTGATGATTGAAACCTACAAACATCCCTGCAAAAGACTTGGTATTAAAAACAATGCATAACCAGACAAATATCCATACAACTCAGACAAATATCCAGAAAACCCAGAAAAATATCCAGACAACCCAGACACATATCCAGCAACCCAGAAAAATATCCAGATAACCCAGACAAATACCCAGACAACCCAGAAAAATATCCAAACACATGAACTAAAGGAATATTTCCTCGGTTTCAAATAAATATCCACACAACCCGGAAAAACATCATAATATTTTGAATAAATATCATAATGTCAGAAACAAGTATTACAACTAGGAAAGACAAGTATCCACAACACACAAACTAATATCTACTATTTGTACCCTAAACCCTAAAGTTTAAACTCTATCACCCGTTTGCGTTGTCAAAAAAAATAAGGAAAATAAGTGGTCAACATACCCAATGGCCGGAAGTGTTTATTGGTTCGGAAGGTGGTGTCGAAGGAGACAGAGTCTCCGAAAAGTGCATAATCTTCACGCATCCTACTGTCTGCCCAAAAAATATTGGCAACTTTCTCCTCACAATCTACCTCTACAGCATAAAAGAAGCCGGGATACTTCTCCTTTTGGTCTTGAAAGTAGTCCATCAAGAAAGTCGCTTCGCCACGAGACATAGTCTTTTGTCTATTCTTGTTCAAATGGTTCTTCTGATCACATTTGGTAAAAGTCAAGTTCTCATACCCACCGGCACACTCAGCCAATAGCTGATACGATGACCTAAGGCTCATCCCGGCATTGCGATTTGCTTCAGCAACAAGTCCTTGAGGAACGCTAACGGACTTGTTTGACTTTAATAGGTGAGCATGCTTGGTGGGCTGCAAATCATGATTGTGAGCTCCCATGAAACTGTGCACCACATATCCATCCCTATTCTCATCCCATCGGAAACGAACAAGGGCGGGGCATTCACCCCTAATTCGAGACCTCTTTCTTTTAGGGCGACTTCTCTCTACAACGGAATCCTCTCCATGTTTCTGTTTCTGAACATTGACTTCTTCCGTTGACCCTTCCTTATTACAAACATAATAAAGGTAGGCATAAATTTCCACCACCTCTCCTTCAGAATTCTTCCTTTTTCTCAAATGTTGCGAATCTACTCGAACACCAAACCCTTTCTTGTGAGCATAGCGTTCGTAGAAACGAACACACTCTTCCTTAGTGCGAAAAAAGATGTTATTCCTCGCTTCATCATCTTCTAGGTCCGAAGTGTTGTGAGCTGCGAGATATTTCCATTGCCAGTTAGTATCCAATGCGCCCAGAGAAATTCCCAGAATACGTGTAACAAATATCCATAAACAGTAGTATCCATGAATCTTAAAATCGTATCCCATTTCTCCAAATATGTATCAGTATTATAATCCAACGTACTAGTATCCACAATATTTCAATGAATATAATATATGCCCAGACTAGTATCCACACAAAATAAACATGGGCTACAAACTACGTCCAACAAACAGTAGGTAACAAGTATCCAACTAGCTCATAGTAGAATCCCAGAAGACCAACAAACATTAAAATCACACTAGAATACGTGTAACAAATATCCATAAACAGTAGTATCCATGAATCTTAAAATCGTATCCCATTTCTCCAAATATGTATCAGTATTATAATCCAACGTACTAGTATCCACAATATTTCAATGAATATAATATATGCCCAGACTAGTATCCACCCAAAATAAACATCAGTATTATAATCCAACGTACTAGTATCCACAATATTTCAATGAATATAATATATGCCCAGACTAGTATCCACACAAAATAAACATGGGCTACAAACTACGTCCAACAAACAGTAGGTAACAAGTATCCAACTAGCTCATAGTAGAATCCAAGAAGACCAACAAACATTAAACTCACACCAAAGACATTAAATTTCATTCAATGCTCCCAACCAAAACTCAACAACACAAACTTATAAATATGTCAATCCACAATCACCTTCTTCTTCTTCTTCTTTTACTGTAGCATCGAAGCCAAACCCACAACCACCATCTATCTGAGTCAAACCTTCTAATACACCATCAACAAATTCTTCTTCTTCATGGGACGAGCTCGTTTGTGGAGGATCTAACTCGGCCTCATCATGGATCACCATCAGCAACGTTTCCTGGACGCCGGAGGAAGAAGAGGAAAGAGGCAGGTCGCCGCCGGCGACTTTTCCGTCGGAGAAGAGAAGAGGAAGTTCAGAGAAAAGAAGAGAGAAGAAGGGGTTGGGAGAGTTGAGAGAGAAAAAGTGGTTGTGGCATTAATTGCCCATCACTTCTATTCTTTCCCCAATTTGTTGAAAAGACCCAAAAGCCCACCCAAAACTGATTTGGGCCCACCCATACTAAGATATTCTGGAATACAAGTATCCACGGCACCACGAATAGTATCTCAACAATCCACACAAATATCCAACACAAAAAATAGATGAATATTCAATAGGTACAGAGAAATATCCAAGAAACACAAACAAATACCACAATAATACAACAAACCATCAAGAAATAAATAAAACATATTACAACAAATACTGAAAAATATCCACAATACCCCAACTAATATCAATATTTACTTAGGTTCAAATAAATATCCACAAAACACAAACTAATATCTACTATTTGTACCCTAACCCTAAACCCTAAAGTTTACAACAAGGAAAGACGAGTATCCACAACACACAAACTAATATCAATTAAATATCCAGACAACCCAGAAAAATATCCAGACAACCCAGACAAATACCCAGACAACCCAGAAAAATATCCAAACACATGAACTAAAGGAATATTTCCTCGGGTTCAAATAAATATCCACACAACCCAGAAAAATATCATAAAATTTTTAATGAATATCATAATTTGAGAAAAAAGTATTACAGCTAGAAAAGACAAGTATCCACAACACACAAACTAATATCTACTATTTGTACCCTAAACCCTAAACTTTAAACTCTATCACCCTAATCAATAAAACACTAAAAAAATAAAACTATTATTGTTTTCCCAAGCTGATAATATTCAAAGGTTCCACACAAATATCCAAACACCAACAATAAAAACTAATATTATTTAATAGGCCTTCGGCCTATGGGCCCTCGGCGGGCAGCCCTAACTATGGTTGCAAGCATTACGTGTTAGGACTTGATAGTGTGTAGGACTTGCTAGTGTGTTTAATTTGATGTAAGACACAATATTCCAATCTTTCACAAATTGAAAACCAGAACTCTAAACCCTCATCAAACTTGGCCTCGCTGTCGACGTAGTAGAAAAGATCAGTAAGATGATTTTTGGAACTTATGCCAAAATATCCACACAAGTATTACAACTTATGCCAAAAATTTTGTTAGTAAAAAGTATTACAACTAGAAAAAACAAGTATCCACAACACACAAACTAATATCCACTATTTGTACCCTAACCCTAAACCCTAACCCTGTACCCTAAACCCTAAACCCTAACCCTAAACCCTAACCCTAAACCCTAACCCTAACCCTAACCTTAAACCCTAACCCTAAACCCTAACCCTAAACCCTAGGCCTAAACCCTAACCTTAAACCCTAACCCTAAACCCTAACCCTAAACCCTAAACTTTAAACTCTATCACCCTAATCACTAAACACTAAAACAATAAAACTATCAACATGTGCCCAATCCGAGAATATTTTAAGGTTCCACACAAATATCCAAACACATGAACTAAGTTAATATTTCCTCAGATTCAATTCAAATATCCAAACACATGAACTAAGGAAATATTTCATCAAGTTCAATTAAATATCCACACAACCAGGAAACAAATCAAAATATTTTGAATAAATATCAGTATGTGAGAAACATGTATTATGACTAGGAAAGACAAGTATCC
The DNA here is from genome assembly GCA_946122785.1 of Linum tenue. Taxonomy (NCBI): domain Eukaryota; kingdom Viridiplantae; phylum Streptophyta; class Magnoliopsida; order Malpighiales; family Linaceae; genus Linum; species Linum tenue. The sequence goes on from CAMGYJ010000010.1 coordinate 46,816,805, forward strand.
ATACAACCCAGACAAATATCAATTTATTAAAAATAACTATCAGTTCCTTAGTAAAACGTATTAAGATCGTTTCAAAAAATATCCACATCACACAAAATAATATTTTCTATTGGGTCGAGGGAGTTGGGTTTTGTTTGGTGTTTCTTTCAAAGCCCGATTCAAGTAAGCCCAGCTAGAACCCTAGAACTAGCCAGCAGTAAAGTAAACCGCTCATAGCGGTTCCCTTTGTGTCGTTTCCATTGTAAAAAAAAAAAAAAAATTGTGTCGTTTCCTTTGGCCGATCGAAATGGTGGAGACTCCTTCGGTTGAAAACACCACGGCGGCGAGGGTACCGCAGGCGCGGCGCCGGCGGCCTTTTCCTGTGCTTCATCCGGATCTCATCGTCAAGATTTTGATTTGGCTACCTGTGGCTTCGCTCCTCCGGTTCAGGTGCGTCTCCAAATGGTTCAAAACCTTAATTTCCAGTCCCGATTTCGTGAAAGAACATCTGAGAAGTATGAAAGTGTTGTCGGATGTCAAGCCGAATTGCGTTGATAGGCTGTTCAGGAGTTGTTTCAACTTCATCGAGCGCTTGGATTACCAACCCCTCGAAGGGAGTCCTCCTGTTGCTGATTGGGGTTTGCACTCGTGGTCGGTAAAGTCTTTATACAATGGCCCCCGGATCGACCCCATCGAGCTTGGGGGTTTGTTTGAAGGATTCAGTCAATTTGAGGATCGGGTTGTTGGGTCATGCGATGGGTTGCTTTGCTCTTTTCTCTGGCGTTACAACCAGGTGGCGGTATGGAACCCATCTTCCAGAGTTATGAGGACATTGCCCGCTTTCCCCTATGATATGTTAGAGGAACAGGTGCAAATGTCTGACACGTATTTTGGATTTGGTTATGATAGTCATCTTGATGATTACAAAGTGGTAGTAGTGATTTCCTATCCAGCTGAAACTCAAGTTCAAGTCTTTGCTCTGAAAACTTCGTCATGGAGGAGAATCGAGAATTTTAAGTATGGGGTTCCATCAGATACAGAGGCGGATGCAAAGTTTTTTGCTGGCCGTCTTTACTATCGAGTGTCAAGTTCTGAGGGTGAAAGGAATAACCAGAGGGACACCCTAGTCTCACTTGATCTTGCAACAGAAAAATATAACAAGGTGAAACTACCTGAATTTCATGGCGCTGGTACTAGTTGGGACATAGAATCATTTGTTGATCGTCTTTGTGTTGTGCAATTTGATGGTTTCCGTTCGTGTGAGGTATGGGTGATGAAAGAGCCAAGGGTGACAGATGCTTGGACTAAGTTGTTTAGTGTTGATCAGGCTGTGGTCGATGCAATGTTATACACTCCACTTTACATTTCAGACAGCGGTGAGGCTCTTTGGAATAACGGTGAAGATTTGTTCATTTACAATTCCAAGAACAACACTATAAGGTTCCCTGCATCGAGAGGCTTGTCCGATCGCGATGGTCCTCCTGTGATCTATATGGAGACCTTAGTTTCGCCAAACATGGATAATTAGCAAAGTGGGGTAAGTAGGTTCAACTCAACTAGATATATGCTTGTTGAATGTGAAATTATTCAATCCAATGTTTCGCCTTGAACGATTCTGCAACCTACTTGCTGATTCCTTTTTCTGTTCTATGTTACTATATATCCTCCTTTGACTTGAAACTTGTGGCCGGTTGTAGGTACCATTAACAATACCGGTTGGAATTTTGTCTACCCCGTAAGATCACCCCGGAGAATGCTGTGCTATCGTCGATGGAATGGAGCAAGACAGTTTGTGAATTTCATTTGGATTTGCATGTGTGATGTAGTACGAACTCATCCTAGTAATTAGTAATTAAGCAATGGTTTCAACTTTCACGGGGAACTTGGATATGTATGTGTGACCAATAACGCTAAAACAGTACCGAAAAGTTAGTGGTAGAGTATTTTGTGTTGAATCCGTGGTGTACCTGTCATTTCAGTTGTTTCACTAAGGGGAAAACAATCTGAAACCATGCTGCTCAGATTCAATTAAATATCCAGACAACCCAGAAAAATATCCAGACAACCCAGACAAATACCCAGACAACCCAGAAAAATATCCAAACACATGAACTAAAGGAATATTTCCTCGGGTTCAAATAAATATCCACACAACCCGGGAAAATATCATAAAATTTTTAATGAATATCATAATTTGAGAAAAAAGTATTACAACTAGAAAAGACAAGTATCCACAACACACAAACTAATATCTACTATTTGTACCCTAAACCCTAAACTTTAAACTCTATCACCCTAATCACTAAACACTAAAAAAATAAAACTATTATTGTTTTCCCAAGCTGAGAATATTCAAAGGTTCCACAAAAATATCCAAACACATGAACTAAGTGAATGTTCAAAATATTTTGAATAAATATCAGTATGTTAGAAACAAGTATTACAACAAGGAAAGACGAGTATCCACAACACACAAACTAATATCTATTATTTGTACCCTAACCCTAACCCCTAAACTCTATCACCCTAATCACTAAACACTAAAAAAATACAACTATTATTGTTTTCCCAAGCTGAGAATATTCAAAGGTTCCACAAAAATATCCAAACACATGAACTAAGTGAATGTTCAAAATATTTTGAATAAATATCAGTATGTTAGAAACAAGTATTACAACAAGGAAAGACGAGTATCCACAACACACAAACTAATATCTATTATTTGTAACCTAACCCTAACCCCTAAACTCTATCACCCTAATCACTAAACACTAAAAAAATAAAACTATTATTGTTTTCCCAAGCTGAGAATATTCAAAGGTTCCACAAAAATATCCAAAAACATGAACTAAGGGAATGTTCAAAATATTTTGAATAAATATCAGTATGTTAGAAAAAAGTATTACAACAAGGAAAGACGAGTATCCACAACACACAAACTAATATCAATTAAATATCCAGACAACCCAGAAAAATATCCAGACAACCCAGACAAATACCCAGACAACCCAGAAAAATATCCAAACACATGAACTAAAGGATTATTCCTCGGGTTCAAATAAATATCCACACAACCCGGAAAAATATCATAAAATTTTTAATGAATATCTTAATTTGAGAAAAAAGTATTACAACTAAAAAAGACAAGTATCCACAACACACAAACTAATATCTTCTATTTGTACCCTAAACCCTAAACTTTAAACTCTATCACCCTAATCACTAAACACTAAAAAAATAAAACTATTATTGTTTTCCCAAGCTGAGAATATTCAAAGGTTCCACAAAAATATCCAAACACATGAACTAAGGGAATGTTTCCTCGGGTTCAAATAAACTCAAACATTCGCTAAACTCTAAACCCTAAACACTGAACTCTAAACCCTAAACAATCAACACTACTAAATAAACTCTAAAAACAATATAATTAGGAAATAATAGATATTCATACTAACCAGACAAAACCCTAAACCCTAAAGAGAACCCAAACCCTTATGTTGAAACCTTAACCCTAACCTCTATACCGTAAACCGTAAACCATAAACCAAACCTAAACAATCAACCCTAAAAAATAAACCGCTCGTCAATAAAAACTAATATGATTTAATGGGCCTTCGGCCCATGGGCCCTCGGCGGGCAGCCCTAACTAAGGTTGCAAGCCTTACGAGTTAGGACTTGATAGTGTGTAGGATATTGTTTTGCAAAGGAATATTACGGCCCAAAATTTCAACAATAATACAAAGCAATATCAATATAACATAAATTAATATCGACTGAGAACAAATAAATATCCACACAAACAACACATACATAATACTAACATGGGCCCATAAAATTTGGTTCTCTTTCCACTCCTCTCCATTCTCCCGCCCAAAATCAAGCTGGGCCCACCACGCCACTTGCTCAGCTCCGCTGCCCGCCGCACGCTGGGCCGGATTTTGCTTGTTGGCCCACCTTCAGCTCACTTAAGTGAGCCACCACCGAGCCGAGAGCTCCTCCGTTGGATCAAACATGGGCCGACGTGGCCCTTCATCCTGCCCTGTTAGTATCTGCTAACGGTTTGGCCTGTTAGCAGAATAACTTCTGCGGTCCATGGCGGGTACTTTTACTTCCCGCAGGTACAACAAGACTGCCCATTTAGTGGCACAAAAGGCCCTTTCATCGGCAGTTCGACTATTTGTCGACTGCCGCGTTTGGTTGTGTGCTGTTCTCTGACTATTATATTTTCTATCTATGTAAAAAAAAAAAAACATGTCCATGGCGGAAAACAAAGTGTGTTAATCACGTCGGGTTAATTTTCGCGAAGCCCACAAGGATTTGTTATTGAAAGCTTTCCGAAGAAGAAAAGGAAACACAGTACATAATTGATTTACATGGTATCCTCATTTGGTGTGAAATGAGACTAATTCACGGAGAAGGAAATCCTTCTCAGTTTTCTCTTATTCCCCTTTCGTGAGTATACAGATTACATAAGAGCAATACATATATTTAACCCTTACTCACTAGGGTTAAACGTACGTAGGAACCATGAAGGCAAAAAGGTAAAAATGGACCCTACTAGAAATGCGTATGCTTTATCCCCTGCAAGCGGAGCATGCATGCCACAAATGTCAAATTTGTAGAGAAGATAATGGAACTGATCACCACCTAGTATGATGATAATTTCGACCTGATCCATTTTACTCGACCTATTTGACTTGTTTTAGGGTGGGGCGGGCATAGGTACCTCTCGTCGACCCGACCTACCCAGACCCGCCCCGTTCTCGACTCGTTGTTGCCTAAATTACATACAATCTTAGTCAAATTACTTAGAATTTTCGTCATATCACCTCATATTTAAGCTATAACAAAATTGTAAATAAGTGAAAACCTCAATTTCTCCAATACTTTATCTACATTTTATCATATTATGGTTTATTTCTTGGTCTTTTAATGAAAATAATGAATATTTTTAAAGTTTTTCCACATAATTACATACCCATTGGGTCGACCTGCCCCAACCCGCGCCCCATGATAAATTACCTGACCTGCCACGAGGCGGGTATGGGTATCGACATACCCGGCCTGGATCCTTGCCCCATTGCCATTCCTACCACACCTAGCCCCTTAGTGAAGATGTCTGCAACCTCATCGCGAGAAGACGCCTTGGTGGGTAGGATGGTGCGAGCGTTGTAACATGATCCCGTACAAAACAATAGTCCAGGTCAACATGCTTCGTCCTCACATGAAATACTGGATTGGCAGCGATGTGCAGAGAGCAGTCTGGCTGTCACAATGAAGAATGCATGGTAGGACCAGACTGAAGAGAACACCAAGCTCACGAAAGAGGGCACAGAGCCAAAATGACCTCGCTAACGGTAGGGCTGGGAATCCAGTCTCGGTTTTCCGGTCAAACCGGAAACCGGGCAGTTTAAACCGTTCCGGCTGTAACCGGAAACCGGATTCCAAGCAACCCAATCCAATTTACGGTTGTACTGACCACTGCCCCGGTCCAATCCGGTTAAAACCGGAAAACCGGATCCATAATTCATAAGCCCAAAACCAGCCCATTAATCTGTAAAATGAAGCCTGCCCTAAACAAAAAATAAAACTCATCCCCAGCCCAACAAACACGAAGCCCAATCCCAAGTGAATCCCTCTTAACCCTAATCCATTTCTCAGCCGAGCCTCGCGCAGCCGCACCTCTGCGAGAACGCCGAGAAGCAACACCTCTTCTCAGCGGCTGTCTTTCCCTCGATCTCTCTTCCATTTCCAATTCCAGCGGAGGCTTGGCGAAGACGAGAAAAAATCGAGTGGCCAGCCAGTAGCCTCCTTCCTGTCCGATTCGCCGACGACCGATTCGTTGAGGAGAAACCAGGAGGAGATGGTGGTGAATCGCTTCGTCAAGCCTTCCTCTTTGCTTATCGCTTCCTTCAATCCCCATTTCGATCTCGCTCTTGGGACTTTCGTCAATCGGCGACCTATTGCTTGCCGCTCTCCGTTGTGTCTTCTCGTCGTTGCCTCTTGCTTGCTGCTCGTCATCACCTGTAAACATGAAAGAGAAGAGCTTGTTGGACGCCTTGCTTGATCGGCTTCACAGGTGAAAGGGCCGCTCGCCATCGTCGTTTGTAAAAGAAGAGGGCTAGAGGGGAGGGAGAAGAGAAGAAACTGAAAGAAGATGACGATTGAGAAGAAAAAAATTGTGCGGCTAGGAGGAAGGGAAGAGGAGCGTCCCACACTTTGTTTTTTTTTTTTATTAATTTGTAGACGACAACGTTTTGGTGGGAACCTGCACAACCCGGTTGTTTGGTTAAAACCGGACCGGATCAATCCGGTCACGGTTGAAACCGGATCCCCATCCAATCCAATTCCCGGTTGCTGATATGGCTAAAACGGTTGTAAAAAACCGGGTTAATCCGGTCCGGTTTTAACCGGACCAAACCGTTTCCCACCCCTAGCTAACGGCACTAGCCATGGACCGATATGCAGAGTAGCCGGCATGGATGCTCCGCTTGCAGATGTATCAGTAGACGGCAGGAGAATGCTCTGCATGATCCTGGCGCACTCTTCAAGTAGCGAAGAACCCGTTCCGCGACATCAACATGTGCACAGGAAGCATCGTCATCGTCGTCCGCGGGAGGTCGGGTTAACAGGTAATTATCTATTAATTGCATTCTCTCTAAGAAAACTACTCGTTGTGAGAGACTTCTACCTGATGCGCGCTCGATCGATGAAGGGGGGGAAAAAACACATGCAAACAGCCGAATGGTAAAATATACGCTAAGAAATCCGAAGGATGCAAACTCTCTAGCTTTTTCCCGTTTTCGTGGAACACTAGGGCAAACGGTATATTGGTCCGGCACACTATAATAATAATGGACAAAACTACAAGACACAAGTAGACTGCAAAGTCAACCAAATCAAACTAAAGAGACCCAAACTAATACGGAACAGGACTCTTAACAAGTTAGATAATAGTACTCGTACTCTAATACAGATAATAATATATAATATTCACATGACTAAAATAATTTTATAAATATTATAAAATCACTAATTCAGCTTTGCATTAGGCTCAAACCTGTGAGCCGTCCAATAAATTCTAGAAGGCTTGTGTTGTTGACTTGTTGTCGTATTTGTCGTCTAGCCCGACTTGTATACACGAGCCCAGTCCATAGTTTGGATAAGCTGTGTTTGACCTTTTTATTTTGTTTACAAACCAATGTTGCATGGTAAATTAAAGGTTGATGATGACCATACCTCTGTTGCCCTAGTATACAAGTACATGTTGTAAACTCCAGAACTTATTTATCGATCTATCTCGACAAGAACATGATGAGAACGCTAATTCTCTCGCGGACTAGTCCGAATCTAAAGAATACTCGTAACTCGTTGTGTTTTTATTTCTATTTTTTTTTTTGTATCAATTTGTTTAGTTTTGTTTGACAACATAATATCAGAACTATCGCCTAGAGATTCTCATCTACTGGATGTTCATCTCATTTCTAAGAGCTACTCATTGTGGGAGTTTCAGTTTTCTGAGCTTCCGTTTCTAGGGGGGAAAAAAACACAAACAGCCGAAGGGTATTATCCACTAAGAAATCGGAAGGATGCAAATTCCAGCTTAACTCATTTCGTGGAACACTAGGGCATCCGGTAATATTGGTCCGGCACCTTGTAATAATGAACACATATCGTTGTTTACAAATATTATCTGTAGTTCCATAAACAATTCGACTTTACAAATTCCAACTGATAAGGGCTATGTTTTCGAGAGTTTCAGCCGTTCCCTTGACATTACGTACGTAGCATAATGGGACATTGACAATTAAATGTAATAATAATAAAAAATGAATGCACACTACCGCCCGCATGGTCCATGAAATCGTACCGTACCGGCGGTTTAACCACAAAATATCAGTATTGGAGGTAGTTAACGGTCTAATGGTTGAACTACGGTTAAACCACGGTTTTATCATAAAATATCATATCGCTGACTTTTTTCGGTACGATATCCGATACAGTTTCATGCACCATAACTACCGGTAGACGTGTGGAGGGTTAGGGACAGGTTTCTCTAAACCATATCACACTCTCATCTCCAAATACTCGTACCCCTATCCATCTCATATTCATGCGGGGTGAGGCGCGGTTCTGCAATCTCATCTGCATATATACCGGGAGTTTTCAGGTGCTCGTGGGTAGTTCCCTCCGTATACCTAATATTAGGGGTGGCTATACGATCCGGTTAAATTGGCCCGAATTGATCCAGTCTCGGTCCGGTCTTTTCGACAATATAAGGACCAAATATTGGATTGGATACAGTCTGGTCTTGATCCGATTCGGTCTCAATTCGGTCTTGATTTTAGATTGAGCTTGTGGGGATTTGAGTGAGGGTGAAGAGGTTAAATTTTGGGTGTTGGGCTCTCTTATCCAGTCTTTATCCAGTTTTCGGTCCGATCCAAACGATTTTTTTTACCTCAATTCTAGACCCGAAAATTGAATTGGATTGTTTGCTATCCGGTCCAGGTCCGGTCTCGCGGTACGGATTATACGGTCCGGTTTAGGTGGCCGCTCGATCGTAGATTTGATTGCCATAGGTCTGGTTTAGATTGGGTGGTTAACCCGTACATTGAGACAAACTAGCAACAAATCTTATATATTACAAGTCCACCCTTCCATTTTGTAGTATAAATAGCATCAATCCATAGCCCAACTGCTTATAATTAAAACCATGGCTAATTCCTTCACACCCTTCTTCTTCTTCTTCCTCCCCTCGTCACTATTCATACTGATGATCACTACCACCACGATGACGGTACTCGAAAACGTCGTCGTCAAAGGCGAACCGGACCTAACTTTCATCTCGAATCTCTGCGGCGCGGAGCACGACGTCAACTCCCTCCGAAAGGATCAAGCCAGGAGGCTCGCCCGCAACGCCGTCGAATACGCGCGGCCGTACCGCCGGTACTGCGGCGGGACACTGGAGGAACCTTACATGTACTACACGGTCACATGTTCAGCCTCGAGCTCTCTGGCGGACTGCGCCGCTTGTGTTGCCTATGCGGCTAACCAGTTGGTGGAGCAGAACGTGTGCGACGATCAGTGGGGCGCACAGATCACGTTTGCCGGTTGTTTCCTGAGGTTCGAGACGTATATAATACTACCAGAGTGTCCGCCGCCCTGAAAGGGAAAACAGTATAGATACGACAATATACAAAGGTTTTAGTAAGGTGAGACTATAAAACAAAAAAATAAGACGCGACACGGGTCTGTACCATTGCTCTAAGGGCTTGCTTGCATTCCCACAATTCGACGATCGAGCAGCCTGTTTGTTTACTTTGTTATTGTACTTGTGATTTTAGTTTTCTTTTATATATGTGGGTGACAATAATATGTTGTGGGATAAGCCACTACATGAAAGTACTGACAACATTGATGTTGATGATGTTATTGTCAAAGATTGTATGTGTTTGTCACATCTTCCAGCGATGCCATAACACTGTCTCTCCACAACGTTACTCAGTTTTATTGTCATTCCATTTTTTTCTTGCGAAAGATCAAACAAACCAGAAGGGCATAGGATACTATGTTTACTTCTTTTTAACTGTGTTTCATGCATGTATATTTTGCAAACCGGTTACATTTGGGATTCTCACCAACATTTTAGCTTCATCTCAATTTGAATAATTAAATTTTTGTATTTCTTTTGACTTTCAAATTTTAATCTTTCTTCTAATTACTTTTGCAACTATAAGGGGTTTGCCTATTCCTGGAAATCTCTTATCCAATTTGAATTGAAAGTGTTGTCCTCGCATATCTGGTAGATACAATGAATATTTTGTAGATGTTCAGTTTAATTAACTCGAAGTAGGTCTCATTTCTGTAGTCTCTTCTTTGTTATTCTAAACAGCGAAACAAATTCACGTCAATTGTTCCCTATTTCATTACCAACTAATGACAAGTGACTAATGAGATGCTACCCTCACAATATACATGAACTAAGGACATTAATACATCCATACCAATAATTCAATATTCGACTAAACTCCTCCAATCAACGGGTCCGGTTATAAGCTAGTTTCTACTAGAGGTGGACATAAATAGTAAGTGAAGTAATTGCTTCATAGGAAGAAAAATGGTTGTGGTGCATATTAAATCCAGACATAAAATCAACATAACATTTACCAATATGGAGACATTGCAAAAATGGTTTTAGTTTTCTTGCTTGTTGTTGGTCGTTGGTTCTGCTTGATTTTGGGTCTGGCGCGCGTCCCTGATTCGTTCTTCTTCTTTCTTCTTTTCTTCCGCCTTTTCTTCCTTTGCTTCTTTTTTCAGTAGCTTTTGGTCGTTTGTACTGCTGGAATTTGGGACTGGTCGCGTCCCTATTTCGTTCTGCTTCTGTTTTATTCGCTTCCTTGCAGGCCTTTGAGGAAACAGGGGCTTTCTGGTGGGCCTAGTCTCCTTGGTTGGCCGGTTCTGGTCCGCACTTCTCGTGCGTGATTGTATCCTGTACTTGTTCGGTTTGGTTTTGTTTAATATCAATCACCCTTATCAAAAAAAAAAAAAAAAAGGACATCAAGATTCGAACTAATTCAGAGCGACAATTTTGTTGTCCTGATGCGTGATCGATGAAGGAAAAGAACACAAACAGCCGAAGGGTATCCGGTTAGAAATCCGAAGGATGCAAATTGCAAACTCTAGCTTACCACCCGTTTGGTGGAAAACTAGGGCATCCGGTAATATTGGTCCGGCACCTTGTAATCATGAACACATATCGTTGATTACAAATTTCTGTAGCTCTATAAACAATTCAAGTTTACAAATTCGAACTGATATGGCTAGGTTTTCGAGAGTTTCAGCCATTCCCTTCACATTGCTAGGCTACTAGCATAACGTGACATGGTCAATTAAATATAATAATCAACAAAGAAATACATATCGGTATAGATTAGAGGCGGGTTTCACTAAACCATTCACGCTCTCATTTTTCAAATACCCGTACTCGTACCCATCCCCATGTTCATGTGGGATGGGATGGTTCTCGACATTCTCATTCGCATACCGAGAGTTTTCATGTGTGCTCGTGGGGTATTCCCTCCGTATATCTAATATTATTACACCTAATTGGAATTCAACATTCAGATTTTCAATTTTAACACCGAAAGAACCTAATGAATCTTGAAATCACAAAGATACCGTCCTTCTTAATAGAATTTATAACATCCAATTCTAAGACGTTCTGTAAACCACAAGACAAAGCAGAGGAAGCAAAGATGAGATTTTGAAGTACGGAAGAGGGGCTCGAAATGAAAGGGTCGAGGGCGAATTGGAAGAAAAAAAATTTTGGATTTGGTTTGGGTGGTCACTCGATTATATCTCAGTTCTTTCATTTTTATTTCGAATTACCCTTATTCAAGGTTGTCAACCCGCGGGTCGATCCACGGGTTGACCCAATTTGACCCTGACCCAGTGAGAAAAACGGGCCGCACGCATCCGCCGGGTCGACCGCTACAAGGTATTGGGTTGGAGGTCAAATTGTGTCAATTTTTCTTTGGTTTGCGAAATGCGCCTATTTTCCGATTTTACCTTTCGCCTAACTCAATCTTTGGAATCCTTAGTTGAACATTTGAATATTAATGTTATATAAGTATGTGTGAATTTTCACTAGATGTTGGATCTAAGTACGACATGTTACTTTGGTGTAATGTTATATGTTATTACTCATATGTTCTATGAGATTTGATATAATTTATCAGGATAAATACAATATAATGATTTTTTTCATATTTCCGAGATAAAACGGGTGACCCATTAACCCTTGACCCACTAGATCGATCGGGTCCGAGTCAACTGCGGGTTGACAACCTTGCTCTTACTGTTATTGACGGATTACAACATGATTCATATATATTTTTGTATGGTTTAGTTGGGTTGGTCAACCCGTATATAGAGACAAACTTGTGAAAACTCAGAGAATTGCAAACTGACAACTTTCATTAGAGTGCAACTGCAACCCTTAAATACACTGTGGGAATTAAGCCGACAATTCAGACTTTCACCACTAACTACACAACCTGGAAATCAGCAACATGATCTCCATAATCAACTACACAGCTTAACTGCTAGCAGGACCTAAATAACACTAAACAAGACTCAAGTACCAAAACAGAAAATATCCAATCGACAGACACATAGACTAAACTCAGCAATACGACACCGTCTTATTTAGCTAGACTCCCATTTGAACTTTGGCGCCAAGACCAATCCTTCTCCTGCTCGGATTCGGATTACTCAGCAACTGCAGCTCGACTTCTTCTCCAACAGATCCTCCCCTGAACTGAACCTTCTCATCATCGTTCAGTTCAACCACTACATCTTCAAACTTCAGCAGCAAACTCAGAAGCATCACATACTCCCATCTTGCTCCTCAAAAGCTGAAACACTTCCAATCTTAGAGGTTTTGTCATAATGTCTGCAACCTGCTCCTGCGTGCCACAATGTTCGAGTTCAACCACTCCTTCATTCGCCAATTCCCTGAGGAAGTGAAATCGCACATCAATGTGCTTGCTCCTACCATGAAGCACTGGATTTCTGGACAATTTAATTGCAGAACTATTGTCACAGAAGATAACTGTTGCAGCTTTGACACTCCTCTTCCATCCCATCTGCTCCAAGATTCTTCGAAGCCAGACACATTGTGCTGCACAGTGAGCTGCAGCCAAAGTAGTCAAAATCGGGATTTTACGTAAAATCGAAAATGGGAGTAAAATCGGAATCGTAAAATCGAATCGTAAAATCGTAGGATTTTAAGGTCCATATAAAAATGAAGATGAAATAATATTAGTAAGGAAAATCATGAATAACACAAAAGCACATAACACTTACAATGATAATTTTTCAAGGTTAATGTTCCAATTTATCAAGGTTAATGTTAAGAGGTGGTGAATCAATGATGATTAATACGTTGATGTGAATTGATTATAATCAATGGTGATTAGTGTGAGAGAACTAGATGATGTTGGTGACGGAGAAGAAAAAGAGCCATAATTTTGCAAATTCTGGGGGAAATATGTAAAATTGACTCTAAGATTTGAATCGTAGAATCGTAAGATTTTAAAGATTTTAAGGATTTAAATCGTGAATAGTATAGGATTTTAAGGTCCATAGATTTTATAGTGAAATCAGAATCGGAATAGGTAAGTAAAATCGTAAAACCGTAGGATTTTAGGATTTAAATCGGGATTTTGACTACTCTGGCTGCAGCAACAAATTCTGCCTCTGTAGTTGACAGAGTAACAACAGGTTGCTTCTTGGAAGCCCAAGAGATGACTCCACCTGATAGTAGAAATGCATACCCACTAGTAGGGCTGGGAAACGGTGCGATCTGGTCCAGACCAGACCATATATACGGTTTATGGTCCAGACCGAGAGGCTAAAGTATAGACCACAGACCAGACCACAGACTATACGGTCCGGTCCAGACCACGCCTGCGCGGTCTGGTTCGGTCTGGTCTGGTCCATATAGACCGCACTCAACGAAAAATGAATAATTTGTTTAGTCAACCACACAAAATATTGAACCAATAACTAAGAAAAATCATTGTTATTTGCCTTAAAACATTAATCCTAACATGCATGAATAATTTTGATACTCTAAATCTTAGTACATAACAAAGATACAAAGTAAAAACATTCCATCTTGCACCATAACGTCATAAACATTAACATAATGTCATATGGAGACACTATTATCTCTACTCTCTGGTTAAATGTGGTTGTGAATGAAGGAGGGAAGAGATTCACAAAATTAAGGTTGAGACTTGGGTGTCGTTGTGGGAGTTTGGAGAGTGGTCGAATGGGTTGTTAACACGTATTGACAAGTCAGTTGGGTCCACGGTTTGGTCCGGTAAACCACGGTCTAGACCAGACCAGACCAAGAGATCAAATCATAAAATAATACAGACCACGGACCAGACCATACTTCACGGTCTGCTGTCCGGACCAAACTGTGCGGTACGGTTTGGACCACGGTTTTTCTAACGGTCTGGTCTATTTTCCCAGCCCTACCCACTAGTACTCTTCCTATCATCTGTATCTCCAGCATAGTCACTATCAGTGTACCCCAGCAGCTCCTCTTCCCCTTCACACCTTCGTTTATACCAGATACCAAAGCTGATAGTTCCTTTTAGGTACCTCAGCACTCTCTTTGCAGCTAACATATGTTGTCTTGTTGGATGCTCCATGTACCTGCTAAGAAGGCATACTGAGTACATGATATCAGGTCTTGTAGCTGTCACATATAGCAGGCTTCCAATCAGCTGCTTGTATTCAGTGGGATTCACCATTACTCCATCCCCAGCCTTGTTCATTTTGCTGCCAGGACTCATTGGATTATGCACATAATTACAGTCTAGGAGATTGAATTTGGTCAGCACCTCCTTCACATACTTCTGCTGACTAATGAATACCCCAGATTCCCTCTGAATAACTTCAACTCCCAGGAAATAGTGCATCCTCCCCAGATCTGTCATCTCAAACTCTGATTGCATTGCCTGTTTGAATTCAGCAATCATCTCAGAGTTGTTGCTTGCATACATTAAATCATCCACATACAAGCTTAGGATTAGAATACTATTTCCAGTTTTCTTGATAAACAGTGTATGCTCATAGGGACTTCTCTCAAAACCAGACTTGATGAAGTAAGATTCTATCCTGTTGTACCAGGCCCTAGGAGCCTGTTTCAGGCCATAGAGAGCCTTGTGCAGCCTGTATACTTTCCTTTCCTCCCCAGCAACCACAAATCCTGGTGGTTGCTCCACATAAACCTCTTCAGTAAGCTCACCATTGAGAAATGCACTTTTGACATCTAATTGATAGATTGTAAGACCATGGTAAGCTGCTAAAGCCAAGAATGTTCTGATGGTGTCCCAACGAGCCACTGGAGCAAACACCTCTGTGTAATCAATACCTTCCTTCTGAGAATACCCCTTGGCCACAATTCTGGCCTTGAACTTGTCTATATTTCCATCTTCCTGCAACTTTGTCTTATACACCCACTTCAACCCAATAGCTTCAAAACCTGCTGGAAGCTCAGTCAAAGTCCAGGTATTATTCTTTTTGATGGAGTGCATTTCTTCCTGCATTGCTGCATTCCACTTAGGATCCAGCATTGCCTCCTCAAAGGTTTGAGGATCATCAGTTACAGCTACCATTGCCACCCAGTCAGTGGTAGTGAAACTCATGTCATAATTCTGGAAATGACTAGGCAACTTGCTGACCCTTTTTCCTAAACTGGTACTTGGGAGTCCCAAGGCACCTGTTCCCATGTCCACTTCATCCTCATTAATGATTTCATCACTTGTTAAGCCCCCTCCTGATCCTTCTGGTGTGACTGGAGTAGTGAGTTGTGGTGATTCTGGATTTGCAGGAACAACTGGCTCAGTCAAAATCTCAGTTTCATCTTCTGTGTCTGAATCAAACCAATCTCGATCACCTTCTTCCCAAAACAATTGTGTCTGAACAGGTTGCATCTCAGAATCCCATCTCCAACCTTTAGTTTCATCAAAAACTACATCTCTGCTAACCACAACTTTTCTGGTGTTAGGGTTGTAGAGCTTGTAGGCTTTTTGACTCAGCTGATATGCCAATGAACTGGCATGGAATGCTTTTATCATCTAACTTTTTCCTCTGCTGGTCAGGCACATGCATGTATGCCACACAGCCAAAAACACGAAAGTGAGACACAGAGGGAGGACTACCAGACCACAACTCTTGAGGTGTTTTACCTTGGTTTGCTGCTGTTGAACTCCTGTTCAAAACATGTGCTGTCCAAGCAACTGCTTCTGCCCAAAACACAGAAGGTACCTTCATATCTGATAGCATACATCGTACCATATTCAGAACTGTTCTATTTTTCCTCTCAGCCACTCCATTTTGCTGGGGTGTTAAAGCTGCTGTCAGTTGTCTTTTAATTCCTGCTTCATCACATAACTCTTTGAATTCATTAAGCATGAACTCTCCTCCTCTGTCAGTTCTTAAACACTTGATCTGTGAACCAGTTTCTTGTTCAACCTGTGCCTTGTATTTCTTGAAGTATTCAAGAGTTTCAGACTTAGCAACCAGAAAATAGACCCACAACTTCCTGCTAAAGTCATCAGTCAAAGTGAGAATATACTTTTTCCCACCATTTGAAACTGGTGTAATAGGTCCACAAAGATCAGAATGAATCAATTCCAACCTCTGACTTGCTCTCCAAGGACTCTTCTTGGGAAATGGTTTCCTGTGTTGTTTGCCAATGAGGCAAGTAGCACACACCTCCAGATCCCCCTTCAGTGCTGGTAAGTCTCTGACAAAACCTTTCTGCTGCAGCTGCTTGAGACCAACTGAATTCATATGACCAAATCGCCTATGCCATAATTCCAGTTCTTTCTCCTTCCTGTTAGTGATTTGAAAGCACTGAATTTCCTGACTCTTTGGTTTATCATCAGGATGTATGACAAACATCCTATTTGATTTCATTTCAGTCTGCAACAATAGACCCTTTTCTTCATGGAAAATCTTGCAACTTGCATCCTTAAATAAGAATGCCAGGCCCTTCTCTTGCAATTGGCCAATGCTCAATAGATTGGTCTTAAGACCAGGAACATAAAACACATCACTTATCATCATGTTCATGTTTGCTGCTTCAATCTTCACACTTCCTTTTGCTGCAACATCCAGTTTACTGTTATTACCAAGCCTAACATTTCCTGTAGAATTGGTAGTCAACTCAGTAAACCACTTATTGTCTCCTGTCATATGGTTACTGCATCCTGAATCCAGGAACCACCAGTTCTCATGGCTATCTTGCTTAACATCTTCAAGTAATGCCATAAATCCTTGAGCTTCCTCCTCCAGTTCCATTTCATCTTCAGAGTCAACACATGCCATAAGAAGAACATCATCTTTCATGTCTCCCTGAGCCCTTGTCTGCACTTGACTGGAACTCGCATAATGTGCCTGCTGATCATTATACCAGTCAGGACATTCATACTTGTAATGACCTAACTTATGGCACTTGTAACACTCCACAGCCTCTACCTCTGCCTCTTCCTCGACCTGGTCCATACCCTCTTCCCAGGCCTCTTCCTCCTCTTCCATAGTCATAGGAAGCCCTGAGAGCTTGATCATCCTCAGTCACCACTTTTGTAACCTTCATGCTGAACTTCTGCTCATGCACCAGAAGTGAACTTTGAAGTGCATCAACTGTTAGGGAATCAATATCTTTGGATTCCTCAATGGAACAAACCACGTAGTTAAACCTTTCAGTTAAGGTTCTTAGTATTTTTTCAACTACCTTCCCATCAGACATATCCTCCCCACAGTTCCTCATAGTGTTAGCTATCAACATGACTCTACCAAAGTATTCAGAGATAGTTTCTCCTTCTTTCATCTCTAGCAATTCAAAATTCCTTCTAAGTACCTGAAGTTGAGCCTTCTGAACTCGAGCACTCCCTTGGAACTTTTCTTTCATTGACTCCCACAGTTCCCTGGCAGTTCCCTTCTTTGCAATAGTCTTCAGAAGAGTTCTGTCAATAGAACTGAATAGGTAGTTCTTAGCTTTGAGATCCTTCAGTCTCAGATCATCCAGAGTTTTTTGTTGAGTTGCTGTGAGTTCTTCTCCTTCAGCAGGTTCCCTGATTCCTGGACTGATAACAGTCCAATACTCCTTAGACCTCAGTAGATTTTCCATAAGCAAGGTCCAGTGCTCATAGTCTCCATCAAATTTTGGAATGCAGACTTGAGCAGCACTGCCATTATCACCCATCGCGTTCTGTTGCAGAATCAACAGATCTCACTCCCCAGTTTACCCTGTAAACAACCTCACAAATAATCTCTCGTGTTTCCCTGATCCCAGATTATTTGAAGCTTTCTCTCAATCTCTCTTTCCTGCACAACTCGTGGTTACAGCTTGCTTTGAGTGCTCTGATACCACAATGTGAAAACTCAGAGAATTGCAAACTGACAACTTTCATTAGAGTGCAACTGCAACCCTTAAATACACTGTGGGAATTAAGCCGACAGTTCAGACTTTCACCACTAACTACACAACCTGGAAATCAGCAACATGATCTCCATAATCAACTACACAGCTTAACTGCTAGCAGGACCTAAATAACACTAAACAAGACTCAAGTACCAAAACAGAAAATATCCAATCGACAAACACATAGACTAAACTCAGCAATACGACACCGTCTTATTTAGCTAGACTCCCATTTGAACTTTGGCGCCAAGACCAATCCTTCTCCTGCTCGGATTCGGATTACTCAGCAACTGCAGCTCGACTTCTTCTCCAACAAAACTAGCAACAAAAATTAGATTACAAGTCCACCCTTCCATTTTGTAGTATAAAATACCATCTGAAGAAATAGACTGGCCGGCCTTCATTCACGAAAACGTCGTCGTTAAATGCGATCCAGACCTAACTTTCTTCTCGAATCTCTGCGGCGCAGAGCACGACGTACGTCGGATCCATCAGAAAGGATCAAGCCAGGAGGCTCACAAAAACGACGCCGTCGAATACGCGTCGCCGTTGATCAGCCAGGCATGCGGCGGGACTTGGGAGGAGCCGGCCATGCATGTACTATAGGGCAACGTGTTCAACGACGTCCACCTCTCCGGCGGATTGCGCCGCTTGTGTTGCCTATGCGGCGGGCGGACCAGTTGGTGAATCAGAACGTGTGCGACGACCAATGGGGCGCACAGATCACGTTTGCCGGTTGTTTCCTGAGGTTCGAGACGTATAAAATAGAAGAATGTCCGCCGCACCCGCGATAAGATGGAAAACTGGTCGGATTCGAATCGTCGGAAGTTTATTCTGTGCTATGTGTTTTCTGTTAACTTTGGTATTGTACTTTGTGATTTGTCGATTTCTGGTATTTTAATCAAATTCTTGGTGACGTTCCTCATATTGCATCAATCGACGCCAATTAATATATGTAGAAGTAATTTAATTAGTTAATACCTGTGGAATTCATTTGCAAATTTCATATAAATTCCTTTGCAAATTCCATATCAATTCCTCGGAATTGCTACTAGTTCCAATTACATAGAATTCAAAATTTAGAATTGAGAATGAATTCCTATAAATACCAAACACAAAAAGATTTCATTTCAAAATGAATTACTCAAAAATTATGGAATTCATTTATACCAAACGGTATGTAAGAGATCGGAAGGATGCAAAATCTTCCCCTATTGGAGGAACACATGCTGAGGCATAATATTCGTCCGGCGCCTTTAATAATGAATAGATAACGATTGATTACATTTATATATAGGGGTCGTTTGGTTTTGGTGATAGTTTGGTCGTGATAGTTACAATGCATGCAATGTCCCCAATACATGCAAAACTGCCTCCTTCTAACAGCAACCTCACACGACAAGTAAACAAACACCAGCACATAAGAATCACCGTTCATAGATAATTGTAACGAAATGAAATACGAGTCTTTACATAAGAAACTACCAGACACATCTGAAGAAATACGAACGCGCCGACTTGGTCAACTCAAAAATCGCAAATTCGAATATCTTAAATAGCACCTCCAGACCTAAAGAATTATTATAAAATCGAGCCGGTTGCCTCGAGATTCTACGTTGCTATTATTTCTAATCATAAAAGATTCTTACCCTTCCATTCGGCTGCAGAGCATATATATAAAAACCGACCAACAGCGAGCCTAGCTACAAAACGCAACTAATCAAAAACACTTCATCATGCCTTCTTTCGTTCCTACAATATTCCTCCTCCTCTTTTCAGCGACCACCGTCGTCGTCGTCGTCAGAAGCGGCGGCTACAACGGAGACTACCTGCTAGGTTACTGCAGCCCCAACAGATTCGTGTACTCCACTGCCAACTTGATCGAAAAAGATAGAGTCGTGAACGAGGCGATGTCTGGCACGTACGGCGGCGGCCAGGAGGAGAAGCAGGAGAAATGTGCATTTTCAACATCCGGCGGCGGCGGCGGCGGCGGGGGCTCCTTTTTCTGTGCTTATGCTTTCTGCAGGTCGCTGTCTGGCGACGACTGCCGGGATTGTCTAAACGACGCCGAATCGCAGCTGGGGAGCAGGTACTGCAGGGATCGGGATGGAGGGCAGCTGCTTCTGATGGACTGCTTCTTGCGCTACGAGACATATCAATTCTGCACCTAGCTGGGGAAGAAAACAAGAACATATTCACTATACTCGAGAAGATACATAATAGAGAGATTGAGGGAGACCTCACAGAAGTTACAGTCGATGACAGGAAATCTATCTTCACGTACCCCAAACATTAGAAATATCCGTGATTTTCATTATAAGACTAAGAAACAAATCATAATAATATGATAAGTGCGGCTAAATTATTGGAGAAATTGAGGTTTTCACTAATTAGCTATTTTATTATTGCTAAAATATGATGTAATAAAAGGGAAAATCCTAAGTATTTTGACTAAAATTTACATGTACACTTTCGGCAAGAGTGGGTCGAGAATGAGGAGAGGGTCAGAGCAGGTCGGGTCGATAAGAGTAGCCATACTCGTCCTGTCCAGCTCCAAAACAAACCAAACAGAATGGATAGAATTGGTTAGATCGAAATTGTCATCCCTAATCTAACACAACATCGAGCTAAAATTGTTACTCACTATTCATGCGAAACAATTATTTCAATTTTAATTGCAAGTAGGGGTGGCTATACGGTCTGGTCCGATTAAATTGACCTAAATTGATCTGGTCCAGTCGGGTCTTTTTGAAAATATAAGGAACAAAGATTGGATTGGATACAGTCCGGTTTTGATCTGGTCCGGTCCCAATTCAGTCTTGATTTTATATTGAGCTTGTGGGGATTTGAGTGGCCTAAGGCCTGAAAGGGTGAAGAGTTGGTTATATTTTGTACTAAGTGCAAAGGTTTGTGAACGTTTTTGCAAATTACCCTTAAATTTTGGGTGTTGAGCTCTCTTATCCGGTATTTATCCAGTTTTCGATCCGATCCCAAACGCTTTTTAACCTCAAATCTAAGCCCAAAGATGGGATTGGATTGTTTACTATCCGGTCCCTGTTCGGTCTCGGTCCGGGTTATACGGTCCAATTTTGGATAAAACCAAAACACCCGGACCAAATAGCCAGCCCTAATCGCCAGGCCCTTGATAGTGAACAAAATAGATTCTAAAAAGAATGATACAAAATTGCGATCCACCCCTCTAAAATGTCTTATTTACAAATTCCACCCTTGCATTGTGTAGTATATAAATTGCACACCGATGAACCAACTAGTAGAAGAGTGATATAAGATTCATAATTAACATTCTTTCAATAACTTGAATTACAATGACCAAATGATTTATGATATGATATTAAAACTGGCTTGATCAAGTGGTCGTCTGTTCGAATTTTCAAAACGATATTAATAGTTAATTTAAGCACAATGGATGGCAGGCTTGTACAAACTATACAAACTTCAATCATGCAATTTGGTCAAGTGTTCATGTACGTGTTCGAATCTTCTCAACTAGTTTGAGAGTATGTGTAAGAAAATGATATAAGATCCATAATTAACGTTCTAATTTCTTGTTCCAATTTGTGCTAGAATATATCGAACAAGGGTTTCATACAGTAGTATTACAGACTTAAAACAAAAAAGATATAGTCCGTTAAAATTTATATAAAAAAGATTAGAGACATTCCGTAAATAATTTATAAGATACTAATATAGCAGGTGTTTCCTCGGAAAAATCAAATGCCACCGCCGGTGCCGAATTCGTTCCCGGCGATGTTGATTTGATATTTCACGGTGGAAAATCTTGCGGTGCCGATTGAACGGATGCACCACTATCTTCTGACCAAATACCACCGCCGGCGTGCCAAACGACGATGTTGATTTGATCGAATTGATGCGCCACTGACTTCTAATCAAGACGACTGTGACTACGGTTCACACCTCTCCAAACTACGTTCGAACGAGGGTGTTTGAGTTTTTGAGGAATCTACGCTACAACTACTCCTATGGAGATTCCTGTTGAGAGCTCCGCGACTACGCTACGACTATGACTATGGAGATCCTTCCTGGAAGGAGAGCTCCGCGAAGGAGTTACAGAGAAAAAGATAAGTTTGACAGAGTTGTTTTGTGTTGATTTTTGGTTCTCCCCTCTCTCTCCTTGCTCCGGTGATTTTATCTGAAGTCACTTGCGTAGTCTTCACGCCCCGTAGAACTGCTTCCTCAACCGCTCCGTTGTGAAATCCCACGTGCCTCAACTGCCTTGATCTCCTCTTTCTGCTTTGCGTAAAAATCACGTGCCATCGAAACCGCTCCTGTTTGCAGAAACTTGGCGAAACGACATTGAGTCAAATCCTACAACCTTGTCCATGCAACGATGTCGTTTCACCAATACCGCGGCATCACCTTTCACTAATCGATGCTGACAAACAATGTCGTTTTCCATTCCGCGACATTGTTTCTTTTTCCACCAAACGGCACCGTTGTGCTTGCCAGGCCTCGCCAAAATCCAAACCATTGTGGTATGGTTTTTAACTAAACGACACCGCTTAGTGATACTGCGGCGTTGTTGATGCCTTAAACGGTGTCGTTTTTAACTGAGCAGCACCGCTTGATTCTACCTGCGGCATCGTTTTAACATTAAACGACTCCGCTTCCAGCCTTGCGGTATCGTTTTCTTTCCCAACCAGCTCCGTTTGTTTTTTTCTTCCGCGACACTGTTTATTATTAAACACTGTCGTTTGCTAATCCGCGGTACCGTTGGGCCTACTCGCGGTACCGTTTTTAATTCCGCGGCACCGTTTTAGCTCTCCGCGGTGCCGCTTCTCCCCTTCCCACAAGGAATAATAATAATAATAATAATAATAATAATAATAAAACTCCTTTTCCAACACCAATACCAAACGCGCGGCCCACATCTTGTTTCCCGGTAAACGGTGCCGTTTCTAGTATCGCGGTACCGCTGAGCCTCCTTGCGGTACCGTTTTAACTCTCCGCGGTGCCGCTTGTCTCCAAACGACACCGTTTTTTACCCGCGGTATCGAATTAAATGCCGAGACTAATTAATACGGCATTTAATTAATCCAAATTAATTTTAGGTGTAAACAATGCCCCCCACAACTTGGTTTATAAGAATTTATGAACCAAGTTGTTGACACAACTTATATCACCTAAAATAAACTATCACAATGCCCTTAAAATTATCATATTAATGAGAAAATTCATTGGCCATATTTGGCTAACCGAGCCAGCTAGCAACCAATGCATTATATTGCTAAGCCTCTTAATTCTCATGCAATTCTCTGGCAAGCTAAAAAAACAAACGGGGCTTACCTTTTTCCTAGCCAATAGATAGAAATAGACAATGCCATAAGACAAACTTCGTACCTCTCTCCACGCCAACTTACTCCCGGCAATCCTGCTAGCTTTTCCTTCTCCTTGTCGCCTTCGACAACTCGGCAATGCTAAGACAATCACCCGCAACATTGTTGAGAAGAGAATTAAACGACACCGCTGCGGAAAATCCACACTGTGGCTTAAATAAGAATGGCCACGTTTTAATGATCTTTGTTTTCGCTCTAAAAAGTAAAAGCGATGTTGGCCAGCTTCGTAGCAAGCTTGCACTTGTCCCGCAATACTGTTGTTGTCCCTTTTTCCAAGCAAAAACAAGATTGCTTTTGCCAAACTTCTAGCCACTTAATTATTAATTTATTTATTTTTTCGGCTTCCTCAGGATTGCTTTGGCCATAGCAACGTTGCTTTCACCAATTTTTTTTTTTTTTTTTTAATAATCCTTATTCAAACGGAACAGAACAGGACTGCAGCCCCGATGCTGCTTGGGCCAAAGTATTGAGTGTCCTGTGGCACAAAGCCGTTTCTCCCAAACTTATCCGATTTTTTCTTCACCAGTTTTGTTTTGGCTTTTTTTTTTTTTTTTTCGTCAGGGCTGTTAACAGCACAGCCGCAACGCTGAAAAAAAAACTTTTTTTTTTTTTTATATTATGTCATCGGCGCCGTTAGCAACAACGGCAGCCCTGCATGCAATTTTTATTTATATTATTATTTTTTCGTTACTCCCCACCAGCGCTGCATCTAATTTTGTTTTTTTTTTTTTTCCTCGGAGCTGTTTTGGCTGCCACCCATCTGCCCCCATTTTTTTTCTTCAATTCAGCGCTGTTTGCATCAGCGGCAGCGCTGCATGCAAAAATTGTTTTTATTTTTTTTTTTTATTTCCCACCAGCGCCGCATTCGTTTGTTTGTTTTTTTTTTTCCTCTGACCTGTCAGCGGCAGCGTGAGATGAGAGCCTTCTTCTTCTTCTTTTTTTTTTTTTTAAAATATAGCAGGGCTGTTAGCTGCAGCGCTGGGACTGGGAGACCTTTTTTTTTTTTTTTTTATTAGCAGGGCTGTTAGCTGAGACTGGGAGACTTTTTTTTTTTTATTTATTAGGAGGGCTGTTAGGCCGCCTGCTGTTTATTTATTATTTTTTTCTCCCCGCCAGAGCTGTTTGGAACAGCGGCAGAACTGCATAATTTTTTTTTTCCACTTCATACGGCCATACAAATAATATATTTTCAGTTTTTTTTTTAATAAAATAAAATTTGGCCAAACCAGTGTCGTTTACACTTGCTTCAACGTTGCTTTTACTTGTCTATTAAAAGGCCAACTGTGATTTTTCCCCCCACAATGCTGCGGCAAGCTTAGCAATGCCGTTTATTTTTTCATAAAATTTTCTAGACATTATGTGGCCTAAATAGCCATATTTATTTATTTTAATAATATCTAAACAAAAACAGGGTTGGCTTTAGCATAAACCATCATGCCAAAAGTCCACACCCACTGCCAACTCCACTGATCAAACCAAACAAGCCATCCACAAATACCCTGACTTGTTGGCTTCACACATGTTGGTTTTGATGTTTTGGGAGTAATGTTGGCTTGCACCTCTCCAGGTTGTTCAGCTCGAACGCCTTTGTTCGAAACTCCACGAGCCTGATTTGGTCTCATCTCAGCCTCGCGGAATGAAAAATCATATGCGTTCTTGGCTCTAGGCAAGACCTTCACGTCTTTTGACACCTTTGTCTTACCAAGTCGACCATGTGGCATTGCTTGCCCAAACAGGTCTGGTTTAGTCAGCTTCGCACTCTCACCATGTTGCTGTGAGTATAAGCACCGATGCTTACGAGATTCACCGACAAGTGTGTGGGTGTTTTGTTTACCACGACACTTACCACCCATCCACATCGTTTCTTTTGAGCTCCCGTGTGATTTTGGAGTTTGTAGAGTATTATACTTGCCCCCCAATCCACCATTCATAGCAGACTTGTTCCTCCTCGACACTGGTGTGGCAACTCCATGTCGGGCTTGCTTGAACTTGCCCCCCACTTCACTCGGTGGCGGCTTTGGGGACAACTTACACGAAGGATCTAGGTAAGTTACACCAACTTTCGTGGCCTTGGGGGTTTTCACGTGATCACCACCTCCATATTGAATAGTGTTTGTGGCAACCCACATGTAATTTTTCCTAGAACAGGGTGGATGTGGCAAACTGCTTCGCCACTTGTGATATTGTTTCTCCTTCAACCCGCCTTGCAGTGGGATCTCATGCCCCCCTAGCGGTTTAGATCGAACATCATCGTGACGTTGGATTGACAACACATCATATGTGAGTTTTCCATGCTCAACGTGCTTGTAGCCAGGTTCTCCATCCTGATTCTTATTTTCATTCTTATTAGAAGTACGTCGATACTGACTTCTTTGTAGTGGCTTCTGCAAGCCACTTCCAATTGGCGTGTCCTTTAGAACATTGTTGTTCACTGGAAAAGACACATTGGGATTCCTTGCTTCTGGCAACAATGTTGTAGCCATACTCGTCGATGGCGTTTGGTTGACCTTGGCTAGCCGATCAACCATCAAATCATCGCACGCAACAGACATGGTTTCAGATTTAAACACATCAAAATCACATGTGGCTCTATGTATTGACATACTAAAATCAGAAACACAGTCATCCAACTTATCAAACCATCGATCTATGTTGTTTTCAAACTTATCCATTTTCTTTTCAAGATTATCAAATTGGAGATTTACCTCTTGGTGAAACTCCTTCATGGATTGGCGAAACTCCTCCATGGATTGACGTAGATACAGGATTTCATCATGTAGCCGCTCTTCCATCCCTTGAGTACGTCTATCTGCCCCGTTCACCTGACCAACTTCGATGCCGGGCGCCTCCTCCTCCACAGGTACGTGTGGAAGATCACGATCTTGATTTTCTCGACGCGGAGCCGTGTCAAACACACGTGTCCCACTGGGCGTGCCAAAATGTTTCCTCGGAAAAATCAAATGCCACCGCCGGTGCCGAATTCGTTCCCGGCGATGTTGATTTGATATTTCACGGTGGAAAATCTTGCGGTGCCGATTGAACGGATGCACCACTATCTTCTGACCAAATACCACCGCCGGCGTGCCAAACGACGATGTTGATTTGATCGAATTGATGCGCCACTGACTTCTAATCAAGACGACTGTGACTACGGTTCGCACCTCTCCAAACTACGTTCGAACGAGGGTGTTTGAGTTTTGAGGAATCTACGCTACCGCTACTCCTATGGAGATTCCTGTGGAGAGCTCCGCGACTACGACTAAGACTACAACTATGGAGATCCTTCCTGGAAGGAGAGCTCCGCGAAGGAGTTACAGAGAAAAAGATAAGTTTGACAGAGTTGTTCTGTGTTGATTTTTTTGGTTCCCCTCTCTCTCCTTGCTCCGGTGATTTTATCTGAAGTCACTTGCGTAGTCTTCACGCCCCGTAGAACTGCTTCCTCAACCGCTCCGTTGTGAAATCCCACGTGCCTCAACTGCCTTGATCTCCTCTTTCTGCTTTGCGTAAAAATCACGTGCCATCGAAACCGCTCCTGTTTGCAGAAACTTGGCGAAACGACATTGAGTCAAATCCTACAACCTTGTCCATGCAACGATGTCGTTTCACCAATACCGCGACATCACCTTTCACTAATCGATGCTGACAAACAATGTCGTTTTCCATTCCGCGACATTGTTTCTTTTTCCACCAAACGGCACCGTTGTGCTTGCCAGGCCTCGCCAAAATCCAAACCATTGTGGTATGGTTTTTAACTAAACGACACCGCTTAGTGATACTGCGGCGTTGTTGATGCCTTAAACGGTGTCGTTTTTAACTGAGCAGCACCGCTTGATTCTACCTGCGGCATCGTTTTAACATTAAACGACTCCGCTTCCAGCCTTGCGGTATCGTTTTCTTTCCCAACCAGCTCCGTTTGTTTTTTTCTTCCGCGACACTGTTTATTATTAAACACTGTCGTTTGCTAATCCGCGGTACCGTTGGGCCTACTCGCGGTACCGTTTTTAATTCCGCGGCACCGTTTTAGCTCTCCGCGGTGCCGCTTCTCCCCTTCCCACAAGGAATAATAATAATAATAATAATAATAATAATAAAACTCCTTTTCCAACGCCAATACCAAACGCGCGGCCCACATCTTGTTTCCCGGTAAACGGTGCCGTTTCTAGTATCGCGGTACCGCTGAGCCTCCTTGCGGTACCGTTTTAACTCTCCGCGGTGCCGCTTGTCTCCAAACGACACCGTTTTTTACCCGCGGTATCGAATTAAATGCCGAGACTAATTAATACGGCATTTAATTAATCCAAATTAATTTTAGGTGTAAACAGCAGGTTATGAAAATTTATTGACCATGCGATTACTGAATTGATCCACTCCCAGCCGGTTGTATGTTGTGGCACGGGCGAAGCCAGAATTATAATTTAAAATATATTTTTGAGTATTGAGTATCTTTGCACCCAAAAACGGTAATGACGTATCCTAAACATGCCAAAAAAAAAAATGAAAAAGAATCTGAGAGTTCTCCAAAAGACAAATCAAAACTAAGCTAAGAGATCGAAAGGATGCAAATTCTTACCCGTTTCGAGGAACACAGATGCATAATATTCGTCCGGCGCCTTTAATAATGAATAGAAAACGATTGATTTATATATAGTTTTATACACGATTTAAAATTACAACAAACCCTTCCCGTTATTAGCATAAAGTGACAATGACATGGATCATCAAATGTAATAACCAAACAAACAAAAAAAGCTGGTTAGTTGGCTAGTGGTAGAAGAGTGATATAATATTTATAATTAATTAATTCGAGTTATATAGTAACCACATGATTTTGTTAGTGAATGATATATGATTCACTATTGAATCTCTCCCAACAACTCGAGTTATTGACATCAACTGGTTCTCGACAGATTTATGTCATGATATCAAAAAGTGTGATCGTGTGTTCGATACAAAATCTATAATTAACCTTCTGACCTCTCATTTCCAATTTTTTACTATAATATATTACGAACAATGACGTATGAGTATATGAAAAACCCCATGCACCTAAAAAATATAAAATCGAGCCGGTTGCCTCGAGATTCCACTTCCCTATTTTAAATTTTAATCAATGATAAAAAGATTCCACCCGTCCATTCGGCTGAACACCATATAAAAACCTACAAAACGCAAACTAATTAATAACCAAAACTTCATCATGGCTTCTTTCGTTCCTACAACAATATTACTCCTCCTCCTCCTCCTCTTTTCAGCGACCACCGTCGTCGTCAGAGGCGGCGGCTACAACGGAGACTTCATGTTCGGTTACTGCAGCCCCAACAGATTCGTGTACTCCACTGCCGACTTGATCGAAAAAGAAAGAGTCGTGTACGAGGCGATGTCCGGCACGTACGGAGGCGGCCACAAGAAGAAGCAGGAGAAATGTGCCTTCTCCCCTTCCGCCGCCGCCGGCGGCGGCGGCTACTCCTTTTTCTGTGCTTTTGCTTTATGCAGATCATCGCTGTCTCAAAACGACTGCCGGGATTGTCTGAACGACGCCGCATGGCAGTTGGAGGTTAAGTACTGCAGTGATCGGGCGGGAGGGCAGCTGGGCCTGATGGACTGTTTCTTGCGCTACGAGACCTACCAATTCTGCACCTAGCTACTAGCTAGGGAAAGAAACAAGAAATTAAATTGATGGAGCAAATGGGTTTGTGAATCCATTTGTATTTGTCTGGCAAATCATGTACGTGTATGTGTTAATCTATTTTATATGTGGGGAGGCTGGGGTAATCGACGATGCAAGAAATTAAAGAACATACGGATTTATGCGATTCACTAACACGACGTGTGTTAGAGCTACGTCTACGGACAGGGAATGGACCAGTTTCACTATACTTGATGAGATACATAATACAGAGATTTTAGTGAGACCGACCCCGTGGCTTTCAGTCGTCGTCGATGTCAGATAATTTGTTGTGTTTTTTCGGGTCATTATTACAACAGTTCAGTATGTGTTCGTGCAGGTAGATCAGCTTGATGTTGTATATGATGAAGAACTAGGTTAAACACTGATACCTCGAATTAATTGTTGAAAGATAATGCGTAACTATGAAAGTAAAGAACACAAAGACTTGCGTGATTCACTGAAACGACGTTTTGTTAGTTACGCTTCCACAGATAGGAGAGAACATTCAGATTATAGTTCAGGAGATATAGATAGATTACAGAGATTGAGCGAGCTGACCTTGTGAATTCCAGTCAACGAGAAAGTTTGTCTTCAAGTCAATAACAACAGTTCAATATATATCCGCACGTAGTAGCGAGATGAATGTTTTATAATGGCGAAGAACTAGGTTAAACCTAATAACTCGAGTTGTATACGAGACTACGCATTTAACCATGAATTTGGAGATGATATAGCATCCTCCTCTCCTCGAGTTTCAACTTTCAACCATGGGACTGGGAGCATCAATCAACTATACAAACAAATAATTATTTCAAACTCATTTACATCAAACTCTAATCTTATTTACAAATCCACCCTTTCATTTTGTAGTATAAATTGAACATCAAACTAACCAACTAGTACTCCATAAACAACAACAAAAAACCATCAATCCTTATAAACCTTCATCGACCACCATGGCCAACTCCTTCCTACCCTCCCTCCTTCTCGTCCTCGTCCTCCTCGTCGTCCTCGTCGTCGTTAAAGGCGAACCAGACCTAACTCACATCTCGGCCTACTGCGGCTCTCGCCACGACGAGAGCCCAGTGAGGAGGGATCAAGCCGGGAGGCTCACACAAGGAGCCATCAGAGACACATACCCCGGTACCGATTCCTGCGGCTTCACCAGCGACGAAACCTACGCCGCCATGTATGACAGGTATGCGTGCTCAGCCGCCGTTTCTTCACCGGAGGATTGCACCGATTGCATGAAGTACGCCGCAGACCAGCTGCTGAACCAGCTGTGCAAGGATCAGTACGGCGCCCAGATCACCCTCGGGAGCTGTTCCTTGAGGTACGAGATCGATCCCGGTACCATACCGGGATGTTTCTGATCGCCGATCTCCGGCAGCCGGCCGGCCATAATTAAGATGGAAAATGACGATCGATGAAATTGAAGGTGGTGATGATGAAGCTGCTGCTATAGCTGTTTGATTAGGGCGATATGTTGTGTACATGTAAATTGTATACTTGTGATTGGGAGATGAGAGAAGCTATGAAGTTTGATCATGTTCGCGGTTAAAATCTTAAAAGCTTACGCTTTTGTGTTTCTGGATGAACTAAATACTTTTACGTAGAATCGTGGGGTTTTTTCCCTTCCTTACTGATGTAGTCAATATCAGGTGTTAAAGGTTAGAAGTTCACAGTTTTATGTTTTTTTTTTTTTTGCCATCTTACATAGAATCGCTCTTTTCCCCCTTACTAACGCAGTTAAAAGCGCGCTTCGAAGGTAAAAGAAAAAGTTTATACTATTACGCTTCTTGGTCATCAAAACTACACTTCAACATTGAATCACGCTTTGGACTTCATCGCCCGCGTCACAGAAAGTGCAACATGTTTACATTTCACGGTTGTTAAACGGTTGCGAAAAAGATATATGATTGACATGGTCAAGTGGCGTTTACATAATTTTGAATGTCAAGGATGATATATGTTTACTTTTTTTTTTTTTTTTGGTTTAGGTACTACTTAAGAAGGTTTAGGTACTTAAGGGATTCGATAGCTCCATTTGTACATGAGCACGTTCTCAGCTGATAGTATTTACCACAAAGGAATTTTATAATGTCGATAACCACCAATGATTTTATTTAGAAGTTGAATTTGTATCATAATATTGAATTAGAAGTTGAATTTGTATCATAATATTGAATGTATACAAATTCACTTTGAACCATACATAAATTTTTATGAAATGGTATAAATTTGTTCCACAGAAATTCCTTTGGATCGTAAAGTAACTTTGTAAAAAAAAATATAGATTTTGCACCATAAAGTTAAAAATATAAACTCAATTTTCCATTATAACAGATTATTTTGTAAACAAAAAACGCTGTCACTTATGAGCGTATAACAGTGGAGCTCATTCTCATCTACCATATCACTTGAGAAACAAAACTTATACACGACAGAAGTAGACTGTCGAACCAAGCAAATTCCTACTTTGACTGGTAAGGTATTGGAATTTCAGCTTGAATAGATTAATGGAGTACTAAAGATAGGTTGGATGTATTTTTTTTTTTAAATATTTCTTATATCGAATCGTAAAAAAATCGGTCGACACCATAACCCCCTCACTACTCGCACCGTCCCGATATTGGCTTTTTTCGGGTCAAACGAACCGGTACAATATTGCTCTAGATATTAGATGGGTCCAGAATCTGTGTATATCTAATTTATATTCCATGTTCAAGAAAGTACTGGTTAAAATTCATATATGGAACTCTTCTACGAACTCGAGTTATTGATCAGATCAGTTGATTTATGACACATAATATTAGAGACAAAACTGGTTTGATCATATGATGTCACGTGTTCAAATCCTTACGACCTCCAATATAAAATGTTGTTAATTAACCATTCCAGTCGGACCATTGATTTTTCTTGATTTCGACGATTTCCCCCTGTGGTTTCGACCAGCTCTTCGTAACCGGCAATCTTCTAACCGGTTCATATATCCAATACCGATTGAATCAGGTTGTGCCGGCCGGTCGATTTGACAACCATGGTAATTAAAAAAAATAAACTATAAATAGCATCAATATCTAGAGCAATACTTGTTACTAACCCTTCATACCACCATTTAATTTCTTTCACCATGGCTGATTCTTCCTTCAACCCCTTCTTTCTCCTTCCTCTACTACTCGTCATCATCGCCACCGCCGCCGTCGTACCCCGAAACGTCGTCGTCGTGGAGGCCGCCCCGGACCTAACCCTGCTCTCGTCCCGCTGCGGCACGTACCGCGACGTCAACGGTTACTGGAAGGACCTAGCCTCGACAGCCGTGCAATATGCCGTCGAAAAAACACTCCCCGGCGACTCAAATCGTTGCTCGGAGATCAACGGCCATCCCCCATTGTACAGCAGGGTTACGTGTTCGGAATCCGTTTCTCAGGAGGATTGCACCGACTGCATCAACTACGCCGGAGACCAGCTGGTGAATCGGAACATCTGCGGCGATCACTACGGCGCCCAGCTCACCGTCGTCAGTTGCTCAATGAGGTTTGAGATCAATCCGATAGACGAATGTCCGAGCTTTCGTTAATCCGATCATCAGCAAAAAGAAAGAAAGTGGGAAACTAATCAATCGGTACTTAATTAATGTTCAGTCATCTTGTGATGATGGCAATTTTACTTAATAATAATAAGTATTGTTATGTTTGTTTACTTTTTAATCGTACTTGATCTGGTGTGAAGGGAAAAGAAGTACGAAGTAATTCACGTCTGGTTCTGGCATCACAGAAGCGCGCAACGCTTTTCAATTAACTGTTGCGTAAGAAATGACTGACATCACGCGTGATGTTTTTACGTAATTATGAATGTTTATGGAGTAGGGTTGTTGGATTGCACGTGGACATTTTGTGCTCGTTGGATGGAATCCGTGGTAATTTTGTAAATGAACTTCGATCAGTATGATGATCTCTACAAGAAAAATCCCTTTTTGCAACCAAAATCGTGGTCCCTAAAAGCTTTGGTAGCTAATAGCTATAGCAGCGTTACGAATACCTAACGCAACCAAAATAGATATTGGTAGCAAAAAAGAAAGCTATCGCAACAAATTCTGTCAATGATCCAACGGCCGCAAAAAAATTTACATGCGATTCGATAACCCCACATGCAGTGATCGCGTTCTTACGGATGGGTTTAGGGCTGGGAAACGGTGCGGTCTGGTCCAGACCAGACCATATATACGGTCTACGGTCCAGACCGAGAGGCTAAAGTATAGACCACAGACCAGACCACAGACTATACGGTCTGGTCCAGACCACGCCTGTGCGGTCTGGTTCGGTCTGGTCTGGTCCAGATAGACCACACTCAACGAAAAATGAATAATTTGTTTAGTCAATCACACAAAAAATTGAACCAATAACCAAGAAAAATAATTGTTATTTGCCTTAAAACATTATTCCTAATATGCATGAATAATTTTGATACTCTAAATCTTAGTACATAACAAAGATACAAAGTAAAAGCATCCCAGCTTGCACCATAATGTCATAAACATTAACATAATGTCATATGGAGACACGATTATCTCTACTCTGTGGTTAAATGTGGTTGTGAATGAAGGAGGGAAGAGATTCACAAAATTAAGGTTGAGACTTGGGTGTGGTTGTGGGAGTTTGGAGAGTGGTCGAATGGGCTGTTAACACGTATTGACAAGTCAGTTGGATCAACGGTTTGGTCTGGTAAACCGCGGTCTAGACCAGACCAGACCAAGAGATCAAATCATAAAATAATACAGACCATGGACCAGACCAGACCATACTTCACGGTCTACGGTCCGGACCAAACTGTGCGGTACGGTTTGGACCACGGTTTTTCTAACGGTCTGGTCTATTTTCCCAGCCCTAGATGGGTTAGGACCATTTTGACGAAAGTGATTTTACACCATAGGCATTCTCCTTTGGCTTTAGTGACACTATTGCCCCATAGCTTGTGTCCGCGATCGATCTCCACATTTTCGTGAAATCATGTTTCAACCATTTTAGACATTTATTTTTAAGGTTGAAATCGTGTTTCAACCATTTTAGATTGTTAAAATTTGCTTACCAATATAATCATTGGAACAATATAATTTCACAAATACTTGGCTTGGAACCTGCGTGTATTTTGCTTGTATTCTGCATTCACTAATATAATTGCCTAGCTTCTAAAAGGACTGCAAAGAAGGGTCTAAAGAAAACAAACAGCCAATAGTATCTACCATAAAGGAATTTTAGAATGCTAATGAGCACGAGTACTGTTAATTTTTTGATACAAATTCAATTTGTATCAAAACATTGAAAATAAAAATTTAGGTTTTATCATAAACAAATATGTACGAAAAAATATAACTACAAACTGAATTTGTATCACCACATTAAATAAACAAATTCATAAATAAATTTTTACGAAAATATATATATGTACAAACTGACTTTGTATGAAAACATTAAAGATACAAATTCAGTTATCACAACATTTTCCCTCCCGAATACACCCGGTACTGGTGAGTTTAGTAGTGGAGCTCATCTACCATATTACTTGAAAAACAAAAGGGTAAATACGATTTTTTTAACCAAACCTTTCACGGATTCTAAAATATTAGCCAAACATTTGAGAATACAAAATATTAGCCAATCGTGAAGTCTTCGTTAATACTTCCGTCAGATGATGATGAGTTGGCGGATGTGATGCTGAGATGGAAAGAATATGGTGACATGAAAATGAAAATGAATAATTTGTATTTCTTAATTTTTGATTTTTAGCTAAACCTTTGAGAATATGAAATATTTGCCAAACATTTCATAACTCACAAAATTACAGCATTTTTCGCTAAAGTCAATGTTAGCCTTAACAGAAGCTAAGTCCACGTGTATGACACATTAGTGACATGTCAATTAAGAATTTTATTTTTAAAATTTATTTTGTAGCATTATGATAGGTTTAACTAATATTTTAGAGTTCGTAAAAGGTTTGGTTAAAAAATAGTATTTATCTTTATAAAAATTTTGAAAATATTTTTAATTGACATGGCCTTGATGTGTGAAACAAGTGGACCGGAGATAAACTAATGTGTATTTCTGTTAGCCTAACGTTAATTTTAACAGAAAATAACTATAATTTTGTAGTGTTATAAAATATTTGGCTAATATTTCGTATTCTCAGAGATTTGGTTAATATTTAGAATCCGTAAAAAAAATCGAGTAAAAAACAATATTTAGCAAAACAAAACTATACACGACGACACAAGTGGACGGTCAAAGCAAGCAAATTCCTAATTTGACTGGTAAGGTATTGGAATTGCAGCTAGAATAGAAAATAATTTCTTAATCGTGTTTCGTGGAATACTAAGGCATATTTTGGTCCGGCACCGAATAGTATTGTGCTACCATTGATAACTTTATTAATATTGCACAAATTTTCAATTTTAGCGGATGTCCCCGAGATATTAGCCTTAGTATTATAAATTGAACATTTGCATCAAACCGATGCGGCGATATCGTATGTGTCCATGCATCTCAGCACCACTATAAGATATCGGGTTGGAGGTAAAATTGTGTCTCGAAATATGCCTATTCTCCGGTTTTTCTTTTTCGCCTAACTCAATTTTTGAAATCCTTAGTTGAACATTTGAATATTGATGTTATATAAATGTATGTGAATTTTCACTATATGTTGGATTTAAGTACGACATGTTACTTTGGTGTAATGTTATATGTTAATACTCATATGTTAGATGAGATTTTGATATAATTTATCAGGATAAGTACAATATTTTTTTTTTATAATGATGAGAAACTTTATTAAAGATAAAGAAGAACAGAAAGAAAGGAGCGGAAAAAGGCGAAGAAGCTCACAAGGGTTGAGCCGCCCGCAGGGAGGAAAAAGTCCTAATAGCACAACGGAGAAAGAAGAAGAAAATACAACGAGACAACGAAGACACAAATGAAAAGACCAGGCCAATCCTACTGTGTTGAGGAGCACGGAGGTGAAGGAGGAAAAGCCAGCGAGCCGAGGGGAGAAAAAACAGAGAATCTGCCGAGAAAAACCGCTCAGTGGTCATTGTAGAGGGGTCTTCTGCTCTGATCGTTGAGCCACTGTTGGCCCTCTTCTTTGGTGATTTTCCCCATCGCAACAGGCCATTCCAGCATTGATTTAAATGCTTTCCGAGCGATGATCGTAGATCTTTGGTTGGTATCTTAGAAAATCCGTCGATTTCTTTCGAGCCACAAACTCCAGGTAATCGCGTGCAGAGCGCAATAATTGATCCACTCGGCCGAATTGTTTGGGGGTCTGGATTGCCAATCTTTGACTGTTAAGATGTCTTCGCCGGTATTGTCGATGCTTGGACAGGCGGCTCTGCATTTATCCCAAACTTCCTTGCCAAAGTCGCACTTGACGAAAATGTGATCGGCAGATTCTTCATCTTTCTCACAAAGAACGCATCTGTTGGCCAAAGACCACCCTTTTCTCTTGTGATTGTCGAGAGTCTGTATCCTCTTGAGGGTTGTCAGCCAAAGGAATATGCAAATTTTTGTTGGGATGGCCTGCTTCCAAATAGACTTGGCAGGATAAGTACAATATAATAAGTATCCTTTCCATATTTCCGGGCTAAAACGGATGAACCGTTAACCCTCGACCCACTGGCTTGATCGGGTCCGGATCAACCCACGGGTTGACAACCTTAATTTTCACCCATTAAGGAGAAACCGATAAACCTGTAAAACCGGTACGGTTTGAGTTAAAAATCGAAAACCAAAGCGAAAGCGCCACACCACCAAGTATAAATTGAACATCAACGAACCAAGTAGGACATCAACAAAAACCCTCTGCCGCCATCATTATCACCATGGCTCATTCCTTCCTTCCCTCTTTCCTTCCCCTGCTACTGATCACTGCACTCAAAAACGTCGTCGTCTTCGTCGTCGTCGTTAAAGGCGAACCAGACCTAACTCACATCTCGGCCTTCTGCGGCTCTAACCACGACGAGAGCCCTCTAAGGAGGAATCAAGCCACGAGAATCACAAACCACGCCATCGACGTCACGTTCCCCGGCGCCGAAAGTTGCGGCTCGACGGTGGAGAAACCCTACATGTATTATATGCACACATGTTCCGCCGCCGTTTCTCTGAACGATTGCAAGGCTTGCATGACGTATGCGCAAGACCAGCTGATGAATCGGCTGTGCGAGGATCAGTACGGCGCCCAGCTCGCCGTCGGGAGCTGTTCGTTGAGGTACGAGATCGAGCCGATACCGGAATGTGCGCCGCCGGCGGCCCAATTGGAGAAAGAAGGACATTAAGAAAACTCCGCCGAGCCCTATCTCTCAGAATCAGCGTCAATAAGAAAACTCCGTAGACTAGTCTCGTTTATACCGAACGTGAGGATCCACGTAAAGTTTCTTGTAGTGGAAATTGGTACGGTATTGGTATCTCATCAAAGTCTTGAATACGAAATAAACGTTTTATACTCAATTCCATAATAAATTCGGTATCACAATTCCAACTCCTAGTATGTTAATGTGATTTGAATCGGACTATGAGCCGCTACGACTGGAAGTCACTCAAAAAATATATAAAAATAAAATTGTTAGTAATATGCAAAAATATATAAAAATAAAAAAAATGGTGCAAACATTCGAACAGTGAAAAGTGGAGACAATGAAATATTCTAGTTATTAGTAAGCCTCTTTGTACACGCATGATAAAGTGTTTTTAACCCAGACGTCTCATTATTAATTGGATGAGTGGTAATCACAACTCGAAAGTAATCAGAGACATGGTTGAAAAATGCACGCTTAACCTTACATTTAGGCGCGCTTAGGCGCAAGGCAATGGCAAAACGCCTCGCCTAGGGGTTTCACTCCTAATTAGATACTGGGACACGTCAATGGAGTAAGGCGACATATAAGTCTCTCTTAAACATTACTAGATGGAGCTAGCCAGCTAGGAAGTCAATACTAAAGGGAAAATTAACATTAACTACGAAATCAATCTTCTATATCAATATTTTCAATAGGTCAAAAACTTTGTGAGTTATTGAGCTATGATTCTATGAATTCTTGAGCTATGTTCTTCATTAAGTGTTGAGTAAGTTATTAATCATTTTAACTCAATTGAGGAAGTGTTGTAGATTATTATTTCATTCATCATGTAGTGCGAATAACTATTTTTCTTCCAACGCCTTGGCACGCTTAGTCTACGCCTAAACGAGCTAGCTAGGTGCTAGGCAAAGGCTCATCGCCCGCCTTACGCCTTGATTAGAGATGAGAGTATTCGTAGCATGTATATAATTTATTGTTAAAGATCAAAGGCGTGAGTTTTGTCTATGAAAAATTCATAAATTTGTTGGAGGGTTAAACATGTATAATGGCTTATATTTTCGTACCTTTCGGTATTTCAGTATATACCGATCCCAATCTCGTAATCGCTAGTACAGAATAACACTTGAAACTCAATCTCAATCCCATGAATATAATACGTGTATTCAAAAAAAATAAAAGATTTTTTTACCACGGTAAACAATTATTATATTTTGAAATTTCTCTGAATATAAAAACACGTCATGTATCCGTCAATGCATACACGAACCGCTCCCAAAAACTCGAGTTATTAGAATCAAATGGTTAATAATATTCGAAAAGGAAACACATGAAGAGAGGTAAAGCATAAACAGCCGACGGTATCCACTAAATTACTTACGCCCGGCCGTCGTGGAATAATGATGAGCCGATAATAACAATAATGAACGGTTGATTTCAATAAAAAATAATAATGAACAGATAAAGTTGATTTCTGTTTTGTAGTTTTATAGATAATTTTCGACAGAAACTGGAGAGAATCGAGTCAAAGTGAAAACCCAATGCCCGACGATTTTACGTGGGTTTTGCCGGCCAGTGTGATCGGCTTTACTCTATGTCAAGAACCAGTTGGTTCCTCCTCAAACGAAAGCCAACCCATGGGCATACCTTGTGCTTTAATCAACTGTTAATATTGGGGGTCGTGGAGATTCGAACACACGACCATTTGGCCAAACCAGCTCTGATACCATGTCAAGAACCAGTTGGTCCCAATAACTCGAGTTGTTGGGAGAAGGTTCTGCTGGATCTTATACTACTCTCTAACACTCTATAGTCTATAGTTTTATCTTAAGACAATATCGTCCTATAGTTTACATCTATATTTAAATCACATATTACATATTTTAATCCAACAAATAATATCAATATTTATATTAAAAAAATATACGAGTTAATTGGAAAATCAACATACCAGCGATTTGACAATCATGTTTAAAAAAACTATAAATAGCATCAATATCTAGAGCAATAGTACTTGCTACAAACAACCCTTCCCTTCACCATGGCTGATTCTTCCTTCAACCCCTTCTTCCTCCTCCCTCTACTACTCGTCGCCATCGCCACCACCGCTCGAAACGTCGTCGTCGTCGAGGCCGCCCCTGACCTAACCCGGGTCTCGTCCTTCTGCGGCACGTACCGCGAGGTCAGCGATTTCAGGAAGGATCAAGCCGGGAGAGCCGTGAAAGGTTCCGCCAAACACACTCACCCCGGCGACACAAATCGCTGCATGGAGATCGGCAACGAGCCCGTCATGTACAGTGCGGCCTCGTGTTCGGAATCCGTTTCTCAGGAGGATTGCACCGCCTGCATCAACTACGCCGGAGACCAGCTGATGAATCGGCTGTGCGAGGATCACTACGGCGCCCAGCTCACCGTCGTCAGTTGCTCAATGAGGTATGAGATCAATCCGATAGAAGAATGCCCGGGCTTTCAATAATCCTCGTCATCAGGAAAAGAAAGTGGGAAACTAATTAATCGGTTCTCAATTAATGTTCAGTCATCTTGCGATGTCAATTTACTTAAAGAATAATAAGTATTATTGTTATGTTTGTTTACTTTTTGATCGTACTTACGTAGTGTGAGCATGGTTCATGAAATCGTATAGTACCTGCGATTCAATAATAAAATACCAGTATCGGAGTATTGTTTCATGGACGATGAGTGTGAGCGGTGTCGCAACCGCCCCTCGAGATTGGGGAATCCTTCGCGAATTGGCCGGAGTCGCCATCGACCTTAAATGTAGTGGGTCGAACACTATTTGGTCCGGTCTCGACCTTAGGATCGAAACCGGGACTTGGTCTGCGGAATTGTACAGATTTGGGTTCGGAAGTACGGTTACGTGTGGGGAAGTGTATTCACACCCCACAACGCCCCAAAATCGGTACTACTTAAATCGATAAGTTTTTAAATGTTAGGTGTATTATTATTTGCGGCTTATTTCGTATTAAATTATAAGATTCAAATAATTAGGTATTTATTTTTACGATTCGATCATACGTCTATTGACGCAAAATCTCATAAGTAAGAAAGTGAATAAAGTATTTTTGATTGTTTTAGTTATAACTTTTACCACATTCCACTAAAAGTAATCCTCGTATTATATTTTTTTTAATAAATTTAATTTGATTATTATGATGTTACGACAATAAATGCAAGGATTTTAGTTATTAGGAAGTATTTTGAGGTATTAGAAAAGAAACAAGATAAACTTAATCCGCATTCAACATTTCGTATTAGGGATTTTAAAAACAAATAAACTTAAATGGGATGATTAAATTTATGAATGATAGGCCAGCAGCCCAACTGGTTAAAGCGTCAGACACATCTGCCCGAAGACCCGAGTTCGAATCTCGGTGGACACAGTTGGTATTTTTTGTTTTTTATGCAGAGATGGGGGAGGACATTTTGGTAAATGGCCAAAAACGCGGTGGCATGGACGAAAATTTCTACGAAACCCTAGGGGTAAAGTCGACATTTACAGATGAGTATAAAATCATCTCCTGAGACACAAAAAAAACCCTAATCGTATTCTAAGGCCAACGGCGGCCGCCTTCTTCCTCTCTCTCCTGTTCTCTCGATTCTTCCACTTCTCTCTTCCACTTCCAGAAACAAATCAAACCTAGCGCCACCCTCATCTTCTTCTCCCTCGTCTCTCACCTCTCTCCCTTACAGAAGCAAACCAAAACCCCCAGCAGATCTAGAGGCGGCCGCTTCTCACTCCCTCTCTCTCTCTCTCTCTCGGTTTCTTTCTAGAGAACGACCCTCAGAGAAGAGAGGCGCCGCCCTCTCCAACTCTCTCCTTCTCGTTTCTTCTACTTCATCCCAGAACCAAAATAAAGGCGATCTACAACCGCGGCAAGACGACGACAAGAAAGGCGACCCGAATCAACTTCAATCGACTGGAGGCATGTCGATCCAGGTGGGGATTTCGCATGCATGGTGTTGTTTATTTATTT
Source organism: Linum tenue (assembly GCA_946122785.1). Taxonomy (NCBI): domain Eukaryota; kingdom Viridiplantae; phylum Streptophyta; class Magnoliopsida; order Malpighiales; family Linaceae; genus Linum; species Linum tenue. The sequence goes on from CAMGYJ010000010.1 coordinate 46,858,170, forward strand.
TTTCTGATTTTTATTTCGGACTCTTCTAATTCCTTGGCTTCTGGGTTTAATGGCGGACGAGGGAGTCGCCGGCGGTGACTAGATCGATGGACCAACGACGGTGAGCCTAAAGGGTAATTTTTTTCGGTTTTGATTCTACTACTTCGGTTTACTCAAATACTGACCCCTTCTCCATTTTCGCAGGTTACAAAAAGAGGCTAGATCTGGGTGAGGTTTCTCCCTACGCTTATTTTGGTTTCGGTTAACCTGTGGTAACTAATTAGGTTAGGAAATTTTGTGATTAAAGTTCCCGAGTTTGGAATTGGGGTCTGACTTTAGTAGGTGGTTAGTCATTAATTAACGACTATGAAATTTGAGATTTTGAAGGGAATGGTTTTGTTCTTCTAAATCTGGTGTTTGAGGTTTGTTTGGTGGGTTTTTTGTGATGAATGAATGGTTTGGGAGCTTAGAGGTTACGGTTATGGTGAATATGTTTTTTATTCCATATGCATGATTATCATATTTTTATCTATGTACTAGAAAATGAAGGAATGAAAATACGAGATAAATAAAGGAATGGTAAATGAGAGAAAGTAAATAGCATAGTAAATAGCTATACTAGGTAATAATAATTTTAAGCTTAACTAATAGATAGAAAATTAGCTATTGTAGGTTGACATAGATAATAAAGTAACTGAGTTTGGAAGAAATAAATAATGGAACTGAAAGTAGAATATAATCTGAATGGACAAACTAATACAGTAAATCTGATAGTGATTAGTTTTGAATTTTGATTAGCCCTTTAAATCAATTGGGTCATGTTGTAATTTGATTGGAGCTGATTAAACTTTCTTCTTTTAAAAGTGTTGTATGTAAATGGTAATAGTGATGATTATGGACGATAATAGTAATAACAATAATATAGAGTTAGTTTTGACAAAAAGGGAAGAGTGGGAAAAGAGAATGAAAGAGCAGTAAAGGAGTCGTATATTATTAGAACTGGAACCTGGGTTTGGTTGATTACAGACTTGATGGGCTTCTGTTTGCTTAGAGGCCTTTTACTTCTATTTGGCAGAAAATAAAGAAGGAAAAGAAAGTGTTTTGTATTTCTCTTTTATATTTTCCCCAGCACTTCCCCTCTCTACCTGACTAAGAAGAAGAAAAAGAACTATGAACTGATTGAAAGAAAGGAATGACAGTGTTTCCCCAGTATTTCCCTCCTGAAAAGCTGTCCCCTTCTCTTGAAAATTGAGCCTGCTTTTATAGAAAAAAGAGGCGGTGGTTTCTGGGTTTGGTCGGACCAGTTCTGGTTCGACCAGTCCGTCTGTTGGTTCGGGTCGTTGGGCTGGTTCGGGTTGCTGGGGTTGGGCCTTGCATCTGGACTTGACCATCATTAACCTTGGGCTGAGTTTGCTTTAGGTTAGGACCTAAATTTCAGACTGGAAATCTGGGCTTGAACTGTGGGCTTGTCTTAATCTGGGCCTCATCTGACTTGGCTCCTTTCTTGTTGTTTGGCAGATCCATTGCTGGCTTTAAAAAGAGATGGAAGAAACATGTATTGATTGTAATTTTCATGTAGTAATTCTTATTTGTAATTTGTATTCTGATTGTAATTGTATAATTTATTGATAATTTAAATAAAACTTTAATCTTCTTCTGTATTTTCTGTGTTGGGCCAAAAGCGTAAATTGAAAGCCAATCGGTCCTATTAATCCATTCGAATCGAATTTGAATAAATTATACAATCGTCGATATTTTAGACTCGTAATGGCCAATCTAATTATCTTACGACATTTAAAGATTAATTAGAATTTTTATGGCCAATCTAATTATCTTACGACATTTAAAGATTAATTAGAATTTTTAGTTGAGTAATTGACCCGGACAAAATGGGGTGTCTACAGTTGCCCCCCTTGTATATCTCTTTATATAAAGAGTTATACAAAGTTCCCATATAGACACCACATTTTTTCGATTCAGTGGAGGATTATATTTTGTTGTTGACGTATTTTTTCGGCGTTCGTCATCGCCAATTGTTTCATTTTCCTTGATGATGACGTAAACGAAGCGCACGTCAGCGCTAATTGTTGGGTTTTTCTTGTGATGACGTAAACGAAGCGCACGTCAGCGCTAATTGTTGGGGTTACTGATGAGGACGTAGACTAAGCGCACGTCAGCACAAATTGATGAGTTTATTTTGATGGTTAATTGTTTTATGCTTATTAGCATTGGCGTAGTATTTTTCAGGCGCTCTCCATCACCAGTGTATGTTTCGAACGCTCACTAGCGTCGGTGTCGTATTTTCAGTGTACTTTTCGAACGCTCACCAGCGTCAGTGTCGTATTTTTCAGGCGCTCGCCAGCACCAATTTAATTTGTTTATGGATTTCTTAAGGCCATGTCTAAAGTGAAATTAAGACAAGTTCTAACTGTAAGTGAAAAGCTAATGTTAGACTTTTATGAAGTTGGAGACATAATTGTTGTACTTGAAATCTTGATGAATATCAAAATGCATTTGGGAATGAATGTTAATTAGTATGATTGTTGATATGATGATGTTTTTTTGTTTTTTTTTTTTTTTTTGGATTTTGCTCTGGGCTCCTTTAAATTGATCACCCACAAGAACTTGTGTCATTGTTTCTTGTAGCCTTGATCCTCAGTTGTGCTCAATAGTGCGAGCTCTTAATCAGACACCTTCGGGCTCCTTGTTGTCCAAGACAGGGTTCTTCGATTTCATTAATGTAGTGTAGCATGCCCCTTCTGTCATGGACGGCAACTGATTGGTTGAACGCAGTCAAAGGTGCTCTCAAGATCTTTGAGATTTCTAAACTGTTGAGTTGAAAGGTTGGGTACTTTGGCTTGCGTGCATTTAATAATGCTTCTCCTTCTAGGTTACACTATTCTTACTTCCAGATATCTGTCGTTCACTTTCTATTCTATGGAATGGAGGGTGACTTTATCAACCTTAACTGAAGATTAGTGCAAAAATGTATGAAAAATGTGATTGGAAAAGTATCATGGGAACTTGTTGAAATTTGAGAAAAGTGTGTAAGAATTGGATACAATTTTGTGTGGTAATTTCATGTGGCTAAAATATTTTTGAATTTTTCAATGAGAAGGGAGCAAGTAAAGCCATGAGAAAATCCAAAAGCACTCACTCTACTCTCCTTTTCGACGTCATGCTCGGATTCACTCTCACTCATTCCTAAGGGTGCTTTGAGCATATGACATTTCAGCTACCATTAAAATTCCGGTCACTATGAGAGGCCTTCTTTTATGTTAATGGTCAAATATGTTCGGGGTAATGGCTTTTTCAAATGAGGAAATTCTTACGAAGTCTGATTTTGGTATTGTGAAGTTTCTTGTAAGGGATGTTGGCTTGCCCCAAGGTATTAGGTTAAATGAATGGCTTAGAGTGATCCTAATGGCAATTATCATGGTTTTCCTCGAGCCTTGTCTTGAGATTTTAGGATGTGGGGGTCAGGTCGTGAATAAATGAGGTCTTTGTGAAAGTGAACTTGGTTATGGGAAGTCACATCACATAGGTTCTTTGCTTAAGATTTTCTGTAGGTATTAGCCGGCAAACATTTTGATTTGCCGTGACTGGTTGACTTCAAATGCTAATGAAGGGGCCTTTAACATGTAAATCCCACAACAATTTTTCTTTTTCTTTGCTTTTTTATTTGCTTTGCTTTTTTTGTCGTGGGACTTACTTAACTTGGTTGTGGCACAGAATATGCTTCCCTTATTCTCCCCTCTAACATTTGTATAACTAGACAGAAGTATCAAAAGGTTAGTACTTCACAATGTAAGTGTATTTTCTCGTTGGATTGGCTGGTTGGTTACTCGTCTCTCGAAGAAGCAAAACTTCTAATGCCATTGGGCTTATTTGAATTTTTTTCCTTGATTAGCTTCATATGCATTTGGATCCCAATTCACTAGCGAAAGTTGGCAATGATGGTGACGAGATTCTACAAGTAGCCTGATGTCATACGAGGTATGAATTGTAGTAACTTGTTCTTTGAATTTATGTTTCCAGAAGTCCTTGTATTAACAAGTTATATACTTGTGCTTGGATTTAAATTTAATATGAAGTTTCTCCTTTCACCCTTGCCTCTAGCACAGTATCCCGCCGTCTCCACTGCAAGAATCTATTCCCTCCATTCCCATTCGGCAATAGTAGTATATATATAAGAAGAATCAAACGGTAGCAGCCGATGAACAGAATGAAGGTCATCGATCATGCCTTCTTTCTTCCCAATACTGCTCTCTCCGATGATGATGTTGTTGTTGGCAATGATGATCACTATCTTGAAAGGCGATTTCGATGGCGACTACGAGTACGGCTGGTGCAGCAAGAACAGATTCGAGTACTCGTCTAAGAAGGTAGTCGAGAAAGATACGGTCGTGAACAAGGCGATGTTTGGCGCCTGCGACGCCGTCGACGGCGCCGAGAAGCAGCACTGCGAGCACTCGTCCCCCGACACCGACAGCGGCTCCTTTTATTGTGCGTATGCTTCTTGCACTTCCTCGCTGGCCGGCGACGACTGCCGGTTTTGTCTGGAAACTGCCGACTCTTCGCTGTGGTATAAGTACTGCAAGGATCGAGACGGCGGACAGTTGGCTCTCAAGGACTGTTACCTGAGGTACGAGACCTACACATTCTGTAGTTAGCTACCTAAGAGAAAAAAAAAAAAAAACCCCAGAAATAAAGCAGGGGTGGGATTTTCGTAGCACTCGTTACCACTCTGGTATCATCTGGTGTCGCTCTATATCATTTTTCGTTTTCACTCAAATTGAAGAAGAAGAAAAAATTATAGAAAGAACAAGTTCGCCTTGATATATTAGATTTATAAATTTATTGAAAAAAAACATTTTCGGACAAAATATATCACCTTTTACCACCATGATATATGGTGATAGCTAGTGATACAAAGTCGTAATAAATGACGGTTAATACAATAAATTTACACCATGGTATTATCCATACCGTGATGATATAATCTTGGTTTAGCTTGATGAATTGGTGATTTGTGTATGTATATGGTCACCTATATATATATATATATATATATATATATATATATATATATATATATATATATATATATATATATTAGTTAGTTAGGTACGTGCTTTGCTTTAATTGGCCTTTTTTTTGCCATAGATAGTTTGTAATAGATAGGGCATTACAGTACGTTGAAAATGAAAAAGCGGTAGTCAGGGCATTAACACCCGGGTCTACTTATATTTTCGGTCCAGTTTGAGAATGGGCTTGCGTCCATGGACTTTCAGAGACATCAGGCCTTTTGCGACCAACTAACTTTCTATTGGAACGGCCCCAAAGCTTAACCAGCCTTTTTTTTTTCTTGGACGAAAATAACGAATATCTTGGTTTTAACTTTTAAGATGTCAATATTCTGGATTTATTGATATTGTATCGATTTTCACTCCTATTGCTAGGTGAGCACTCCCTGACCGACCTTTACGAAATCCCCAAACTGTCCCACGGGCTTTTAATAGAAATGATTGGGAGAGTGAGGTGGGTTTTTTTTTTACATTAAGTTATTCTACTGCACGTAGGGAACAAGTTATTTTTTACATTAAGTTCTCTCAAATTTTAAAATGTTTTGTACAGAAGGAACAAGTTTTTCATGAACTAATCAATCTATAAATTTCTGTGGCAATATTAATAATTTTGAACCTGGAGGTCCCATGTTCTAATCCCTTCAATAGTACCTAATAACAAAAAAAAGTAACCTATATCACCCCACAAATTTCTGTGGAAACAATTTCTGTGGAAACAAATGTCATATTTGATAATGTGATAGAAGACCGTTACCGGAAACCAATACAATTCCCATGTCGCGGCTGGTCTACCGATTATTCAAACTATGAAGAACGTAACAACTGGTTGGTCCTAGTAATTCGAATTATTGGGACCAACTAGTTCTTGACGTACACGGTACACAACCATAACAATCGATCAATGGATCCATTCGTAACTCTGATCTGGAAAATCTTGCTGAGAAATCACGGCGAGCAGAACTTGTAGTTCTCATACCTAATACAACAACTCCCCTCGGGCTTCGTGTACTGAGCTCCATGCTTGTAGATGCAGTTCTCTGCTATGACCCCAGCAGCTTCCTCCAAGCACTTGCAGCACTCGGAGTACTTTTCCGGTCCGCAATACGAGTACGAGTAGAGGAGAATCGGCGGGTTGCCGTAATAGTCGAACTTGCAGATTCCTGGGTTGTTTTTGGCTGCCGCCAGTACGTCCTGCTGCTGATCATCCTTGATCTCGGGGCCCGTTGTGCAGATCGAACCCGTGGTCGGAAGCGGGCACAGAGCTGGTAGTCTGTGACTTATAGCGACGAACGTGATCGTTGTTGTGATCAGTATTAGTGACGAGAGTGTTTTTTTTTTAAGCAAGTAGCTCTAGTGCTATATATATAGGCTTTGATGGCAATGGAACTATCCAGCACTAATTTAGGGATGGCAATCAAACCCATGACAGCGGGTACCCGATTGCTCCCGACCCAGTCAACGCGGGGAGTCCCCACTTTGTTATCTATTCCTTCAGAGGGCTTCTCTATCTGTCTGTGTTTTTTTTTTTTTTAAGCAAGTAGCTCTAGTGCTATATATATAGGCTTTGATGGCAATTGGAACTATCCAGCACTAATTTAGGGATGGCAATCAAACCCATGACAGCGGGTACCCGATTGCTCCCGACCCAGTCAACGCGGGGAGTCCCCACTTTGACCGGGTATGGGGCAGGTATGGGTAAAACCCGCAAAAAGTTTGATGGGTATGGGGCGGGTATGGTTTTAGCCTCCCCGCCCCATACCCATACCCGCCCCACCAAGAGAATTTCTTCACATATCAAAAAATATGTGAATTAAATTGTAATCTATCAATAATGATGATGATAACTCGAGAAAATAAATAGTAGAAATGCAATTGAGTAACCACCTTAATGAAAACCTAATTCATTTCCCTCAATTCTCCTTCCAATTTTTCACTTTCCCCCTACAACAAGATTATGTTAGTTAATTATTACTTAGTAAATGTATGAAGAGTTAGAGCATAATAATTTAAAAAATATTATAGTCTATATTATGTATTAATGGATGTTTTAGGATCATATTTAGAAAATGACCGTGTTTTGTTGACTTCATGATATAATAGGTTTGTTTATGGTTATAACTAAAACTTTTCTTGTAAGTTTTTGGTATAATAATGTTGGATGTACCCGAAACCCACGGGTATGGGGATGGGTTTGCAAAACATTCCCCCACATGGGTATGGGGCGGGTATGGGTTTGGGTATTTGAAGATGGGGATGGGGATGGGGATGGTTTAGGCAAACCCGCCCCATTGCCATCCCTAAGCACTATTTAATCCAGTCAAATTGGGTAAAATTAAATTAAGTAATGATGAGTTTTGAGTCGTGTGCGAGTTTTACTCCCTTTTTAATTTGGTGGCTTGGGGTTGAGTTTTGTCAAAATCCAACCTGTTTTTGCACAGAAAGCCAAAACGACGTCTTTTTGTGTCTGGCGCTAATATGAATATTTTGTCAATGTTATCAGTCTTTAATTATGACAACATGGTTCTTATTTGGTGAATTTTATTAGTCTTTATGTAACTATATTTGTAGGAAAAAATTTCGTAATTTTACAAAGTGACTGTTCGGAGAAATAATGCACCCCAGCTAGGTACCTTTTGAGTTCGGTTTAGTTTTCTCACAAAAAATACAGCAGATAGTTTACCGATTTTCTTTAGTGACCCATTACTCAACCCGACCCATTACCATTTTATCCTACCTATGAAACTATACTTGCGTGCCTTGAAAACACGTCCATAAATATGATTAGTGACGAGACTTCGTAAGAATAAAGAGAATCGACCAAAGAGGTAGCCGTTGCAGGGTACTATATTACTTAAGAAACAAAACTAAACCAGACAGAAAAGGACTGCAGAAAAGAATCAAATAGTGCACGAACGAGTAGTCGTACGTCTATAGAACTCCACTAAGAGTTCTTGTAAAAGTAAGCAAAGAAATCAAACAATGAGCCGCTGCAGATGCTGCATCAATTACCTACAAAACAAAACTGCCATCGACAAACCTAAGAATTCTTTTTGTAATTTATTACGTGTATCAAAATCCAAGAATCGTCAAATGGTCGATTAATAATTAGGCTCTCAACCAAACTGCATGTATGAAGGGGAAAAAAAACATTGATGGGTCCTGGTTGTGTAGCGATATGGTCGATACAAGATCGCGCCAGAAACGATGTTTATTGGAAATCAGGATACATCGTCCAAATACTAAAGAATGATCTGTTAGATCTCACAACGACTATCCTAATTCTGCCACTATTCATAGGTGGCAGAAAAAATAATCTAATGTAGCGAAACGCGCGGTGACTGAATGTCCTGTACTTTAAAGTTAGAATGATTTTACAAAAAATGTATAGCTTGGACTACTTAGGAAACTACATGCATGGAAGAAGAAAAAAAATCCAATAAATTGTGACTAAATAACCTCATCTCGAAATTAAAAACAAAAATTAAACCAACCTGGATCAAATCAATAGCCGCTGCATGTTCTCTGTCCCTTGCAAAACAAAACTAAACAAGACAAAAATAAGTACTAGACTACAAAACGAGCAATACTCCAACTAGTTATCAAGACAAAAGTAGTATTAGCAACGAAACAACATTATTGTGACACTAAACAAAGCTACAAAGATTTGCTTTTGATTATCAGTTTCGTCCCTAGCTATCACATTTGACTCACATGCCCTTACAAAATATGATATTTCCAAACCGGTCCTCCCACCCTACCAATATAAATAGATCTGACTTACAATCCAACAAGCCATCCTCAACATCAACTCAAACAGCCCATCAAAACACAATGGAGAAAAACATGGCAATGTCAACTTCATGCATCCTCATTCTCGCTGTGCTGCTCATCTTTAGCGACGGGTTCCACGGAGCCGTCGCTAAAACCGAACCGCTCGATTTCAACAAGCACAGGGTCGACGGGAACTGCGGCGAGATTGTCGACGCCAGCCCCGAAATGAGAGTTGAGGCATTGAGATCCTTAGATCTTGCGATCGACGTCGCGACCAAAGACAAGAAACCCAACACATGCGCAATGGCAACGGGTTCTTCGATCTTCGCAGCTGCGAATTGCTCGAAGGCGCTCAGTAAAGATAAGAGGATGGACGATTGCAGACATTGCCTCTTCAATGCTCAGTTCCGTGCGGTGGACAAGGAGTGCCCGCAGAAATTCGGGGGTTGGATCAAGCTCGTCGACTGTTACGTGAGGTACGACACCTACAAATTTTGCGAGTGATGAAGCGCGCGAGCTAGCTCGACTCGTGGGAAGATAATGTTGCGCAGTTTGGTCATATTGAAGAAAGGGAAAGCTACTTTACTTATATATATGTAAGAAAACGATGATGTTATAAACCATCATGAAATAAGCTAATAAATTAAAGTTCCTTTTTCTTTCATGCATTTCAATGAAGACTGATCATGGAGGTTCTTAAATCGATCTCCTCATTTTGTTACTTTCAGAACTAAATCCATAGAAGAAGGAATTGACTGCTTTTGTCCTTTTTCAAGTTCAAAAAGCAATGCCCACAAACGGGAAATGTATCCACTTAACATCCAAAAAAATAAGGGGAAATATGAGTTTACCAGGAAATACCAATGACATAATTGGAATTATAATAATTAAAAGAAAACCCAACATGACTTATTTCAGCATAACTTTCTTCTCCCAATTATTTCAATTATCACAAAACCGAGTTCATTCAATTAATTACTGGGTCTCAAACTATATCACATTCGAATACTACATCCAAACAACACATAAATTTCTATGGCTTATTATATATGGTTTGTTAAAATTCAAATTTAAAACTCTTTTACAAAAGGAAATCATATTATTTATACCAAGGTAAACTAAATTGTGATTCATCCATTTTTTTTCTCGTAGAAACATGAAATTTACACCTGGTGGTAAATGGCAGTATACATTCTTGGCCTAACTAACTCAGAATGAATTAATTGGGTCAGAATGAATTAATTGGGTCAGAATAAATTATAATAATACAACGCACTCTCAAACAACTCATATGTTCTGAATATTGATTATATTTCATTTGTTATAACTTAATTAGATTTCAAAATCTTTTACAAAAAACAAATTCTGACTGATTAGTTATAAATAATGATACATCAAATTATGATATGAGTAATGTTCACTTGGCTTTAAATTGTATACAGTCCCTTCGGGGACATCCGATAAAATTGGAACGATATAGAAATTGTGGTATATACATGGATATTGTTGGTGGATCACAACGAATCCGTTCTCCTTTGCAAAAAATTTGTAAAATCCAAACCAAAATGAAAAAGATACAAGTTGATTAATAACATTATTAGGAGATGCATCAATGTATTATTGGCGCATGTATGCTGAAATTTAAAATTAGACATGGTTAAATTAGTGCCTTGAAAGTACTTGTCCTAAAGGTCATCACCAGGTTTAAGTAAAGAAATGAAAACGAAGAGGCAAAAAAACAACTAAACTAGACAAAACTAACCGTCGGAAAAGAATCGGTTATAGGGCATGAGCCGTACGCCTGCAGAGCTCCCCCAAATCCAAGAATTCTGGTAACGTTAATTAATTATATTACGTTATCACTAATCAACTATACGTGACTGATGTACAAATCAAGAGTGTACTATTTTTCACACATCCAAGAATTCTCTCCTCGGTTGTAATGGCTGATATTTGTACGTAAACCAACTGGTTCCAATAGTTGGAGCTGTGACAACAGTATAAACTAGTGTGACTACCTTGATAACAACCACGTAAATCTATGTATCGCTTATTATTATTATTATTGATTGCCTTATTACAACAAAATTGTTAGGAAATGTTTAATCATCATGAATGCATGTCTGCAATAAATAGAGATAGATATGAATATTGAGATAATCGTCCCACCTCGCGCTGGTCATCACTACACCTTAGATCTGTGACTATTGATTCTTGAATTTGCTCCAAGGGACTGATTCAGGACATGAATGGGGGGACTAATCTGGTTGGGCTGGTTTTGAGTCAAATTAGTCTTTACATGTCGAGCCTGAGACGGACGAGCTCAATGACTGTTGGCCACTTGGCCTTGAACTTCTGGACCTGTTTCTGTTTGTGCCCATCACGTTTGATTTTGGTTTGAATTTAATTCGGCTGGGCTTGGGCTTCGATGAGTTCGATCCAAATAACAAATTGGTTTCTTTTTTCTTTCGTCGTTGCGCTGTCTTTTTCCATTGGCTTATTATGTAGGTCTTTAGCCCCTCGATCCCTCTTGTGATCGATAAAAAGAAAAACGTGGGATATTATTGTTTTTATCATGGATATAAAGGTGTGGGATTTACTACTTGAAGTCAAAAATTACATTACTGTCATTTTCTATATGTTTGACATGTTTATGATATGTACACAAAACAAGGACAAAACTTCAAAATTACCTTACTATCATTTTCTATATGTTTGACATGTTTATGATATGTACACAAAACAATGACAATACATACTAATAAGCATACATAATGTTGCCACATGGACAATAGTAATAAACGAGAAAATTCCGTTTTAACTTTTAACGTAACATAATCAATTACCAATTCTTTGTCCTCCTTTTCAAACGTGACATATAACAACATATATTAGAATCGCGAGAACAAAGAATTATACGTTCCATGAAAAGGTCAAAGAAAACTAGAAAACAAGAAATTATATAAAAAAAATCTAACTCATGTTTGCACATTAATTGAACGTTTATATTATTCACTTATTGTTAATTATACTGTATAATAGTTAAATTTGAGGGCAACCTTGGAATATTAAAAGTGCATGAGGGTATATGGGTAAAATCTCATCACGGAGTTATGCCATATTCCAAATCCCACATCAACATGTGGGATTTATAAGTCCGTGGGGTCCACGGATTTGGACTCTTAAAATCCATGGGCCCCACGGATTTGGTCTTCAAAAAATGTGCAAGCAAACAACTGAATTGTACCTAAATCCTTGATAGTTGGTTTTTTGGTACCAAATCCTTGAAGCGAACGACTCCTAAGAATCCATGTTTAATTTATCATATCATTCCCACGTGTTCATACCCACAAGATATCCAATTAGTTAAAACTATGCATCAGAAACATACCGATACCGCCAGACATTAACCACAACCAGAGAAAACAAATGGGATCATAATGGACAGTACTGAAACATGTGTTAATAATTTGTTTGTGCTATTATTATACATTCCCATAATCGTCCGTATCATGTAATTAAGACACCCTTCAAAAGGGTAATAAAAATACACACAACCCTAAAAAATTCATAATCCACTCAAAATCAACCATTATGAAGACCAATCCCCACCACACCAAATCTTTCTCCCTCGTCGTCCTCATCGCATCGCTCATCTTTAGCGACGGTATTTACATAGTCGTCGCGAAAGGCTACAACATAGACAAGATCGGCTCCGGCTGCGGCAAGCAGCGCGACCCCAGCAACGAGATGAGGTTGCAGGCGCTGCACTCCATCGACTCCGCCATCCTCGCCGTCGTCTCCGGGTCCCCCAACGCCTGCGGGAAGGCGCCGGACTCGACGATCTACGCCGCCGCGAACTGCGCCCGCGCGCTCTCCGACGAGGAGTGCAAGCTCTGCCTCTACAACGCCCAGTTCCGGGTCGTCGACGTTGACTGCAAGCACTTGTTCGGCGGCTGGCTCGTGCTCAAAGATTGCTACGTCAGGTACGACACCGATACTGCATTCTGCCGTCAGTGATCCGTCGTCGTATTGTTGCAATACGCATCACATATGTGAGGGAAAGATCATTCAAAGTTTCGGTTGGGTTGGATTGATTTCCGGTTAAGGGAGTGGTATGATATTTTGTATTTTGGGTTTTCGGATTATCGATGAAATTGTTTTGAATGTGGATTTAAATTCTTTATTGAGCAGAGAAGTCACGTACTCGAATCTTTATGATTACTGATATCGATAGTTGATTTGATAAAAGTATGAAATTTGACAAAAGTATATTGGTGAATTTAGATATGTGCTATACATTAGGTTATAATGTAATTAAGATTAGTACTGTTGGAGTATCGTCCAACGACTCGAAGATTTATTATAATGAGCTAGTTCTCAATTAGTGATGGCAAACGAGTGGAACGGGCTAGGTGTGTCAGTACTCATGCATATTCGTCTTATTTCGTTCGACCTGATTCTCGAATGAATTGACTAATGTCCACCCTTAATGATACATTTGCTATGTTAGATGAATTTCGACGAATCAAAATCATGGATAATTATCGTACGGTTTAAGATTTAATAAAAGGATTATGGTCATTGAATTTATTTTCAGTTCTTATGGTATAGTTCTACACCCCCATATATAATTGGGTGAGCTAATTAAGTAGCGGTCATTACGATGAAATATAGCTCGACGGCATCACCATGGATCAACCTGAAACAAACTCAACCGGTCCAAAACTTTTACTGGATCGACCGACAAAGCAGCTTATTAGCTAGCGAAATGTTGGATGACTCAACTTTGCTTCATGGATCATTCTTTTTCCTCTTGTTTTTACTTGAATTTTAAAGAACATAGCAAGATGCTTAATTATGACAGGAACTAGCTAGCTAGTCGTTCATATCAATATATCCCCTTAAATGTAGTTCCATAAAATCAAAGCATAGCCCAGGAAATGAAACCAAACCCCCAGAATTACACACAGACGAATTACCAATATCACCATGCCTTCATCTCTCTCACCAGTACTCCTCTTCTCCCTCCTCGCCATCGTCATCGCCGTCGCCGCCACAACCGTCGCTAAAGCCGAGCCCGACCTAGGTTACATCTCGTCCCTCTGCGGCCGGCGACATGACCCCCACCCTCCCCGACTGAAGAGGCGTGCCATCCAAGCCACCGTCTCGGCGATCACAAACACGGTCCCAAGCGCCGTCGGCTTCTGCGACTCCATAAGGCAGAAACCGGCCATGCACGTTTTCGCGTCGTGCCCCTTCCACGTTGCTCAGGAAGACTGCACCAAGTGCCTCGAGTACGCGCAAGATCAGTTGATCAACTACTTGTGTAAAAGTCTCTACGGGGCGCAGATCGTTCTCAACGGTTGTATCTTGAGGTACGAGACCTACAAGTTCTGCTGAAGCAGCGTGCGTCGTCGTCGGAAACGAGTATTATTGGTAATCTGGAAGGATAAAATTTCATCGCTCTCTTTGAGTTCGAATATGAGAGTTGTGGTTGTGGTTGTGGAAGAATGGCGTAAAGTTTCCTAAGCGAAAGTGTTACTCTTTTTTTTTTTTTTTTAGTTTTCGTGAAGAATAATAATAGTTGCATGTTATATATGTAACGAATGATGTTTGGTTTGGCAATGATGTGCATGTATTCAACAGTATGGGGAGCGGATCAGGTCAGTAACTCTATGATCAGTAACCATGAGTAACCTGTCCACATCAGCATGACATCAGTAGCTTCTCTCTGCTATAAAGTCTTTTATCTTTTCCCTTCAATCTTTAACGGACGATTTCTCTCTCGTTTTAAGTGGAAATTTAATTTTTTTGCACAGTTAAATCAGATTTAATATGCTCTTCAAAATGATATCCACTTTGATATATTTTTAGTACAAAAAAAAAATCGAATAATTTTTTACCAGTCACTACCATATGGTATGCTCCAATTTAGTACCATATGGTAAGAAAGCATACCATGATGGTATGAACATACCAATATGTTAAGAAGGTTGAACACTTGATAGTAGGAGTATATTAACTGTCATTTACGACTTTCATCATTGTTTGCCACAAGTTACCAATCACATACCATAGTGGTAAAGTATGGTAATTTTTTATCCAGTATTTTTTTTTTCACCCAAAAATTTATAGATCCAATAGATCATGATGAACTCGTTCCTTCTGAGCAAACGTTTTCAAAAACGACTTAAAAACGAAGAAGTTACCATATGGTATGTAGTTGGTAAAAAAAAGTTTCTCGAAATATATTGAAATTTGATCTCATTTTGTAGACACAACGCACTCGTTCCCGTCTGTGCAAAAAAAAATTGAAATCCGAGTTAGAACGAAGAAGATAAGAGCCAATTAAGAAAACTAGGGAAAATAAAATGTCTTTAATTGACAACTCTTAGATCTGAATTTTCTGGACCCACTTAAATTTAAAGGTCCAAATTTAGTTGCTCATAGGTTAGTAACCATTGGTTACTTACCCTATCCAAAGTTCAGTGTCGGCCGGGCTAGGTAATAGTACAACTGTACAAGCTAGTGTTATACTGGGCTCAAACATAATTAAGTGACTGGGCCGTGGCGCGAGGGAAAAAAAAAACAAATCGGGCCGAACGTCTTGATTAGCGATAGGCTTTTCGCCCAATAGGAGTATAGTTGTGGGCTTGTGGCGTGTGGGAAA
This sequence comes from Linum tenue, assembly GCA_946122785.1. Taxonomy (NCBI): domain Eukaryota; kingdom Viridiplantae; phylum Streptophyta; class Magnoliopsida; order Malpighiales; family Linaceae; genus Linum; species Linum tenue. The sequence goes on from CAMGYJ010000010.1 coordinate 46,873,680, forward strand.
AAAAAAAAACAAATCTGGCCAAACAAAAAACGGATACGTTTTTGTTATTTTTGTTATATAATGACACTGGGTATGGTTTTAACTGTTTTGCAAAGGAAAGTCAACACTCAACACGTCATAATTCATTCAACATGCTCGAAGGTGCTACCCCGTTTGTTCTCGAGTTATTGGGATCAACTGGTTCATGACACTTAGTTCCATGATTCCATCCCAAATACTGCGGCGCCTTAGCATTTTACTACGAAAAAAAATGGGCATACTTTCTTTTCTCTAGAGGAAGATTTTGAGAAGAGAGGAAGAAGTGGCAGACAACCTGTTTGATTAGAAAAGAATGAGTCTAATATAGGAATGCATAACCGGAACTATACTAATAACAACTAACAACTATACAACTAGATAGAATGATCGTCAGTTTACAAGTTGTAACGATTTCTTAAGAGTCGTGTTGAATGTCAAACCAACCAAACAAGAGTCAAGACAACCATACAAGAGTCAAGACAAAAGTAGAATGTCAAGACAAAAGTAGAACCATACAAGAGTCAAGACAAAAGTAGAATGTCAAACCAACCAAACAGGATATATATAGGAGTCTTACTATATAAACTATAAAGTGGAAGTGCACTTACAAATGGATATATAATTAACAATCCGGTTAGAATCCATTCAGGATGAAGAACTAATGTGAGAATTTTCGTGCATTACAAAAAAACCAGTCAAAACTAAAAGATAAATGGAAGGAGGCAAAACCAAGAGTTGTTTTTTTTGTGTAAGGCGGCATGTAATTGAGTGGTTAAGTACCATACATAGAGCGCTCTCCAACAACTCGAGTTATTGAGACTTGGTCTAGCTAGCAGTGAGTCAAATACTTAAGTTATCCACGATCTTTCATCCCTTGATGTTTGCGCACATATTATGAATTCGCCTGTTGACAGCTTTCTCATCATTGTGAAGTTGATTACTTTGCTCGTAGAAGTGATCAGATGGTTACCATAGTAATTACCAAACCAATTAAACTTGAATTCTATTAACCATGAAATACAATATCACAACCAAATCGTTCAAACCAATACAACAATCAAATTAACCAAACTAATTTTTTTGTCGGTTTGGCTAATTAGGCGGCAGTATGTTGTTGTCTACAATCTTCACAAACAAATAAAGTGACATGAATAATGAGCTTTGTTTTATTTTATGGGTTCAAAAATGGAGAAATGTTTTGACTTTTTAGTAGGTATGAGTATATAATACATTAACTATATAGCTAGTTGGTTTGTTTGGTTAGCTATAACCAAACCACCTACACCCAAAAAAAAAAGCTAAAAAATTTAAACAAACCAAATCAAATTATCCAAATGAATCAAATTATCCGAATACTATTGATATAAATAATTACCACGATAAGTCGATAACCACACCGTTTGAAACTCCTGCCTGCTCTCAATCGATGCTAGATGCCAACGTTTGTTCTCTTCTTCCATTCAAATTGCAGGACAGTATGGGTCTGTCATCTCATCTCTCTCCCTACTCGTATTATCTTTTCATATACCTACAGACATAAATAGTTAAATATGGTCCCATCTTTTATTGCATGCATCGAGCATTATTTGCTTTCTGGCCCCCATCCTGCAAACTATATTTACTCGAAGCCCACCCTAACTTTTGTACTTGTGCTCATAATTTTCAATAAATTCACCACCACCACTTATTATCTATATCCATTTTTTCGTCCCTCGCCTTTCTTCACCATTGGGAAAAGCTCTGAAAATTCTCATAATAAGATGGGCAGGACGACGACGACTTCTTCTTCTTCTTCTTCATCCATCCTCGTCGTTGTTGCAGCATTATTATTCATCATCTTTAGCGACGGAAGCTGGACCGTCGTCGCGGAAAGTCCTCCCAACACGGACAAGGTTGCCTCTGGATGCGGCCCGTTGGTCGACCACCGGCCCGAAACGAGAGCCCAAGCGTTGAGGTCCATAAACCATGCGATTGAACAGGCCGCAACCGCGGCCCGCCGTAATACCTCGTGGACTAGTGGGCCGTCGTCAAAAGTCGTCGCCTTTGCTAATTGTTCCGTCGCGCTTACGGCGGCTGGTTGCAAAAAGTGTCTCAACGAGGCTCAGTTCAGGGTGATTAACGTCGAGTGCCCGTACGTGTTTGGAGGCTGGATCGAGCTTGTCGATTGTAACGTGCGGTACGACGTCGTGGTGATTACTTCGTTTTATACTCAAGCTCAGAGGTGGAGTTACTTGCTGTAAGTTGAGTTCAACCCTAACATTTTTTTTTTATATAAGGGTGACATCGCTTTATGTTGAAGATCAGCGGTAGAACCGCTAGATCGAGCTGTCTCTCGTTAGTTCCATGTAATAATGTGACTTATAGTCACGATAAGTGTCGATAATAATGTTCTTATTTAAAATTATTATAGTATATTTAATATAAGCTTTGGTAAAAAAGTAATAACATGATAGGCGCGCGGTTGGAACCCGCAAAGTGTAATGAAATAAACCGGTTCGATCCGGGTGTAATAATATTTTTTTTTATTTTAATATTTCGTTTGGTCTGCTATTACATGATTGTGGCGTTTTATTTGAACGATGACAACTATGAATACGTTGGAAAAAAATTTGGTACTATTGGGACATACAACTGCAACATCAGCAACTAACCTTGTGCAACTAGTTTTTTTTCTTGCTCTATGTCCATGGCATGAGTAGGAGAAGAACAAATGGAGATTGCTTTTCATGGGCTTGTCTTGAAACCTCGCTCCCGAAATGGGCCGCATTTTTCCAGTTCTTACGGCCTTCAGTCAAGTGGACCAGCAGCTATTTTGGGCCACTGAAACGAAAGCCCAGTTGGAAAAGGATGGGTAGGCGTACAGTCTGGGAAATTGGAAGGCCTGTCTTGGAAAGGTTAGGGGGGTAAGCCGGGGAAAGTTGGCCTTCCCCGTTTAACAAAGGCCCAACGAAGCTTCTCCTCCATTTATTCGAAGGCCCAAAGAAACTTAAAATTCGGCCCATCGACGAGATTTCATAAAAACTAGTAGACTAAAATAAAATGCGCAATGGGTTGCCAGCCTGCTGTGTCACTAGAAACTCGAGAACTGAATCAATCTGTACGGTAGTATTAGTTATCTATTTAATTATAGACATAAGACAGAAATCGAATATAAAGTTGTACTTAATGGCGTGTTTGATTAAGTTTTGGAAGTTATTGATGACAGATGTAATTAAGATGACAGTACTTGAGCAGAAAATATGCTAAGTACCTTCTGTACGTACAGCCCACGGTGCATGAGGAAAAGGTTACTTGTCCCCTAAGAAATCCATATAAATTGCTTAATTCTTTTTTTTTCATTTATAAGTTATAACATCTCATTTCCACCCACATTCATTGTTAGTCAAGCATAATTTTATTTTCCTGTATTGGTTTCTCGCTCTCTTGCAATCTTTATTTAGAGAAGTTCAGAGTTCGAAATTAATGAACTTATTTGTCTGCGTACTTAGCACTCATGTATCAAATTAAGGTATAACGAAATATGCAATTGACAAAGTAAAAAAGTAAAAAAATGTATATTTTCGTAGTTCATTCTCACGATGTGTATTAGATAGTATACAGGTAAGAGAAATCAATTTCACTATAATGATCATTATGCATATTTTGAAAGAATTCTATAGTAGATTTTATATAGACACCTTCAATACGTCTGTGACCCCTCAATCGTCGGAAAATCATATTTAAGTTATAGCAACAATTGATATTTCGTGGAAATGGAAGGGACCAAGTTGGTAACTTGAGATGTCAAATAATTAATTAGACAACCATGCATCCAACCTTAAACTAAATATTTAATTATTTTTAAATACCATTTGTATTTATCTATGATTTTTTGGGGTACTTCGTCCCATCTTGGTCCTTGGACCGGGGAACCCATACACATGGGCATCACTAATGCTTGGCAGAAAAATTATTTATTTAGAAATTAAGGTGAAATTACCACACAAAAAATATAATTAATTGATTTTTTTTTTGTTTAATTCACAAATCAAGAACTCAAACATATTAAAATGGATTAAAGGAAGGATGGTCACAAACTTCCTCATTGGGAAGAGATGATGAATTTTGAAGGATGGTCAACAAAACTCAGCACAAGACCACGTGCATACACACCAATTCATGGGGGGGAAATCCCCTATAAAAATATGCAAAATACTAATTGAATTTTATTATGCAATTTAAGAAAAGAAGAGAAAGACAAAAAGGAAATTTTTGTGGCATTTGATTTTTATATTTTTCACTCTAGTGGTATTACCACTAGATCAAGTCGTAGTTTTATTGAAACTTATTTGATCATTAATATGGGTTAGCATGCTCTTTTGCACTTTATTTCTTACCCATAAATTAAATAAATCAATAATTAGTTAACAAATCATCCGCAATAACCATGATAAAATTTGAACAAATGATTTTTTATTATTTAAAATGAATGCAATTAATATGGGGTACCACATATATCCACAGTATTGTTTCCTTTATGTTTCTTTCTCTTTTTATCCATGGAGTATACGAATGTACCTTTTGTAGTTATGATGAGATTGGGACTTGGTAGTGGAGATGGATGGTCCAAACTTGAATGAACCAGACCATGGAACAATTTAAGGGAAACAAAAGAAAGATGTCAAGCTATACTATACATATTTGATGGCATACAAATTCAAACTTTCACATCCATGCTCACACTTTGAGTAATTAGCCAATAGAGATTGTGCGTAGTCTGAATCTAAATGTAAACCTATATGCGTGTCATCGATGATCCCTCTACGAGCTAAATAGTCGATCAGAAAGTTGTCATGATCTGTATCGATGTGAGAAGTCCCAATTATCAGGTCTCGTAGAAGGAGACTACTGTATTGAGTAGTTAGTCAATAGAGAACGTTCGGATCGTACTCCGTAACTAAATATGAAACATATATATATGTATATCGATGACCCTTTACGAGCCAAAACAATCGATCAAAATATTGTTCTCTGTATTAAAGTGAAAAAGGGAGTAATTAATGATGTCGTATTAGTACGGTTAACACTGTTGTCTATAGGAGTTAAGTACAAGAGTAGAGGTAGGAAAGAAGACACTAATTTTTGCTAGGGCATGGCCCCATGTCCACATGTTGGCCCTTTGGTGTTTGTGTTCATCTTGCGATTCATTTTCTGCCACACCTACATGAATTCGTATACTATTGTGTTTTCTTGTCATTGCCACTATGCATTCATGTTAGTTGGAGATTAATAGCAAAGCTAACTATAGGGTTTTGTGGTAAAATTCGCTTCTCATCATTCGCCTCTGTCTTGGTTGTGAGGATTGTAAAGTCGTACTGGTGGATGTATCGGAAAAGTCTATGTATTGAAATCGTGATTTGATGTTTCATATCGTTAAAATCTCATAGCGGCTTGGACTCCAATGGACAGTTCCCCGATTGGACCGCTGATACGATTTGGTTTTGTAAACACTGCTTGATTGTACAAAACAAGAAGATGAAACGATAGGGGATTGATCATGATCCACTAATTTCTTGGCAATCCTTGGCATTTGAACTATTCCAAATGAATCTAAACTCTTTTTCTCCGACTTTCATTCGATATCCCTTCAGATCAAAATGTTAGGTTCGAGTCCTCATAGACTCTCTCAGCTATGAGCAACAGTCCAACGTTTAGCGCCTGATCCAACGATGCACTCAACTCAGTAAACACATTCTCACAAAAGAGTTGTAAGCACCATAATCGAGTTGATCTAATTGTACCAAGGAAGGACCAGGATGGAATGAGAACAGATAAATGAAAGCAGCCAGTTAGCTAAGCCAAACCAGCCTTGTATCCATCCTTAAGACCATGATTGCAAATACAAAATAAGAAGCTTTCCCCCACTTAGTCACCATCAAAACTGAGGTCACTCATGCTCATGGGTTCATGGCAGTCAGTTAGATCCCTTTTTTTCCTCCCAATGATTCTTCCCCTACAACATATAATCCTGAATCCCACAACCACCACCTCAAAATCAGTTCTTTCACATAGAATCAGCTCATAAACCATACATCATTTGTGTTTTCTTTCTTTCTTTTTTTCCTCCAAAAAGTGATTCGTAAACGAAAGAACATATTACACGCCAAAATTAATTCGAAAGTTTTGAGGATTCATAGAACAATGACATGAACTCATTTAGAGGTTTTCGCAAGGGATCAGTGAAGATATTTGCATTCATACAAAATTTCGTGCTTAAACATAGATACGATCAGACCTAGATTATGCATTCAACATGATATATCACACTTGATTTTTGCGTTCAATAGAATTACATGATAGACCAATTACTACAATAAGACCGTAACATGCAATAATATTTACAAAATTATCACCGTGTGCCCTCCTCTCACAAGCAGAGTGGCAATGACATTAAAATGACAAATGATTGATGATGAACAAAGAGAAAGTGAAGGAAGTCACCATGAGATTTTCTTAAAGCTGGAAAACTGTGTATTTACAACATTTATCACAAGAGAGATTTGGCAGAAGAGACCAAAAGGAGGCAAACAATGAGAGGGAGAAAAGAGAGATTTTTAGACTGTTCCAAGCTCCTCTCAGCTACTAAACATTGATATACACATACACATTAAAATGGTTGATCAAGAACAAAAAAGATTACACCTTCTCCCCCCTTTCTTCTTCTTCTTCTTCCCACTTTTCTTCTTTCATCTCCAAAAGAATCCGCCTGGAAAATTGATTTCAAGAGACAGAGAAGAAGAAGAGAAAGACTCTCTCTGTCTCTCTCTCTCTCACGAACTCTTTTTCATTATTCCTGCAACTGCTTCCCTACTACTTCAGGCGCTTCCTTTATCTCCACCATATCACCAAACCCACCACTAACCACAACATCATCGTCCTCCCCGGCCACGATGCTCGACTGCGAACCCGCCTGGATTTCCTTGAACATCGCCATCACCTGGATCATCGTCGGCCTCCTCCAATGCCGGTCGTCGAGGCAAGCACACGCCACTTTTAGATGCTGCAGCAGCTCGATCTCGACGCTCGGATCCTCCTTCATCAACAAGGGATCGAACACGTCGCTTATCTTCAACTTGGCATGCTGCTTCACCCACCCGACCAAGTTGTTGTCCCCGAAATCAGCTGAATCCGTCGGTCTCCTGCCCGTCAGCAGCTCGAGCAACACGACACCGTAACTGTACACGTCGCCCTTTACCGAACACCGGAAGCTCTGGTAGTACTCGGGAGGGACGTATCCCGGTGTCCCCGCCAGCGTGCTCACGCTGAGATGAGTGTCCATGGCGGACATCAACCTCGCCATACCGAAATCAGACACCCGTGCGTCCAGATTCTCGTCGAGCAGCACGTTGCTCGACTTCATGTCTCTGTGAATGATGTGTGGGATGCAGTTGTGGTGGAGAAATGCGAGGCCTCTCGCTGCACCGATGGCGATCTTTCTCCTCGCGTTCCAATCGAGCTTTATCCCGGCTTTCCTCTGGTCGTGAAGAACATCTTCCAAGCTTCCATACTTCATGTACTCATAGACCAGCAGCCTCTCTTCCCCTACCTTGCAGTAGCCGAGCAATGGGACGAGGTTCCGGTGCTTGATCTTCCCGATGGTCTCCATCTCGGCGGTGAACTCTCGATCCCCCTGACCACTTATGTGGATCAGTTTCTTGATTGCCACGACACTCCCGTCTTTCAACTGTGCTTTGTACACATCACCAAACCCTCCTGAACCGATGAGGCTGTCGTTGTGGAACCCATTGGTAGCCTTCAGAAGATCGGCAAATGTCAGGCTTCGTAGCGGTCTCTCGAACGTGGCCAGGTTGATGCTCAATGCTTCTCGTGCTCCGGTCAACTTCCAGCTCGTGTTGGGGTTCCCCGAATGAGAATGATTCTCCATGAACACATCGAGAGCCGATTCCTTCTTCTTCCTCCTCCGTTTCTTGGCTTCGATGGAGATCAGAACCACGGCGAAGATACAGAACAAGGCGAATAACAATCCCATTGCCACACTGCCAGCTAAAGAGGCTTGTCGCCTGTGAGACTTCTGATGCAGAGAGGTGGCAGCAGCAGGCCTCCGATCACACGGTGGGAGAGGGATACCACAGAGACCCGAGTTGTTGATAAAGCTACGAGCTTGGAACGTCTCGAACTGGCCCATTTCGGGGATCGTCCCATTCAAATCATTGCTCGACATGTCGATTTCAGTCAACAGGGAAAGCCCAGTCATGGAGTTTGGTATCGAACCTTGGAGTTCATTGTTGGAGAGGTCCAAAATGTTGAGTCCCTTCAAGTCACCAAGCTCCTGAGGGATGTCGCCAGAGATGTTATTGTGAGCCAAATTCAGAATGTAGAGATAAGACATTGTTCCGATCTCCTTCGGGATGGTACCCGTCAACAGATTGTAAGAGAGGTCGAGGAAGATCATCGACCCGTTATCATTGAAAGTCGGCTGAGTGTGACCTCCATAGATTCTGGTGAAGTTGCAAGGATGGCGAATGGAGATTCTGTCTAGATTCTCCGGCCTAATCCCTGCGAATTCGAGCAGGTTCCCGGTCCCATGACAGTGATCGGAGTGGTCGTTCTTCAAGTAGACATACCTCTTCCCGGTAATGAAGTTGACTGCAATGTTGCCCGATTGCTTGAAGAGCTCCGGCGGGATTGTACCATTGAGGTAATTGCTGTTGAGGTCCAGCCATATCAAGCTCTTGCAGTCGCCGAGCTCCGGAGGGATTCGGCCAATAAGGGAGTTGTTGCTTAGCTTGAGAATGGCGAGGCTGGAGAGCTGGCCGATCGACGGCGGGATTTCGCCCGTGAACTTGTTGTTTGACAGGGAAATCCAGTTCAAATTTGTGCAGCTGCTAATGCTGGCAGGGATGGTACCTGAGAGCTCGTTGAAGTCGAGAATCAGAGTCTCGAGAGTTTTGATTGACATAATCTCCAGAGGGATTTCGCCATGGAGCTGGTTGAACCAGAGCTTCAAATCCTTGAGGTTATGGAGCGAGCCCAAGCTGGGAGGGATTGTTCCCGTGAGGTAGTTGAAGCTCAAATGGAGAGATGTGAGCTGCGAGCAGTTGCTCAATGCCGGAGGAATTGCGCCGGTGAACTGATTATTCTGAAGATAGAGCTCCTTCAATCCTCCATTCGGGTTATTGGAGCAGAGCGTACCCGGGATTTGACCCTCTAATTCATTCGAGCTAAGATCTAGAGACTCCAAATTGGGCATTTCGGAGAAGGAATCGGATAACCCACCGACGAAATTGTTGTAAGACAAATCAATCTTCTTCAAACTGCTGATTTTCAAGAGAACAGACAGAGGGATTTCGCCGGTGAAATTGTTGACGGAAATGTCGAGACTTTCCAGTGAAGTGCAAGAAGCCAGAGATGGAGGGACAGAGCCAGAGAGGTTATTGGTAGAGAGATCGAGAGTAACGAGACCTGGACAAGCCGAATTGACGAGCTGCGAAGGAATCCCGCCGTGGAAATCGTTTCCGGCGAGGGAAATGAACTTCAGGTTCGCCGCCGGGATTCCCGCCGGGATTGGACCGGAGAACAGGTTGGTGGAGACGTTGAGGTAGCTGAGCTTGGCGCACGGCTTAATTGCAGCGGCGAGATCGCCGGAGAATTTGTTCCCGGAGATGTCGAGGTGTTCCAAAACAGAGCAATCCCCGAGGGCAGGAAGCCCGCCGCCGGTGAAATTGTTCGCCGATATGTCCAGATACTCCAGATTCCTGCAACCCGAAACATCGACCTCGCCGCCGACTTTGTTCCCCTTCATCGCCAGCATCTTCAACTCGCCGCAACCACCGCCGCCGAGCAAAAACGACACGACGTTCTGCCCGACGAGCTTGTTCCACGAAAGATCAAGCGACTCCAAACCCGCAACAATCTTCAACCCGCCGTTCCACTTCTCCTTCACCGAGAAATCCAGAGCGTTGCCGGAGAGATTAAGGGACTTCAAACCGGGGCACGCGGCCAGACCCGAAACATCCGAAACGGGACCCGACAGAGAATTCGTCGACAGATCTAAGCTGGTCAAAACAGAGCTGCACTTAGATCCGGGAGGAAACGCTATGGACCCCGAGACGTTGGCCGATTGAAGGGTCAGGGTCTCGAGGGAGTCAATCGAGAGGAGAAATTTCGCGACGGTCTGGAAATCGGCGCTCAGGGGAGAGAAGCTGAGGTCCACGGCGGAGACTCTGTTCGCGGCGAGGCCTTGGCATTTGACGCCATTGAAGGAGCAAGGGTCCTGATTGGGGAGCCAGTTGGAGAGGAGAGGCGGTGGGTTGGGTAAGGCGGCTTTGAAGCTGATTAGACTCCGGCCGTCTCTGGCCGCCGCCGCGGCGGCGGCGTGGAGGGAGAGGAAGGAGAGGAGGAGAGGGAGAAGGGAGAAATGGTGGGGTTTCTTCTTGGTCTGCATCGGATTTCTGGGAGATGGGTTTTTGTGGGTTTTGTGGCCTTGGTTCGGCGAGAGGAGAAAGAGGGAGTATTGGTGGGTAGGGGATAAACAAGAGGGGGGGGCTAGGGTTAGGAAACCGCCATTAGAGGATGGGGAGGCAGAGCTCTGAGCTCTGGTTTTAGTGAGAGAGAGAGCGAGTGATTGGAGAGGGAGAAGAAGAGAGAAGAAGGTCAAAAGACGAAGCAAGGAAGGTAAAGAAGGGTATTTATCAAAGTGAGAAGGAAAAATGGACACAGCTGTTGTTGCTCACATGCCATGTGCTACTGCCTGCTCCTCCTTCCTCTCTCTCTCTTCTGCAACTTCTCTCTCTAGAAATCAATCTCCATTCTTGTGTACTATTTTATTTATGAACCCAATTAATTAAATTAAATTTTATTACTTATTTAAAAGATTTAGTATTTTTCTTTTCTATTTTTTGTCTTCTTGTTCTGTATCATTTTTCTTTCAATTGGGACATTTCCATGGCACTCCTCTTAGTTCTCTTTTTAATTTGGTCATTTCTAAGCTGTTTAGGGGAATGGTTAAGGACTAATAATTAGAAGAAAACTATGTTTGGGAAAGAAAACTATTGTTAGGATCATCTACTCAAATTAGTGGGATGGTATCATCTAAATATCATACAAGGATTATCGATCGATTTTGTATTAAGTATATATTAATATTTTAGCTCGTACTGATTTGTTGGATGTCTATGCAACTTGAAATTTGTTAACCTTATGAATCAAGTTCCCAAATGGTACAATGGTCGGGAGACAAGCTTATGTCGAGAGTAAAGCTTACTAACTAATTCGTACAACTCAAACGAGTGGGGATGAATGGTAATAACATAAGACTCTTGATTGAAGGATACAGACTCCATCGAATAAAACTTTGCTCCATTAGAATTATCAATAATCTTGAACCTGAAAATTCCAAATTCGAATCTTTCCTATATCCATCTTTAAAAAAATATTGACTTCAACACTCATAACATGCAATTCTTCTGGTAAAAGCCGCCATCAAACAAATTTAGATTCAATGTAATAAGAAATGTATTTAATGATAAACCTATAACAGAAGGATGATTAATGGCGGCTTCCTCACCTTAATTATTATCTCACTATAAAACTCTTTCTTCTTCTGCCTGTTTCTCTCTCCTCTGCCTCTCTCTCTCTCTTTAATTTCTAGTGCTTAATTGTTAATCCTTGGAGATTATATGTTTGTTGTTTCTCTAAGCATATGAGGAGGGCAGGGGGGACAACATTATATATATTATATTAACCCCACTTTTTTAATTAATTAGCCTCACTCTTCCTGAGATTCAAAGTAATTAGTACTACTTAAGTACTTTTGTTTTTCCTTTGTCTCTTTTATCACTATGTCTTTTTAATATGCAAAAGAAATTGGGTTTCTATGAGTGTACGTGTGGGATAATGAACTAATATTGAACAATCACTATCGTTTTATGAGAAAGGAGATTCCATCTAACCCCAACTATAAAAATAATCATTGTAACAAATTTATTAATAATCAATAAATCAACCTTTTGGGTCACGAGGGATTAGTCAAAGTGAATTTCTTTTTTATTTTTTTGTTTGGATCTTGAAATTTTTTACAAGCAGTACAATTTCATGAGTAGTTTTCATGTGGGCTTATTATTGGATGATCATTTCACTTATTTTTCTTATAAATATTCACCAAGTTGATTAAATATCTTTGTTATATGTGCATTATCCATGACAACCTAGATTATTTGGTAAGGGTACTCGATCTATTCGATCGGTCTCTCGTTAAATCAATTCCCATTGACTTCCAATGAACAAAAGGTGACGTTTGATATGGCCATCCCATCAAAGTCGAGTCTCGCTCCAGCAGCCACTAGGACAGGACCTTGATCTCGTAGTTGTCATGCTTAACCCCCCTTGTTCTGTTCATAAACCTTGTAGATTTAGCCCTCGATCGACTTATTTTTCAATCAAGTCTCAAGTCATGCAAAACCAATATAGACTTATGATTTCGAGTTTCGATTATTATTATTTTTTTTTTTTGACAATTCTCTTTCGATTCTGAGTTTCGATTAATAATTACTAATTAGCCATCTCGAATTCTCTTCTTCTTCCCATGTGTTCTCTCCTTCTCTCCTCCTCTTATTTTGTGCACCACAGTGCTACGTTCCCTCACACACCTTTCTTTTTCCCCCACACATAATGCATAGAGATGGAGCCAAAAGGTTAAAAAAAGGTTTGCATTCCCTAAACTTTCTGCCAAAATATCGCATTAATCATGTCATTAGCCTTTGTCATTAGCATGCTCCCAATTCCCCATGATTTGAGTTTGAAGTAAAGTGTAAAAATCTATCTCAATTCTCTAAACCAGATAATAACGTATATCACACATGTTTTATCCGATCGGTTTCAACTAGTTTTAGATGGGCTGGAAGAGCATGAATCGTTCTACCGCTCCGATTGGCCTGATTTAATCTTATTCTCGAGCACTTTTTGTAACTTCCATATTGCGCTTACCCAAATTATTAATAGTTAAACTTTGCTACAACTATCATTTGAATCTAAAGTGACTATCATTATGTGAGAGTTTTCAATATTTCTCAAACAAGTTGGTTCCACTTATCATATATATTATATTCTCAATTTGGTAAAGCATAGATTATTTATTGGCATTTGAATACAATAATCAATTTGTTGAGTATTTTATCTTTGAAATTCGAAAGGTTCAACTTGTCCGACCTATCGAAACACACCACCTATAGCCCTGGCCTGCCATGGAGTCGATATGTGTATTGAGCCTGGTAACCGCCACAACCTAACTCCATTGTTATTCCAAACCCAAATTCAACATCTAAATGGCTCCTAACGGCAAGACGATGATTATGATCGAATCAAAAGTAATTGAAACACATATTCTGTCTACTTCGTTCCAATATCAATTTTATAGGAGTTGAATTGATCAAATATAACTTATGAATTGATCAAAGATGAATCACAATTATCTAGCGCGCTAGTTACATAATCGAATTCTTATAATATTTATTATATGTAAATAGATTTTACCTATCTATTTCTCATTTATTAACTTTTCCTTCTCTTTTTTTTTTTAGAAACAGAATCCGTGAAAAGGAAAATCCCTAACTCTTTTGAAAAAAGTGTCTTTAAAGTAATTTTCCTAAAAGAGGCATCCTAACAATTTTACATCACATATATGACAAAATGTTATTATGGCGACAGAACTTACCAAAGTGAAGGGTTTGATACCATCAGCACCACTTCTGTTCTGTGGCGGCCAACAAAACACTCCCCATCTCCATGAGAATTCGGGTTGCACCAAAGCTCAATGGTGACGTTAAAAGGCCATATTATGATGATAACAACAAAAAAAAAACCACACAATATTTTAGTTAATATTGTGACAATCATTTACAGATATATCGAATATTTTTTTTAATAATTTTCTTCATGCTATAGAGATGAGAAAAGCAGTGACATGTATAAAGTTTTCGCGCCATATACATAGGATATGTCCAGAAGTTCTTGAAGAAAAATCGAAGAGAAGCTCACCGAAATCAAACCAGGCTTATAATGCTCATAGAGACAAGGTATTCAAGGGCATTGAAAGACATAACATTTGATGCATCTATCTATAAACAAAATTAACTTTTATGGATGCGACATCACTATGATGCATCGAGTTGTTTGCAGGTGTCTATGTATGGATCTTAAGTCTTAACTACTTTTTTATGCGCCTACTCAAACGAAAACAAACTCATGGGATTTAAGTTTTCACATACCAGATATACCACGTGCTTCAAGACAACGGTTAATATTGGAATTTGTGAGGACCTGAACATGTGGCCTCAACAACAAACCACCTCTGAAACCATGTCAACTTTTTTCTTGTTGAAAATCCTAATCACCATGGTGGCTTTAGCTTCATATCACAACTTATATAGTTGGAAGCCTGGAACAAGTGGCTGCAATGCCTCTATTGAGACTTGAGCACTACTCGACAACTTAGCCAGAAACGGCATCACTCCGGCTATGACTACTTCATGTGATTAACTAGTTGGACTTCTTATTCATCGACGAGGATTCAACCTGGTTGAGCCGCGAAAAAACTGTTGTGTTTACCCTGATACCTACCCCTCAGAGGTAAATGTATGCATGAATCTGGCCTTACTAGTAGTAAAATTTTAGCTTGGACTCTTCAATATCGAACGTTTGTTTATAATAAGATCCATTTTAGCACTTAAGCTTGGTCAATAAAGTATGGGTTACCCTTTCATTTGGCAATAGATTCCCCATAAAAACCTTTTGGGCGTAGGTCCAAGAAGAACATGGCGATAGCATTATCTGCACTAATAATGGTTAGTTGCATATTAAGTACTATTGGATATGAAAATGGACACCAATTATTGCTGCCCTAATTGGCAAATGAAGAGATATAAAGTAGACTCACTCCATGTGGATCTAGCCATCGAGAACTAGACTAAAGAATTCACTGTATGGTTTGTTTGTCTTCACTAAAATTTAATTGAATGACTAACAAATCATGAAAGAAACGAGTCAAAGCGGAACAAATTGTTCTATTTATGGGGTACATATCGATCGATATCGCTGAAAATATATAGGACTATGAACGGATAAAGAACAAAGCAACTCAAAACAAAAACAAACAAAAGAATAAATTCATTATTACATCGTCGTATCGATAAAATTTTATCTTACTCACTCAAACTAAGTCGGAAGATATCGGGTCGGACGAGTTAATTCAGAATTCTTATACCTATTATTCTTTGGATTTTCATCTCCACTAAGAAAGTTTTTTGTTATTAATACATAATATTCTATGGGTCCTACATACAACAATTAATATAAAAAAAATATGTAAGTCTTATAAATGCAACTATGCATCTACTCACACGTGTGGTTGGAGAAACTTTCCCTCTTTTCCCTAACTTATTCTACAGTTGAAGTGATCAAATTGCACTTAAAGCCATATTTATTTTGGAGCCTAACAATAATAGTGACCAAAACCTATAATTGGTTGGATCATTGACAAGGGGGGCTCCTAATTTTTTCTTCGATTAGGTATGGAAGTGTCAACTAATTCCAAACTTCTCTATCATTAAAACTTTCCGCTTCAGAATTGTGGTTTAATGTCATGTATAAATATATTCGATCTTTTTCATTTATCATTGCACACGTGTTCCCGTTTTTTCATGTTTCATCTTGGATTGCACGAATGATAGTGAAAATCATAGAGAAGTGACTACTGAATAACGTGGAAAATTGCGAAGGAAAAAATGTCATTTTGTAAAGAATGTTGAAACATAACTACAAGTATTTAGGTTGTTAACTAGTTTGATTGGTAGAATTCTATTGATTATGTCTATGCTGATAAGAGATCTTGTGAATGGTTTCATTACCTATTAGAGTATTTGTCAAATATTAAGTTGGTTTGAGATGAAATAATTGCATAGATATGATGAGTGACGACGTTGAATTCGAATGCTGGAATTTTTTCCCTAATAAAACCAATACATCAATCACCTATACTCCAGCTTTATCAGTCTCACCTCCCTCGCTCTTTTTATTGGCACGCAAATCATATACGTTGATGGTTAATAATAGCCAAACCCGTTTACAATAGACAAACACTCCAAAATTTTCCTTATGCCCGCTCAATGTATAATCCGATGTCAGCTTATTTGATTATCTATAGGGCACAAGTTCAATCTCATTTTTTGAACTTTTATACTGTGTAACTCAACAATACCATACGAGATTACAAACACGAGAGACAAGATATAAAAGGCTATAACATTTTATAAATAAAGAATATATCATTATTGTTTCATTTATGTTCTATACATATACACACGAAAAAAATTCAATATTTTCGTTATTTTAAATTAGCAAAATTGCAATATTTAGAACCATAAAAAAAAATTGCAATATTAGCGACGAAAATATTATGGGACCAAATTTCCCCCACTCCGTTCCCTTGTTTTCCTCACCAGTCACCACCACTCGTGTGTAAACTACATATATCCAAAGCTGACGCCGTGCTTCCCCGTCAACAATCCCACGTTCCGTTAGGGCGCGTGGTGAACGGTACCCTCTCTCCTTCACGCCCCTCGCCAGCCGAGCCGCTAGCCAAACCTTCGCGTGTTTTCCACGCGACGAGGGGGATGAGGTGGGACAAAGCATCGGCACTTGGGACAGAGCGGGGGTTCCAGTACTGTTACGTGCATGCTCATGGTCCCCCCACCCTTTGATCATGGCCGCTGATTGGGGGGATTGGACGGTCACGATCTATCTGGGGTGAAAAAAGATCTTTCGACATGAATAATTGATATCCGGTTCGGTTCTCCTCCGTCCAGACCAGTTCTGGGAAACCGGTCCATATCAATCCGGCCACAGTACTAAACCCAAATTACGTTAGGATTAGGATGCGCTAACATGCTAATGACAACGCGTAATCGAAATAACCGACGTATTCCCAACCGAACCAGATGGTGAACCAAGCTCGTTCCGAAATTGCATGGTTAGTGGGGACCGGGTGACAAACCCGACCCAGTTCGTGACGAGAGAAAAACAAAGTACAGGAGAAAGGGGCAGTAAAGGAAATCTAGTAGTCTGAGTAGAGGAAGGCGCAAAATTAAATTTTACTGACACAGTTTTATTCAAGTGACGTAGAAGGGCAGTTTGGGAAAAAGCTCAGGTGGATTCCTTGAATGCTACTTTTTCCGATTTGTTTTTTTTCTTTTGTTTTTCTTGATTGGGGAATTTTTTTTACTTATTACGGGGATTTTGAGGCGTGGACGTGGATGTGGGCCCCACCAGTTGTGTGGGGACGACGGGGGAGTGTTTCCGGACACGTCGGCTGTTGCACGTGATTTTGTCGCTTCTGGCTTCCGGTAACTGAATAAAATAGAATTATTATATTATTGTGACCTGTTTTTTATAATAAAGGGGCTGTTCGTTTCTCATTCAAATTGAATCTTGGTCCAATAAATCGAGCTATTGGGAGAGATTCGATTATGAATCTTATATTGTTTACTAACACGATTTTCTCAAACTCAGTTCAACTCATATGAGTTTGAACTCTTTACAGGTCCGCGATGCATGTGCTTAACAAACGGGATCGCCGTCGGCGAGATTCCGACAACCGTTATGAATATTCATACCGTTTTGCTAACACCGGAAACTCCAACAACAATGCATGTTCAATGACAATACCTCGACCCCATGCTGTATATACATGCATGCATTTGGGATCCGACATCATTAGTCTCGATTTCGATGACGAAGTCAGAAATCTAAACGAGGGGGCTGACTTGAATCGTCATAATTGGAGAGAATAGGGGGGCCTAAAGCCTTACTGACATTCTAATTCCTAAATTTGTCCAAATTTACATGTAATGCTACCTATATTTCAAAGTTGAGCGGACTACAACTCCTCCTAACTTTTTCCAAATGTAAAGATAGTCGTACCAACTCTTTTTCCAAACTATGAAGTGGACGAGAGGAGAGGGGGATGAAAGGATCCAAAAAACAAACCGCAGAAATATGCTCTCCACTAAGGTTATGTCCACAATTCTAAAATGTCTGATTGTCTGTAGGTAAAATGTTGTGTCAACCGATCATTAGAAACTCTGTTCGGTTGACCAGAATTTTTTTTAAAGGTTTTATGTATGGAGTTCTATTCCCATATATAGGGCAAAGATAGGGCTAGTAAAGGCACTTCATAGCTGACTGATGAGTAGTCTTTTGGATTCTCTCCCTTTGTCCGTTGGATCTCACGATAATATTCTTTCAAAAAATTCGAGTTATTTGGCTTGATCAAATGATCGTATGGTTGAATCTTCAAAATCTTTCAATATAGTCCGTTGATGTAGTCTGTAAACATAATGTAAAGCGATTTTGTGCAAAGTTAAGTTCATTAATTGATTTTAGTTTGATTATAAATGTACAAAGAACTGAAATGAGTTATTGCGATTAACTAATTATTATTAGGTAAACAAGAGTAAAAGAGGAAGAAACAGAAGAGGCTCTTCTCTTGCTTCTTTTGTTGTTAGAATACATGATGACTGTCATTCCGTCACCATCTCTCTTTCCGAAGCCATCTCCAATCAGTTGAGAAAAATGGTGAGAGAGCATGGAGGAAGGCCGGGCCCACCGGGAATGGCCATCATTTACTGGACCGATGGGCCCACTTGACATCTGAAGGATGATCAGGCTCTCAAATTCCCAAAGCCCATCAATGCAAAAACTTTTGTTTTGTTTTTTTAAAAAATAAAATAATATTAAATAACTCGAAGTCGGAAATTGTGGAACTGATAAGGCTTGGTCTTATCGATACCGTTAGGATGGACAGATCTTTCGATTTTCGTATTAATTATCTGATTTAATTAATCCGTTCTCTTTCGATCAACAACGTGTAATTAACGAATTTCCTAATGATGATTGAAGTGACGGCCCATGATTAACTAGCGGAATGATTTGCATAACTTTTGTGGCAAAACGAGTTCAGAACTATTGAGCTCTATAATTAAAGATGAATTAGCTCTCTCGAATCTCAATAACCTCACTACTTTGATCTTAGCTTCATAGGATGCATAGATGATAGATGTATATATAGTCAATTAAATCCGCTAACTACGAGAGAATAATGTCAACGAGTAACAGTGACTTCCTGGTTCACAAAGAAAGTATTTCCAACGTCTTTATGCGCACACGCATATATGCCTAGAACAGAAACGGAGGCATCGTACCTCTGCAGCAGTACGTTGTGATGATGGTGGCACGACACGAAGTTGGTTATTTAGTAGTAGTAATCGGTCGGCAGTAGTTCTCAGACAAGCTGGTTGAGCCGGCGTAGTAGCCTCCATCCGATTGTTCAATGCCCGTAATTATTATTTTTTTTCTTTTTATGAACCCGCCAACCATTATTACTGATCATGTCACGAATCCGAACCTCTCTCAATAACTCTCGAATTATCCGGCACTTCTAATTACCCTTTTGTTCTCTTTTTTCCTTGAAACATTTCTTCTCCTTCTCTCAACAGACAGAAGCCCCAAATCCATGGAACACGATCTTCCTAATTTCGTAGCAACACAAACTTTCACCACCATGGACGAAGCCAAAGCAAGTTGATCGATGGCGTCGACAAAGACAATGGTGGTGACTGTGCACCCGGGACCAACGATAGGTGCAGCGAACACGTGCCGGTGTCCACTGGTTTTGCGACATTAATTGGCCACCGGCGGACCCACCACCACCACAAAACAGCCCCCACGTATAACCAACGGCGGCCGTCGGAGAGTCCGTCCGCGCGCGCGTGCGGTGGGCGACGGGAAGGAAAGGATCCGTTTTTGGTTGCATCCCGTTATGGGTCACCGACAACTTCTCCAGCCTGTCGCTGTTCAATTGTTTGTCCTCCACCAGCTATGGCGGTATCTGTTTTTTTTCCTACAGTGATGAGTGATGTATAATAGTTAAGGCGTTTCAGGGCAGTGGCGGATACATGCATGGTTAGGGGTGTCCCGGGACGCCCCTAAAATTTGGAAACACGATTATTCAACCTACGATAGTAATTTGCGTATGAGAAAAAAAAGATTTAAGTGGTAGTGGGACACCTTTAAAATTTGGGAAAATGATTATTCAATTTCCCGTAGTAGTTTGAGTATTGGTATAAATAATATTTAAGTAGTAGTTTATGTGATTTAAATTTGGGACACTGCCACTATTAGTTAATATATTTTCGATTACGCTACAGCTCATTTGTTATTGTGTTTTAGATCCAAATATAATAGTAAAATATTATTCTTATCTCAAATTATTTTCAAAACCTAACGATTAAACTCAATTACGGGATATCCTAGTCTAGTAAGATAGGTCGAGAGATATTTGTTGAGCAGTATAAACACCGAATGCATTTTATCATTTGATGAAACACGTCTGAACTTTTAATGAAACTTTATTAGTTAGATATTTTCATATTTAATAATTATTTAATTTAATTCTAATATATAATATAATTTTTTATAGAGGACACCCCTACATAGAATTCCTGGATCCGCCACTGTTTCAGGGTGAACTGCGATACCGTGACACGACTCGCGCGACGAGAGATCAGTCGCGCGTCAAAGTATGTGTTTTTTTCACGATCGTTGAATTGATTAATGGATATATGGCGAGTAATTTGAGTTTTATGTTGAAGTATATAATGAAGGCATTCGACATGATATCTATTAATTCATACTCGAGATTTAGAACTCGCCTTGACGCGCGACTGATTAGTAATCACGGTCGCTCGATCTGGTATGATCGGGGTGACAATATAGGTCAAATTTGTGGTGTTCTTTGTCATGCATGCATGTATCGATAGAGGAAAAGATACTATGTGCCGTACAGGCAAAGCAAGATAGCTCAATGCGGTAGGATAGTAAAAATAAAATAAAAAAACCCTAGCTATTCCATTATTGATTATCATTTCCAAGCAAAGCTTTTTTTACGATAGTACTACCAATCGAGTAAGAAAAATAATGTCACGGCCATATGGGCCTTTTTTTTTTTTTGACCCGTGGAACATAAGAAGGATGATTCAGAAGGGAGGATGTATTGTTTTCACCTTTTTCTTGTATAGTGAAAATTTTGCTGATTCAAAGCATATGTGTATTGTTCTTCGTCGTACTATAACATGATTGTACATGCAGAAATCGAAAAGAACCCACAACCAAAGATATATGCACTCTTTCCCTTTTTTTTTCATCCCCCAAGATTGAAAGCCACCACCTTTATGTGTGGATAGGACGTTGGATTTCTGTTTGTGGTGGGACATGGAGAGAGAGAGTAAAATGTGAATGAGGTATTGATATCGTTGGATTGTAGATTGTGATACAAGATTATAGTAAGAGTAATTCGCTTGTGATTATACCGACAAAGACTGATATCAGACTATTGGTATAAGTTGATATTGTCGGATCGCGCGTCTTGTGAGAGTTCATATAATTAGTTATCGAATATGCACTTAGTTATCGAATATGCACGTAGAAATAGAATCTATAGCTACGGTGCGACCACAAAGTGGTACACATGATTTGTAAACTAATAACATCTAAACCCATCAGCATAATTAGTAATGTTACGATCGAAGTAGTTAAGATGATATACCAATCGAAAAATTCACTGATATCGTGTGACTTCTTCCCTTTGATTATCTTTCCCTGGTCATTTCAAAAGCTAAAAGCTATGATGAGAAATTTATGATCGAGGAGATAATATAATCATAGAATTACTTTAATGAATCTAGAACTAGTAATTATAAGGCAATTGATTAAAGGGAGGTTTCCCTCTAATTTTTTACTTGTTCTTTTTTTTTGGTGGGGGCTCACTTCATTTCATTTGCAAGAAATGGTAAGAGAGATATTTTCATGATGAATTGATGAAACCCATTGAGTGGGGGAGGAAAAATCAAAAGGGAATGGAAAAAAAAAAAAGAAAAACCCCCACCACAAGAGAGAATCCAAACAGCAAAAATTCTAATCAACTTTGAACTATTCATGCTTCATTTCCTATTTCTTGATGCCAAGCTGGAGCTTAATTTGATTGATTAGACCCATGAGGTCAGGAAGAATCTAGTTTACTGAAGAGTTTGCTGGGATTAACTTATTAATGACATGATAATAAAGTTTGTTATGGTGGTTCAATCTATAAACATAGGAAATCAGCTTGCCCCTTGAAAAAGTAAACTAAGTCTGTGGTAGTTTACACATTCTCAAGACTTATGCTCAACGATTCAATTTATCGAAACGGGTTCGATATGAATTAGCATCTCGACTACCTCGTCGATCATCACAACCGTGTTTGGCAATCGTAATCGAACTCTTCCTCCTCCCCCCTTTATGAAGAAGAGCTTTCAACAACAGGAAGCATAAAGTGGAAACCAGAACACATATGCACCAAACTGTTTCTGTTATTGAAGAACAGTGGAGACAGAGAGATCACAAGAAGTCGTAGATAGAGGAAGAGCAAGTAGGCTTGAGTTTGTATTGACAAAAGGACGACAGATTCATTTACTGAACAGATTCAGCACCCCCTACCTAACTGAAATGAAAAATACTGTTCATCAAACCTAGAGGAATCCTTCTTGCCGAGTAAAAACCAATAGAAGAAGATTAGGCGCTGTTTGGTGTTAGGTATTCACTGTGTTCCAGATCCAAACACAGCACCTTTGTCTGGTTTTTCAACAGTTGGTCTTTGAAAACAACCGTATCTGGATATTCCCTTTAAACCTTACCAGGAGAAAAGCTCATCTCCAAGAGAGAAGCGCCAAACTCAAGACATTACACATAATTCGCTACATCTGATTTACTTATTATCCGCCACAAAGCATTCACATCTTTCAAAAAAAGACCAAGTAAGCTAGGAATCTAGACATCAAACCTCTTTAACAATCCTCTCCCTTCACATGCTTCAGCTAAGCATCTTCAGCGTTTTCGAGTCTTTCAATGAGCAACCATAATCCGCCCAGCGACTTGGTCGAGATCCCTCTGGCCATTCGAAGTGATCTTCCTCCCACTAGAATCCCAATTAAGATGGGGGAAAAAGAAACATTTCATCATATGTTAATCTTGATATCTGATGAATTAGAGTGAGAATGTGAAGTTGTATCGGTAGTAAAGACATGAAAGAGCTATCGACTCACCCTGCGGGTTCGAGTTCGACAATGTTATTCAGCTGCAGCTGATGAAGAATGTGGCGAGCAATAGCACCACTGCTTTTGCAGAAATGAGGAGGGCGGCTTCCGTTCCTCTTGCTTCCACCGTAGATCCTACGGAAAGCACCGACACCAAGACCTCCTCTCAAGTAAACCTTCCTTGCCATTGAGGCTGCAATCACAGTAAAGTAGTTCGACAAAGCTTTAGACTACCCAGTAACGATCAAAAGTAAGTATATAAATTGTGATGTAACATGCAGACTATATGGGATACCCACCAGCTCTAATGTAATACCAGTCAGGATCATAAGGGGCAAGCTCCTTCAGCTTACCAGTCTTCACAATATCGATCCATGGGGGAAGCTCGATCTAATTTAAAAAACAAAGAATAGGAAACAACAAAGAGGATATGTTAGCCAGAAACACATAGGCCAGGCAGCAAAGTAAAAACCAAAACACTTGATCTCAAACTTCTATATGTAAACAGAACAGCATACATTGAATCACCCTAAGATATACAAGTTCAACAAATTAGAACTAGTTCATTACAGACACACCGAGAACCTGGATTAACGGGCAGGACTAAGACCAGCTCACTAAGCAACATTCACAATCTGCACTCCCCCGATGAAAATATTCAAGCAACCAGGAAATTGAGCTAAGGCAACCATTCAGCAAACTGAGCCTTCCACGGCTACTATTACCAAGACACTTGAAGCTAAAAATTACAAGCCTCTGAATCAGAAGATTCAACAAGAATCTAATAATAAGCAAGAGTTCACTAAAAAGACACTAACTTTACAGGATCCCCATCACTTCTCTCAGCAAGTAAACGCCAACCATAACTCTAGGAGAGAATAAAGCAGCAGAATGGCTCCGATTACAGATAATCCCTAATAGTGAATGACACCAGCATGTCTCAAAGCAAATTGTCAAACTAGTCAGTCGGTATCTAATTCCGACGACCCTATGTCCATCCTCAAATAATCAACTAACCCAGAATCGGTACCTCAACTCCCAGCATTTCTTCAGGGTATTGAGATTCAGTGAGCAGACGGGATATTGAAATTACCTTGCCAGATCGCTTGAGGTGGGCGGCATAAGCCTTGACGAACTCGTGAGGAGACACGTCCTTGACGGTCCCAGCCTTGACGGAGACGTCTCCAGTAGCAGCGGCAGCCATGTTTCTGTTCTCCGAGGACTTCGAGCGACGAAAGCTCTCAGACGATTTGCCGGAGGAAGCAGAAGGGAAGGAGAGAATGAACTGTTAAGTGGCGAGGGTTTGAGTACTTGGAGGAGCGGCGGCCAAGTGAAAAAAAAAGGAGGGAGCCCAACTTCTATTTCCCAGAAAGCCCACGGGCCGTTGAATGATATTCACCGGCCCATTATTCGTAAGGAGAGGTTAGTCATAATATTTTTATCGTCAATAATAATACATCAATAAAAAAAAATAGTGATTTCTGAAAATTATGAAAAGTGTGTCAATTGAATTAAGTCTCGAAAATGAGATCGGCAAGTGAAATTAATGGTTCAAGACTAAAGTTGTGCTAGATTAATGAAAATTCAGAAATTCAATATCGAAATCAATAATTAATTTCTTGAGAGAACATCATGGTCACAAATAACTCTTTTTTACCCCCTTGTATTTCACCTCATCTGGAACCATACTTTACCCTAACTATGATCCAAACAGAAAAAAGAAGCTATGTAATCAACATCCAATACTTAGAACTAAAATTCATCTGAAAATGCCAGTCTAGAAATCATCCTGTCCTCTCCCTTTTTCTTTACCTCCTTCCTCTTCTGTTCTAAATTTATCTAGTGGTGTCTAAACTTTATCATCAGCATCAGCAGTTTCCAATTTCTGGAACTTGGTGCTGCTGTTAGCTGGGGAACTCAGACGCTCTTTGCCCCCAGGCTTCGATGAGGCATTGCCGTACCAAATCATCCCGGCCACAGCGATGATCATGCCCACAATCACATGGAAATTAAGGTCGTCTTTCCCGAAGAAGACGAAGCCCAAGACCAGCACGAGGATCGTCTTCATATGACCCAGGACCTGGAAGGAAACCGCGGTGAACCTCCCAATGCAGATGAACTGGCTGAGGTTCGTTCCTATGGCGACGGTGCATGATAGCACTATGAACAGCTGCAGACATACACAAACACCAGTTCTAGATCAGGTGGAGGGTACCATGATGAACGAGCTGATACCAAGGGCTCTTATAAGACATAGTAAGAAAAAGTAATGTGCTTGGTAAGCAGTGGTTAACTGCACATTGAAAGGGTGACCAAGTTATGGTTTTCACTTCCTTGAAATGCACTTAACAATCAGATTTCTCGAAAGATGCTACTTCTGTCACTAATACGATACGTGCTCCCTATGGAGTATCTTTCTCGGAGCATCGATTGATGGATAATAGACAGTAATTGCAGCGGAAGTTGTTCAAATGAAAGAGATAATGAATATAAACTAGAGTCCAACATAAAAACTTACCACAGACGTCAAGGAATAAGGGTACGCGTCAACTCTTTTTGTCGTCAACCAATAGTCCAGAAAGGGCCCAACCAAAAGTAGAGAACCAGCTTGTGCTGGAGCAGTGTGACCCAACAAGTTGAAGGAATTCAGAGAATACCTTCGCTGAAGATAATGTACATACTGCAAAAGTTCCATAAAATATGATGATTAGTCAAAGAAAGGGTGAAATGTGTAAATCCAGACTGTAACCAGCTGATCATGTTCATGTCATAATAAGTTTCTCCAGAATGTCTCGGAATAGTAATATAAACAGCTAGGATTAGGACAACCAACCCTCATAGTTATCCTCAGTCAACACCAAAAGTAAACAAGTTCATAAACCCCATGAGCATAAGGAGTTAAATTAACCAAATCCGTAAACACAGCAAGTTTTGGCAATAAGAAAGGATCCAGAGAAGGTTTTACTCACATATTGCTGCAGGGCAGTGCTCCAAACAGCAACAAATGCAGCTAAAAATCCATTGAAGTTGACACTGACGTCTGTCACAGTGCACACCCCAACGCCAAGCAGAACTACTCCTATGCTAAGCTTTGTGTCCCTTGAATATCGCATGTTGTCTAAGACTACTTCCAGAAAGCAAGACACTGGTATCATTGTCAATTTTGCAATCTGAAAAGTTGTGGAGAGAAAACTTTGTAAATTCCACGTCAACATTGTAATGAGATAACAGACATTGCATATTTCACTAAACCTCACCTGATAAAATCCAACTGAGTTCCACATCAAACTGACGTTCATCCCAACGATAGAGAAGTTTGCAAACAGAACGAACTTAAGAAGCTCTGATACTGGCAGGTGAGATGGCTGAATATACTTCATCCACCTAAGTACAAGTGTTAACAAGGTCGTTGTTGCAAAATGCATACCAGTTAAGGTGGTAGCTGCAAGACAAACATTGAACCCCCAAATCAGAGTCCAAACAATAACTAAAACTGTCAAAATAATGCCAAACGAGCCACTACTGACTCATTTTAAGTATTTGCCTCATGAATCATTTAAATCTTCACATTGCAGCAGTATGGTAATATCGTGATAATGAAACTATGAAACAATGCAATGCTCAGTGTAAGGAAGCCGAATCTTTTGTTTTTCGAACAATTAAGAACCACTTTCATTAGTAAGAAAGTGATGCTCAAAAAGCATGATACTACTAGCTAAGGAGATCATTACAGGACAAAGATCAAATCAAGAATTTTGATCCAGAACTAGCCTTACCTACCTCATCTGCTCTGACACTGACGCACCTCGGTATATACTTAACTTCTACGAGGGTAGACGAGCTAAGGAGCTCGATCATCGTGTAAATCTAAAGCATGGTTGTTAATCACATTGACAGCATAAATGCAGTCAGACCACACTGTCACTGACAATCAATCTACTAAGAGGTCTGAAAACAATTATTCACAATCCTGTTTTCATTTCATTGCTAAACCCACAAACAGTAACTTTCTAAAAGGGTAAAGTGACGAAATTTTGGGGTGAGAAGCCATGATAAGGATAAACCGTACCAAAACTGAAGCCATAGGTAGCCATTAATGCCTTGTTCACAAGGATGATTACAACTGATGTGACCACATTGAACATCCATGCGGCTGCGTCCACAGCCGCCTTCTTATCAGTCTTACTCGAAGAAGACATCCTTTTCTCTTCCACCCCAATTCCCTCCGCAGCTCAATTAAACGCCATTGCTTCCAATTCTCATGAGCCTAACTTACACACATTTGTACCTGCAGAGAAAGTATATAAGATCAACAGTCTCGAATGGGCTCCAAATTTCGCGGAGGCAGGATTTATAGAGTCAGGATTCACGCTCTGGATCTGTGCCGCGACTGTTCGTAAATCGTAATTCAGATCGCATTAGGCTAACGTTTCCCTAATTGCGGATCCGTATAAATCAAATCGAGCAACGAAGAGAGACAGAGGCAGGGAAAGTGAAATCATGAAACGAAGAGGGTACCTCAACGGCCGAAGATGGGCTCTGGGTTTTGATGGGTTCTTCGTAGTTTGGCTGGAGAAGCAAGAAAAATGTTTCCTTTCTTTTCCTTTCCAGGGAAACAAACGGAGGATGGAGGATGGAAACGCAAATGCAGGTGAGGAGTGAGGAAAGAATGAAAAGGGCAGAAAGGGGAAAGAGAAGAGGAGAAAGTAACGAACGCAAGCCGAGTGAGTGAGTGAGTGAGTGAGTGAGAGAGAGATTATTAGTGTGATCGAATGCTAAAATCAGCTGTTTTTTAGCTTATGAAAAGTATTGCACACATTGTGAAATCGTAAGAGAGATTGAATCATAATCATCATAAAAATATATTAGAATTAGATTAATAATATTGTTAGTAAAGATTTAATCATGAAATAAAGATAAGTTAACAATCGACTTAGGTACTTAGCAAAATTGGATTAGTAATGTTGCCCTACACCAATCATACTAACAATATCAATAATACTTATCCCTATCACTGCATCACACTTGTGTTTGGTCCTCGTCCAACACTACTATCTGGATTGGATCAAACGGTTTCATAACCTCCTCCAACACCACTTTTCTTCTTCGACGTCGTTGGTTCTCGTCGTACTTTTCTTCTCTCACCAATTTCTCGTCGTCGTTTTTCTCGCGCCTTACGCTTGATCTCGTCGCGAATGACATTGGCCTCTAGAGTCAAAATCGTGGCCCACATCTTCTTCCTCTGGTTGACATGCCACAACTCCTTGTTCCACCCGTTGAACCTCCGCAGGTCCATTCTCCCGCCGCCGCCATTATTATTCCACTCCTCAAGGAACCGCAGAGTGTATATAACGCAAGCTTTTGAATCGACAGGTTGACGAGGGAGCAGGGGGAATCTCCACTCGAACTTGGAGAAGTCAACTCTGTTCTCTTGTCGTCGCATGGAGTTGACGTACACGGTCACGAACTTGGAGATTCTGTTGCACAAGGCGTCCATTGTCAAAAAGGTACTTCTGCCGTCTATGAAAGGTCCGCTGTCCAGATATTCGAAGCAGGCCGCCTTCATGTTCACCACGACCGCCGACAGATGGTTTCTGTACGATATGGGGATGCACCACTGCAAATAAATCGCGTTTTCCGTAAAACGCGCGCAACATGAATAAACAATTCGAGTCATTGAGCTCAACTGACGTCAAATTTGGTGAAACAACTAGTCAAATTAAAACAAAAAAAGTGTACTTACTAGGTCACATTTGTTGGCGTCGATCTTCCCCTCTGGTACGTAGTGGATGCTTGACAGATGTTGTCTTACTTGCAGTAAGTAAGCATTATCATCCTTGTTCTTGTCAGCTTCTCGAGTCTCAATATCCTGCATGCACACCCAGTTATTTCGAGTTGTTGAAATATGTTCAATTGTGGATCATATGTCGTTTTACTAATACACTCCTCAATTAAAAAGTCACCATATATATGGGGGCTTCAAAAGTGTGCACACAACGTGCGTTTGAATACCATGTGCTTAATTAACAAATGGGGTCGTCGGGATTCGGACATAAAATCTTTAATTCGGTTACAGAAGGATTCGATATACTGTGTCAAGAACCAGTTGATCCCCAATAAATCGAGCTGTTGGGAGAAGTTCAGTAATGAATCACACATACAAATTTACTATAACAATAGGTTCACGGCTAAAATTACCGATAGGGTGGTACGGAAGATGAACTTTTTGAAGTAGCCATTGTTCGCTTGTAGAGAGCTCTTGTTTATGTGGTCAATGTAGAGGTCACTCAAAGCATTCGGCACCCCCAATTTCCCTACACGTTGTATGAAATCCTTTCGCATCCAGATCCATCTCTTCGCAACATCTTGAAACAGAATTTCCTCGCTGCATGTGTTTTCACATCAAAAAACACTCGTGATGAATCACCATTTCATCACATCGATCTCAATAACTCAAGTTGCAGCGAAAAGAGGGAGAAAAAAAAAAAGCAAAGGGTGAAAGAAGAGATAGAAGCATTGAGATTTTCTCAACTAATGTACTTACGAAGAGAGCTTGGGATCGCATATATATGCCATAATCTGAATCAGCTCATCAGGATCACGATTTGCAGGTCGTCTCATCTTCTTCCAAGCTTGGGGATCTCAAGTTGTTCGACCCTCCTCTGTTTTTCTCTTTTAGCAGCTTAATTGTCTGAAATTAGGGCAAGCTCCGATTAATTGCGGGGTTTCCAGCAGACCCATTGCGAAGGAAATCGCCGACCAGCATTAGGGAAGCGATCGAGTAGAAGAAATAGGTGAACGATAGTGAGATGGACTAAGCGATCTGATCCTCTCGGCAAGATTACCCGAAAACAGAGTAATGCACAAAAGAACAGAGTAGCAAGCAAGCAAGCACACATTACAATTTATCCGCTTGTATTAGTCCCTCTAGGACTTGGAAAACCCAGAAGAGGGGCGGAAGAATCCGGAAAGGAAAAGGAAAAGAAAACAGAGGACTTGCAGAGTTCGACAATTCTGGCTACCGTACCATTGCGCAGTATGTCCACGAACAGAGATATAAGAGATCAACATTACCACATTGAACAAATTAGACATCCAACTCGCAATCACAATTTCTACTTGTTAGTGTTGTGGTATATGATTCACGATTGAACCTCTCCCAACAACTCGAGTTATTGGGATCAACTGGTTTATGACATGGTATCAGAGCCTTCTGTGACCGAGAGGTCTAGTGTTCGATTCCCGGTGACCCCAATTTGTTAAGCACATGGTATTCTTGTCTTCAGATCTGTGCAAACTTCAAACCCTTGTGAGTGACTTTCGTTTGAGGGGCGTGTTAGTGTTGTGGTATATGATTCACGATTGAACGACATGGTATTAGAGCCTAGAACCGAAATGTCATGTGTTCGAATCTCCACGACCCCCAATATTAACCGTTGTCTTTCAAGCACATGGTATGGTGGGCCTGTGCAAACTTCAAGCCCATGGGTTGGTTTTCGTTTGAGGGGGCGTGTTAGAGAGGGATATAAGATCCAGCAAAACCTTCTCCCAACAACTCGAGTTATTGGGACCAACTGGTTTATGACACTACTAACGTCTAAAATGGGTCCAATTAAAAAATTTCTTTTACAATATTGAGAGTTGATTAATTTTGTTCCGATTTTTCCGGAGCGTCCCAACGGAGTAGCCAACCCTAGCGACGCAAATATCACATGTCACAAAACTTGTTATTTTGCTATGTGATATTTGTACGAAACATCACGTTAGATGATTTTATTTTATAGATAAAGGTAGGGCTGGGCATGCGGGCGGATCATCCGCGGGTTTGGGCCGATCCACCCGTATTTGACCCGAATTTCGTTAAGTGGGTGGGTCTATGGGTGGGTGACGGGTTGCGCTGGGAGCCATCCGCCGGGTGGGTTGTGGGTGGGTGCGCGGGTGACCCGCTCAACCCAACAACAAAAAGATCAAAGCCGTCGGCGCTAGAGAGGGGAGAGTGGAGACGTTAGACATAAACTAGGATTGCTCCTGGAGTTCGAACCTCAAAGCCAACCTTCCAAATAGCGATCCCCTCTTCTTCCCTTTATTTTTTCCTCTAATTCTTGTGCCTAGATCACTGCTCTTTCCTTTGTGGAATTATTTTTCTTAGTTCCTTGCACCTGGTAATCATCTCAATCTGTAGAAAACTCTTTCATAATAGAATTTCTATCCATTTTAAGAACTAATTCGACATTTTTTCGCCCTATTTCATCTTCTTGTTTCCCCAGATAACTCTCTTCGTCTATTATCATGTCAAGTTGACTCCTTAATATTATATACATTGTGAAGTGGGTGAACCCACAAACCCACCCAAATCATCCACCATCCGCCCGACCCAACCCGAGACTAAATGTGGGTGGGTGGTGGGTTAAAACTTATCAATCCGTTTAAGCGCGGGTGGATGCATTTTATGGTCAAAATCCACCCGACTCACCCAATGCCCACCCTTAGATAAAGGTGATATAGTTTTAAAAAAAAATTTATAGGTGCTATTTGAGAAATTCGAACATGGGATCTCTAGGTTCAAAATCACGTTTGATGAATTATAAATGGTGTTATTAGACTAAGGGGTCGTTTGGAAGTTGCGAATGTTAAATCGTTGTATTGTAATGAATCACCCTAATATAAATGCATGTATTAATATAATGGATGCATTTTAACAATACATTGTTTGGTTGTTGAGATTCTATTTTATGCATTGATTTACATAAAGTTACTTTTATGGGAAAATGTCACATTTACCCTCAACTTCTAGAATAAGACAAAAACTATTGGGGATATAAATGGAAAGAAAAAGTTGACACAAACCAACAATCACAACAATTAGTTGAGATTGTATAATGCATCATTTTTTGTGATTGTTGGTAGGATCTATCTAAAACAATGCATGCATTGTTTAACATTTTGGCATTTCCAAACATTGTATTGTGCACAATACATGTATTCAACAAACACAACTCTAACAATCACAACTTCCAAACGACCCCTAAATCTTGTTATTTTACTAATTCGTACCTCTTAACCCCATCCCTTTCTCAATTGGTTAGCGTGTGTGCATGTTTTGATCCACATGCATATGTTACGGTATTAATATCTACCTCTGAGTTTTGCACATCATTTTAATATAATAGTGTATTTTTTTTTTACCCAAGAACATCAGCAACCCACATGCCACATGAGTGACAGCGGAGCCTACTAAACCTGGGGGTACCTGCATACTAACCATCAAGGACTTTGTCCCTGCGCAGTGCCCGGCGTTGTGCTACCATTATCGGGGAGACTTCGTCTCCTGTACCAAGGGTGCCTCCGGGAACACCAAGAATGTGGTACTGGAATTCGAACCTGGGACCTTGTCACATCCCAAACTCGAAACCCAGCCCTTTTACCAACTAGGTTGTCTTACCATCGACAATATAATAGTGTATTTAATAGGTTTACGTTAGTTTATAAAAAATATAAACAATGTATAATAATAATAGAACAAAAATTAACATATTTAGAGGCGCTGCAAAGATTTCGTGAAACTAGTCCACTTTTTTGTAGACCCTCCACTTTTTTTTATGAATACAAGAATCTAGCCATTAGCGGAAGAATGACCACGAGGAAGAACGGAAATTAGCTCGGGCGAGAGTCAGTTTGTCGATCAGAACTGGGGAAAAGAAAAGAAAAAGGAAGAAGATGAGTAGTTTCCTTCTTTTAGTTGTTTGCCATTCTTGCGCCCTTTGTTTGACCTCTTCAAGAATGTCATTGGAGTCTTGATCCGTCAGAATGGATGTACAAATCTTCATCCTCTCCTTGACATGCCACGACTCCTCGTCCCAACCTTCGAACTTGCGCAGCAGACGACGATCCACTCCGCCATCATCGACATCCCACTCCTCCAGGAACCGCAGCATGTATATGGCGCACGCCAGGGAGCCGGGAGGCTGGCAAGGCACCGGAGGGAACGTCAGCCCGAACTTGGAGAAGTCTATTATCATGTGGCCTTCTCCACGTCGCATGCAATTGATGTACATGGTTGCCCTTTCCAAGATTCTGGCAGGTAAGTCGTCGTCCATTGTCGAGAATTCTGCCTCCTTGTCAGGTCCGCCGCTGTCTAGATACTCGTAGCAAGCCTCCTTGATGTTTATGACGATTGCCCTGGCATGCCCTCGATACGATATGGGGATGCACCACTGCAAATTGTTTCGTTATGACGACGAATGTAATTAGTTCCCCTCTCTTGACAGGCAGTAGATTCCTTGACAAAACAATGTTAACACAACTATACATTTACTTACAATGTCACATTTGTGGGCATCATTGAATTTCCCCTTTGGTAATGGCAGGTAGATGCTGCTCGGAAAATGCTTTTCATTTGCTTGGAACGAGTGATTACCAATATCACCATCCTTCTTACTGCCGCCATCTTCATTCTCAATCTCCTGCATCCACATTAATGAACACCATTGATTCAATGCTAGCCTTAACTAGTCTTTCAATACGCGGTGGAAATTCAAGCGATCCATATCAATATGAAAGGTTAATAATTACCGTAAGGGTGGTCTGGAAGATGAATTTCTTGAAGTGCCTGTTAGATGCTAGCGAGCTCTTGTTTATGTGGTCGATGTAGAGGTCACACGTCGTAGTCGGCACCCTAGATCCCCCAACAAGTTCTAGCAGATCCTTCCGTCTCAAGATCCTTCTCTTCTTCGCGTCCCGAAACAGTACCTCCTCTCTGTTTTCAATAGAAAATCATCACACTTTCAGTAGTTAAACATGGCAGCTATTTCCCTTCAAAAGTTCGGTCCATCTGTTACTACTCCTGGAGAAAGCATTATGAAACAGAGATCGATGAGTTGATCAACTTACGGTGAGAGCTCAGAATCCAGTGCATATCTCAGAAGCCGATCATGCTCCGTACTCGATTCCTCTGCATCATCAGCAGTCCAAGCAGGCACAAGTTGCTTCCCACCTGGAATGAAAATCAAGCCCAGGAAGACAGATCAGAATAGTGACATAATTACCACACACAGAGAATAAATTCATCTTTCTTACCAATGGTTGACAAGGAGCTGATGAGCAGACCCATTGCGAAGGAAATCGCCGACCAGAATTAGGGAAACGATCGAGAAGAAGAAATAGGTGACTGATAGTTAGATGGACTAAGCGATCCGATCTGATCCTCCCCACAAGAATACCGAAAACAGAATAATGCACAAAAGACCAGAGTAGCAAGCAAAGCACACATTCCAATTTATCAAGTTATCCGCTTGTATTAGTCCCTCCAGGGCATGGAAAAACCATAAGACAGGCGGAAAGAATCCTGAAAGGAAAAGGAAAAGAAAACAGAGGACTTGCAGAGTTCGACAATTCGAGCTACCGTAACCATTGCGCAGTATGTTCACGAACAAAGATATAGGAGATTACCATTACCATACTGAACAATTAGACATCCAACTCGCAATCACAAGTTCTCGACTAACAGAGCTACATCCACGAGACTAGGCACAACTTCACACACACGCAACATTACCGACATAATCAGTTCGTAGTAATCACAAACTCTACCAATTGAGCTACAACCTGCTATACAAAAACAAACGATTATACTAACATCGACACGATCAGTAACTCGGTACTCGCAATCAATACCAAGTGAGCTGCTACATCACTTGATGCTTTTCATGGTGATGCATCCGACTTCTTTTCGCCGAGTTGGGTTAAGTCTGCATCCTCCAGAACAGCAGCCAATTTACCCTGCGCATCTTTACAGAACAGCTCAATTTCCTTCTGCTGATCAAACACCCTTTTCTGCACAGCGACCACTTCGTCGATTTGCTCCTTGGAAACCATGACCGCTTTGCCGGGAGCATCGCTGCAACGGGTCAGGATCTCCACGTGGAACTTGGACGTCGCGAACGTCCCGTCGGGCTGGCGGATTTCCACCTCGGCGACTCCCCAGCCGTCCGCCTCCGCCGCAGCCGGCGAAAGGCGCAGCCTAGGGTACGTTACCTCGGCGCCGCCGTTGCGGACGCTAACCTTCCCGTCGATCAGCCATCTGGCGACGGAGAATTGTGCGCCCTCCGTCGCTGTGAAAAGAAAGAACAAAATGGAACGCGGAGTTAAAAGAGAATTTTGGAAATTGAGAGAGGGGAGGAAAAGAAGGTTTACAGGATCGCATTCCGGCGGAAATTGTAGCTTACCGTTGGTTGGCCGCGCACGTCGGAGGCAGGCACTGCCGGCGGAAAGAAACGCCCGGATATGATTCATTGTGGCCGTGGGGAAGAAGCTGAGAAGAGGAAGGAAGAAGAAAGGGAGGCGGCGCCGGCTGGGAGGTAAATGCCCGAGCGAATGAGTGTTTTAGGGTTTTACATTGCTACGGTTAAAAATGTCAAAATGGTCACTAAATTATTATCCTTATGACAAAATGGTCACTCTAAAGTCAAAATACGTTTATTCTGTATGATTGTTGATTGGAAGGCTACCATCCTTACTTGGAACTCACTCTAAGTCGGAGGAAGAAGATATCTTCTGTGCTGCAGCACCTCAATGCCAAATGGAGGGGACGTCGAGCACTGCTAGATGTTTATGTAGCTGTTGGAAGGCCTTCTGTATTTCGGTTTAAGGTCTTGCAACCGGGAACCTTTCTCCACTTGTAACGCTCTTTCTTTTGTCGGTTTAACGATCTGGGTTTCTGACTTGACATGATTCTTGTAAGGTATATGGTTGGTTCTGGGATTCTGAAAAGCAAACAGATGGAAGCAGTTCTCTGTTCTTTACCGACTCATTCGATGCTTTCATTTCCGGCCAACCGAGCTCCTCAATTCGTCCAAGAATTGTACCTCCTGCTTCAACCCCCCATCCATCTTAAACGCTGAAGACACATGCCATGCATTCTCATTTCAAACATTCGCTTTGGACAGAAGTAACAGGAGCAGCAAGGAAGAGTTTCTATAAGCTGGTCAGTAGATTCCAAAATTACCTGTGGCCTGAGTTTTGCAGAAACGGAGTTTTACTATGACTCGATTCTTTTCCAGTTTGTGTACTGAAACGGGAGCAAGAAATGCAAATACAACGATTTTGTCACGACATTTTCGATGTGATGTTGGGATTGATCATGACAGATATCATAGGTTTAACAGACTTGTGAGAACATACAATGGAGAGGATCTGTTTTCATTGGCCGAATACACCTTGTTTTCATAATGGCAGATCCTTCCGTCTCGAGATCCTTTCATTATGGCACCTCCTCTGTTGAATTACAACGAAATCGTTACGCTTTCAGTAGCTAAAAATGGCATCTATTCACAGTGAGAGCTTAGAATCCATACCATTGCAGAGTAGCAAGCAATGGTATGAAATAGGTGACTACTACTGACTAATAGCTCGATGGACTAGTCGGTCCATCCTCTCTACAAGATTGCCCAGAAAAACAGAGTAATGCACAAAAGAACAGAGTAGCAAACAAGCACACATTCAAATTTATCAAGCTATCATCTTGAGTTAGTCCTTCCAGAATACAGAAAACCATAAGACAGACCGAAATAGAAAACAGAAGACTTGCAGAGTTCAACAATTCGGGCAACCATTACCATTTGCAGTATGTTCAGGAATACAGATGAAGGAGATCAACATTACCACATTGAACAATTAGACATCCGACTCGTAATCACAAGTTCTACAAACCGAGTTACATCCCTGAGACGACGAACAAGCTAACATACGTGCTAATTACCGACATAATTAGCACGTTCATCGTAATCACAAACTCTACAAACTGATCCTACATCCCTGACAGGTTTATACCAGACATAATTAGTACGTCGTAAACACAAACTCTACCAACTGAGCTACATCCCCTTCGCGAATAAACGATTCATAACAGCAACACGACCAAGCGAGCTAATCCTTACATGGTGGTGCACCTGATTTCTTTTCTTCGAGTTTATCTAAGTTTGCGTCAACAGCAGCCAGTCGACTCTCCACTTTTTTTTTCATCCGCTGAATTTGATCCTCCCGATCAGACACATTTCTCGCGAGAGAGGCCAGTTCATCCTTGGAAATTATGACCACGTCGTCGGGAGCATCGCTGCGATGGGTCAAGATCTCCACGCGGAACCTTGATGTCGCGAACCTCCCGTCGGGCTGGCGGACGTCGACCTCGGTGACTCCCCAGCCGTCCTCCTCGGCCGCAGCCGGCGAGAGGCGAAGCTTAGGGTAGGGCACGTCGGCACCGTACCGAACGCAGACCTTCCCGTCGATCAACCATCGAGCGACGGCTGATTGTGCGCCCTCCGTCGCTGGGAAAAGAAGGAACATTGAACTGCGATTTGAGATATTTTCCATGGAAATGGGGAAGTAAAAGACAAGGAATTACAGAATTGTATTTTTACCGTTGGTTGGCCACGCACGTCGGAGGCAGGCACGGCCGGCGGAAAGAAAAGCCCTGATCTGATTCATCGTGGGGAAGAAATTTGAGAAGAGGAAGGAAGAGGCGGCGCCGGTAACGAGGTAAAAACGGCGAGAGAATTGGGGCTTAGGGTTTTATTTACCGGAAGTTGGTGATACTGGTAAATATTAAAATTGCGCACTAAATTATAGTGTTTATGACAAAATGGTCACTTTAAAGTCAAAACCTTACAAATTATAAACTATTGTGTTTCCTTGGACTACCCAAAACTCCGGCCCACCTTAAATGGATACGAACGATAGGCCCAACAAGAAAGCCCACTAATTCAGCTGGCTGATTATCTTCTTAGTGTTCTTAACGTTTAAAGGCTCCATTAATGGCGGTTAAGCGATAAGAAGTGGGAAACTTTGGCATTTTCCCTCGCTCCCTCCAGAAATTCGCATACTGAAAATTTTTCATTTCCCGCCACCGAAAGTTCGAAGCTCTCTCGATCCTCCTCCGTGCTCTTTCTCTCTCAGTTTCTGAGATTCCGAATTCCGATTCAGGTAACTTCGTGTTTGGGTTTTCAACATAAGCCCTAATTTAGAGTGTGGGCAGCTCGCGATTTTGCTAGTTCGTCGAAGTAATGAGCCGGAATTTAGGGTATTTTGTTTGATTCTGGGTTTTCCTTTGAGCTACTAGATCTGAAACAGTCAAGATAGATAGGATTCTCCGTTCACCGTAATTACGAGGAGCTTGCGGATTCCGGAATTTTGATTAGGTTTTGGGGTTTGCAGGAAAGGTGAAGGAAAATTGGAGTCGCAGATGAGAGGTAGGAAGAAGATAACCGCGGATCCCGTGGATAGCTCAGTGGTGGCAAAGAAGGGGTCGAGTTTGTCTCAGGTAAGAAAACCGCCGGCAAAGAGGAGTAGAGGCGGTGGACGGCAGTCTGGCAAAAATCCAAAAGGTTAGTTACGCTATGCGATTGACTGTTGTGATTTTGAGAGGGATTTCCATTCTGGCAAAAGCTCTTCCAATGAACTTTTTTCTTATGGTTCTGAGGGTTTGGTTTGTTGAAATTTCCGTGTTTATTAGACGAAACTGGGGGTTCTCTTGTTCCGGAAGATCAATGTCCTTTGCCTTCGATGGAAGAGAAGGTATTGAATCCCTTAACGGTGTTCGGTCAGAATCCAGGAACCAACGAACCTTCTAGGAAGATCAAGTTGCAGCTGTTTCCCATTGATAAGAACACCCTAAAGGGACTGGAAAAGGTAAAGAGATAATAGGTGTTGCTTGGTAAATAGTTGTGTCTCATCATTCAAATCAGAACGTTTATTTTGTATGTTTGTTAATTTGATATCGCAGGAAGGCTACCATCCTTACTTGGAACTCACTCTAAGTCGGAGGAAGAAGATATCATCTGTACTGCAGCACCTCAATGCCAAATGGGGGAAGTCAAGCATTGCTATTGGGCAGCAGCCAATGGTTTTCCCATACAATACAATGGACAAATCATCTAGCTGCAGATGGACCTCGCGCGACACTGATGTCTGCACTGAAGATGTCTATGCAGCCGTTGGAAGGCCGTCTGTATTTCGGTTAAGGTCTTCATCCGGAACCTTTCTGCACTTCTAACTCTATTTTTTTGTTGGTTTAACGATTTGGCTTTCTTACTTAACATGATTTTTGTAAGGTATGGCTGGTTCTATGATTCTAAAGCCGAAAGTCAGAGCTTGGGTTCTGCCTCAAACCAGAATGATGCTTGCTTACAGTTAGCAGAAACAGGGAAATGCAGCAGTACTGTTGAAACTATAGATGTCAAAGGCAAACAAATCATTGAAGAGACCAAATTAGCCGTTTCAAGAGGAGCAACAGTATCTGTCTCTGCACTAACTGAACCGCTGGTATTGTACTTCTTTTCAATGAGCTGAATCTTGTTCTGGTTCTCAATCTAAATTGCAATAGTTTCCTCTCTTGCTGTTTAAAAGAGTACAAATTACTCCAATACTCTCTCATGCAGATGTATCTAGTAAAGTCTTGATGCACATAGGATATGACTCTGATAAGTCTAGTTAATGCTGATATCAACATTTCATGTATTCTTTAGATCTTCTGAGTTTCTGACTGGTGAATATCTTGTCTTACTAGGCAACAACTATGAGAGCGGATATTGGTGTTGGGCAGCCAGTAGTGCCATGGGATGATTGTATAAGCATTGGAGGCTTGCTATCTGAAGCATCATTGCAAGGGAAGTCGAGCAAATCATCTGAACAGCAAACAAATGGAAGCAGTTCTCTGTTCTTTACCGAATCATTTGACGCTTTCATTTCCGGCCAACCGAGCTCCTCAATTTGTCCAAGATTTGTACCTCCTGCTTCAACCTCATCCATTTTAAACGCTGAAGACACATGTCATGCATTCACATTTCAAACATTTGCTTCGGGCAGGAGCAGCAAGGAAGAGGTTTCTAAGCTGGTCAGTAGATTCCAAAATCCCTGTGGCCTAAGTTTTGCAGAAACGGAGTTTACTATGACTCGATCCTTTCCAGTTTGTGTGCTGAAACAGGGGCATGAGATGTCAATACAACGATTTAGTCATGACATTTTCAATGATAATGTTTGGAATGATCATGACAGATACCATAGGTTTAACAGACTTGTAAGAACATACAATGAGAGGATTGTTTTTCACTGGGCCAAACACACTTTGTTTCGCCAGCTGGTTTCTTTCAACTAGTGAGAAACAAGAACCCAGCTTTAGGAATCTAGAACTGGTTTAGGATGATCCGCCTGCATTGGAGGTTCTTAATTCCTATTGGCCCTATTTCTTTTTGCAGGTCAATTCCCAACCTGGCATTCCAGAAGGACAGGAGGGAACTACAGGCGCACTTAACGATGAAAGCAGCCTTGGACTGTCAGGCATAAAATGGGTATGTCAAAGCTTAAAACTTTTCTAGATTTTGTGAGGTTTTGCATAAGCCATCTCCATTTCTTCTGCACATTGTGACGAATTGTTGAGATCCCTTTCTGGTTTTGCATTTCCCTTGGTTACAGACGGAGTCACTGGGACCTTTTGATCTGGGCCTTTCGTCCTCCAGG
Organism: Linum tenue; assembly: GCA_946122785.1. NCBI lineage: Eukaryota > Viridiplantae > Streptophyta > Magnoliopsida > Malpighiales > Linaceae > Linum > Linum tenue. Next base: position 46,914,386 of record CAMGYJ010000010.1, read on the forward strand.
AAGATCATTCATAATGACAGTATTATAAGCATCGGCAGTATATTCAGCTAAAATTCTGGTAGTTTTGAAGGGCAAATTGGAGAGTGGCAGATGTAATTAGACATGTTGTGGAAGTGGACTCCCAAGCTGATGTCTTTATGTGGGTTTGCCCCTTGAGATTAGTTAAGATTGATCCATGTTTGGTTTATAGGCAAATGACAGAGAAGAAGTTTGGTGTACAGCCTTTTAGTTTCCGTTTTTTTGGATTCTTTACCGATCAAAACAGAATATGTCTATTTCATGGGGTTTTTTTGGCTAAAGGAAATGTTATCATCTTGTTGGGTTGTTTTTAATCATGGCATACATAATTCTTCTACATGCATCTAAAGTCTTGTAATCGACAAAATAATGGAGAGACAAGGGTAAGTTCTTCTTTCATTGGGGACTAAACAAGATACAACAAGAAGAGCAGAATTTGCCAATTTGGGTGTAAGTTTAGGGTTTATAGGGTTTTAGCATTTGGATTCTGACCTTCCATTTCAGAATTGCCATTTGTTTTATCTCATGTTGCCATGGAAGGAATACAAGAATTAGTACCCAATTTGCCTCTCAAGTTTCCCCTTAGCCCTTTCAAGCTTCTCAATTAACGTTATAAATTTGTCAATATGCTATGGAGCCAATGGGTTGCTGAAAGAACTAGCTACCAGCAATGAAACTATGAACAAGTTTAGCTAAATACTTAGCGCAGCGACATAGTTGTCTTTCCTACGTATATACAATTAACACGAATATAAAGATATGTGAGTGTTTTCTGGTCATACTATGGACGAGTTGTAAGGCAACAAGAGAATTCATTTTGAGTAAATAATATTCGTAAATTCAAATTTAATACAAGCTTGAGATAATGATTAGATAACAGATAAATTCAATCGAATGATTGAGATACATGATCCTGAATACCCACACTTTATCATCCTGAAGTACTTTTTCCAACAAAAATGGCCAAAGAAAATAGCTCAAAGGACAACGGTTCATATTAATGTAAAATGTATTCTTTTTCAAGACTATCTAACAAATCATTCTCAGTTATCTGAACTTGAGTGCAAGGCTATAATCCCCGCACATCTTGAGCCAGTCAACCCAACCGTGTTCATCTCTTACATTGCAAGCCAAAACATATGCATTCCGATTATTTTTTTTTATAGATGATCGATACCAAGAAGAATAATGACACGACATATTACATATATGTTAGGAGCCTTGAAATAAAATATTCTAATTATTTACCAAATCAAATGATTCACTAAGTTTCATCACTCATATATGAGAGAGAGAGTAAAGTCTTCAACAACAAGAAAAAAACAGGCTAGCATTCTTGCCTTGATATTATACCACATCACTCCCAAAACAAAGCTTCATTGATAATGGAGAGCCAAAGAAATCGAAACCCATCATCAAAACCAAATTAATATATCAAACCCACAAAACAAAAATAAAATATCTTATCCCAACTCCCAAGTTCCCCAATAATCATCATGGAAAAAATTCCTTGTCCCATCACGAGAGAAAACAATTTTTCTCGCCATCTTATTTTCGTTAAACTTTTAGTAATTTTATATATAAAAAAAACTTTAAGTAATTTTGTATTTAAGTACTTCTAAATTAATTGGAAGATGAAATTGATTTAATTGCATAGAAAATATATCATGTGCCTGAATATTTGTGAATTTGTGCAAATAATTGATAGGATTGCGTAACAATATACATTTTTATCACGATGAGACAAAATTTGTTTGGAACAGAAAACTATAACATTCCGACTTTTTTTAAACATTATATCGTTCACTTTGAGTCTATCTTTCACTGTTATGCTTTTGGGTGTGTCATAGTGACTTTTCAGGAAGTCACTAATAATTGCACTGCTCTACACCGAACACCTTTAAATTTATAGTTCTTACAAAAACTCACTATTTCATCCCAAAACACGTATTTATAAGTTAAAGTTGGATTATTCATTATAAATCATGGTTCTCTCCCGTGTGTCGATGTGGAATCTGCAAAGGTGTTACACACACCCCATGTATCTCACCGTTCTCGTTGAGATTTGCACCACCATCTTTCAAGAGAGACACTGTATGACCGCCTAGTACATCTCCAATTTCTAATATAGATATTATCTATCCCCCTCACAATTTTGTTGTTGAGGGTGAATCATGATGATTTCTAATTTCAAAATTCTTACAAGAACTCATCAATTTCACCCAAAACGAGTCTTATGCATCTTATTAGTTAATATTGAATTGTTACTCATAAATCATTCACCTCTCCCGTCCTTTCTCGATATGAAATTTTGGGTAAGTGTTAAAAAAAAAATCTCTCAATCACCCATTACTTACCTCTTTGCTATTATATATCTCTCCAACCCAACCTAAAAAAATTGCCGCCCGAAGGACGGCTTCCCTTATGCAATTAGCTCTCCACAGTTCATTCTTTCTCTCTATACATCTCATCTCAACACCCTCGAAATCTCAAATCACTAATCACTATGCCACGTCCTAGAAATCATCATCTCCGGTGAACCGGCGACCAACATCACCATCATGGGTTGCATTCAGTCCAGCAAGCGGCGGAGGTTCACGCCGCCGTGGGGGCTGCGCAAGCTGAAGGCGGAGAACGGGTACAACGGCGGCGGCGGAGGCGATGACGACGAAAAGAAGAAGAAAGGTGGCGGCTTCAATAACAATGGGGACAAACTTTTCAGCAGCAGCCACTACGAGAGTCACCACGATCAAGTGATGAAGCCTTTGGAGGAGATTATTGTTAACGATGATGACAAGAAGGGGACTATTATTAATGGTGATCCTTCCACCACCGTTGTGGCCGCGGCGGGGAAGGACGCCGGCGGCGCCGGCGGTGGTGGTGGTGGGAGCAAGTCTCAGAGGGTTGTGTTGAAGAAGATTGGTGGGGAGGATTATGTTGATGGATGGCCAAAGTGGCTTGTTGACAATATCCCCAAAGATGTGTTGGCTAGCTTGGTGCCCAAGAGTGCTGATTCTTATGACAAGCTTGCCAAGGTAATTGTTGTTTGATATCACTAGTAATAATGATGATCTCCTTCCACCCTTCTAGTTGTCAAATCGTATCGACCGTTGTCGAGACTGATTATTAACGATCTAACGTTTGATGACAGAATTTGCTTTAGTTTAGTTTCTGACTTGTCAGCAGCAAATCAGTTTGGATCGACAGATTGTTGCATTGGCTCTCTAATATAATGGATGACATAAATCGTAGTATCGTTCCGTACGGGCTATATCGACTTTAATTAAGTATCTTAGGTTAGCGGTTGATATGAATTGGTTTGGATCGATAGATTGCATAAGTTCTCTAATATATCTTCGGTCCTACGTTTGACACTATTTTTGGTGCTTGAAGATTTCATTTCTTACATTTTGACCCCCCAAAAACTTGTTTTCCTGCCAAATGGGGTTTTTGTTGCTATGTGATCAGATTGGTCAGGGGACATACAGCAATGTGTACAAAGCTCGAGACAGGGACAGCGGCAAGATTGTTGCCCTGAAGAAGGTCAGGTTCGACACGTCGGAGCCGGAGAGCATCAAGTTCATGGCCAGAGAGATCATGGTGCTCCAGAAGCTCGACCATCCGAACGTCATCAAGCTCGAAGGGATCGCCACTTCGAGGATGCAGTACAGTCTGTACCTCGTCTTCGACTACATGGTGTCCGATCTCACCAGGATCATCTCTCGCCCTTCTCAACGACTCACCGAGCCACAGGTCTCGCTCTCGCTCTCGTTCTCGCTCTTCTTTCGTTTGATTCATCAATTTCAACACAACGATAGATATGTGACAACTCGAATAGTCGTTTTTATCAAAACGTTTGATCGAGTTCTGTCTCCTTTTCATTTCCTTTCCACTGTCTCTCCCTTAAACCTTTGGGATTTGAGTGCTTTGCAGGTGAAGTGCTACATGAACCAGCTTCTTCTGGGGCTGCAGCACTGCCATGAGAGAGGGATTCTGCACAGAGACATCAAGGGTTCCAACCTGCTGATAGACAAGAATGGGATGCTGAAGATTGCGGATTTCGGGCTGGCCAATTTCTACGTCCCGAAACCGAAACGACCGCTCACTACGAGGGTCGTCACGCTCTGGTACAGAGCTCCCGAGCTGCTGCTCGGAGCTACCGATTATGGCGTCGGGATTGATCTTTGGAGTGCCGGTTGCTTGTTGGCTGAGATGTTCGTCGGGAGGCCCATTATGCCCGGCAGGACTGAGGTAAGAAGAAACTTCATGAGCACCAAATGGGTTACTCGATTAATAAATGCGAAAGGTTAGTTATTACTGTCGATAGTGAATGTCCCGATTACACGGAAGGAAAAAAAAGGGTAAATTATTGTTGTTGGCGGTGTTGTCTAGTGACATCAAGAGAGTAAAATAGTAGATGATACATAGAATGCGGAACGGAATAGAAAGTCACATTTGATTCGTTGTAATCTGATTTGCATTTTTTTTTCATTTTGAACGGATCCAACAAAATTGAGAAGGAAAAATAAAACATGCATCGACTTTTATAAATCTTGTTTATCATCTTGATTGGATCTAATATGGACCGAAATGTTGGTCATTCGTAGTTGATGACAAGAGACTAATCGATTTAGCTAACAAACGTTTAGAGTCTTTGTGGTCGTTACTCGAGTGGTATTGTAAGTGAGATGGTGTTAATGTGATGAATATTATTAATTATGTTGAGTTTAGGTTGGACTAAACTAGGGATCCGGGTGTGCTATCTGAAAGAGGGCTAGCAAAGTTTTTTCTTACTATCCCATGTGGGAGAGTTTGTTCAGTTTTAACACCACCTATTATGCTTATCTCGCCGTCGGCTTTAAACAAGAGGTCATTCTTAACCTTATGACGGAAGCTAGAAAAAGGATCGTATCGTTTTTGTAATAAATTGATTCGATCAGAGATTTTGACGGTAATATCTTGGAGTCTCTCTGGATACTTAAATAGAAGTAGTTTCTCTATGATACCACGAAGACTATATTGACTAGCCCTATATCTATCTACCACTATTCTGTAATATGTAGCATTTGCTATTCTCCCTAAGCAGGGGAGTGGTCTCCTCACCACAAATCTACTTATTTCGATTTTCTCCCTCAATTTTTTCCAGGTTGAGCAAATCCACAGGATCTTCAAGCTGTGTGGGTCGCCGGCAGAGGACTACTGGAAGATCATGAGGCTTCCGACGAGCTTCCGGCCACCGCAGCACTACAAACCGACCTTCCAAGAAGCCTTCAAGGACTTCCCAGCATCCTCCCTTGCCCTCCTCTCCAGTCTCCTCTCCCTCAACCCTTCTTATCGTGGCACTGCCGCCTCTGCCCTCCAAAGCCAGGTCACATCTTATCCGATTCGGTCTGGTCCAAATTTCAATAAAACCCACTTTTTTCGTCGATATTTGAATTGTATTCGAACCAAATATCGATTCGTCGGGTCACTACAGCGTTAGTTATTCAAACCAAAACTAATGCAGAGTACTTTCTAAATCCAGTTCTTCACTACAAATCCATTGGCATGCGAGCTCTCTGGTCTGCCAGTCATCCAGAAGCCAGAGGATGAAGCAGCCAAGTCCAATACTCGCAAGAAGTAAGGCCTTCTTGATTACATGCATTTCAAAATCCACGTTTTCTCTAGGCGGGTATTTACTGACTGGCTACATGTGATTAACAGACGCAAGAAACCAAAGAAGAAAGCCGCCACTGGACAAACCAGTGAAGGTAGCAGCAAGAAGCAATCTGGTTCCATGGGGAAGGATGATGCGGATCAATCTCCCAAAGAGGTAATCCGAAAACAATCTACCTCAAACTTGGGAAACAAGTAACCATGAACGACTCATGATTCTGGTGGTGATGCAGCTGGAGAAGATATCAGAGGAAGAAAGCACAACACACAGCCAAGACACAGCTACAACGATAAGCGTATTCAGCCAGGAGGCAGGAGGGAACAGCACGAGCAGTAGTACCTCTTCCAGCCTGAAACCAGTGCGAGAAGAAGAACAGCAGCAGCTGCTGCTGCCGACGATGAACCAGCTCGCTGGACGCATCCACCCTTCTTTCTCTCCTGTGGGTCTCCCGCAGCTTCAGGACCGGTCAGCACTACGAACCGAGGCACACCCCAGTGCCTCGAAGAACATCCAGAACAACTTCACCCTTCTGCAGGCCTCCGTCTCTGACATCCTCCATCACCATCATGGGTGTGGTGGAGGACGCAGCGCTGCTGCGGATGGCCCGGGGATGCAGCACTACCGCCGGTCGCTGTCCACTCTCGACTTCTGTGCTCTTGATCCTGACAAGATATCCAAGCTCTTCGGGCTCGATGATGATCATCGAGGCCACCTCGTGAACAAGCCACGGTTTGATGTGTAGCAGACAAATTTGATTGATTGAACAAAACTCGGTTTCGTTTTCTCCATTTGTGTTTCTTATTGGGGGGTGTTAAATGTTTTTTTTGCCATAAACGAATAAAGAATATAAACTTGGTCCATTCAAGTTTATACCTTCTAGTATTGAATTGCTTGGGTACTGTGTTCTTCAGAATTCTTCATTAGCACAGGAACAATACGGATTCAAACCCAGCCTACCGAGAATTCCGTCGTAGCAATGTCTCGAGTATTGCCAGACAACAAAGCTACATGATAGGTCTAAGTATCATGATGGCAGGCAGCTACTTAAACTGCTATATGTCCTGCCTAGTGGGAGTTCAAAAAGGATGACAAACAAAAACCATCAGATTGATCAAAAAGCTTGAATCGAACTACTTACAGACGCTGACGGTTTTCAATCTCCATCTCCCCGAGAAAGGGAGGGATGGATGGATCAAAGAGAGCTTGTGATGGACAAAAGGGGGTAAAAACAGAGGAAGCAGAAGAAGACATCGAAACGCACACCAAACTACTTTTCAATCCTGGAAGTAGTCATCAACAAACTTGCTCTTGATCCACTTGAAGCTGTTTCTGAGAGAAGATTTGAGCTTACCTTCCTTGGAGTAGATGTTGTACTGAGCCACCCTCTTCCTCCTCTTCAGCTCTGGATTCTCACTCACAAAATCACCAGCCTTCTCACCTGAACCAGGATTCATTGGGCCGTTGAAGCTGTAGGATTTCGAATTGTCCTCGAATTCCGCCCTCCTCATCGCCGAGTAACCTGAAAAAGATTTGCTCTTCTCCATCATCATCACAATACCCAATAGTAGATGTCAACTACAGCAGCTATCCCTCCACCTATCTATCTACCTAGATGGGTCTCATGTTTCAGAGGACACTGATTTTATATATAGTCACTAGTGAGGGAAAGGTAGACAAGAGGGAGAAAAAAAAAAAGGGCTATGAAGGGAGTGGAGTTGATGTGTGTAGATATAATGACGTGATTGAAGATCAAATGATGATTAGGATGGTGACTCGTGCAAGATTCTTCTCTATTCTAATCTTGTTGTTTTGAGTATTCTATTTTTCTTCTTTTCTGGGTTGTTAGTTCCTTTGGTTATAGATGATAGAATTGGCAGCGGAGTAGGTAATGGAGGTGGTGGTGGAATGAGAAAGAGGGTAGTGGTAGTCTGGTAGACAACAGACTATGGAGGGGACCAAATAGTTAAATACAGAGGCCAATAAATGATGACAATCTAGTTTGAGTCGGCATGTTGAAATCTGATTAAGCAAACAACTATATCCACAAAACTTTGAATCCAAGATTTTAATCAACACGAGTGTATCCATTACCAAATCACAAAGGGGCAACAATTCCGTCCAACACCAGACCGAATCAGTTAGTAATCAATATTTGAATCGAATCCTATCGGAACAAATGTAATCCGATTCTGACAAATCTTAAAATCGAGAACCATTTTGTTTTTAACAAAAACCGGATCAAATCGAATCAAATACGCTTTTGAACATGACCCTCTTACAGGCTCTCCTTAGCTTTCATCTATAATCTAATAAAGAATCCCCTAGACAGACAAATGTGGAAGCTAAAGCCAATTAATTCTCCTAAATTTCAGCCCTCTTTACCACAAATATGAGGGGCCAAAGCAGAGTGGAGGCAACTAGAGGCTGCTATTGCTCATGATGTAATTATGAGCTACGGGACACAGAGAAGAGGCTATGATTGCGATTGTTGCAATCTGACTGCTGAGATAGAGAATGTGGGGTTAAGGTGTTATATATCTGTTCCCTTGATTAATATACTATGGAATATTCTCAAACACTGAAGATGTATTCCAGTGTGTGTTAGTGCCACCATCAATAAAGAATTAGGTGGACAGTTGGTGCATACGGACGTCAGCCCATATTGAAAATCCACCCTACTGTCAGTGGCCCACCTAACCAACTAATTTGTTTCTTGGTATTTTGGGTTGCAAATGCACTGCAGACCCAAACCCGAAAACTTGGTCTAAAGCTGTTCAGATTTCAATCATTCTGAATGACAGGCATTTCTGCAGAATAGTATAGGTGAGAGGATAGGTTTGCTAGTACTGATGGTATTGTTCCCAAATTTTGTCTACAGTTCCTCCTCCTAATGAACTTTGTCTACAGTACTAGTAGTGACGGCTAAGAAAATTAAGCATTGTGATCAGGGAGAATGTAATGTGCACCCTACCCATTGTTATCTGTAGTCCAGGTTTGAGCTGGAGATAGAATCATAGAAGAAGAAGAAGAAGAAAAGCGCAGAGCATAGTAAAGTTTATGTATGGAACCTGGACCAGAGGTGCTTGAATCCTGGAAAGAGGTGGAGATTAGCGCTGAAAGTAATCAGCACCATCTTCAACATCGTCAGTTTTGATGCTTCCACTTTCCGCCATCATTATTCTGTAGACTCGTTTCGAGCATATTTCACCAACTCTTCTGTCAGCTCCCGTCACCCCTTCTACGGTCAGGTTCGCAAGCAGGAACTCCTTTTCATGAACCTGTCATTGAATTATCATGCAACAGCATTTGAATTCAAAGCCATCATGATGGCCGTGGTAAGCCATAAATCTGAAAAAGAATCATGACAGAAGAATAGCATAATAGCTCGGACTAGACTAGATATTTCAAGTCTATAACTTTTCTGAACCACTGCTGTGTACTGCAATTGTGACACCCATACATCCTGAAACATGCCCTTCGTATTTTGAGATTGTTACTTCTTCATTAGGAACTTCCTTTTAGAACATCACGCAATTACGATGGAAAAAATTGAGAAGGATTCCAATTTTGTTTAGTGGATTTCCAAACTAAAGCGTTTCAGTTACTAGAGACAGTAACACAACAGCTAATGAGATCAGGTCTACAACTACAACACTATAAGGATTAATAGGATAAACAAGGTTCAAATCTAGGGGTTCAACGCTGCTTACCGTTTTGGTGGGGTCCATATATATGCTCAACAATGACCTCATTGTAGGATACTTCTTCCATATAGCAACAGCAAAACGAGGCTGCACCTTGGGAATTGCAACCAGAGCTTTTAGCCTGAAAAACAAAAACCAGAATGTCAGTTCCAAAACCCTTGTGAACTTGTGTGCATACTAACATGCTATATAACACCACTAGAGGACTAGGAACAGCCCCCCATGGTTATAATACTAAAATCATCCTTTGAAGAAAAGTTATACTACAATCACGATAGGGATTCTGGTACCTTATTACTTACCATGGACTCTTTTTTATCAGATTCTTGTCAATAAAATCCTTTGGGACAGCAGACCCATTGGCATTAACTGAGAGACGTGTTAACTTTTTTCTGCATTTAGAAACAAACAGGAAAAGGAGTGAACAGCGATTGAGACAGCACAAATAGAAGCAACAGACAGTGCTAACTGTAAGAAATTTTAAATAATTAATCATCAGAGATGAAAGATGAAATAAGTGAATGCATTATAACCTGTATTGGCAAGAAGCTAAACTACTTGTCAAACCAACGACATGTTCTGCAACTTCAGCTTCATCTCTACAGTGCCTGTAATATACCTTATCAAAGTGGGTGGTTAATTTTGCCAGCATCTGCAGAAAGCGAAGATGCATAAGAAAGTCAGCGAATTCTTTGAAATTCATCAATAAGACGTGTCAAGTTGTTCATTGCAAACGATTATTTTACCTCTTCAATAGGTGGACGAACCCAAGAGCTACCACTTTCTGGGTTCTTGTACAGCTCCTTTTCCCTGTATATTGCCACCACTTAATCTTCATCTCATAATCATAGTAACCCATTTGGATGGCTGGGGATTAATTTTGTGGGGGTAGGCAAATCAACATGAATGAAACTTAAAGTGATGTGTCAAACCTTTTATTAATATAAGCCATCAACTTATTCGTCAGGTAGCAAACTGTGTAAGATGGATACTGACTTCGAACTTTGCAGACATGTTTAATAAGTGATTCGCTGGTTACAAGATTGCAAAATTCCTCAGCTTCATAGATGAATAAAATATATCGTACATCTTGTTCTTGGATCGATAGCTACAACAAAGTATAGGTCATCAAATTAGAAATCCAGCAACATTAAGCGAGTTGCAATTAACAAGTGGACCAAGTGCTACCACCATTGCATCCAAGAAATCCTAATTAATCTTAAAGAATTAACAAACTAATACCTGCGCAAGATGTTCTGGCACACTCATTGACCACATAATTGATCTTTCAATTGGATGTGATGTTATATGGTATGTAAGCCCTTTCTCAGCAAACCTGGACAGAAGATGTCCTACAACAAGAGATATAAGAACTCAGAATGAACCTCAAGGTTAATATAACGCCACTCAGAAGGGTGATTTACGTAATCTCACCTCCAACTGAGGCCTGCTCCACTACTTTGGCATCCAACTGAGCAACAATTGATTTTAGGGCCAACTTCCCTTTCTCCCATTTCTGTTTCTCTCTCTCGAGCTTTTTCAACTCTGCTGCTTCAGCTTTCAGAGCTGCCTTTTGCAGCTTCTCTTCCTGAGAAAAAAAAACGGATTTATAGCTATCTCCCCAAATGTCTACAAGAATTTACAGATTCACAACAACTAGTAAACAGAGCAAGGAAACTTGCTTCTCTTTTTTGCTTCTTTTCTTCCATCAAACGAGCCCTTTCTTCTTTCGCTTTCCTCTTCTTTTCAATTGCTTCATCTGTATTACTATTTTTCTCTTCTGACTTGCTCTTGGATCTCCTTTTCTGTTTTACAATACCATCCATCTGCTCCATCTCCAGATTCTCTTTGTCAGGGTTGTCGTGTAACTGATTGAGAAGTATTAGTAAGATGAAAAGAGACAAAATATCAGCCAAACAATTCAATCAGTAGCAATCCTAAAATTTCTTCCGAGAAGAGTGCATCTTGAAAGACAACCTAGTAGTTTTAATTTCATTTATCTGATCTTATGCTTAACATTTGCAGACATTACCTAATGTCCTAGTCATTTCATCAGAGATTAGATCCAATTCAGCTGGCCTAGAGAAACATGCTGCGTTCAATCCCATTTCTTTCTTAGATTCCCACGCTGCTAATATATCATAACTCACAAGACAACAAGATTCTGTTGACATCATAAGATTATGATTCTGCAATTGTAACTATCCACTTACAACTTTCTGTAAATGCACTAAAACACTTCCTCTGAATGAACTAACAGCCCTTTAGGAGCCAGCAAAAACTATGGAAACGGAACTCCATTCCCGAATCCATTTCTCGCTGTCTTGGTGGGAAAGGATGAAAACTGGAAAATGGTATTCCGTTCGACCTAAAACTGGAACTGGTTGCAGACAAACTGTGAAGGACTTTCTACTCATAGACATAGCAAGTAAAGGCATTATAGGTCAAGCTATCTACACATTTCCTGCCCAGTCATGCAACTAAGAGTTCTAAGAAAGCAAAGGCTATTAGGAAAGGAAATGTCTAGCAGAAGACTCTTCGAAAACATAGAGGAAGCTCGGATTAGCAATCACCTGATCATCTTCTAACAACATTGAGTGTGAAGAGTTTACTCCAGACGACATTTGACTGAGATTAGCACCACCTGAAAATCGTTATGTTATCAGATTCCCTCAGAACCTCACAAAAATGTACAATTAAATATCACAGAGTACAATCCACAACTTCCAGGAACCCTTGGGTAGAAAAAATTCAGTCAGTGGAGACCCAAATATCATTACAAGTCATTCAAGAAGAAAACCAAAATGTACCAAGTGAATCAACTGATTCAGAGAACCTAGACCTCCATACGGCCTCATCATCATTGCCCTCATCGTCAATATCCACGGTCTCATTCTCCCACCGATTTCCACTTCCAGAGCAATCTCCCGACTCGAAACGTTCCGGCTCCAAGCGCGTCACTCCGCCATTTCCTTCCAATACACAAACACAGAACGAAACTCGCACTTCTTCAAATGCGGAAAAACAGCCACTAAAAAACTGAAACTCCTCTGGGTCCTCTTGACTAAGTAAAGACAGATACGTACCAGAAATCTTACGGCCGAAATCAGAAACCCTAACTTCGGGAGTCGAAAGGTCCACCGTGCATCTGCCAGCGGCGGCGACATCAGACATCGGGGTTTCCGGTACAACAGTGGCAGCAGATGAGGAATTCTGTTTCGTATTGAACGGAGAGGGATCATCGCCGATGAGGCCAAAATCAGGAACCCTAATTTCGGGAGTCGAAAGGTCCACCGTGCGTCTCCCAGCGGCGGCAACATCAGACATCGGAGTTTCCGGGACGACAGAGGGAGCGAATGAGGAATTCGGCGACGGCTTGAACGGAGAGGGATCGTCATCGATGAGGAAGATGGTAGGGGCCGGGTCGAGGCCGAGCTCCGCTCGAGCGGCACGGAGCCTCTTGGAGAGGGGTGGAATCGGAGTGCCTGGATCGTCGGCGTCTTCGTCGGAGAGAAGGATCGGATTCTCCGCCATTGACTGAAGACGGGAAGGAATGCTGGAACAATTCGATGGAACCGCCGGAGAGCGAGCTAGAGAGGGAGTGAGAGTGCGGTTTTCGTCTCTGGATTGGTATTTTCGAATAAGCGCGGGATTGTGGAAGTTAGGATTTTCGCCGAAGAGGCGATAGCCAAAATGCTTCGTATCATCACTGAATTTCCTTACTAGTTTCATTTTAGTCATTTAACTTATTTTCAATGTTCATTATCTTCCTGTTTATGAGTTTTCCTTTTATTATTTGATAATTAAATCAAAGATAGTAAGTTACAAAAATTAAATACAATTTATTTGATAGTTAATTTAAATCTTGTCATTTGAAAAAACATATAAGAAATAAGAAAATTTCCAACTGGTCTTTTATAAGTTATCTAATAGAGGTATTAGACTTAGATCAGTAATTAACTTGTACATTTCATGTAAAATATAATATTGTTATAAGCTATAAAATCGTAAAAGTTAAAATAATGATATTCCATAATGTGCAATTACAACTAGTAAAATCAGTACTGGCTTCGGATTTGATAAGGTATCATGAGGTATGGAGTTCGAGTTCATATAGGTAGCCGTCGATATAGTTTACGGTATACATATATAACCGTAATCGGTATATCTTGTTTTATCGAGATCTATTGTATATCCTTGATGTTCGAATAGTGATATATTCTCATATAGCCATAGCTAGTAATTTTTATCGAATAAATAAGAATATCTCAAATGATTTATGATCACAATATGATAATATATATAATTAAACGTCAAGTTATATACCCGTCTTTATTTGACTGAACCAATCCATTTGACACCTCCAACCACCTCAAAGTCCGTATAATCAAGACATATATCGTTCAACCACTTTCTAAACCGTCATCAAGAAATGTCACTAACAGAAATCTCTCCAAGCGATAGGGAAATGTTTGTGAACCAGAAGGAAGAAGACAAAAAGAGAAACAAAATCCGATCCTTTGTTGAGATGTCAAGACGGTATTTGATTGAGATCGGGCCGGCCGCCGGCCGGTGGCCGGGGTGAATTATTATGAAAGCAAATCACGAACAGATGCCGCCATGCAAAGTCTCCGACGTTGTCAACGTCGAGTAGTGTAGATGGGAAACACGACCATGTGAGCAACGTCCTCTTCCCTTTCTCTCTCAGTCGTCGTCCCCATTTTGGAATATTTGGGCCTTCATGCATGCATGGCCACCATGCACCCTCCTCCTCCCTCTCACGCTCCACACAAATCCAACATCATAGTGGGCCTAGCCATGGGCCGAGCTGCCCCACCCCACAACACAACCATGTCATGTCGTTCACGTCTTCGTCGTTTAAGAGAATACCACTTGTGAGGGTTTCGATGCGCAAGACTCGATGCCTTGAACTACATGCTATTCTAGTTGAGTCGACGTTATCGTGACGTGTCAGTTCACCGAACTTTGAGAATAAAATTGATCAGATGATGAACCTACCCGAGTCGGCTATCACGTAGCTAGCTAGATGGGATGGATAATTTAGCTTAGATCGTACCTAATCAAGTGATAATGTCAAAACCTAGACTGTTTGGATCGAATATGAGTTAGAATAAGTCATCCATGGCGATCGATTAACTAGATTGTGTGACTGTGTGATGACGTCAAAACCTAGCCTCTTACCTCGACCTTTTCTATGGCGATCGATTGACACGTGAAAAAAGTCGAGGTAAGAGACTATCTTCACATAACCCTAAGAAAAATCTACAGAGTATGAGAGAGATCGTTAACATGTCAACACGACGCGCACATATGTTTCATTTGTTATCCTATGATCCATATTATTCTCCAAGAAATTATAAATTTTGAGGAGTATAGTGATTGCCGGATCGATCTCCTTCAGCGGCAATAGTGATTAACCCCCTCTTTCGTGGATAATTATGTCACTTGAAGCATGACGTTTGGGATCAAATCAGACACAATTAATGATTGATCAACTCATTACCGGTTAAGCTTCCCAATCACCTAATTAAGCCGATAACATCTTAATTAGGAGGTTCGATCACGGCTGGGTTTCTGGTTTACAATGGAGGGCCCAAGCCCAACCATACTGTCTGCTACAAATTGGGACATGATTGAGATTTGGAGATGGAAACAACCATATGCGATTAGGGTTTTAACTCTTCATTCTACTTTTACAAGGACGCCTCTGAGTAATTTTTAGCCCACAATAGGTTTGACAATTTATTGTCCTCTTATCCTTGTACTTATCGATTGAGTTAACATAAGACTTTGGAAAATCATCCAACTGCCGCCACGTGTTCCATTCCCGAGGTTTGTTACACCGTATAGTAATGATGGTCCAATCGAAAAAATCGCATTATCTGATTCAAAACGATATAGAATCATCCCCTCAATTATAAACTTACTGATTGAATCATACTTGGTAATTGATACCATGCATATATAGAATCAACCCCTCAATTATAAACTTAAGGCTCTTAGCTATATTTAATTGAAGTCCAAGGCTCCAAACTCTATGCTATATCCACTTTGCTAACCTTCACAAATGTGATCTAGTGGCAAAAATAATCAAAGTATTTCACAAGGCTAGCTTGTCCTCTTTGAATTAAATTTTGTTGAATTTGTCAAATACTCATGTAAACAAGTATGATGCTATAGATTCCAGAGAATCTTCTCGAGATAGATTATCGATGATGTAATCTCTTAGTCACTAATCAAGTCAAATGTTCACATTTGTAGAGGAAACATGCAATCTATATATCAAGATACATTTTTGAAATGTATCATAACCCAAAATCATTTTTTATTTATTTTATGATCCAGAATGGTTCATCTATTATTCATACCCAAAATCCAAGGTAGATCTCAAATCGCTAAATTTAATTCCAAGACAATACATTAAAATTCATGAGACAAAATTCATGAGAACCGCATTCCAATAGTGAAACATATCTTAGGACCAAGGATCGGACCAATAGTGCATTTGGTCCGCTTTGGTCCACTTTGGTCCGTTCCAAATGTCAATTCGGTCCATTTTTCTTGAGTAATTATATTCGATTCGGCGTGATCCGGTTCAAACATCAATTTTGTCCGGTGTGGTCCAGTATGGACCAACCCATTGCCAACCCCCCTACCTAAATCACACATATCTTTTTTCAATTAATTTCTTAACAACATTTGGTGATTGGAGGGGTCTTGTCTTGTCTAGGGCTAGCTAGCACTTCCATGCATTGACACTAGTGAGACATAGACAACGACGGTTTCACAATCATGTTCTACTACATTTTCCACAATCTCTATCTTCCCATCCCTACCGCACATTCTTCTTCTTCTTCCATTCTCTATATAAGTTAGTGGCTCCATTTTTTCCCAAACAAAAACCACAAGAAACTACCAAAGCAAATCCTAAGAAGAAGAAGAAGAAGAAGCCTTTGAATTGGAATCACATAGCCCATCATCATCATCATCATCATCTACTCATCAATGGCAAAGATGCATAAGAACCACTCCACCAAGCATCTCCTTCTAGCGGCCTTCTTCTTGCTTTGCTTCATCTCTCCATGTGCTCAAGGTAACGATCGATCTACGAAGAGTTCATATAAACAACTCAACCTTTGTCTAATTAAGTTTTTTTTTGGTTTGTGCTTTGTTATAGCAGGAAGGAGGTTGAAAGAAGTGGTTAGTCATGAAGAGAAGCATGAAGTAGTAGCCGTAGAGGCGAAGGAGCATAGTAACAAGTTAGACAATTTGGAGGTCCCATCCAAAGAAACCCATTTGCCGGATGCCGACGAACTCGTCGGGATGGATTATTCTCCGGCGAGCAAGAAGCCTCCTACTCACAACTGATTGGCCGCCGGCCGGAGGAACACAATTTTTGTAGAAATCTTTTTAGTGGGGATACTATTTACAACTGAATGGGAATCGGTGTACACAAATTTTTTGGATACTATTTATCTAGTTAGTGTGTAGGTATAATAGACTAGTTTCTTTTTTTACTCTTCTATCTAATACAAAGAGACGAGGGTCTTATGTTGTCTTGTAAAGATACGGCTGAGGACCATGTCAAAATTACTTGAAATGAGAAAGGGATTTGTGCAGGCAGTTCACACTATGTGTGTTACTGTCGGTTTGTTGAGAAATTTGTGTTCAATTGCATACGGGAGATCGAAATTGTTTGTTCACGGGCTCAAAATGGTCGACACGAGAAAATGAAGTCGATGGGATGCTACGAAATATCGCAACACTGGTTGTGGTCTATGGAGGAAATGATGTAATAGCCACGATATGACACGATCTATAAAAACAACGATATTCCTGTCGTGGTAAATCGTACCTAGGATCGATATATAAGTCTTGTTTCTTTTGTTGTCTACACAGTGTTCCCATGAATCCCTGGTAAAGCTTTTCCAATTAATCCGTGACAGGTTTGAGTTTTGTTTGGTTTGTCAATATATATCAGTATTCTTATCTACGAGATGATGAATCGTTTTGTTATGAAGAATCGTTCTAGCTAAACTTAGGAGAATATATATTTGGAAGTTTCAAAGTCCAGTATTTCTAACTAAACCCATAAAAAAGATCCACATCCCATAAATCTTTGGGATCCGAACAACCTCCCTCGAATTGTTGATGATTTTTCAACACCAATTTGCCTTACAGAAGATGAGAACGATGCTTAATGACAATTTTCGTAAGCAAGTCGAATATTGGTCCCCAAAATTACACGAGAAAACTTGATCGAACCATCACACTTCAGTTGCATATGTATACAATTAATAAACGTGTACCCCCAATGTATTTGGTGCGGCCACGAGTATGTGATCTGTGGCGCGATTAGCGCCACGAAGTATATGCGAATCGTTCATGCACATCAAACATGAATGATTCAACACCAAGTTATGGCTCGAGTTTCGTTTGACCAAGTCAAAACATTTGCCACCCCAAGCACATCAGAGCCTAGCTAGCTTTTTCTTATAGATAAGGGTGATAGAGATTACTTTTTTTTTTTTATTAGGTACTACTGAAGGGATTCGAACCTGGTACCTCCATGTTCATGGCTAGTGGTATATATAGCTACCTAGCTATATATAGTCAAGACTTATATATATAGTTTGCAAATTGCATATAGCTAACATGTGTGCTATAGTTGTTCAACCACTTTCTTTAACCACGCCATCGAGAATTAATGTCACTACGTACTAGGTGTGGGCAACCGGTTCGGTAAACCCGAACCGAACCGAACCGAAACCGAATTAAACCGAACCGAAACCGAACTAATGCTATTCGGTTCGGAATTCGGAAGGAAAATATGGATATTTCGGAAATCAGGGTTCTTTCAACCGAACCGAATTTCCGAATTTCCGACCAAAAAACCGAAATACTGTAATTTCAAGCTCAAATGGTGGATATTTATGTTTGTATTTGTTTTTAGACATAAATATTTGAAATGTTTTATTACTTATGTGTTGAAAAGTTTGATTTTATCATTGATGATGCATATAATTACATATTTATTGTTTATATTAAGGGTGAAAAATAATTTAAAAGTGAGAAGATACAAGTAACCTCTCAATTTCGGTTTTGTGTATAAAACCGAACCGAACCGAATTATAATTCGGTTTAAACCGACCAAACCGAATTTTAATTCGGTTCGAATTCGGTTTGGAGTTTGGGAGAATTCGGGGACCCGGTATTCATAATTTCGGTTCGGTCGAAACCGAACCGACCGAATGCCCACCCCTACTACGTACAAGAGAGAAGAAGACAAACAAGAAACAAAGTCTCCTATATGTTGAGGCGTCAAGATGGTATTTGATTGAGACGACCGGCGGCCGGCCGGTGGCCGGCCGGGTTGTTATATACGAAAGCAAATCATGAACAGAGATGCCGCCATGCAACTCGGTCGGTCGACCTCCGACTTTGTCAACGTCGAGTCGTGCAGATGGGAAACACAGCCATGTGAGCGCAACAGCAACGACGTCCTCTTCCCTTTCTCTTTCCGTCGTCGTCCCCATTTGGAATTTGGGCCTTCATGCATATATGGCCACCATTGCACCCTCCTTCTCCCTCCCCAACCGTCCCTAGCTCCCAAAATTGCAAATAAATATACAACGATAATCAAGGTTTTGTGAAAATGACCTTCTCCTGTAACGAATACTATGTGTTTAGTACTAAATGGAGCTGCCATGATTCGAGCAGAAGACCTCTCGCGCTTACAGAATGCTATGATGCCGTACGTGTCAAGGAACCAGTTGGTTCCAACAATTCAAATTGTTGGAAGCTTTTCAATTGTGAATCTTATAGACCACGACAAATTGGCAATCACTATTATTGTGTGTACACTTCATGCGTGAGCGTGGCATGTGATTTTTGGTGTGAATTCGTTAGGGGTGGCTATACGGTCCGGTCCGATTAAATTGGACCAAATTGATCCGGTCTCAGTCCGGTCTTTTCGGAAATATAAGGACCAAAGATTGGATTAGATAAAGTACGGTCTTGATCTGGTCCGGTCTTGACCCGACCCGATCCCTATTTTATCTTGATTTTAGGTGTTGGGGGTCTCTTATCCGGTCTTTATCCGGTTTTTTACCTCAAATCTAAGCCCGAATATGATATTGCATTGTTTGCTATCTGGTCCCAGTCCGGTCCCGGTCCGGGTTATACGGTCCGGTTTCGGGTAAAACCAAACAGTCTGGGACCAAATAACCAGCCCTAGAATTCGTTTTATGTCGACCAGATTAACGATGTCCCATGAATTATATCACAATACAATTAAGCCAACGAATGTGATGTCTGCTCCAACGTAGCATCGACATTTGGCGGGTTCTTCTCATCAGCGCGGCCACCGGCGACGTACGGCACGTTACATCCCCATAATTGCTGAATGCATGCCCGTCGCCATCGCCGCCGTCGCTTCATATTTAGTACTACGTACCAAAGTGATCAGAAACAAGTTTGCGAAACATACGTGTCGTTTCTGCGGAAGACGAAACTGGGGGTTTATTATTTCATACTGTACGTTCACATCAATTCGTGCTTGGCGCGAGGGATTAGGGTTTGTGCATAGCTTTATACGACCGCGCACTATATATAATGATCAAGTGTTGGTACATTATTAATTACAACTTAGTTCGTTGGATCCTGTATGAGTTAAGATAAGACATTTTTGTCAACTAGCTATATATTGAACTTCTTTTTGGTATATTATCAGGCCTCGGTGAGTAATAACAGTGATTAACCCTCCTCATAGATAGTGATGACAATTTCTGAACTGATTCGTGCGACCTGATATGTCTCGACTTGTTTGGGACGAGTATTATATATTCAGCATGTGATAGCATGAGGTGGAACATGAGTATGGCTTCCGACCTGTCCTGCTCAATCCCTCCTTGTTCTCGACCCATTTTATCATGATTTACATAAACTCATTAGCATTTAAGATTCCCATCACCTATGGCAATAACATATTAGGAGGTTCGATCATGGCTGGATTTCTGGGTTACAAGGGAGGGCCCAAGCCCAACCATACTGTCTGCTCTATCAAAAACCCAACATGGAACACAAAATTATATCTAATTTTACAAAGGAATATTAAATATTTCCCTTCACAATAGGAACATTGAATTGAATATTAGATATAGGTGAACAATAAATTGATTTCTTGTTGACAAGTAAGTGAAGCCACAAGAGTCAAATTTGGACATGATGAGATTTGGAGATGGAAACAACCATGTGATTAGGGATTTTGACTATTCCATTTTATTTTGTCACTTTGTGCACAATCCCTTTCATTTTTGTTTTTGTTTTTGGGGAAACTAATAATGTGAATTTTATTTTATACTCTTTAATTTACAAGGATGTCTAAGTATTTTAGCCCACAAAAAGTTTTGACAAAATATTGGCCCCTTATCCTTGTTCTTATCGATTTGGTTACCTTAAAACTTTGAAAAAGAAAGAATGCAGACATGCCTTCCAATTTCCATGATTTCTAAATTGCACAATATATGAGAGATTTAACATTGATATATCTTTGTTATCGAACCAATATAGAGATGGTTTGTAATTGCGCACCAATAACGCGAATTCATGGTGGAGCGAGAAAGCGATCATGCCATTCTAATACTCAATTGTTAGGTAAGAGTTGGACCAAATCAACTGATTCAAATATGTGATGTAAAAGAACAAAAAAAGGCTGAAAAAACTCATTTTATGCGTGAAAGAGGTGACTACGTATGAGATATTATGTAATCTAAAAGAGAAATATAATGGACAAATTCGGTCAAATAATACAGTTCGTACCCAATTATAATAATAGTTTTCCCAAAGTTAAAACATTAACACGTACAATTCAATTCACGATACATACTGAGAGAACTTAATCTCGATTTTTACTCCCCGAAAATATAGCACGTCATTCGGAGAATGGCTATCTTAAACTAATCGAGTTAGATCAAAATTGTTTGACATGGAAAATCTTTCTGTCTGCAATCGATTTGGACTTTGGAGTTGTCATGTATGTAATCCAGTTAGCTAATCAATCATTCACTAGGAAACAAAAAATCATTAAGGCATTATTAGTTATAGCAAATATTAGTCATATTAAATGCTAATTGAGCTTGATTTTTGGGTCAAGAAAAAAGAGGGCCCCATGCATGCATACTGCCCATCACGTGATTTTCTTTTGGAACCATATAAACGTCTTAATTTGGTATTATCGAAAAACAATATTTCAGCAGCTTATCCGAAAATGATCAATATTACATATTAGCATCAATCCATGTCGGCTTTTCCCCTTCCATAAATTAAATGTTTGGATCATCTTAATCTCATTAAGCACGATCGTATAGTTAACCCTAAAATTTTATCACTAATATCAACGGATTGCACCTCTAACCTTTTGAACAAGAGTTCAAACAAGTATTTTTTTCTATGATTGTAATCTATAAGTTAAATTAATCTATTATCATATAAGATTTATTGAAAACTTTGCAAACTATAACTATTTCTATGGAAGTTCTATGAGAGCCCCAGACTAGCTACAACCACGACTATATTACAACAAAAGAGAATATTTTGATTTAATGTGACAGTTTTGAATTCCAATTAGAATCCATTGTCTCTGTCGACTCCTCCTGTATAAGTCGTGAGGAGGAGCAAGTGATGAAGCAATTGTCATCTTGAGGTGGCATTCCATATTCTCTTTCACTACTTTGGAGGTGGATGCATATAGTTAGGGCTGGCTATTTGGACCGGGACCGGATGAAAAACCGGAAACCGGACCGTATAACCCGGACCGAGATCGGACCGGGACCGGATAGTAAACAATCCAATCCAATATTTGGGCTTAGATTTGAGGTAAAAAACCGGATAAAGACCGGATAAGAGAGCTCAACACCCAAAACTTAAGGGTAATTTGCATAAACGGTCACAAACCTTTGCACTTAGTACAAAACTTAACCAACTCCTCACCCTTTTAGGCCTTAGGCCACTCAAATTCCCACAATCTCAATATAAAATCAAGACCGAATTGGGACCGGACCGGGTCAAGACCGGACCGGATCAAGACCGGACTGTATCCAATCCAATCTTCGGTCCTTATATTTTCAAAAAACCCGGACTGGACCGGATCAATTTGGGCCAATTTAACCGGACCGGACCGTATAGCCACCCCTACATATAGTGCTTGGCTCAAATCTAGTTATCCTTTTGGAAATCCAATCTGATTTATCTACTATTCATAACGCAGTCGCCTGATCCAAATCCGGGAGAAGATTCCAAATCTCTAAATTTGTTTCTAGGCCAATAGAGTACTACACACATGTCTCATTGCCATATATCTTCTTTGTTTTTCTCAAAAATCAAAATGGAACCCATTTGGAGATTGGAGAGGACATCTCTTGTCTTGGGCTAGCTATAGCTTTGCACTTTCATGCAAAGACACTAGTGAGACATAGACCATGACGGTTTCACAAGACCCTACAAAAATTGACCTTGGCCTCTAATTTTTTCATAAAATTATAATTTATACTCGACTAGAAAAAAATAGAGGTCACAATCATAAATCGGATTGCAACACATTTTCCACAACCTCTCTCTCTATCGCTATTGCTCCATCCCTACCGTACATTCATTCTTCTTCAACCACTTCTCTATTTAAGCTAGTGGCTCCATTTTTACCAAACAAAACTCACAAAAAAACTACCATATCAAATCCAACAAAGAAGAAGAACCCTTTGAATAGAAATCACATAGTGCTTCATCATCATATACACATCATCAAATGTCAAAGATGCATAAGAACCACTTCACCAAGCATCTCCTTCTGGTGGCCTTCTTCTTGCTTTGCTTCATCTCTCCATGTGCTCGAGGTAATGAACGATCTACAATTCGATCTCTCGTAGTAGTTTCGTATAGTTCTCTTTCATATGAACGAATGAAGCGAATATATACTTGATGAACAAGAGAGTTCATTGTATACAACCCATCGTGTTTCTAATGAAGGTTCTTGTGTTTTTTTGCTTTTGTTTATAGCAGGAAGGAGGTTGAAAGAAGTGGTTAGTGAAGAGAAGCACGAAGTAGTAGCGGTCGAGACGAAGGAGCATAATTTAGAGGTTCCATCGAAAGAAACCCATTTGCCGGACCCCGACGAACTCGCCGGAATGGACTATACTCCGGCGAGGAAGAAGCCTCCGATTCACAACTGACCGGCGGCGGGAAGAACAATTCTTTGATTTTTTTTTTTTTTTGTTGGTGGGGGTAAAGCTAGCTAGTAGATTAGAGCTATTTATAGAGCTAAATATATATAGCTATGGATGGGAGTATATAAATATACACAAATTGGATACTATTTATATAGCTAGTTAATTAGTGGAGATAGATTTTGGAAATGGGGATTGGGATTGGGGAAGGATTGGTTTCTTTAATTTTGTTTCTTCTTCTACCCATTATGTAAATGTATGGCTGAGGAACATCCCCATTACTTGAAATGAGAAGGGTTTTGTGCTTTACACTAGAAAGATCAAGGGATTTGTGATGGCAATTCAATACATATTTGAGATTGCTTGCTTGTGTTATTGATTATGGATATTTGGAAAGGTGATGTAGATACTTTTTGTGAGACTCGATTATCAACAGGATTCACTATTTGTGTTAGTGTTGTTTCTCGTGAGATTTGTGTTCTATTCTGCATGGAGATCAAAATTGTAGTTTCATACGCTCAAAATGGTTGAAGTAATCAGCTAAACCTGAGTCGATGAAGTGTTGTTGAATATCACATTGGTTGTTTGGTCTATGGAGGAAATGTAACAGTCAACTATAAAAGTAATAAAAAAAACCACACTCAAGATTAAAAGTCTTGTTCCTTTTTTCTTGTCTTCATGTTTTTCTTAAAGTCCTAAAAGTTCTTCTAAAGTAGTCAATCACAAGCTAAGTGTGGCAAATAGTCAAAACTCTCGGGTTAATCATTTTATTCTGAGAAATAAACGACAAGTGTTCATATGAGAGAATGATCATATAACGAAGAATATGTTTTCCAAATGTCTTTCCGAACCAACCACCAATTCTTTTCGTGTTCCTCTCCTTGTCGGTCGAGTGACTTCGTGATACCAGAAATGCAGAAAGGATACCCACATGTAATAGAGGCAGAGTGTGTGGAAGTTTCAAAGTTCCAACTTTTCTAGCCAAACCTAGAAGGAGATAGTTACTCAAAGGGTCCAATCAAAAGGCAGAGTTAGTTGGAATAGAAGAGAATAATTAAGCTTTTTTCCCCCCTCAATTTATTAGTGTAAATTCTTTAACATATATTGGTGCTTTTTCACACTTACAAGAAAAAGGGAACATAGTGGACATGAATGGTACCCACATGTAAATGGTATGTTGGGAGGAAAGTTTAATTAAGGTGGGGCACTTAGTAGGAAAATGTCTTATTATTAGTCAATTCAATGTAACAAATCACACATTAAAATCAAACCTTGAGATATGGAGACAACAATAATTATAATTATCCTCATCATTATTTGGTAATCTTCCAGGGTTAAAAGCAAATGCATTGACTGTTAATGAAAAAAGGCTCCAACGTCAGCTTGATATATTGGAGAGAGATTAGATTAGACAAGTAAAGATGATTGGTAATGTTGGAATTTGATGAGATCATTATGCACCCTTTTTTCTTTCTTTCAAAGATGGCGGTTTGCTTCTTTTTGATTTTATTCTTGAATAGTTATTCGTGGACTTGAACACTTGTTGAAGAAGGAGAAGGATGAGTTGATTTGTTCAAATTTGTACTATTTATGATTTGGTTCGATAGAAATGCGAGCTTGCCTGAACATTCGTATAGAGAATGTATGGACGGAAAATAAAACTTGTAATTAGTTTCTTGGTTGTTATAGGTTAGAAAAGAGTATTCGCTTGATAACATTTGAAAATTTTCGTGGAGGATCGAAGAGGAAAACTTTAATATGTTGTTAACGATTGCCAATTATGAGAAGAATGAATATTGTGGTACTTAATTAGCAAGCTAACCTCTAACAAATTCAACGACATTCTTTTACAATACACCGAAAGAGACAATGCAATCCTCACTACTTAACACGAAATAGTATGAAGGTGTAGTTTCCTTTCTTTGAAAATTTACCTCCCTTGACCGACACCCTTTTCACTTTCATCATAAAGTTCAATGAACTCCAAAGGAATGAGACCAAATCCAAATCGTCAAACCCAAATTACTCACTTTACACGGTAGCTAGCTAGGTTGAAACACAAAGAAAGTGGATGTCGTTCACAATTGTAGTTTGCCAATTCGGTTATGGTCCTGTTTACACCTACAAATAATTTGTCCTTAAATACAAAATTGGTGCGGTGTAGCAAGATTAACAACATCGCCCGAAATAAATTGGCACGTCTGGCGGTAGATATTTGATTTCGCATGAAACATACACCCTATTTTGTTAGGGCCTCCTTATAGATGTGATGTACTATTCCAAATGGAAAGTCTACAATTGTTTTGGTTATGTCTTTACATATGAATGTTGAGATTCTGGAGCTCTTCATGACTCATGAGTAGGGGTGGCCGTTCGGTTATCGGTTAAACCGGTAACCGGCCGGTTATGCACTAACCAGTAATCAAAGTAACCGAACTTCGGTAGGTTATCGAAGGTTGGACGAAATGGTTTTTGGTTTTAAAAGTGATTCGGTTAACCGATAACCAAGGTAACCGAGAAACCGAAGTCGATTTCGGTCGGTGTTCGGTAGGGGTGGTGGTTATTCCGGTTAACCGATAACCGACCAATCGGTTACCGGTTATAACCGAAATAACCAAACTGCCACCCCTACTCATGAGCCATTAGGATGGGTTGTAGTGTTTGTTTCATATGTATAATCTATTTTGCTAACACACAAGCAAAATGTGCTTCCTTTGTGGCCAAACTAAGGAGATACCTAGTTACTTGATGCAAGCCATTTTTAAGCCTTATTCACCCAAAGACTCTTTTGTACCTTACTAGAAGACCTAGATCCTCCACCATGCTACTTAATTACATTCTGAATAATCTATAACCAGGTCGAAATTCATGCATGCTTGTTGTTAAACTTGTTTTTCAGTCTCGTACATGTGAGATATCCGTAAAAAAAGCGTATCGTTCATAAATTTTTCGAGAGTTGATTTCGAGTGGAACTCTCTATGTATAAGCATGATTTCTTAGTTGACTTGTGCTTGGTTTAAGAATGGATGTGATTTGATATCAAGTAATGAGTTATATCCTTCTTGAAGGTCGTTTGATCTTTAGAAGGACTAAACTACCAAATACCACATTGTCCAATGGCTTATTTGAAAAATCGGTGGGCAATGTTT
This sequence comes from Linum tenue, assembly GCA_946122785.1. NCBI lineage: Eukaryota > Viridiplantae > Streptophyta > Magnoliopsida > Malpighiales > Linaceae > Linum > Linum tenue. The sequence goes on from CAMGYJ010000010.1 coordinate 46,941,153, forward strand.
TTGTCCACACCAAACGGGCCCGTTTCAGCATAAGAAGGTTTCTTGCGGGAGGGTTTAAAATTTAAAACAAAATAAAAACTCCCATCTATACCAAAAAAATCATAGAAAACCAGCAAAAAACACTCCGATTCGCTCCATTCCAGTTCTAGGGTTGCTTTTCATCGTCAATCTACAGTCTATCGGAGCTTCCATCCGATTCAGAATGGTGAGAGCTCGGCGCGCTTCTGACAGATCTGAGAGCTATAGCTTGTTCCTATCTCTCGATTGGAGCGCCGGTTCTCGTTCTCCGTCGTTTGATATTCTCTTCCCTTTTTTTTTTGTGCGAATCGCAGGACGGCAGTGCGAATTTGGAGGCGGCGATAGAGCGGCTGCAGAATGCGGAGAAGCAGGCGAGGCTCGCCGGCGAGGTCGCCGCCACGAGGCAGGCAGTCACCGAAATTCTGGAGCTGTGCTTCCAGGCTAAGGACTGGAAGTCGCTGAACGACCAGATTTTGATCCTCTCTAAGAAGCGCGGTCAGCTCAAGCAGGTAAATTGAGAACTTAGTGGAATTTAGCTGCAGGCTCGTGTTTCTGCTCGGAGTAAAGATTTAGTGTTTGTATTAGCTGAATTTGTTGGTCTAGGAGCCAAAATTTTCCGCAATTGCTTCAGCTGGAAGGGGACTTGGCTGTCATTGGGGCCTTGCATAGTTACTGTTACTTTGTTTGGCTGTGGTTAGCTCGTCAGGTCATACATTAGGCCTCTGTTTTCCTTTGACTTGGGGCTTCTTGTGAGATGAATGTTGCCATTTTAATTCTTAATTGTTTTGCTGGTAGATTCGTTGATGTCATGACAGAAGCTAATAGGATATGTTCATGCGATGATTTTCTGTGCAACAATCGCTCTTGTATCAACGAGCATAGCAGTGTGTATTACTCTTACATGTTTGGATCAGCATGTAAATTCCTGAATGACTTGGACTGTTGCTTGGAAGCGAGGTCTAGTTCTGGAAGAACGGAGTAGGAGGGATCTTACTTCTTTAGGTGACCTGGGATCTTAACTCTTCAGTTTAGCGATTGGAGTATTTCCCTGCTTATGGTTCATTTGTATACGAAAGTTTCAAACCTATGTACGACTCGTAGGGTTTTTCAGGTTAGGATTTGGATGGGGAATAACCAGTTGGCTTCGTTATTTCAGGCAGAACAAGTTTTATTTTGGATTCTAGTTGTAGTAGTCTATGTAGGAAAGTTTTCTAAAGGTTTTCTTGGAAGAGCTCTTTGTCTGTGCCAGCGTAGTTTTGGTAATACCTACTATTGCTCTCAAAGGTTTTGGGTAGGACATGTATTTATCAGGCTTTCATGTTTCCTACAGGCTGTATCTGCAATGGTGCAGCAAGCAATGCAGTATATTGATCAGACACCAGATGTTGAAACCCGCATAGAACTCATTAAGACCCTGAACAATGTATCTGCTGGGAAGGTGAGATTTTATATGACAGGAGAGTGCCATCTTATATACTGTGAGCGGAGGGTTCCTTTTCCTCTTTGTTTAACAACTCTGCTGTGCTTCAGATTTATGTTGAAATTGAGAGGGCACGCTTGGTAAAGAAACTAGCCAAGATTAAGGAAGAACAAGGCCTTATAGCCGAAGCTGCTGATCTGATGCAAGAAGTTGCAGTAAGTTTGTGTACATAGAATAATACTCCGTTCTTCTGTGTAAAAATGACCACTTCTTTTTTCAATTTTTTTCTTCTGACACTTGTTTGGCGCAATTATCTTCCAGGTTGAAACATTTGGTGCTATGGCGAAGACTGAAAAGATTGCCTTCATACTTGAACAAGTAAGTGTTGCATTACAGCTTCCACTTTGATCCGTCAGCCCCATTGATGGAATAACTCTTGTCGAATCCTGGATTTAACAAAAAATATAATTACAAGGGGGGGGGGGGGGGGGGGGTTATGAATGGTGCTCATCAATGCTTTGTATATTATCAAGATGCCTGTGTGGTAGTATCTTATGCTTCATGTATTAGGACTGTTACCCTAATTGATTCTTTTGCAGGTTCGTTTATGCTTAGACAGGCAAGATTATATCCGTGCTCAAATTCTGTCGAGGAAAATCAGCACAAGGGTGTTTGATGTCGATACTTCTAAGACGAAGAAGAAGCCTAAGGAAGGTGATAATGTTGTTGAAGAGGCTCCTGCTGATATTCCATCCCTGCTGGAGCTGAAGCGGATCTACTATGAATTGATGATAAGGTTTGTAGTTTCTCCCCGTTTCATATCTCCCCTGGAACCTGTGATGTTTGCATAATTTCTTGAATCGTGCAAACTGGTTTCCCTTGGCTGCTCATAATTTGCTTTTGTAGTTAGTTGTGGCAACTGGTTGGACGTGCTTTTGTGATGTTTCCTGTCTGAATTGTCAAGGAGCGATAGTAAAAAGTTGTTTTCGTCTCAACACGGCCTGAATAATGTGTTATTCCCACCTCTTCTTTGCGCCCCCCCTCCCCTTTGGGAACCCTTTTGAACCATCTGAATCTTTTGCTTTAGCATATAATATACTGCAAATTTACTTTAACCTGCTGGGCTAGAGGCTTGATCCGTAGTTTCTGATTGATGCATTTGTTTATATCTAAGAATTAGAACTGCTTCATTGTAACATCATATTTGCTTTTTAATTTCCATGGGATGGCATTTGTATTGTCTGGTTTTTCTAGGTATTACTCCCATAACAATGAGTACCTCGAGATCTGCCGCTGCTACAAGTCAATATATGAGATTCCTGCCGTGAAGGAAGATCCAGCCCAGTGGACACAGGTAACAGTTTGGCTACACTTTTTATGCTCGCTTGATTCTTGTGCTCCATCTTCCAGACTGTTCTAATGGATTGGTTCTGTAATACAGGTCCTGAGGAAAATCTGCTGGTACCTGGTTTTGGCACCACATGATCCGATGCAGTCGAGTCTTCTCAATTCCACCCTGGAAGACAAAAACCTCTCTGAAATTCCCCAGTTTAAGTATGTAATGTTCGCTTTTCAACTAACTTTGACGAGTGAGCAGCCGAAATACTGATGTATGACGGATGTCGTTCTCTCACAGGACGTTGTTGAAACAACTGGTCACGATGGAGGTCGTTCAATGGACTTCCCTATGGGATAGTTACAAGGAAGAGTTCGACAGTGAGAAGAATTTGCTTGGAGGTTCTTTAGTGGATAAAGCAGCTGAAGATTTGAGGCAAAGAGTAATTGAACATGTAAGTTTCTCACGTCTAACCTTATGCCAATGAATAAATTCGCATCTCATGATGAAGTTTTTTTTTATGACGAGTGATTCCTTTTTTCTTTCAGAATATCCTGGTTGTCTCTAAATATTACTCGAGGATTACCGTCAAGAGATTGGCAGAGTTGTTGTGTCTCAGCATTCAAGTAAGCATTTGTATTTCCTTTGCTATATTTCCTTAGCAAAATAAACTGGTTTGCATTGCATGTGCATTTTACCGCCCACTGTTTGCATAATTTAAGTTAACTTGTCGTAGAACACTTTGCTTTCGGCGAATTACATCTTCACTTGCTGCAAGTACCCTCCCTTGATTTTTTGGTCTGCCCGATTGAATTTCAGGAAACGGAGAAGCACCTTTCGGAGATGGTGGTGTCCAAGGCACTGATCGCCAAGATCGACAGGCCGATGGGAGTCATCAGCTTCCAAGTAGCGAAAGACAGCAACGACATCCTCAACTCCTGGGCCGTGAACTTGGAGAAGCTGCTCGATCTCGTCGAGAAGAGCTGCCATCAAATCCACAAAGAAACCATGGTTCACAAAGCCGCCCTGAAAGTCTGACAAGAACATTAACCAACCAGTGGTTTAAAATTTCCAGGTACGCGTCCTCAACCCTGTTTTCCTTTTATGCTAATTTCACTCTTTACCTTTATGATGAGATGAAACCCAACTTGACGCCTTTAGCTTTCGCAGTTTGGCCATGTCCGCAGCTCGCTCTCAGAAGAATGTTCTTCCTTTCCTGACCAGGACGATGATTGATTCATGCATGGCGGCCTGCTCAGTTCCGCCCCTTCTTCCTGGAGTTAGATTGCCTTTTTTGTTTGTCAGGGGATGTGCTAGTGAGACATTAGTCAGGCAAAACTTGTTGTATACTTTTCCGGATTCGCGCACCTTAGTACGCAGTTTTAGAGCTAATGGCACGACTCTGATTATTACGCTTCGACTCGTTCGTTATTATATTTACACCATAGCTCAGCGGGAAGAACTTGAGAAAACCATGGCTCTTATGATCGAATCGAAACGACTTTCATCTTACATTTTCTTTTCTACTCTCTGGAACAAAAACCAACTCGGGCCAGCTGGGTCAGCTAAGGAAGAAAAAGGAAAGCAGCAGAAGTCTACACTATCCTGAAGGAGAATCGCCACCACTATTACAAGACGGGGTCGCCGGCCACGGCGAACTCTGCTGGAAATCCGGCAGCAGAGGGTAATACGCCTGCATTGGCAGCTGGTCGAGATACGTCGACGACGCCTGATCAGACAGCTGCGACGAGGATTGATGATGATGATGATCGTAGTATCCTCCGACTCCCAGCACCAGCTGAGAAGTCGAATTCGACGGCTGCTGCTGCCGATTGCCGCCGCCGCGGTTCATGTTCAACAAGCTCATGAACCTTGTCTGGTTGTTGTTGTTGTGGTGGTGAGCATAATGAGGAACTGCAGCAGCAGTAGTCACGCCGCTGCTGCTGCTCGTGGTGCTGCTTGTGTTGATGGTCCGGAGCTTGACGTTCTCCGGGAAGTTGAGTTTGGCCTTGCTGCCTCTGAACCTCAATGCGGCCTCGTCGTACGCTCTGGCCGCCGCCTCCGCCGTGTCGAACGTCCCCAGCCACACTCTGGCGGCCTTGAACGGGTCTCGAATCTCCGCCGCCCATTTCCCCCATGGCCGCCTCCTCACTCCCCTGTACTTCCTCCCGCTGCTGCCTTCCTCTGCCGCTGCCGGTCCGTGGTGGCCGGACGATGGGGTCGGAGTGTGTTCGTACACCACCGTGGTTGTACTATTGCTCGTCATCGGCGCTGCTCCTGATGGCGGCGGCGGCAGCGATGTAGGGGTAGCGATGTTGAATAATGTGCCACCTGTGGTGTAGAGAAATATCAGTACATACTACACACATCATATACATTTCCTTACAAATTTAAATTCATGATACAATTTGAACATGTAAATTTAAAATTGATCCATATTTGATTTGGATCTTTTCGTATCATTTTTTTATGGTACAATACGAAGTACAAGTTAAGTTTGTATCATTTATGGCTTGTAATTTCAATGTTAAGATACAAGTATCGTTCTTCAATTTATACATAAGTATATTTTTGTACAAATTTAAATTACATTGGACGTTTACTCGGATTGAATTTATACATATAATTTTCATACAAATAATTTTATAGTACAAAAATAAACTTAATGTTCTGACATTACGGTACAAATTCAACCCGTAACCAGAATCATCGGTACTTTTTAGTTTTTAGACGTAGTTAGATGTGCTCGAGAAATAAAAAAAGCTACCTTGTGCAGCTAATGGAGATGGCGAAGGTCGTGCCGCAGCTTGTTGAGAAAGTAGAAAATCGACATGACGATATTGATTATGTTGTTGAAGAAAAGGAGGAGCTCCAAATAACCCAAACCCATCATTCTCGTAGCGAAATTGATCACCACTTCCTCCACCACCGCCGGAAGCCACGACGTGGGTCAAAGCGGAGACCATCGCCTCCATCTCGCTCTCCGTCGACATCAGCATGTGCCTGGGAGTATTCTTCACCACTTCCTCCGCCATTAATGGCGGACCAATTAGCTCACCGCCACCGTTCCCATCATCTTCTTCTTCTTCCTTCATCTTCCTCTTACTTCCGTTATTACTATAATCACGTACAGGGTGCATATCAACGAACCCACAACCATGCAAAGAGGAAAACAGGGGATGGTGGAAAACAGGGGAAGCAAGAAACAGGGGAAATAAAAATGGGATCTTTGCTTCTTTTTTTTTTTTTTTTTTTGGTTGGAGTGAATGAATGAATGAACGTAAGAAAGGAAGGAAACCCTTTAAATCTCTCGTTCCCGCCGACTTGATTACAGCGGTAGAATTAATTCTGAGGCGGTTCAAGCTATCTGAGTCGGCCTCTGTTTTTTTTCTTCTTCCTCTGTTTGCTTGTTCGGTGGTATTCTTCAGCAGCAAGAATTCCAGAACGAACAAAGGAGCGGCGAAAGATTATTAAAATAAGGGAGACTCAACCTCTGGCTACTTTCAGAGGCTATATATATATACATATCCTATCAAATTGAGTTGTTTATTGGTGAAGGAATAGAATATTCTTACTTGTGAATTTTCCCTCTCTTTCTCCTTCTGTGTCTCTTTCTATACCATTCATGGTGGTCAAAATGGGTTTGTAGGACTGGGTGTGAACTTGGGAAACCAAGTTCCTTTTTGTTTTGGGTTCTTTTTTTCATTTTCATCTTAAGCGGGAAGCCATAGGAGGGTTGAAACTTGATTGATTATGAGATTAATCCGAGCTGTGAGCAAGTTGCTGAACTAGACTCGTATTGTCAATGGTTTTACTTTTGGTGACGACGATAATTTATATAACACCCACTTGGTAAGTAAGATCCAAACAGAAATCATGATGACTAATAAGACCTACTAATCCCTATTTCGATTCTCAATTGTCACCTATCTTCTTTTCTTTTTTTACCTTTTCTTGCGAAAAAAATTCAACGTCGGAGCGAACTTTTCGTATCAAAAGAGCGATAATTCATATATAACATTAAATCATCAGTATTTTAAGCGCGGTATTCAGATTGATAATCGTAGCGAAAACATGTTCCTCCTGATATTGATAACAGAATCCGAACTAAAAAGCAAATGCAGTATGAGACCTTGTACCAGCCTTAGTAATTGGATTACGTAGAGAAACTTTAATCTCTTATCTCAGTCGTGACAAACAGTATATTTCTTGTTTTTCTCATTACAGTGGGCACAAACTAAAAAAAAATACACCTATATAAACACCATCCACATGGAAACAACCACTCCTAAAATTGTAACACAAAAAAAATATAATATGTTCGAGTAATCATCATGTTTTATCTTCATTTCGAGAATAAAATTTATTATGAATTCGATATAAGTCAATCTAACTCTTTCTTTTTGTTAATCCAAACTAGCCAATTCGATCCTCGTAAACTCAATCTAATTATCTAAATGAATTAATACAGCTTTACAAAACAATAGTGGGGAAAAATTAACATTGATCAAATCAAGAAACAAAAACTTCATGATGAACTCATCCATATCTTTAAATTCGAACCAGATGCATTCCTCCTAAATGCTATGAACTTGGTTCCACGTCACTCCTTCATTGGTGCCGACAGGAGTGTTGTTGTCGGCCCATATGCCGTGCCATTTGGCTGCCACCCAACTAGTCTATTTCCAATTTTGTCACGTTTCTCTATTACAGATTTTATAACACCACGGTCAGATTCCCATTACCATGCAATTAGAAGAAGGAAAAGGGTGGCAGAAGATTGACATGAAAACAGAGCAACACCCCCAAATTGCCGACTGATCGAAACAAATGGAAAAATGCATTGAATGATGTAAAAGGAGAAGAGAAGCACATGAATATTACAAACAACAAAATTGGCATGCATGTGATCATATATATCTAGTCTAATTAGGTCGGTTTTGAAGGGTTTCAGTCAATTCTGGTCGGTGCTTCACCGAGCGAAAGAGTGGTAGCCAACATGGTAGGAATGCTGGTGCATAAAACGTTTGAGTAGCATCAATCGTTCTTAAAAAATAAAAAGCGGAGACGGTACGAATTAACGTGTCATCTTAGAGTGTGTGGTCATTAACACCGAAGTGATAAATTACTAGCCATAACATAATATGACACTACTTGTCGTACCGATTAATTTAAGCTTAATGTTGTTGTTAAGGAAGTTGATTATGAAAGAAAATAGACGTACGTAGTGAAGGAAGCAAATGCATGTGTGAATCAATCAATGGCATTGTTATTGATTTTTGGGAGGGATCTAGGGTTGCATTATTCTGTACTATTGATAGAGTTGACCGCCGAGGTCAACGCATAGGCAGATTGACTCTTTCTTGCCAGTACTCTCTTCAGTCGGCAGCCCATAGTTCCATGAACTAAACCCAAAAAGATAAGAAAGAACAGAGCAAAAGAACCCAAGCTTCTATTCTATCTAAACCCTATTTTGGCCACTAGCTATAGCGTTTACTCATTTTGGTTCACAACTTCACATACTGTGTTAGATGCATGTTCTCTACTCTATACTTTCGTACAATACTTTTTTTGTCACTTTTGACCGTGACCATTGGGCTACGGGTGTGCAACGGTTTAGTCCGGACCAGATTGCACCTTACAATACCACTATTTGGATCAGACCATACCGAGTAGGATATAATGTGACTTGGTTTCGATTCCACAATATCATAAAAAAAATTATTAATTAATATTAGTGCTAGTCATTGGTCATATTCTCAAGTATATATCAATGATGCATGTATATTAATCATTAAAATCATATTTGTGTTCTAAAAACCCTATTTGTGTTATAAAATGACACAAGAGATCCTTAATGAATTAACAATGATGAAGGCTGAAAAATGTTTACTCGCATAATACAAAAAATGAAGAGTCAATAGATAGTTTTATTTCAAATTAGTGTTTAAACAATAATGTTATGATCATTTCATTTTATTACATCTCAATTGTAGAACGTGTCTTCTATGATTCATTATTGGACCAGCTCATATCGAATCGAATATCATGCTAGTTTGGTTCTAAGTTTGCTCTGCTTGGCGATAGATTTAGCAAACCCGTGATGAAGAAAAAGCAAAGCACACAAATCCCCTTGTCCTATTAAGAACGGAGCAAGATAATGCACAAAACTTTTCAGCAACTGTTTTAGCTAGAGTGTGAAACGTTCTGCTTAATAAATATTAAGCAGAACTATAAACTACGAAACAACGCATTTTCATCCTCCATGATTATAGCTACATTAACTTTTTTATAAAGTTGTCTTCTTGTTTAATAATTAATTAATACTATTACACATTTTTCCTCAATATTTCTTGGTATAATTAAATACTGCTATTTTCAAGTTTACCAAGCAAATCAAGTAGTCGTTGTTATGGCAAAAAATATATAAAAATCCTAGTAGTCGTTGTAATTTTATCTGTGATATTTAACTTCATTACATCAAATAAACTAAATGGTCAAAGAGACTTTTGGTTGGTGGGATTGGTCAACAGATCATGTAAGGTCGGGGACAGATTAGCTACCAAGAAGTTAGATAACTGGATTTATTCCTATATATAGATTATTATTAACTAATTGATTATAAGGTGGATTATTATTTATTCTGGCCAAAATGCATGTGCACATTTGCACAATTACATTAATTAATTTCGTTTAGTAATTGGGTGATTATATATAATACATGCAACTTTGACTTTGCAATTTGCAAAGCTAGTCCTCATTGATCAACCATTATAGATATAGTTTTTTTTTTTCAAGAATCAACGATATGTTGTCTTTGTTTGAATTGTAAATTTGTAATGATGATTCTATCAAGGATCCAGTTGAATCCTTAATAGCTTTGCATCTAACTCTAATAATATGGATACTTTTTGGATATCGTTAATTTTTGTGACTATATAATTCTAATAATATATCGACAACTCATAGATGTTATTAGCCTTTATAGCAATACAATAATAGGAGAATTTTCGATAATATAAGTATGTACGCGTGTTCGGATGAATTATTTGTGGTTATGTTCATGAATCGTATGGGTATATATATAATAAAAAAAAAAAAATTGGTTTCTCTCTTCCTTGAAAAAACAAAAGAATTGATGTTTTGACTACGTTCCATTCCTTAGCAATGCACTGTGACATACAAATCCTGACGTCGTCCACGACGAAATTCGTTGGCAACTAACATGCATGTGTCGAAGAAATGTATAAAAAAAGAACTGCAGGGGAAACGTCAAAAGTCCATATATATAGCTTCTGCGCTTAAAACGGCTTGATTGAAAAACGGAATGCATAAGTAGAAAAGTATTTGCACGTAAAACTTAGTTAATTACGTACGTCTCCTTAGTAAATGGTATGCGTACAAGATCCATAATTGAACCTCTCTCTCAATAGCTCGAGTTTTTTGGGATCATTTGGGTTTCTTGACACGGCATCAAAGTCTTTTCTGATCGAGAGGTCTTATGTTCGGATCCAGATGATTTAATTTCCACATTTGTTTAACACATGGTATTCAGACTTGTGCATATACTGCAAGTCCATATGAATAGGCTTTCGTTTGTGGGGTGTGTTAGTAAGTTATACATGATCCATAATTGAACATCTCTCAGCAATTTAAATTATTGAGAGTAACTGACTTTTAACATGGTATTAGAGTGTTCAATGTTCGAGATGTCAATTATCTCTATAATCTCAATATCTCATATTTCTTAAGCACATGGTATGGTATCCACCGCTAAAATTCATTGCTAATCCATGCATTATTTTTAGATTCTTCACAAATACACATGCATGATCGTCTTAAATATATATCAATCAACTACGACGTCGTCTTTTGTGTATTAGACTTTTCTTTGCACCTTTCCTTTTGTTTGTTTGTTCAAAGAAATGCAAAACTAGTATATGTAACCTTGGCCCTAAGGAGCTCTCCAAGTTTGAAAAACATTGCAAAAGTTCTTCTAATGAATTAATTCATGAGTTCCATCATGGCACCCTAATGAAGAAAACAATGACCGAAAAAAAAATCCCACTTCCACCTTGCTATGAAAACTAACTATATTGACGAAGGTAAAAAAAAAAATTCTAATGTTGGCTCGATACTAATGCGAAGATGTTATAAACCTAACTAAACCCAATAACTTGAATTGTTGGGAGAGGCCCATGTATGATACTTAATCACTTCCAATTGCACGCCCCCTTAAACGAAAGCCGACTCATGGGTTTGAAGTTTGCACAGGACCCCATATACCATGTTTTGAGAGATGGACAATGCTAAAATTGGAGTGTAGACGAAAGACACAAATCTTGCTGACGAGATGGACAATGCTACACATAACGGATCGAGGCGCACATCGAAACGACATGTCATATCAAAATTGACATCTACAAAGCTTGAATCAAAATGCAGGGAGAACTAGTCCAAGAATGCAAAGTCCAAACTCAACACCGTCGAGCCCCAACCAGCAGGAAAAAACCTTCCCTTGCTTTTGGACTCGGTCTTAGGTTTTCTCTTTTACTTCCTTTACAATCCACTTTGTGACATGATTCTTTTCTTTCAACAATTCGAGTTATTGGGTTTAGTTAGGTTTATAACATCTCACATTAGTTCTTGATTGACTTGGGAAATCAGGAAACTAATTTGTCTAGGAAATCATGCAATGCAACGGTAAGTAATCATATCTATTTTTTACAACTTCCATTTACGAGACGAGTTGAGCTGATTAAAAAAAGAACTATGAACTGAACGAGTCCTCAATCGATGTACTTTGGTTTGGCCACAAACACGATTTAAGTCCATGAAGATATGTATTAAGTGTTTTTTTTTTATCATACCATCTTTCACGATGTTGCTTATATACATGGGTCTCAAATAAGGAGAAGAAGACTGAGTCGAGAACCCTAACCCGTCTTAATCGAGCAGCGACAACTGGTTAGGAGTTAACGGGTTGACTCGATCAAGACATACTTAGATATAAACTCGGATACGTAACTATACATATATTACAATTACAATGGATTGTACCAAGTCACTCTCTCCACACAAGTACTACTAGTACACAGAACACAGAATTCCTTTTAGAAACTACACTTGATTATTGGGGGTCATTTTCAGGTTGAATTTGTGTCTTGTGTATTAAGAGAAGGGGAATTCACTCTTTCCCACAATCAACATCAATCGATACCAATAAGAATTATTCGGTTCTGGTTCTTGGAAAAAGTTCCTCTGTTTTGATTCTGAGGGTTCTGAACTGTCCTTTTCTTGAACCATTATTGGGTAATGGGTTCTGTTTTTTTTTTCTCTAAGGCCGGTTCCAAACTTCCGACTAAAACAGAAGTTAATGTCTAGCGACAGAGAGATCATAACCCCACCAAACCACCGACCTTTCATCTCATCGATTATAAGCAGAACACAAACTCATGTTCATTGGCATTATTAGCAATGAGTTTTTCTGAACTGTGATCTGAAAATGACAGCAGGTAAACTCGAGGGGATCATTCGTCGAAACTAAGGTAAATTCATACTCGAATCGTGATGGCAAGGCAGACAGCTCGATGAATTCTCCGAAGACTGATGGATGAAGAAAAAGGGAAATGGTGAATTCATTGCTACGGTAGAAGGGAACATGTCTGTCAAAACAACATTTATCTCTGATCTTCCGCCATGTTTACGGGTTATGTCATACAAAGATTCAGATAGAAGGAAGCTCAACTACGAGTATATTGTCGGAGTAACTAATATATCAACGACCTAACTGATCTACTGGCAAACACAGCTCCACTTCTGTTCTTGCTACTTGCATGCAGCGTAACTGGTGCAAGAGGGAATGTAGCTCATGCTTGTTGTTTGGACTGCTTCATTAGCTCGATGAATTCTCCGAAGACTGGTGCAAGAAGAAAAAGGGAAATGGTGAATTCATTGCTACGGTAGAAGGGAACGGTAAGGACGATGACAGTACTACTTTGGTAGTAGCAGCATATTGAGCAAATGGGACACAGGCTTATGACTGAAATGAGAAGGGGAGGGAAAAGTTAGTTACCAGAATCTGAGTCATGAGGGCCTGGAGACGCCTCGGGATGATACTGAAGAGACATCACTTTCAATGCAGGGAAAGCAAGCCCAGCACAACTGCCATCGTTAAGATTGACATGAGTCACTTCTACACCTTCTGGGAGTGATGTTGGGTCGACAGCGTAGTTATGATTCTGTCATGGAATCGGAGTGGAGAAAAATTCAGGGTCATAATTTATCAATCAAATAGAGACGAACGTGGAAGATCAAAACCGAAAACCAATTGGTTTCTGTGAATATTGAAGGTAATTAAGTAACGGTTTAATATGCAGTGCTAACCTGAGCACTAATCTCAACGCGGTTAGCTCGAATATTCCTAACCGGATGATTTCCTCCATGGTGGCCAAACTTCATTTTGAAGGTCTTGCCACCTAATGCCTGTCCAAGCAACTGGTGACCCATGCAAATTCCGAAAACTGGAGCTTTACCCACTATGTTCTTGACTGTTTCAACGGCATAGGGAACTGCAGATGGGTCTCCTGGGCCATTGCTGAAAAGAACTCCATCTGGGTTCATCTTTAGAGCTTCTGAAGCTGGCCAGTTTGAAGGGACTACAGTGATTTTGCAGCCATATGATGCCAAGCGTCTCAGTATGTTATGCTTGATCCCGAAATCATAAGCAACAACCTTGAATTCATGGAAAACCTAACCGTCAAAAGAGCATACAAGATTATCATAAGCAAATATGAACATAAACCCATGGAGTACCACTTACATGGAAGACCTCTCCTCTTCCTTCATTATTAAAATCCCAATCTGGCTTTGTTCTATCAACCCATTCATAAGGCTCAGTGCACGAGACACCACTTATTAGATCAACACCTGCCAAAACATGGCGAAAACAATTAAGCGATACTTTTTCTCAAGTATCTGAGATCATTAATAGAGGGCTAGAGGGTGAGTCATTACCTACGATATCCCATGAGCGGGACATCTCAAGCAGTTCTTCATCACTCTTCACTTCTTCTGTGCTGAGCACGCCAATAAGACTTCCATCCTGCCTCAATCTCCGAGTAATTGCACGAGTGTCCACATCATCTGTTAAATCAAAAGGCACATATGGATAGATTATATTAAAATATAAACAAGCAACTTAATTTGATCGAATTTTAGCAAAATGACAATGGTTAGAGCTTTACATATTCCCATGATGTTCCTCTCTGTTAAATAATCCTCAAGAGTTTTGGTGCATCTCCAGTTTGAGGTGCTGCGAAAGAATGTCATATAATGTAAGCAAGAACCATAAGCCAGCAGATGAAGCAGGTAGCTCAGACGAAATAAAGGGTACCATATGCTTAAGCTCTTGATTACCAAGCCAGCAAGGAAACATTGCATCGATTCTTCGTCATCTGATAACAAGAAAGAAAAATTCACGTTGAATGGATGGTGTACAGTTCACAAATTTGCAACCAATGAATATATATATACCAACAGAACAGAAAGTTTAATATGAGTTCAGTTTGACAATTCACCAGGTAGGATCATCTTTCAAATGATTTGAACATTCAAAACACTTCTTTCAGGCTTCAGCACAAAGCTTTTTAATTTTTTTAAGTACCAACTATCCCAGTAAACTTAACTCAATAAATCATTTTAATTTACTTAAATCGATCCGTGTTTTTGACCAATAGTTACGAATAAATCATTTTAAGTTAATGATGCAGCCATGCCTCCTGATATTATAAACATAACTTTGTTGATGGTCCACATACCAAGGTTTACACCAGTGTTGCCAATATGTGGGTTCGTCATCAGCACAAATTGACCGGCATAACTAGGGTCTGTTAGGATTTCCTGATACCTATACAGAATGAACATCAGAGAATCAATACACCATACAACAAAAGCAATTGCAGATGCCAATTTATAGCAGAAGATGAAGATAATTACACACATCTCCCCTCAAACATACAGGCCACAAAAACGAAGTAACATCAGATAGCTTTGCATATCCAATCGACGAAAAGACTAATAGTATCGAATGTCAACCTCAGCTCACAGTAAGTAGCTGATTTCGTGGTGACTACACTCTCTTACTACTTGAAGAACCACACCACAAGTGAAGTGTTATATCAACCCTTCCTTTAATCAGATCAAGTTCACCAAAATTTCCCCACCCCACTGATACGACGCATAAAACCAATGAATCAAAGGAATTAAATAAAATCAAAGAACGAGGACTCGGGTTTCGAGTATTTACCCTGTCAAGGAGGTGTTGAATACGACTTCCCCAACTTGGGTTCCAGTGGCACCAAAGGACTTGGCCTTCCACACTGAACCATCTTCAAGCACAAGCCTAGCATCTGAAGTCTTCCAAGGCCTTTCCACAACACCTAACAGTTTCACCATTAAAAATGAAGTCTTTAGCAACAAACAATACCTTCAATACACACCCTTCAATGAAGTTTTCAGGCGACAAAGGAACAAAACACGCAATTTGGGAAACCAATGAAATTAGAGAGAGAAAATTACCACCTGCAGCTGCTCCAGCGGTTGAGCTAGAGGAGCAGCGGACACTGAGAACCTTGATGGAACTATGCTTAACCAAGCTTGGTAAAGCTTTGTTAGCGGCGAATAATGTAGCGGAGGAAGGATTTACGAATGCAAGCTCCATCGCTCCCCTCTTCTCACTCCTCCCCTTTCAGCTCCCCTGTTTCAGAAGAAGTTGCAGGGCCTCTGGAAACCAAGGAACCCAATGGAAAATCAACTCCTATATGGCCGGAATAGGCGCTACACAGCCCCCGAAATCTATCAAAAAATCGACGAAGGAGTGGGGAGAATTTACCTTACCAGAGGGTTGTGACGGACTGAGGCGGCGCGGACAGACAGCTAACGGCGGCTGTGTAACGGCGAGAGCAAGAATGAGAAAGGCCAGGCGGCTGACTTGCGGCGCGACTGAAAGAGGCGGCCGTGCTGCAATAACCGGCGGCGGCGTCAATTCCCCTCAAAAGTACACGCCGACAACAGAATATGGAGAGAGTGAAGAGACTGAGAGGGCAGCCGCGAAGAGGAACAAATTTAGGGTTACACGTCACAGAGAGGACGGGGGCAGTTAGTTATTTTAGTAGTTTACTTCTTCCTCTTTTTTACCGTTTTTTGGGTTATTGCGTTTTTAGTGATTTACCTTAATTCCTTTTTACCATTTTTTGGGTTACTGCGTTTTTAGTGATAGTTGAATGAGAAACAGTGTTTTGTTACGCGAATGATGACTGATAATATTCATTGAAACCAACTCATTGTTTAAACCATATAGAACGATAATTTGTACATAACATTGAAACGCTCTCTATTCAATCTCTCACAAATACTAACATGATCCCGACTCCTGTAAAAAATACGATTACGATTGTTCTTCGAGCTATATTCAATGGTAGAACGAACGGATCCGAGTGGAGGAACGTGCGTCGTTGTAACCTTCAATATAAAGGGCCCTCTGCAAGAGAAGATAACAAAATAGTACTCTGGTTAAAATCATACGACAGAAGAGCAAGATTTTAAGCGAGGGAGTGGGTGTTGAAGAGAAGAGAAAAGAAACTCCATACCATCATCACCAGCATCGACGTTGAAATCATCTTCATCGTCGTCGAAGTACTCATTCTGCAATATTGTGGAGACTGGTCAGAGTGCCACACAAAGCTCTGTTCTAAAAGTTGCAGAGTTCATCAACCAAATCAAAGGCAAAAATGTGCATGATGAGTTGTTATTGTTAACCTGATTATAGTCATCGTCGCTGAAATCTTCCTCCTCGAATGTTTCCACTTCTTCTTCCTCTTCCTCTTCTTCACCTTCTTTCTCCTGGCCACCCTAGATGGAGCAAGGCATCAATAGCAGCATTCATAGTCATCAGCAAGCATACAAGCTATGAGAAGATGAAAACTGCATCCGAGGCCAGATAATCACATACCACGGCTTTCTTTTTCGCCTCTTTGTCTTCAAGAGTCTCAAGGGCATCCATAGCTGACATGTCAGACAATCAGTTAGATCAGTTTACCATTAGACATTCATCAGAAGGTTGATCAAAGAGAAGCATAAAGAGAATTAGAAACAAGCCGAGACCATTGCAAAAGCAATGAATCATCATGTTGTGTAATGCAAAACAGCACCAAAGGAATCTCATCACAGCATATGTTGGAAAACTTCCTGAACCTAAGATAACAAGATTGTGCACATGATGTAGGAAAAACAAGAAAAAGGGCAGATCGCAGAAGCAATCATCATTACCCTGGTCCCATCGCGCTTTCTTCGATCTCCTCACAATCTTCTTTCCTAAAACACACATCCCACATATACACTGATGAGTGTCAAAAAGCAGTTCATTAAGGAGAAAAAGCAACCAACTATCACGTAAGTTTGTGGTTAAGACTGCAAAAACCAACCTCCAACAAGTTCCTTGGGGAAATAATCAGATCCAAACTGCAGAAACTCATCGAGCGAACTACGCTTCGATGTGACCTTCGGCTTCCCCCTGTCAGCGAATCTCTCTACTTCCATGCTCCAGCTCTCTAAATACAACACCACCAAGGAAGGATGGTGAAGAAGAGAAAAACTCAATAAAACATACAGCTACTGCAGAAACATATATATATAGATTAGGGGTGAAGCTCCAGACTCACTCTTTGGACCAGCATCCGTAGCTTCTTCTAGGTAGTAACAAGAAGCTTTCCAGAAAGCTTGGAACTTTGCATTCACAACAACCAGGTTCTTCTCCTCCTTCACATTTTTCGGATCAGGCAATTTAACTTCCTGCAGTAGTTTCCCCATCAAGGGTGAGTACCAGAGGGAGAAGAACGAAACATGGGAATCTTTGAAAACCATTGGGGAAAAAACAGAATGAACACCAAAAAGGAACCGCCATGAGGTGATGAGAATTCAAGCAATAAGTAGGCTAAGGGCTTAACAAATCTTTTGCTTCTCCAGCACTAAATCATCCATGCAAGTCATTCAAAGTTCAGAATTCGCGGGATTGGGAAGTGGGAACAACGGCAAAGATAGCCAAACTAAAACAGAGAGAAACGAAAACACACAAAGACTTACAGGAAACAAGATGTAGGGATCTTGTGGTGCTTTAAAACCACCGGCACCATAGGAACGTTTATTCTTGAAGCCGCCGCCGCCGCCGGGCCTTGACATCTGAGGTTAATAACTTAATACAACTCCACAATGGTACAGCACTAGTGCATCGGCGGAACTCAATTACAACAGCAGGGACGATGGGCCGTCTCTCACTGGTCGCCGGCGACGATCTTAATTGAAGCAGGGGGAGAATCCGATTTGAAGCCCCCGGCGAAGAGAGTGACTTGCAGCGAGTCGACGAAAACGATCGAGTTGAGAAAAGAGCGGAATTTGGACTGACTTGTCGGAGATTAGAGACGTTTGTTCTGGAAGAGCTTGGGCCGGCGTTGGGGTTGATACGCCGACGGCCGCCGCCGGGAGAGCTAGCGAGACCTGTACAAGGTTTTTTCTTTTGTGGGAGTAACTTTTAGGGCTTTTACCGGAGTAACTTCCAATATTTAACCGCAGGGTTTTTATGCCAAAAGCAAAAAACTTAACGGCAGCAGTAGGTATGAAGATGTAAATTTCCATGGCACACAAATCAGACTTTTCCGACTTTCGTATACAAAATTATTTACCGTCTCTAATATTAACCGTTAATTTTGTTCGAATGACATCTATAACGAAGATACGAAATTTTGAAATGAATTATACCGGTGGAAGTGTAATTATTAGTAACATTACTACGAAAAATTAATGAAGAACATGCAATCACGCCAAACAGTGAGTTAAAACGGATCGAGCTTGAATCGCATTACGAAAGAACTCTCATGGTGATACATTGAGCTATATACAGAAAGACTTCCCCACACTCATCTACTACTCTTACTGTAAATAAACTAAAGAACTCAGAATAATAAAAACCATTAGAACCATAACCAACATTCTTGCACAAGATATGGTGTCAAAGCTATAGTACAAACGTCACTAGCCTTTGTTTGTTCAACTCCCGCAGGCTAGGCACTCATCACGGTTGTTCAAAGAGCAAACCATCTGCGCCATCTTGGTGCCATCGTCTTCAACCTCCTCAACTTTCAGCTTCTTGTCCTGTGTAACAAGACCATTAGCGACTACCGCGATTAAACGAAAGAACGGTGGATAGTTTGTAAAGTGATCATCAGCAGGGCTTTTCATGTACCTTGAGATCAGTAGTGTCGACGGTGAACTTGATGGCATCAGCTGCTGCACGCGATCTCAGATAGTACATTCCCGTCTTGAGACCCTGAGAACTCGAAAATATCAAGTTTAGTGGTTTGAGATATTGAGAGGAGTGTGTATTTGTATGTACGTGTGGTTTGCTGATCTCGAGGTGCATACCTTGGTCCATGTATGGAAATGCAAGGAAGTGAGCTTCCCGAAATTGGGTTGGTCCATGTGGATGTTAAGGCTTTGGCTCTGGTCGATGTAGCAACCGCGATCAGCTGCCATGTCGACGAGCGTCCTCTGCTTGATCTCCCAGACAGTCCTGATATTACCATAGCAATTGCATGAGCAAAACGATTGAGAGGGAGAATGGAAGGAATTGGCATGTAGGAGTTGAGATCTCTGCACATACTTGTATATAAGCTTGAGGTCATGAGGGATTTCGGGCAGATTCTGGACGGAACCATTTTCATAGATTATTTTGTTCTTGAGGGCTGGATTCCAGAGACCCATCTCGGTCAGGTCGTGGAGAAGATGTTTGTTGACTACGACAAATTCACCACTGGGAAAAAGAGAGGCAAAGTTAGTTAGATTGTGAGATTAACATGAATGACTGAAAATAGATGAGTTGTTGAGTTTCTATGGCAGTACCTCAGAACCCTGCGACTGTAGATGTTGGAAGTATACGGTTCGAAGCATTCATTGTTTCCGAGAATCTGGCTGGTTGAGGCAGTAGGCATTGGTGCTACAAGAAGTGAATTCCTGACTCCATTCTTTGATATCATGTCCCTTAGAATGTCCCAGTTCCATAGAGCTGAGGGAGTCACGCCCCACATGTCTGGCTGCAAAGTTCCCTGCAAAATTTCAAACATGTAAATGGTCATAAACAACGGAAAACCCTAGAAGGATATGTTAACTCAGTGCATGGCTATAGTAAAAAATTCTCGATAAATATTTCGGCATACCTTACTGACAGGACTTCCTGGATATGTCTCATAAGGACCTTCTACTGCAGCAATCTCATTTGAAGCTTTCAGGGAATGGTAATAGATTGTCTCAAATATATCCTTGTTCAACTGTTGAGCCTGAAATGCATATCCCAGTAAAATATTTAGAAAACTCAGCCATCCAAGCTTAAAAAGGACTAGGCTTAAACTAAAAATGGATAAGCAAAAGAACAACTGTAAACCTATTGTAGGTGTTAACAGTTTACCTCTGGGGAGTCGAATGACATGCCTAGCAAAATAAAGGTATCTGCAAGGCCTTGAACTCCAATTCCAATGGGCCTATGCCTCATATTTGACCTCCTTGCAGTCTCAACAGGGTAGTAGTTCACATCAATGATTTTGTTGAGATTGTAAGTCACAACTTGCGTAACCTGTAATAGAGGATATGAAGAATTGGAAACATGAATACAATGAACTCAGGAGAGGTTTGGTCAATTAAGTATGACATAACAAAATCACATACCTCAGCTAATTTGTCAAAATCAAAATATCTGCTCATAGAGCCTCTGCTTCCCACAATCTTGGATGGATGTGATTCCAATGATACTCCCTGAGACAATTGGCAAATGTTGTAAGAACAAAGAAGGTCACATAAGGGACGAGCCATATGATTCATATCAGAAGAGGGGAAAGCAGCATACCTTTTCTCTAACGAAGCGTGGAAGTGCAATTGATGCCAAATTGCACACAGCAGTTTCCGTTGGACTTGTATACTCTATGATCTCAGTGCACAAATTGGATGATTTTATTGTACCCAGATTCTGCTGGTTGCTCTTTCTGTTGCAAGTATCCTGTACAAATAACAGACCATACACTTTAAATGAATAAACAGAAACAGAACATGCAAACATATCTCAAATATTAAAAGTGCTTACCTTAAAGAGCATGTAAGGGGTTCCAGTTTCAATCTGAGATTTTAGTATTTCAAACCACAAACTCTGTGCTTGAACAACCTTCTTGGCCTTTCCCTGACGAAGTAACAGGGGTTATTAAAATCAGAATCTCACACATAATTCACAAGATAACAAAAGTTTTGCAATGAGAAGGGTAACAAGCATAAAGCAAAGTGAACTTACATCTCTTTCATACTTGGTGTACAACCGCTCAAATTCTTCACCCCAACAGTCAGCCAAACCAGGTGCTTCACTAGGACAAAACAAAGACCATGTCCCATCTGATTGGACTCTTTGCATAAAGAGATCTGGCACCCAAAGTGCATAGAACAGATCCCTTGCACGGTTCTCTTCCTATGAGATCAAATTGTACACATTTTATTTCATTCAGATGAAAACATGAATGAGGTGAATTAAACTTCATCCAACAATAATAAGATGATACGGAAAAGATCTGCTACTCTTTGATCATACCTTTCCGTGATTTTTCCTGAGATCCAGAAAATCAAAGATGTCAGCATGCCATGGCTCCAGGTACACAGCAAAAGCTCCTATAAACAGTACAAACAAAGTCAATCATGCCCATGAAATCCACACTATAAACAATTTATAAAAGGCACAAGAAACTCAATTTACCTTTCCTCTTGCCCCCTCCTTGATCAACATATCGTGCAGTGTCATTGAACACTCTTAGCATTGGTACAATGCCATTGGATGTCCCATTAGTCCCACGAATATAGCTACCAGTAGCACGGATATTATGAACAGAAACACCAATCCCTCCAGCAGATTTGCTGATTACAGCACACTCCTTCAAGGTTTCATATATTCCCTCAATGCTATCATCCTTCATGCAGATTAAGAAACAGCTGCTCAACTGCAAAATAAAATGAACACATTAAACTCCTTAACCCGGCATGAAATGGACAACCAAATCAACAGCTTAAATAACAAGTCACATACTTGAGGCCTTGGTGTTCCAGCATTGAAAAGTGTTGGAGAAGCATGAGTAAACCATCGTTGTGACATTAAGTGATACGTTTTGAGGGCTGCATCAATATCATCTTTGTGAATTCCAACAGAAACCCTCATCAGCATATGCTGAGGCCTTTCTACAACCTTCCCCTGGACCTTCAACAGGTATGACCTCTCCAGGGTCTTGAATCCAAAGTAATCGTAGTCAAAGTCCCTGTCATAGATTATCTCACTGTCCAATCGAGCTGCATTCTGAAGCAAAAAATTGATTGGCCACAATGTCAGTCATTTGCTCATAACACACTACAAATTAAGCATTATACTCGTCCATATCAGCTAGAATACCACCATACTCAGAAGTGTTCGAGCATCAGTCTGACTCGTTAACAAAACCCTGGCAACTATAAATCACAAACTAAATACTAGATTCAAGAAACTATACTTTTGGTACCTAAATGGCATCGCACAAGGTTGTTATCTTTCACAAAAACAAGAGACTGACTTTCTTAACGATTCGTGTCCAGACCCAACACTGTGCAATAGGAACCACTTTTTACTATGACATCTTCTAGCAAGATGATAACCCATTTGCCTTACTAAATCAACAAGTACATTAAGGATTAAGCTGATCCTAAAGTGCAATTAAGATTCTCAATCTTTATCAAACTAAAACAAAATTCAAACAAAACCAAGTCAAAAATTGAACTCAATCTATACCTGCATAATGATCTCATAAATATCATCAGCAATCAAAGGAGCCTTCAACCCAGATCTCTCATTGAAATGATGGTACATCACTTTCACACTGCATCATCACGAAATCATAAAATTAAAATCCCAAATTCTGTACCCAATTACACAGTAAACCAATCAAAATTAACCATACGCATCACACAATCTTACGTCTCAGAGAACGACTTCATCGTGTTCTTATGCAAATTCGACACAGCAATCCTCGCAGCCAACTGCCACACCAGAAAACCCAAAACACAATCATACACAATCCAATCCAAAACGCAAAAAACGGCAGTCATCCCAGCATGGACTAAACTAAAAACTCACGGAGGCGTAATCAGGATGGTTAGCGGTCATGGCGGCGGCAGTCTCCGCGGCCAGCTCGTCAAGCTGGCTGGTGGTGACGCCCTTGTAAACACCCGCGCACACCTTCTGCGCAACCAGTACAGGGTCGCAGTGGTCGATGCTGAGGCCATAGCTGAGCTTCTTCAGCCTGGCGGTGATCTTGTCGAAGTGGACGGCCTCCTGCCTCCCGTCTCTCTTCACGACATACATCTTTTTCTCTCCTCCACTCTCTAGCCTCCCCCTGGGTTTTGAACTCTCTCACGGGAATTTCGTCGAACAGGTTTAAGGCGCGCTTTGGGATGGAGAAATGGGGGCTAGGGTTTTATATATGTGGGGAACTGGGGATAAGGCTGGAGGCGTATTTTGGAAGTTAGGCAGGACGGGAAAATGGATTTTTTATATATAATGTTTTTTTTTTAATGAGGAATTTAATTTTCGAGGGAAGCGTTTTGAATTTGGCGCCAGGAATTTGGAGGAGAGTAGAGCTCTGGGACGCGCCTGTTGGGAAGCCAGCTGGCAGTGAATGGGATCTTCACTTTTAAATTTGAAAAAATGTGGAGATAATAAGTAGGAGGAAAATGGTGGGGCCCGCCCGGGAAACCAGGGGAAGAGAGAGGAAGCGGGCCCGGTTTGGCGCGCATTTCCGTTTACTTTTACTGCTTTTGGCGCCATATTGGGGGAAATGATTTAAACTTGTAAAACAAATTTTTTTTCTCGTTGAATTAAAACAATTTTTTCCTCCATTTCATTGATATTTGTAATTTGATACTAATTTTGGTACTTGCCATTGCCAATGAAAATAATGGAATTTTGAATGACAATGATCGCATTCTAATTCATATAATAATCATATTGAATCGAATTATATTTGGATCGAAATGTACCGCGTATAATCCACATATTAAAATTTAAAAATTGACCAATCTCTTTTTCCTTTTATATTCGCAAAAATATAGCACAATGCAATTCGTCTTTGTGTTTGGGCCGGTTCTAACAACCATTTGATCCAGCCATTGTACTTTCCTATCCAACTTCTTTTCGGCCCGACCATTCCAATTCGCTGGGCCGAGGCGCAGTCTACTCACGAAACACGGAATGGGTTTGCATAAATTCTAACAATACTATAAAGAGATTCTTGGCCGGAACCCCTTTAACCTCACTTTTCCTACACTGTGCGCAGTTCACGGAGGGATAGCTTGGGAAAATTATCTGTAACATTCAACTGGGCCGTGAATCAATTTTTTATTACTTAGCCGGTAGAGAACGGATGGGCCCTCCCCCAAAGCCCATTGCAGCTCCTAAATTAGGAGTATTGTTAGGATTCAGAATAGTTTGGATGTATCGAATTAGTGATCATGGGGACATAATTATCAAACATTGATGACTTTTTTCTTATTTACCCAACGATAGGAATTCTTTTACTGAGTTGCTGTATACAGGTGTTGCAGTGAATGTACGATGAAGCAAACACATATAATATCTATACACAATATGGTTGTGTTTCCACTTCAGGGTCATATGTAATTAGTGATATCTTGCTGGGCAATGCAATCAACCTAACTTCGAATGGTAATAAAATTTTCATTATTTGTTTTTTCGTGTCTATTTTTTATCCAAATAATTTTCAGATTCTTTTATATTATCTAAACCTATTAAAATTTTATTAATTAGACAAATCTTTTATAATGCATCAAAATATTAGCCATTTTACGTTATGGTTAATAATTTTTTTAACTCTTTTCTTAGTTAAAATACTAAAAATTTTGAATGTTAACCTTCACGTGTCTCTTTCAAGTCAGTATCATGTTGTCAAGTCAATATTACTAACAAAATTGCTAAATGAAAGTTAACATTTGGCTAATTCTTAGTATTTCGATGAGTTTGGATAATATAAAAGTATCTGAAAATGATTTGGATTAAAAAAATAGACATAACCCTTTGTTTTTCTTTTTAAGGTTTGCTTTGCTCAGGACTTGCTTGCATTGGCTGCTGAAGGCTAATCTAAGATTCTTTTTTGAAGTTTTATGTCTTGAAGAAGAAGCATTCCCCGTGAGAAGTCATCAACGGTATCAAATAATGAGTCAATTCGATCATTAA
The DNA here is from genome assembly GCA_946122785.1 of Linum tenue. Taxonomy (NCBI): domain Eukaryota; kingdom Viridiplantae; phylum Streptophyta; class Magnoliopsida; order Malpighiales; family Linaceae; genus Linum; species Linum tenue. Next base: position 46,966,281 of record CAMGYJ010000010.1, read on the forward strand.
AAATTGAATGCAAAATGAAATATTTTTTATTTTTCAATTAAGATTATTATTGATAATTTCTTTCATTGCAGATCCAATGTCAATTGAATTTCAAAAAGCATGGACTACCTCATGCTCATTTATTAGTTTTCCAATTTTCATACCCGAAGAAAATAAATTCTATGATCTTTTGGAAACTGATTCAATTATATATGTTAAAATCCCAAATCCTAAAGCAAACCATGAATCGTAGGCAACATTTACCAATTATGTGTTTCATGGTCCATGTGGCATTTAAGGACCTAAAGCTTCATGTATAACTAAAGGTGTACATGTTCTACATATATTCTGAAGAAATTCTGCAGTCAAATAACTATTGTTGACTATGGTTTCGGATTTACATGTATCGGCATCAAGAAAACAAAATATCATTAACAAAAGAAATTATTGTTGCAATTTCATATACATATCACTGTCGGATTTTTCAACAAATCAATGTTAGTTATTCTTCTCTCGACCTTTTCTTATATCATCATTAAATTACTCATATATTTGTTTCAATTTTTGTGGTCTCCTGTTAGTGTCTCTTTTCTCCTTAACTATTTTCCAGCTTTCTGTTCGTTGTTCATATTATCATTGTTACAGAGTATTTACTATATATATTCTCATGGCCTATCAAGGTGTTATACGTTAGCAACATTGAGGATTTGGACCGTTTTATTATTAATACTGTTATTACTATGTCATTGTTGTTTAGTTAGGGAAAGTAGTTTTGTGAAATTGTAGTAGCAGTGTGAGACATGTGTGTTTATTGTTTTGGATTTTCCACTTATTTTTATTTTAGACATGTAACTTGCAAGGCCAAGTGAATAAAATTATCACCAAATTACCAAATTTTTGTAACCTTTTAGGAAATATATAATTTGAAATATGGTGAAACAAAATTTGAAGAGTCATATAAAGTTGTAAGATGTAAATAGATTTTTGTTACTTTATTATTACTATTATTATGTTATTTGTATGTTTCGAGTCATAATTAATTTACTATTTCATTCAGGACTAGCAAGTATTTGTTTAAATATATTAACAAACCTGAAGATATAGCATCTCAACTTTGACATCTAAACCAGGTGGTAACGAAAAACAACACCAAAAACTAGAAAAATCTTCAGCAACTAGGTGGTAAAGCGCTTCTAGACTGCCATTACATTACCGTGATGCAGAGAATGAACAAATCGAAGATATTGTACATAACTTGGGCAATGTATATTCCACTCCAATGAAAATATCATTTCCATTTCTAAATATTTTATCATTAAAAAGTTTATGCTCGATGAAATGAAGGAAAACAAGGAAGATATTATTGAAATGCAAGAGAAGAAGGAAGTGAGAATTGACAATGAAGATAAATGTGTCGTTAATGGAGATGAAGAAATTATTACTGAAGAAGATAACGATGTTGCTCATGGTGGAGGAAATGCAAACAAGTCGAAAAGAAAATGTGCCGTAATCTTTGGCGATAGGTAGTAAATAGAAGGGTTATTTCCAAATGATTTTAGTTATTGGTTCCCTTACATGTGGTTACCCTTTAGTTTTTTTTCGTAAAAGGATTTTAATTGGTTAGTAAGTTAGAATGCCATAACATACTATGATGTCGATCCTTTTGAATGATTAAAGTATTTTAATAATTTGAATTTTCTTATACTGTCAATCAATTTTGATGTTTCGAGTGTTTGAATAACTTAAAATTTCTTATACTACCAAAGAAACGTGTATGCCACATACAAATGATTATTGATGTTTACGTGATTGATGAATGAATCCGGCCAACTGGCCGGGTCCATGACTAGTTTACGTTTATATATATGTTGTTAAAAATTTATTGATTTATTTGTATGATGTTAACAAAGCAAGGCAAAAGCCAAAAGCTACGGTACATATCTATAATGTTAGGATGATGAAAGTTGACTTTACTTATGTATGTTCTATTAAGAATCAGCGCTAGAAGTATTCAGTTCCTAAAGCCCCGTTTAGTATCATTTTGCTAATTCGTGGTTATATTGGAGTAGTGACAACAGAGGCACAACCACAACAGGAAGAAAAAAATAGAAAACAGAAACATGTTTAATTGCTTTATTTTTTGTGATATTTTCGTGTGGATAAAGTTGAAGCAACTTATCTTATGGATGAGAGACCGAAGGCAATCGACCAAATCAAGTCAAACCCAATGACTAAATTGAATCTATTTTGCTTTCTAACGCAATTAAGAAGTGTGACAACACATTTTTAATCGTGGAATAAAACAATAAGGAAAAGTGATGCACAACTAAATGTGCTATCAGATATCACCTAGATGAACTTCGAAACCGGATTTCTCCAAACCATACCAAAGTTGAAGTTCATCTCTAATACGCCGGTGATTACCGTGAATAGACTTATTATGAGACATCCAATGGTCATCATACACTATGTGTTTGACAACTGTCTCATCTTCTTTGGCTCGATTTTGCTCATAGCCCCTGGTCTTTCATCAAGGAGTTAGCTCCAACTTCCAAAAACCAAATCACAGAAAGCATAACATTTATGCCATCAATAAAGAAGAAATACAGACAACATGTACGTAATTAATGAATTGTTGATCACTTCATATCTTAGATATGTGATGTGAACTCCGTTTTATGCGCTTAATGAAGTCATCCACTATAATTCATAACTTCTTAGTTTTTGGAAAGAGGGCAGTGCATAATGAACGAGCACCCGAAAGGTTGGTAGTGCCAAATGGATAGTGGAGTTTACGTTTGTTAAAGATTTGTCTCGTCGACATTTAGCACCCTATCAAGTTGATAGGTGACCTATAAGCATGCAAATTAATCCACATATCAATTTGATGTTAGTAGCATATGCAACCACACACCATTATTAGTTGAGTTAAGATAATCTAGCAAAAAAACATTTGAATTCACCAATCATAAAATGAAGAGGGGTTGATTACATAATGTGATTAGTTGATGGGATCAATAATGTTGTATGTAAGAACTTGTGGCATCCTTGCGAGGTCTCTTGTATTATTGTTCATAGAAAAATTGGTGTTTACGATATTAGCCTTGAAAATATTTAATTAAGATATGTCCCTTTTTCATTCAAGAAAATGAGTTATTTTATATCACAACCATTGTAATTCCAAAAGGAGTAATCAACAAACAATCTATGAATTTTTTTCCTATGAGAGGATGAGTTATTGATTTAGCTATCTTTGTTTTGTTCATAACTTATACACGTGTATCTTATTACAAATCTTTAACTTTTTGCCTCAATTTTGTCTAGTACCTCCTGCCTACCGTCCAAAAGTGCACCAACTTCATCCACAAATCAAATCACAGAACATTATCGTCAGTAAATAAGGAATTAAAATAGCATACACGTAATTAATGAATTGACAATGACTCTGTATTTTAGAAAATACGATTTGAACTCTCTTTCATTCCTTTGAAGAGGCACTCTACTACAATTCCTAGCTGTGTAGTTTCTTGAAGGAGGTCAGTACAAAAGAACAAGCATCTGAATGCTTGGGAGCGCAAATAGACATTTCTCTATGTCAATGAATGGTGTCATCAAGTCATCATCATTGAGCACCTCATCCAGTTGATAGATGACCTATGTGATTGGCTGAAAGAATTCATAAGACTTGTGTGAAGTTTTGGTCAACTGATTCATGAAATTAATAAGAATGTATAGAAAACTAGATATTGTGTATAGGTGTACGTAAATGTGGAGATAATTCATTGAACTACTTTTAAAAATTGGCTATATAGTAATGGTTGTGTAAGTAAAAGTCGTGTCACAATATCTCATGTATTACTTAGTTTAAAAAAAAAGGATTTGCATGTATTCGTAAAAACGGAAAAAGTTAAAAGTCAATAAAAGTAATAAGTTTGTGTAGAAATTATATGACTTATGTGACATTATTTGGTTTGTTTGGTGTATTCAAAAAATAAGATTTTTGAACAAATATACATATTTGAAAAATTAGATATTCTAAAATATGTTGTTTGACCAAATGTACATATTTAAAAATTAGATATTTTTAAATGTGTTGTTTGTTAACAAAAAATTTTAAATGAGTTATTTGAAATGATCATTTGTATAATATTATCATGTTTTACTTACATTTAATATTTTTCATTTTCTTTTTTCTTATCCTAATAAGGCCAATCACAAAACATAATTGGGTCATTTGAATTTTTTGAAGGAACCAAATAACTCAATTTCTTTTTTCGTTGATAAACAAGTCAAAAGTCTCGAGCAGATGGCCCCTAATAAACTATTTGCTTGTAGATGAATTGATATGACTTTTCTAATTGATATGATTTTAATTCTTTATTCCCTACTATTACTGATGAATGATATTGTCCAGCGAGAAAATAATGAATAATAAATTATGAAAAACATCAAAATTTATATATTCTGTATTTTGTATTATACTCATGTAATTTTAAGATAGCAACCCATCTATAAACCTTCAATACTAAGTTCTAATATATCCGTATAATATAGACTTGAAGACTATTATTAAAAGTGATACGATCATATTTGATTAACTCGTATCACTTAAAATATGAAAGAAAGGAGTTAAAGTTTGTGAACTAACAACAAGGGTATTGAGTGCTTCTAACTAGTTTCTTTCTTGTTCACTTTACTTGAATCAAGTGTGACAACATCAAACTATTTTCCTAAGAAAATGGAAGACAAATTAATAAAGTTATATTAAACTAATAAAACATAAAACTTATTAAGAATAAAGTCTTTTCACTAACTTGATAAACAAGCATGCAACTTCCAAGCATATCGCTAAGCATGCAAACTTATATGGCATATGGTCGTATTCTTCTACCAAATACATAGTGACAAATAAAAAATTAATATTTATTTTCGACTTATTCTTAAAAATAAAGAGTTTAAGTCTAAGAGGTACACAATAGAGCTTCTTCTCGTGCAACATATCGCAACACACTTATTAGTAGAGTTAGAATGCAAGAGAATATGCTCGAAAGTGATCGAGGTGCGTGCCTTTCAATGCTAAGGATGATTGCCTTCTCACAATATATGAATTTCGAAAAATCTGATATCAAGTTCTTGGGCTAGTATCGTGAGCATAATATACGCATATCGCTTACTGATAAACTTCTATCGCTCTTAGCTACGTACATACCCACATCCACCCATGGTGCCAATGTCCCTAATGTTCATCATGTACCATGACTTAAGTCCCAATATAAGAAAATTTGTGTATCAGAAAAGTTTATCATTTTTAAATTAATATATATGGTAAAATATAATAAAAAAATATTTTATAATTGATAGTACAACAACAACCGTACTCTTAACTAGTATGTACTCATGTTAAAATCTATTATTTTAAACTAGTATACAGTCATATAGTATACACTCATATTAAAATCTTATATAACTAATACCTTACATATTTGAGGTTTCTTGTAACGAATTCAATTTTATTTTACAAGGATCTAAATTAGAAGAAAGAGATTGGAACAAAATAAAAAAATGATAATACACAGAGTAGGGGAGAGATGAACGTACATAATAGAGTCGATAGTAAGATCAAGCTTTGTTCTTTGGTCAGATTGATTGAGTAGAGCTAAAAATTGTAAAAACAAATTTAGTTTAAACAAGCTGTCTATCTAACAAAGTTAAACATACTACTACCATCATTCTTTTAAAAATATAAATTTTGTTTGAAGTCATCTATATTTTTCTCTGTCTTCAATAAGATATCAATAAAATAGAGACACACAATGCAATAAAAAAACAGACCAACAATCTATATGGAATAGGAATGTTCAATAAACGAAATAAAAATTAGGATAACCTTTGTTATATAACATCTTAGTAAAATAATGCAACATTTACTACGTCACAAAATTAATATATGGTAAGTACTATGTGCAAGAACAAAATTGAGTAAACTTACATCTAACTAGTAGTAAAATCTTTAAATATAACTTGCTAAAAAGCTAGCACACCTACATAATTGGAGTTTCTTAATAGACATATTGGGATGTGATTATGTTATGAAAAAATCATTAACACGAGATTTATCGTTGGTCAATTTTTTAAAACAGATTAATTAACCATCTCATGACAATACTGTTGAACGTTGGTTCCTCACCTTAATTGGAAGGTTCAAGACCATTTTCTTTTTTAATCCGAGTTGTGCCACTTTAGAAGTCAGACGCGAACTCTATTTCATGCGCTTAATGAAGTCTTTGTTGAAGGAGTATGAAGTTGGAAATGAAAGCTAAGTGTGGTTGAACGAGTATATATGAAGTTGGAGCATTACAATTGCTTGAAGAGTGTGAAGTTTTTTAAACTACTAGATTTAATTGAATAATTGAATTGTCGTTGTTGTAATAGGTTAGCTGCTCCTAAATGAAAGTGTATTGAAGTATGGATAAGAAGATTTTGCTACAAATTTAGTAGGTTGAAATGTTTTTTTTTTTTGCTGAATAATTAATTGTAGAAACAATCTGAAGCATATTGACAAAGTCTTATTATTTGAAATAAAGCAAATATAAGTATAATTTTGCAATTAATTATTTAGGTATGACTCTCATTATAATATCTAATTGGGTTTGAATTCAATACAAGTTGGCTCTTTTTTTAAGGGTTTGCCCATTTCTCAATTCTCATTGTCATTTTTCTTGGTTACTTGAGCAAATAAAATCCACCATCAATCCTCCCACACACATATAAGTAAGTTCCCGCTGAGCACCTACACAATTTAACTTTTCCCGACCTCCTCACAAAAGGGAGAACTTAGGATTTAAGAGTCTTTATGCATCTCAATTTTGGTGCATGAGTTATATTGGGAGGATATCACTTGGACTTTTATTCAGTTTTTCGCAGCCACTAAATTTTATAAATTTATAAGTACGAATAAATATTAAAATAAGTCATTATTAGTTTATTTTCTTAAAATACATGTACTAAATGCGTGTTTTAATGTGTGAAGTATCACACCAAACAAAAAATAAAGAGACAACTCTATAATAGTCTGTAAACGATAATTACATTATGTAAGAAATAACTATCACTCTGTAACGTTTATGTAATGGATGTATACTTTTTGTAACAGTTGTAAAATGTCATCACGAACGTCTTACGTAATGGAAGGTTCTTTTACGAAATGAATGTTAACCTCACATTATGTAAAGTGCTAAATCATTACGGGCGTCTTATTTTAATGCTTTTGATTTAGCTTTCACATAAGAATTAACTATCATTTCGTACATATACGAAATGAATGTTTATTTTACGTAACGATTTTAAAGTATCATTGTGAATCCAAACTTGAGTTGTGGTTGTGGATACAACCAAATATGAGTTTGTTGTCTCAAAGGTCGGATTTATAGAGTTAATGTTGAAAAGTTATTAAAAATAACGGAAGAATAATACATCCTCTCACTCATTTCTTATTAAATGGAGGAATGGAGCATTTACAAAAAGAAAATTGGAACGGAGTTATTCATAAAAAATGGAATGGAGTTGAAGTTGCACTTTAAGCTTAGTGATTACAATATCACAAATCCCATAGCTGAATTAACAATTTCGAAGATAATCAATTATCTCCAACAACATTTGTGACTTTAACTAGGTAAATTCTTTTGTCATGAAAATAATATTTCATATATGGTTATGTTTTAATTTTTAATTTGCTTACTAGAAAATGTAAAAAAATAAATGTTTGTTGATGATGTAGATAGTGCAGTTGATGATGGAGATTCTTGATGATAAAGAAGTGATACCATTCATCTTCGAATACATATAACATTGTGTCATTAAGTTCGTTACGAATTGATATCCCCTTGCATGAGTCCTATCATTTTAATTTCAACCAGAATATGCACAAGACGCTGATTACAATGTAGTGACGTGTATGTTGGATGCTCATTTTCTATTTTCTCGGCAATTGAATAATTTGATTGTCTTAACTCTTAATGGTAAAAACTAAGAAACTACGTACCTTTTTTTTCCGAGTGATATCAAGAGAAGACAAGAGTTATACAAACAAAACTACCCATAAACCCCCTACAAGCGACACCCTAGTGAACCCATCCAAAAAAGTCAAAAGACTCTAAGCAGTGCTTTAGACGCCACTCTATGGGCAGCACTGATGGCGGCTCTAGGAACCACCCTAAACTCTATACAAACTAACAAAGAGTCTAAAAGATGACGATACTCCTGTAGCACCGGACCTCCAAATGTAACTTCTATGACACTTTGTCGGAACTGGTTGACAACCACCTCAAAGTCACCTTCCACTATCACGAGAGTTAAGGAACTTGAGACGACGATGGTGATAGCATCTCTTATTGTTAGAAGCTCTGGCAGGAAGGGGTTGACTACTCCCATGTGACGCATATCGGCTGCCAACACCACATGCCCGTCTGACCCATGGATAACAAGACCAGACGAGCACCCTGAATCACGAACAACTACAACAAAGTTGATCTTCAAATAATCGTCGAGGAGGCTCCCAAGTGGCTTGATGAGGATTAAGAAGGAGCGATCTAGGCGGGGGCGGGGGCGCGGGGGGGGGGGGGGGTTGGAGACTTGAAAGACCTGATTGTAGAAATGTCTGGCGAGGGAACGGACATGAGGTTGGTAGAATTCAAAAGTCACTTTATTTCTAAACTTCCAGATTCTCCAAGGTAAATAGACGCATTGAAGAATGTGGAATGGGAGATCTCAGAGATCATGACAAGTCGCTACCATTGACTAAAATTAACAGTCGGGGCGGAATCAATGATGTTGCTCAATCCCACTTAGACCATAACTTGGTGGCTAGGGGGCATCTAAATTAATGGTGAATCAACAAAATTATTAGTCGTTGCGGAACTATGAGTGCTACTTCCACCATAAATTTGTTTATTAGTATTAATGGTACTAGCAAAAATTCATACCAAGCCCATAAAGAAGCATTACCTGTTACTTAAAAGACCTTGGAAATTAATATATTTATTATCATGTTCTATAATTGACATGTAACCGGTAAATGGGGTTTATTTGGTATTGGAAATACCATGCATGACCGCAGGTGCGGAGAGCGCCATTTTTGGTTGGAGAAACTAGATAGTTCTTCTCATCAATTGATGGGAATTACTAGTCTTGATTGCCATTTCATCATGTAAGTATTGCAATCATTGATATTCAAAATTGATTTCCGCAATAAATACACAAAAGTGGATCTGAGGCGACGACCGTTATCGGAAGCGGATCATTGACATCAAATTATATGCTTGCTAGCTAAGAATATATATGAATCATGACTTCACTTTCTTCTGCCGTTGTAACTCAAATTTGAATGAAATAAAGGGTAGGGCATAAAATCTATTAAGTAGACTTAATGGTCTATTAATTATTGTCCAAACACAAATTGGTTATTAATTGAGAAAAGGTAATTAATGACCTCTTTCATACCACGAAACGTTTAGGGTCCTCCATCCCGTAATTGACGTTTCGGATAATTAAATGCCCAGAAACTCTCAATGGATTGGGGTTCTCCGACGAGCGATGAAAATTTTCCGGCGAGGCCGCCGTTTTGGCCGCGATTCATTCATCTAGCAACCGAACTAACCCAAACGAGTCATGGAGTCAGAGCTTACTTTGGATTTCAATCACTGCCGGTAGGGAGTCCAGGAAACAACTGAGGAATTCCAGAAATAATTTGGGCTGTCCGCTCAATTTATCGTCGTCGGTGTCAATTTTATAATCGGTCGTTGGGTGCCGTGGAATGAAAATTGGGGAAAAGGAAACTCCCAAAAGCACAACAGGGGATTTGAATAATAAAAACATGAGGAATAGAAATCCTCAATTAACTGAATTCCTTCGAAGAACACAGATATGATGTTTACAAATCACATACAAGTAACCTCCTTCATTGCTTGAAACGAACAACTCCGCAAGAGAAGGAGTACAGCTTCTGGAAAAGGAAGCTTAACCAATCCAGAAAGGATCGGTATAACCGGCTATAGGCCGTAATGACGAGTGCCGTCGTTTGCTCACCACAATATTGGTGGTTCGAATACATCACCGAGTAGGCTCGCTTCTCGTCGAGGCTATAGGCCATAATGAAACCAGAGATGAAGAAGAAGAACCTTGGAAGGTGAGACCTTGTTGTCACCTACTGACCAGGTTCAGACTCTGAAAAAAAGTTAAAAACCCAGAAGAGCAATCCCTGGAATTTCTACTTTATCAAACCCAGAAGAATTACACATGCCAGCAACTAGTGAAATCGAGGTGGGGGTTTGTTTGATCCACCTTGTTTGATCCACCCTGGAATTTCTACTTTATCAAACCCAGAAGAATTTCTACGTACCTTGCTGTGCTGTAAAATTGATACCATTATTTGTTAATTTGTACGACATATTATCATATAATCGTGGAACCAATATAACTATACAAGACAAGAGAAAGATTACTGAAATTAAAACTAGAAACATTCGTTAGTTAATTACTGTTATCATATTGCAAAATGAATAAATATCGCTATTTGTTAATTCCCATGACATTTACCTATTATTATGGCACAAATTTAAAGAGAAGAGCATACATTTAAATTTGAAACCTTTGTTAATTACTTGCTTGGGCCGGTACAATCTAGTCTGGTATTACCCATGACACGTTTATTATAGCCATCTCCTTAATCATGAGATTAGGGATTAGTCCCTCTCCATAGAATAAATTAATAGAGATCATTTTATAACTAGATTAGGGCCCGGCCTCTTGGCCGGGAGAGTTTGATTTTCATGTGTATGTGTAGTAAACATTGAGGTATATATTTTTTTATGGTTCATGTTGTTGGGTATTGAAGTAACTATTTAATTTGGTAAGTTCTCCATGAATAATATAGTAAAGTATTTAATGTATTTGACTAATGAAGTTTAAAAAATGACAAACAATGTCCAACTACACTAACATAAATACATATTTTCAAACAAAGTCATATCCATATAAAAATGTCAAAGAAGAACAATGATAAGAGTTGTTTTACATCACACATACATAATCAATCTTCAGTATACAATATTTTTTTTAGCCTCTTCCATTGACTTTCGTGTATTCAATGATATAATGAAACAAAGTATATGTTTAGAGTGTCCTTAAAAAGAAACAAACTAACTGACACAGTCATGGTTCCATTGACTTTAGTGTATTCGATGATATAATGAAACAAAGCATGCAGATCTCCAGCTGGCAAGTTCAACTAATAGAAAAACACATAAAAATCTAAATCAAAGTGAAAAGAAGGCAAAAATTAAAATCAACATACCTAACATTTTGGGGGAAATCCACAACTATAAAAGTCATTGTATGAACACTTGATAATGATTTGAACATTTGTGATATATGAGTAGTGAAAGTTAATAAAAGTCATTGTAGCTCTTACTCAAGTTAGAAAGACTTTGATTTAATGGTAAGTAAACAATGATATGTAGTGCTTAAGAGGGAAGATGAGACCTTACATTGTTTATTAATATGCATCTTAGTTTCATAAATTTTACATCATTAAAAATTTATGTGCTGAATAGAAACCCATCCAAGTTTGGAGCCATTGTCAAATGTAAGTTATGAGGCAAATGAAAAGTCTCAAGCATCCACATGCTTGAAAAATAAATCTATATGATCAAACATAAAATCATATCTTGCATAAGAAAAAAGAACAATAAAGTAGTAATTCGATAATCAATATAGGAATCAATATGGACAATATCTAACCAAGAGAAGAGGAAGCGAAAAAACACAAATTGTTGTGTAATGATTCCGCTCACGATACTTTAAAGTGAAAAATATTATAAAAATTATTAACCAATAAAAGGGAACGGTAAAGGAAAAAATGCATCAATTTGAACCTAAAATGAGAGGATTTAATATCCTACACCATCATATATAATGATATATTATATCCTAGAACATAATAAAAAATATATCTAAATGAAAAAGTATACTAAATTGAATCCAATGTAAAAGTAACGATGAAGATAGATATTATATCCACCTAAGGAATAATAAAGTAAGCCATGTTTCTTAGAGACCTCTCTCGATAGAACCACTCTATTATAAAACCCATTTCGTCAAGCAATTGCCCAATGACTGTCGTACGCCTAACGTGCTGCTGAACCTCAATAATTATAGCAAACTTTGAGTGCATCTTATAAATTTGATCACTTCTATTTTGGTATAATTGATTACGTCATAAAAGCGATCAATCAAAGAGTCTTTCTTTAAGATTTTGATAAGATGTCCCCTAGTGCACAATTAGTATGACTAAATTGTAATAAGATAATCATGTATTGAATTTTGAATCGATAGCGCAAAAGATTGTACAAACTCAAGTAGAGTTTTAGCTGCTCAGTACTTCATATTCGCATGTAGATAGCTATTTCGAAGAGTTAGAATATTGATTGAGTTTGTTGAAATTTACCTAACGAAACTATGATATCAATCGCAAGATATTATGCGTTTTGGATAAATTGAGAGAATATGTTGGTGACATCAAACCTAACATGGATACCATTGAATTTAAGTGATAAGCAACATTTATGTTTAATAGATTAGACATGAAAAATATATTTAGCATTCCGATAAGTTGGTAAGAAGTGAATAATTAGGAATTGAAAGCTAGAAACAAAGTTGATTTAATAACTGCAAATGATATTGTGAAAAAGAAAACAAATGCTTAGAGCATAGCTAGGCATGAGAGTGCTACATTAAACTCTCTAAGAGAAAGCAAATCATCATTAATAGTTAGCTGTGGATATTGGAATAGTTAACTATGATGAGTACTATATACTGGTGATTAATACTTGGACCTTAGCTTGAACATTGCATATTATTTCATTAACTACATTATTGAAATAAGGGGTCGTATGTAAGTTTTGATTGTTTTTTTTAGATTGTTAAAATAAATACATTTTTCATAATACAATACATATGTTTTTATTTTTTTTCATACACAATCGTGAATTATTTGCTTGATTTGATTAAACTATCATTCAAATTGAATGATTAAACAATTAAGAATTTTAGTATAGACTGTCGAGATAATTGGTATCGGTGTTTGTCATGTTTATTTTTCTTGAAATGTATGGTACCGGTGTTCTTATGTCGTTATTGAACACTTCATTCAACATTTCAATTCAATGCGCAATATTCAAATTAATGATATTTGTGTTGAGATTTTAAGATTATCCTTCATTTATAAGTTAGAAAAAATTTAAATTAATTATTAAAATATGAAAATAGAAGTATCAAACACCACAAAATACTTACAGGAGACTTAACGAGCTAACTAACCGTGATAGAAAAGTAATTTATTTTTCATAATTTTAACTTACTCTATGTTTTTGTATTAATAAAGTACAACAATTGTGTCTAGTCTAATTGGTTACAATTCTTGTCTTTGGTAGAAGAGACCATGGTTCAAATCCTAGCATTGATATCTTTTTATATGAACTAAAAAATTGATTGTGTAGACAAAAATACCCTTCCTACTTTCACTCTCGTTGCAGGAAATTTGAAATGGAGCAAATCAAACTCTTTAAAATGTATTATAAGTAGTCTAGACTAGACAAGACGTTATGATCACTGTTGTTGATAGTAAACCTTCCAATTAATATAAAAACAAAGCAATGTGATTGTTAGAACGGACGAGGATAATCGACAATGTAAGAAAGCAAACAACACGTAGATTCACGTGGGTCGCCAAAACAATGTGTGTTAGCTAGTCCACGGACAGGAGAGAGAGCAAGTTTCACTATAGTTGAGCATATACATATTACAATGTTTTCAAGTCGACGGCAAAAAGTCCGATTCAAATAATATCAACTGTGATACTTCACATGCATACTATCATCAGTTTGTTTTATGATCCGTCCGCACCACCAAACCACAAAACTTCTAAAGATTCTAAAGATTCTAACTCTTCGGATTGTTGAAAACAGATTTTAAAATGTTTATTGTTTGGTAACTGTGATTACTAACATTCAAGTAAAATAAAAAAAATTAATTTTATATTAAATAACATGGTTATCCTTAATAAAAAAATTAGAGTGGTTCGAGAAATATAAAAAACTTTGTTGATAAATATATTTCATGTGATAAATAAATAAAAGGAAGAGAAAAATTAGGATAGAAAAAATCTCACAAATCAAGATATAGAATCTCTCTGATTATAAGAGATTTGATATCCGCAGATTTTAGAGATTTGAAATCTCTAAAGTTAGAATCCACAATACAAAAAGCAACAAAAAAACATAACTTTCTACAAAATCTACGGATTCAGTGAATCCATGTCCTGAATCATGTTCTCCAAACGACCCCTTAAGCATTTTCATAAAAACACTATATAGATCATCATCACGATCTTTTCTGGTGTAAAAAGTTAGCGTACCAATTACTCTCCTTACAAGTATGTCACACAAACCGTTTTTCACATTGGGAATATTTCATTTGCTTTAGGAAAAGAATAACTCCAACAACAAGCTACACAATCGTTCATCGGCTAGCTGGCTGTAGCTTTATTGTCGACATTCCATTGAATTCCTTGCTTCCATATCCATCAAACAACAGCAGTAACTTTCCTACTATTACCAACTCCCTTTTAACCTACGACAGCATAACAGCTAGCGTCGTAACCAATATAGTCAAAAGCGAGTTTCTACATTGGTCGTAACTACAAAAGCTTCAGGACGATCTTAAACTTGAAGCTTCCTCTAGCTTTCAGCGTTAAATTATACAAGCTCTCTTAGGAAAGGAAGCACGAGAGCATTTTTGTTTTTGTCTTTAAGAAAGGGAAAAGAAAACCAAACCAGAGGAGAGGAAACCTCTGCCGGCTTTTTTTGCCGGTGATGAGAAAGCAGACGACAAACGCCAAAGCCTGGCTCTCCGGTTCAAACCCCAGCACCTCAACCACCAACATTGCAGCCGCCGGCCAAGGTAATTCCAACCAAGATTGTCACAATATGCTCTTGTGTTTCATTCCTATATAATAGCATGTTATCCTAAGAAAAAATCCTTAATATAAGCCCGAATAGAACGTTTATCGTGAATTTATCGGATATTCGTCCAAACATACGTACTTGAGAAATGACTGAAGTAATAAGATATGAGGATTAGCAGTACGTTGTGTTACGAGGTTTAACTCCTACCCAAATATCCATATGGGGAAAAAAGGATCAGAAATCCGAACTACACAATTATGTAAAATCGTCAGGTATTTCGAGATAACCGACGACGTTTATCGTTCCAGACCAAACTATTTTTATGTTACAATTTGAACTTGTAACTTTTTGACGAAAACGCGGTCTAGTATTCGATCTCTTGTCCGCAGATGAGGACTACATCCGGAACCTCCCGCTCTACCGCGCCCTCGACTCCGGCGACTGGGAAACAACGAAGCGCCTCCTCAACCGCCACCCGGACGGGCCCGTCCCCGCCGCCACCGCCAGCCTGTCCCCCGACGGGGACACGGCCCTCCACGTGGCGGTGCTGGCGGGGCACGAGGGGATCGTGGAGAGGCTGGCGACGGAGGTGCTGCCGAAAGGAGCGCTCATGATGAAGAACAAGAGCAGCGCCACCGCGCTCAACTACGCGGCCATCGGCGGCGTCACGGGGATCGCCGATTGCCTCGTGAGGAAGGCCCCCGAGCTCCTCCGCGTCCCCAACCAGAACGGCCACATCCCCGTCGTCGTGGCGTCGTTGTACGGCCACAGGGAGATGGTGCGGTATCTCTACCACGCGAGCCCGAAGGATGATTTGGTCGGCCATGGCGGGAGTAAGATCAATGGTGCCATGCTTCTTACGACTTGTATTGTCGATGGACTCTACGGTATGCGTGATTTTTTCCAGTTTACCAATTAATTACCCTATAATCGTTATGTGCATTAATACGTGTGCATATAATTAACATATATATGGGTGCTTAATTACTCTTTCCTGATTGAGATTCAATTTTTCAGTTTACCATTTGAATTATTGGTTATGTGACTGAGTCAACAATCATAATGATTAACGAATTAAGCACCCAAAATTTAATAATTTTACAGGGCTGAAAAATGGCTTGACCCGACTCACGAAGGGTCCGTGTATGTAACGGACTTACTCGTTACTCCACCCCTGTTTTCTTCTTGACACTATCCGACCCTCTAGCTAGGGTCGGGTGAGTCAAGCTAGCCAATACTGAAAATTATACTTTGATATCCATAATTATTTTTTCTTACAATTTAGTACATTTTTTTGCATATAGGTACATAAATGTCAATGATAAGACTATATTTTAGTATCAATATTTTTTATAGTACCTACACTTTACAAATT
This sequence comes from Linum tenue, assembly GCA_946122785.1. Lineage (NCBI taxonomy): Eukaryota > Viridiplantae > Streptophyta > Magnoliopsida > Malpighiales > Linaceae > Linum > Linum tenue. The sequence continues at coordinate 46,982,655 of CAMGYJ010000010.1, forward strand.
TTACAAATAAGTCTAGCGTGTTGGAAGGGATCAGTTAGCGTGACTACCCCTAAAGGGGTAGTGATTTTTGACACCCCCTTTATGATTGGCCAATTTTATTTCCAATCATTGGCAAGTATTAATTAAACTGATTTTTTATTTTTTTTAATCTTGTAATTTGGGGTCTCTCACCACATTGGAAAAGAGAAAGAATCTGGGGAAAAACGAAATCACCCCCATTAATTACATAATTAATTTCTCTCACTGGTACATTAATTACACGTACCACTACACTGGTACACGTACCACTCCACTGGTACACGTACCACTCCACTGGTACACGTACCACTCCAATGGTACACGTACCACTCCACTGGTGCGAGCAATCCACAAGGTAGGTTAGAGTGAGAACAATACCAGTGCAATGATATTTTTCATAACAATGAATAAACATAAAGGCTTCACAATTTTTTAAGCCTAAACAGGACATATGGTTACACGTACCACTCCACTGGTACACGTACCACTCCACTGGTACATGTACCAGTGGAGTGGTACGTGTACCAGTGGAGTGGTACGTGTAACCATATGTCCTGTTTAGGCTTAAAAAATTGTGAAGCCTTTATGTTTATTCATTGTTATGAAAAATATCATTGCACTGGTATTGTTCTCACTCTAACCTACCTTGTGGATTGCTCGCACCAGTGGAGTGGTACGTGTACCATTGGAGTGGTACGTGTACCAGTGGAGTGGTACGTGTACCAGTGGAGTGGTACGTGTACCAGTGTAGTGGTACGTGTAATTAATGTACCAGTGAGAGAAATTAATTATGTAATTAATGGGGGTGATTTCGTTTTTCCCCAGATCCTTCCCCATTCATAATTACCAACGTTTTTCTCCTTCCCCATTCATAATTATTATCACAATTAAGGCTTTCCCAATTTACAAGATTACAATAAATAAAGTAAAAAGCTTAAATGGAAAAGTGACCAATCAAGAGGAGGGTGTCAAAAACCACTACCCCTTTAGGGGTTAGCATAGTATCCGACCCCGTGTTGGAATGATGAATTTCATATCAATACTATGACAAAGTCTAAATAGTAAACTTGACTCTGTCCGACCCTTATAATAAGAAGATAACCCGATCATAAACCGCCCTTGTAGTCTGTAGACATTGACCCAATCCGACCTTATGGATTTGGTGCTAGCCACTAGTGTTAGTGTGTGGTATATGATCCACGATTGAACCTCTCCCAACAACTCGAGTTATTGGGATCAACTGGTAATTCTTGACGTAGTATCAGAGCCTAGAAACCGAAAATCCACAAGCTAAATCAGTTCTCTTTATATAAACAAACCCATACACACTTGTGTTGCAGATATTGCACTGGACTTGCTTCACTGCTACCCGCAACTGGCGTTCACGCAAGACAGCGACAAGGACACAGCGCTGGAGGTGCTGGCTCAGACGCCGTCGGCGTTTCCCAGCGGAGCTCCGCTTGCTTGGTGGCAATGGTGGATCTATTCCTGTAAAGCTTCAATTAATCCAGTTCTTAAACGATTAATTAGTTTGAGATTAGTGTTAATTAATCATGCTTTATTGATTACTTGGGGGGGGGGAAAGCAGTTATACGGGTGCCTCACATTGCGTCGCTTAACATTGTCTCTGACGATGGAGTTGTGGACGATAAGAGACCAGAAACGGGCAGGAAGAGAACCATATTGAGACAAGGTATATTCCTTCTTTTGTGGATGATAAACAAAGGTATATTCCTTGATTATGACTAATCACTACTTAAGTAATTGGAGATTAGTTTATATAATAATCAATGTCCATTTCCTCTTATTTTTAATTTCTGTAATGTTTTGCAAAATTTTCAGCACTCCGTCAATTATTGGTCGTCTTCTCCAGGAGCCTCAAGTATCTAGGTAATCATGTGATAATTAATTAAGTACTGTACTTTGACCTAACACCAAATCACCATATCCAGTTGTGATTGTTTATATGGAATTTGGGCAATACATGCTATGGAAGATTCATCCCTTATTTTTGTGTATGATAATTACACACAATGCATGCATTTAATTTTATGCCATATCGCTGAAATCATTAATTTTAAAATTAGTCATTGAGAACACGTTAATGGAGTAAGGTGACGCATGCGTGTCCCTTACACATGATTAGACGGAGCTAGGCGTTCGATATCAGAGGGGGAATTAGTCTCATCTACAGTTGAAATCTTCTATATCAATCTTTTCTATAGTTCAAAAACTTTGTGAGCTGTTGAGCTATGATTTTATGAACTTGTGAGCTTACTTTCTCATTCTTAAGTGTTAGTTAAGTTATTAATCATTTTGAACTGAAGTGCAACAGTTTGGTACAATTAATATTTCATTCATTATGTAGTACCAAATGCTATTTTTGCTTCCAATGCATAGACACGTATAGTCGATGCCTAGACGAGTAGGTGAGGCCCCAACACTCGTGCTTAGCTTGAACTTTATCTGTAATACGTGCATTAATGAAAACACATTACATATGCACAACTATCGGTCCATCATTGATTTTGAATAGTAAGTAATAATAAATTAATAACATCTTGAATAGTAATTAACTAATGATTAAACTATTAGGCATCATTCAACCAACACTAATTGTACCTACTACATGTCTACATCAAACCAACCCTTTGCTTAATGGTTGGAGTTTTATGTTTTAACAAATACACCGCCATACTATTGTATTTTAACAATCACGTCCTTGCAATAAGCTAAAGGCTAATACGCCTAACAAAATGATGTTCTTAAGAATGTGTGTTGTTACAAGTTGTCATATATTAACATTTTTTTGTTTATGCTAATATGGTCAACACAGTTCCAGGATTCAAACGTCTCTACGACCTGAAACTGACCCACGTCCAGGCCATCGAGCTCCTCCGGTGCCTGTGCCAGCAGATCTCGACCCTGTCCGAGTCAGAATTCGAGAAGACGGGGATTCAGAAGGCCCTGTTCGACGCCATCGAACACGGCATCGTCGAGCTCATAGTGGAATTGATCAAGCAGTACCCGGACATCGTGTGGCGAGAGGACGAGAGCCAGAGGGGGATCTTCCTGTGCGCGACGCTCCACCGCCAGGAGAAGATCTTCAACCTGATCTACCGGATGGGCGCCAAGAAGAACGCCATGGCCACGCCCTGGGACGTGAACCACAACAACATCCTGCACCAGGCGGCGTTCCTGGCCCCGCTCTCCCAGCTCGACCGGGTCACCGGGGCCGCCCTCCAGATGCAGAGGGAGCTACAGTGGTCAGTAACTAACACGACAAAATGTGTCATCACGTCACAGAAAACATTAGTCTGTTTGAAATCGGATAGCTCCATTAGTACGAACTTTGTCTCCACTAAATAACAATGCAATTCCACAGGTACAAAGAAGTGGAGAGCATCGTGCAGCCGAAGCAGAGGGAGATGAGGAACCTGTCACACGACACGCCGAGGACTCTGTTCACCAAAGAACACAGAGGATTGGTGGAAGAGGGCGAGAAGTGGATGAAGGAAACGGCGACGTCTTGCACGGTGGTGGCGGCGCTGATCGCCACCATCATGTTCTCTGCTCTGTTCACACTCCCCGGCGGGTTCGACCAGTACACGGGGCTGCCCATCTTCCTCCACCGCAGCTCCTTCATCGCCTACATCGTCTCCGACGCCGTCTCGCTCTTCTCGTCGACGTCGTCGATGCTCATGTTCCTCGGGATGCTGACGTCGCGGTACCGGGAGGAGGATTTCCTCCGGTCGCTGCCGATGAAGCTGATCATCGGGCTGTCGACTCTGTTCTTCTCGATGGCGACGATGATGATGACGTTTGGGGTGGCGCTGATGATATTTTTGAAGGAGAGGTTCGATTGGGTTTCTTTTCCGATCATGTTGCTGGCCAGCGTTCCGGTGACTCTGTTTGCGCTGCTGCAGTTTCCCCTGCTCGTCGACATCTTCTTGTCGACGTATGGGCCGGGGATCTTTGACAAGCCGAACAAGCGAGGCCGGTTTCTTTGAGCTTCATTTTTTCACATCATATTGGCATTATGTAATTGCTACCTTAATTACCTTGAGCAACTATTTAGGATGTAGTTAAGAATAAATAGCTAGTTATGTTCTTGTTTAAACATGTAACTTGGTTACCTCTGCACAATTGTCACAAACGTACATCCAGAACGTACGATCTAACGATTATGAATCATGCCAGAACATACCTTTAGTTTCGATAGATGTATGACTGTAGCCAGATTGAAAGGAAAAGAGGCTACACAAGCGCTAACTTGCTCGCCCAAATGAACGGGGCAAGTTTGTCATTTTTAAAATACTAATTGTTGACTACGTCAACCGAGCCTTGTGATTAATGACAAGGTTGTCAAGTTGTAGTTAAGTCGGTCAGTTGTACCGGGTCAGTTCGGAGTCGTTGCCGAAAACAGTCCCCAACAAAAAGCCAATTTGCCTCCAAGCCGGTAGTTGGTTAAAACCGTTGGTCTAATCGCGGGTTTGATTGGTTTCCGGCTCTTGGACAAAATGTTGTCATTTTGGCTCTCTCGCAAATGCCACTATGGAAAACGAAGCATATAAACGCATCATTTAGGGTCATGTAATATATTAATTGTTAAATTATTGTATGGTACTTGCCAAATTATATTCAAATTATTAAAAACTTAGATTATCTCCATATACACACACATATATTTTTAATGATATTGATAAAATGACTTAAATTGGTCCAACCAGGTCCAAACATTGAATCTCATACCATTTGCTAGCCTCCTGTCCGGTGGTCGAAAAGCGATATTTGCAAGACTCCCTCCATGAACCCTCGCTGTTGACCAATTCAACGGTTCAAACCAGTTTGACAACCTTGATTATCGATCCATTTACGATGGAGAACTTAACAGAAGGGTGTGTTTGTCAATATTAAGACGGTAGGAGGAGTCATTCAGATAAAATTTAAAAGTTTAGGAGCTGGTTTGTTAGTCGAGATAAAATAAAGGGAGCTGTTGGATATATATAACTCCAATACAAACCACCTAACATATAAAACCTCACCAAACATTGTCTTCTTGCTCAGTGTTCTACTCCGCTTTCATCTCTCTCGTTTTCACCGCCGTTTCTCCCCCTCTTCGCCTTCGCCGAATCCGTCTCCCATGGCTCCTTCGTTCGTGATCAACGGTGGCGACTTCGCCGCCGCCATCGGCAAGACCTCCAGCGGCGGCCGCGCATCCTCCGTTTACAGTGAGGTCCAGACCAGCCGAATCGACTACGCACTCCCTCTCCCCTCAGTCCTCACCGGTCCATTCAAGATCGTTGACGGCCCCGCTAGTTCCGCCGCCGGGAACCCTGGTTCGTCCTACTTTCTCCTCTCCTTCCTAGCGAGGTCAATTGCGTTTGACTACTGTCAGTCTGAAGTTTCTGGATCTTTCTGCTGCTGCAGATGGGATCGCCAGTCTGTTCCCGAATCTGTTTGGCCAGCCTTCCACAATGCTGATGCCGACCGACGGCGAGCATGCTCTCGATTCCGGTCGCAAACTGAAAATCGGCGTGGTCTTGTCCGGAGGCCAGGCGCCCGGAGGACACAATGTCATCTCCGGGATCTTTGGTAAGGGAAAGGCATTTTAAAATTTGCGCGATCTGTCTTCAGTTCGGCGATTCGAATTGCTCCGATCGTTAGCTTGTCGATCTTTTGTGTGGCCGTAGATTACTTGCAGGCTCATGCCAAGGGGAGTACGGTTTATGGATTCCGTGGAGGTCCTGCTGGTATCATGAAGTGCAAATATGTAGAACTGACTCCTGACTACATTCGCCCTTACAGAAACCAGGTACCATCATTGTTTGATAGATAGAGTAATAGTGGAGTTTACTGGCTTTGAGGATCTGTGGCATTGTCTGCTTGATTCCAGCACTCTCACTGTCTAAAGCCTGTGATATCTTCTTGGTTCATCAGGGTGGTTTTGATATGATCTGCAGTGGCAGGGACAAGATTGAGACACCGGAACAGGTGGGTGTTACTATTTCTTTCATTTACGCATGGTTGTGTGGTAGTTGAAAGCAAAAGCCTAGCTGATTTTGAAAAGGATTAAACTTGCAGTTTAAGCAAGCTGAAGAAACTGCAGTGAAGCTCGATTTGGACGGGCTTGTTGTTATTGGTGGGGATGATTCCAACACTAATGCTTGCCTGCTTGCTGAAAACTTCAGGTATACACCACATTGTTTTTTTGTTCTTGCTGTTCTATTGCTTGCGGCTTCTGCTGGCTGGCAGTCAGGGTTTTGTTGTAATGATGATATTTTTTTTTTAACCTATCCTGCTTCATTTGATCAATCAGGAGCAAGAATTTGAAGGCACGGGTAATTGGCTGCCCGAAGACAATTGATGGTGATCTGAAATGCAAAGAGGTCCCCACCAGTTTTGGATTCGACACTGCCTGCAAGGTGATTAGGAGCCGTCTCCTTTTTTTTTTTTTTTTTTTTTGTTTCTCATGTTCGAAGTCATGTTCACTATAAAAGTAATAGGGTGGGAGGAGTGTCTGCTTTCTCATTACAGGCCCGGGTCTGAATCTGAATGCATTTCAAATAGATTTTGTTACTTGTTCGCTGTATCCTAATTTATCAGAGTATTTGTTTGTGTGATGAGGAATGCAGATATATGCTGAAATGATTGGCAATGTCATGATTGATGCCCGATCAACTGGGAAATATTATCACTGTAAGTCAATTATCTCGATCCTTTGCCCTTTGTGACCATTTTATGATTTTGAGTAAGTTATATTAAAATTCGGGAAAATGCTTCAGAAAGAATCTGCTCAATTTTATTGGTGCTGCCTCTAAGAGGTTAGGTGCTTCCAGGATGGATACTTCCTTTTTCTCTGCCTCATAAGAAAGAAATTTGGCTATGGCTCTTCAGAATTCTGCTGCTATTTCAATGAATTATTTGTAAGGCATTGACTTGTTAGTTGTCAGACGCTGACTTCCTTGTGCCTATATCACTTACTCGCAATGGTTACCCCCCGCCCACAGTTCGAACCTAAGCTCAGTAGAACAATTTCTTAAGTTTAGCCTTACATCTTAATTTGTTGTTTCTGAGAGTTTCATGGGAGTTCCTCTGTTGTCCCTATGTTGGTCACTTTTGGGTTCAAGTTCGTGTTTGCAGCTATGCATTTTTATTATATTTGTAGCTCTGTCTTGCCTTTCGGCAAAAGTCTACCCCCCCCCCCCCCCCCCCCCTTCATCATCAATTCACATCACACCATCTCTTGTTGTCTTTATAAGCATGGACTTTACTGCTTTGTTTCAGTTGTACGGCTTATGGGTCGTGCTGCCTCCCACATTACCTTGGAGTGTGCTTTGCAAACTCACCCCAACATTACAATCATTGGAGAAGAGGTATTTCCTTTTTACCATCGGTCCAGTTTGTTAGTTAATTATTATCTCCTCAACAAAATGTTGCGGTCTAAGTACTTTTTCTATGAAGCAAATTACTCAGGAAAAGTGCTGATGTTTCAAGTTGTATTGTCTTGCAGGTTGCTGCAAAAAAATTGACCCTTAAAAATGTTACCGATTACATGGTTGATGTGATCTCCAAACGCTCAGAACTTGGTTATAACTATGGTGTTATCCTTATTCCAGAGGGCTTGATTGATTTCATCCCTGAGGTATCCTAATTGCTGTTTTGCTTATGTTCATCTTCCATCCCTGCTCAATGTGAGGATTTAGGACCCTACTGGCCTGGTACTAGAGAGTTTATTTTCACACAGCGGTATGTCAAATTTTAGTAATTAAATGGGCATTCGGTGGCATATTGTGCTGTGCAGGTCCAGCAGCTCATTGCAGAACTGAATGAAATTCTGGCCCATGATGTTGTTGATGAAGCTGGGCTCTGGAAGAAGAAGCTTGCGGAGCAGTCTCTTCAGCTTTTTGAATTTTTGCCTCAAGCTATTCAGGAGCAGTTGATGCTTGAGAGAGATCCACACGGAAATGTTCAGGTGTCTACCACATATCAATATCAGTAGATGATTCACTTGTTAAGAATCTCTTCTGGATTGTTGTATATTTCATGCTTTTTTTTTGTTGTGCTTGTAGGTTGCTAAAATAGAGACAGAGAAAATGCTCATTCAGATGGTTGAAACCGAGTTAGAAAAAAGGAAGCTAGAAGGTTCATACAAAGGCCAATTCAAAGGACAATCCCACTTCTTTGGGTAACATACTTGATGAACTTTTCACTAGTTCCATACTTTAGGCCTATAATTGAAGACTCTTTTGGTCATATTTTGTCACGACTGACCAGCTATGCCAACCGAAACACTAGTTTTTACTTGTGTTGTTGTTAATTAGTTTTATCAAAATTCAGTTGATAGCTAGCTGGAGAGAGTTGACACTTGTTGCCTGATAATGTATATGATGCTTTCTCAAATTTGGTTGGAGCAATTGCTTAAGAATTTATTCTTTTTCAGGTATGAAGGAAGATGTGGGTTGCCAACTAATTTTGATTCTATGTACTGTTATGCACTGGGCTATGCTGCTGCTGTTCTTCTCCACAGTGGGAAGACTGGGTTGATTTCATCAGTAAGTCCATACAACTCTTTGTTGCCGACACTTATTGTCACTGGTCCACTTTCTAATCTCTCTTCATTTCGCTTCATTTTCCCTGTCAAGCTTTTCTTCTAAGCTATTTTTAGTGTCTTGCTTGATCTGAGGGGAGTAATATCAATACTATTTCAATTCTTAAAAGGGAACATCAATACTCTTACCATGATAACATTGTCATTTAATGATAATTTATGCTGGTTGTATCCCAGGTTGGAAATCTGGGTGCCCCTGTTTCAGAATGGACGGTGGGCGGGACTGCATTGACTTCCTTAATGGATGTGGAGAGAAGACATGGTAAAGTTTTATTATTGCCGACAACATGAACTTCTGTTGCGGGTAGTAACATGTGGGAGGGAACTAGGATTTGGATAAAATCTTTACGGCTTGTTAATCACGAATTTGTTGCATCCTGGGATTCCTTTGTGAATGTCCTTCTCCATATTTGGTTTTGTGAGGTGCTGCTTGAGTAATGATACTCTTCCCTTCCCCTGTTATTTCTTCTAATCAGGTAAAAACAAGCCCGTTATCAAGAAGGCAATGGTAGAGCTTGAAGGTAATTGTTGTCTATTGATTCTCCCTTAAGAATCTTGATTTATCAAAGCACACACAATGGCTACCATTTCAGCTGCAGTCTAATCGGCATAAATACTTCAGGTGCACCTTTCAAAAAGTTTGCTTCAATGCGGGAAGAGTGGGCACTCAAGAACAGATACATCAGTCCTGGTATGTGTAGTCACTGAACCGATGACCAATTCCAGTTCGAAATGCCATCAATTTCTGCGCTCGTACGCTAGCTTCATGCAATGTTTTGATCCTAGTATTCGACGTTTGTGCAGGTCCAATTCAGTTTATGGGACCTGGCTCGGATGATGTCAATCACACCTTACTGTTGGAACTTGGACTCGTTGCTGCTTAAGGCTCGGAATGATAAGATTGCTTCTTCGTCTTCCTTTATTCCCTTTGCTTCGGTTTTTCTGTAAGCACGTGTTTATGCCGTTCGATCATGTTTGTCCAGCGATCCGATGGTGTAACACTAACGGACTTGTTTGCCCTGGGTGTGATTTGTTAGAGTAAGATGAATAATGGTGGTATCACCTCTGCACTTGCTGCATGAACTTTTAAGTGTATTCACTTCGGATCTATTGTGAGAATAGTTTGGAGGATCTGAATTTCTGAAATGGAACAGGTGGATATTCTTGTAAGTGTAATTCGATATATTATCTTTCATGCACAGTCGAGTCGAGCATATATCGCGAGAAAACAGAATGTATCACTAACATGTCTTGATATGCCGTCTAATTATCGATATCGTGCATTTCAAAGTACTGTGTAATTATCGTTCTCGACTCTCGTCAATCGGGCATTTCGGTTCCAGTTCGAGGCTCTAAAACGTTTGTGCTTCACCTCAACCAAATGAAATGGTCAATAAGATTACAAAGCTCAGCAGCCATTGTTCGTTTTACATTAAATATTTCAAGTTTAAGTCATCAATTTTTATTATACTCACAAACTAGTCACCAAGATCACCATTTATTCTTTCATCTGCCCATTTTCATACAATCCTAAAGTTTGGTGGCCATTTAGACATTTAACCACTCAACACTTTTGCCTTTTGGCGGAACCGCGAAATTGATAGAGATTAGGCCATTAGGTTTTTACGCACACTGAAGAAGAAACAGAGAGTGAAGGGAAGGGGAGAGGAGAGGAAGCCATGAATGGTGGAGGGGACGCCCAAAACGGACCAGCAAAGCAGCTGACGGCGGAATCACTTCCCGTGTTCAACGAAGGCGTATACTTGATTCTCTCCCGGTGGTCGGCTCTTCGGCTCGCCATCGAAGAAGAATGGGCTGGCCGTCGCTTCCGCCAGTCGGCCGATCAACTCACTTCCGACATCGTCTCCTGGTTCACCCAGCCCAAAGGTAGTTAGTGTCTAGAATAGTTCTAATTCGGAATGGGAAATTCGATCATCGTTAGTTTTGCGGTTCTTAGTGCAATTGCTGACTCTTTTGTCGGTTCTTCCGTGCTGTGTACAGCTGAGCCGCTTTACATCGACGATTTAGAGAATGTTCTGGACGAAGGGATGCTTTCTCTCAATTGCGAGATTGACGATGGTAGGTGGTAGAGAAGTTGATGATTATGCATGAGGAATGTTTGGAAGGTGAGTATAGCTCTGTTGAGAAGACCCAGGGCCTGCAGCAGGAACTCATCAACATATTAGACAGGGTTAACTCTTTTTAAGAACTGTAATTTGAAGGTTTCAATAGTTCTTCGTGGTGGTTTGTGTTGATGTTGCTTTGTTTATGCTGTATTAGGCTGCTAATGAAGACGATGATGACTCGTGGGAGGGTGGAAGTGATAACGAAGGTGATATGATCCCCGGAACTAGATCGAATATTGCAGTGGATTCGCCAGTTCCTCAGCCTAGGGCGAGTTCGGAGAACAGGCCTATTGAAAGTCAGATGGAGGACGATGGGTGGACTGTTGTTTCTTCCAATCGAAACAGAGGTAGCAGGAATTAAATCGACCATCATCATGCAGTTCTTGTTTAGGAGTCTACGGAAATGGAGTCCAGACAACGGATAGATGGGTTGGCAGTCATCCCTTACAAATAAACTTTAGAAGGAGCTAGATTGAGAGTTGCTAAGATATTGTGTAGGTCTCTGTTGTGTTTGTTTTCAGTTTTTTGTGCCTTTTTTTGTCGTGGTTATATAGAGAACCATAAGCGTGCAAATTTTGGTGGATAATTTGAAGTTCTGCTTATTATGCTTGGACAAAATGAGTTTCATTTTTTTTGATGTTGCAACTGATGAGATGAGACTTGTTGGCATGTTGAGTATGTTCATCATTCCTTTGATCGAGTTCCATTTATATACGTTCCCGGTTTCTCTTGAATATTGTTTTAGACCTCTCTCTGGTCTTCTGCAATGAATATGCTTGAATTCTGCAGAAAGTTACTTAATTTGTAGATTTAGATTTTGCCTGGTAACAACATACACCAATCCAGAATTGCACCATTTCTAAATGCTGCAAACTTATCTTGATCGAAGTGAAAAAGGTCTAGTCCTTTCTGCTACTCTTCTTCATCTCCATTTTCCAGTTATCTCTCTTCTCAGCTATGGTTCTCGCCCCCTAGGGCAGATCCCACCCGATGGGATCCGTTAATGGTAGCGCGCACAAGTTACAGCTCAGTTAAGTGTTTCCGACTCTTACATTCTGAATTGTGCAGGTTTGGGAAGGAAAGAGGAGCACAGCTCAATCAATCAGCACAGACAATTAACATTAGGTAATTGTCAATTCTGCTATCTTTTTGTTGTCTTTGTTCTCAATGGTCTTTCAATAGATTACGAGCTTTGTGTCCTGGCCATTGCCGAGGTATTGATGTGTCTTTGTTGGGGGGTTGTAATATTTTTATTACTGTACTTCTTATTCAAAATATTATAATGCATCATATCACTGATTTCGAGTACATATAAAATGTTGTGCTACATGAACTATGGATTTGTACTTTTAATATTTTGATATATGCAATTCAAATTTACAGATTTTTATAACATTATGACATTATATGTATATCAAAATCCAGAAGTTTTATTTTATGCACCAACTGGTAGTATACTAATATTGAAGTCTAGTGATGTCAACTGGGTTGTTATACTTCTGGGAAGGTTCACATCACATGGGAACTAGAAATATTCATGTGCTTAGTAGATGTTCACCATCGTCGTACTTGCATGGGGGTATATAATATTATTTGGGTTTGTTGAAATCTCCTTGTCGTAACCTCAAATCCCTCTTGCAGATCCCTTGCTCCCCTGTTTTCCAGAGATCTAAAGTCGGTGAAAGTTCAGAGCCTTCCTCCTACTCTCTTGTTCCATCTTGCTCCGCTGCTTGTTGCTGTCACTCGTATCCTTGATTTTCTCTTTTCTCTAGTTTCCTCCCTCTTGGCTCTTGATTAGCTCTTGCTCTTTCGTTTCCTTGTTCCTTCTCGTTATTGTCTTTTTCTGTTACTCCCCCTGCTAAATCATCCCGATCTCCGTGTTTTCACATTGCTTTATCTTGGTTGATCCTCTGTTTTTCATATCAATAAAAAAAAATTCTTCATTTTCTCTTGCCCATAAAAAAAGCTTCATTTTTCTCATCCCCTTGCTCTCTTGTTCCAGCTCCTCTGCGTTTGTTTCCGTGAATTCCTATAAAATGGCTGAAATCATTCTGATCCCAGTTGCAAAACAAATTCTTGGCAAGGCAACCGACTTGGCCTCAGAGCAATTTGGACTTCTGTGGAATTTCAAGCGCGAGCTCCTGAAACTGAAGGACACCATCGGCACCATTCAGGCAGTGCTCCGTGATGCTGAAGAGAAGCAGTTCCACAGTAACCAAGTGAAGGACTGGCTGGAGAAGCTCTCTGAAGTTATGTATGATGCCGAAGATCTGCTCGATGATCTCGCTACTGAGGCTCGTCGGACGGTTGTGCTAGCAGCAACATCAACTGGCAGCGATGATGGTGGCGGGAGAAGGACGTTAGGTACGACTTGTTGGAGTGTGGTATGCTTCCTGCTCTCCTCACTCCCCAAACAATTGGCATACGATCTTAAGATGGCTCATGGTATCAAGGCCATTAGGGAGAAGCTTGACGATATATCAAAAGACAAGGACACCTTGCATCTGGAAGTTCATACTACTCAGGATGAGCCTCTTCCTTCCAGTGAGACTGATTCCTGCCCCCCCACAATTGTTGTTGGGAGGGAAGATGACAAGAAAAATATCATCGAGTTACTGCTAAATTATAATCGTGAAGCCAACATTTCAGCCATCGCAATCGTTGGGATGGGTGGGTTGGGAAAGACTACTCTTGCTCAGCTCGTATTTGATGACAATGAGGTTAAAACTCACTTTGAAATCAAAGCTTGGGTCTATGTTTCACAGAGCTTTGATGTCAAAGTGATTCTTGGAAAGATGCTGCGATCCATAAATTGTGGAGGCCAAGAAGGTGTTGATTTGGATGTTTTGCAAACTCGAGTTCGGGAAAAAATCGAAGGCAAGAGGTTTTTGTTTGTATTAGATGATGTGTGGGAGGAGACCAACCGAAGTTGGGAGACTTTGGGAAAATATTTGAGGGTTGGTGCTCTCGGAAGCAAAGTGTTGGTGACTACTCGATCCACAAAAGTGGCGGAGGTTGGTGGAGGAGCTCTGAAGTCGAGAACAAGTACCAGCATTGTGGAACCTTATTACTTGAAAGGCTTGACAGAAGAAGAGTCTTGGGAATTATTGGTGGAAAAGGCCCCCCCAAAGAAAATCCCGCAAGAACCACGACTGCAAGAAATTGGGAAACAAATATTGCGGAAGTGTAATGGAGTTCCTCTAGCTGTAAGCACCATAGCTGGTTTGTTAGTAGATTCTAAAGACCCAAAGATCGAGTGGCCAGCTTTTTTAGAAAAAAGCCTTTCACGCATCACGAAAGGAGAAGATCCTACAATGTCAGTTCTCCAACTCAGCTTCAATCATCTCCCTTCCCATATGAAACATTGTTTTACCTATTGTACATTGTTTCCCAAGGGTATGGGACTCCCTGTTCAATACTTGGTTCAATTTTGGGTAGCACAAGGATACGTTGAATCGGAGCATATAGGCTTTGACTGCATCAAAACATTATGGTGGAGATCGTTCTTTCAAGAGGCAGAAATGAACCAGCTGGGGAATATGTCAAGATGCCGAATACACGACTTGATGTATGACTTGGGTGCTTCATTAGCAGGAGAAATGTTCATGGCAACTTCAATTTCAACTATTCTAACAAATAAAAATATACCTTCAAAGACCCGTCACTTGTTCATAAAGAGTGATGGTGATGGTGATCGGAGAGAAGAAGTTCATTGTGGTGATGGTCTGGGAAATGCAAGCAAGGTACGAACTCTTATATGTATGGATCCTCTTACAAGAAAAGAACTTCAGCAAGTCATAAACAACTTCTTACGCCTGCGTCTTCTAGTATTTGCTTCCACCGATCCATACTCAAATGACCTGGACAGTTCCATCTTGGATGCTTCTACTTCAATGAATTTCGATAAGTTGAAGCATTTAAGATGTCTTTTTTTCAATTGCTCTGGAAGAAAAGAAATTCCAAACTCAATTAGTAACTTGGCTAATCTGCAAGTACTGAAACTCTTTAACAGCCAGTCACTAGAAGAACTGCCAAAGGATATTGAGAAGCTTATTAATTTGGAGCATTTTGAGCTCGATGCAGACCTAACCCATATGCCAAAGGGGATTGGGAAGCTGAAGTTTCTCCAAACGCTACCAATTTTTGTCGTGGGGAAGAGGAGCGGTAGTATTAGCAATGACAAGACAGTTGGGGCTGAGTTGGATGAGCTGAAAGGATTAAATGCATTGCGTGGAGAGTTGACAATTAAAGGCTTGGAAAATGCCAACACTCCAGGAAAAGGTATATATGTTCTGAATGAAAAGCTACATCTTCAGTCACTGGTTTTAGTTTGGGGAAGTTTCTGGTATCGGGGCACAGATGATGACACTGATGAGGATGTTCATGATGTTCGTCTCTCGTCTACTCGTCATGACGAGGTATGGGAAATGCTCAATCCGCACTGTAATTTGAAGAAATTGGTGATACATGGAGGTAATGAAGGCATGAAGTTTCCTAACTGGTTTTCTGGCCTCACCAATTTGGTTGAGTTCTCATTACAAGATTGCCAGCAATGTGAGTACCTCCCTCCACAAATTCATGAAATGCCGAGTTTGAAGACGCTTACAATTAAAAATTGCCCGCTGTTGAAGGGCATCGAGGATGATGGCTATCATCGTGATTCTTCACTGAACAAGTCAGCAACAAGATTAACAATAGAGGAAGAGGATTGTAAGCGGCCTCGATTTTCTTGTCTTGTAAACTTGTGCATTGAGAGTTGCCCAAGGCTAACTCAGTTGCCGACTTTCCCTACTGTTGAAGTCGAGGTGAGGTTGGTAAAGGTGAGCTTGGCACCATTAGCTAGGACTATGAAGATGGAGATGAGGAGAGAAGGAGGTGTTGGTTATACTGATGAATATGCATACTTTGATGATACAAATATCCATCCTCTTCGTACTTCTTCATCTTCAGCATTAGTCCACTCACTTTCCAAGTTGACCAACTTGTTCTTAAAGAAGATTGATGACGATCTCGAATCCCTATCACACCATGACTCAAGCAGTTGTCTCGTCTCTCTTCAGGAGTTAACAATTCGAAAATGCTCTCGAGGGCTAAAGCTTCCGAGTTCATTGTGTTCCAGTGCGAGCTTGATGAAGATTTGCTTACAACAATGTGAGACGGTAGAGTACCTACCACCCATACATGGACTCCCATCCTTGAGAGAACTAATTATTCAGTTTTGTCCTAATCTGAAGGGATGTTGGTGGAAGAAAAAGAAGGGGAATAATGATAATTACGACAATGGTGGCGATGATGATTATTATAACTTTGATCCTTCAATGGAAGAAGAGGAAGAGGAAGATGAAAAGGAAGATGAGGAGTGGCCCCGTTTCCCTTCTCTTTTGAAATTGGCTATTATATGGTGTCCAAGCCTGACTCGGATGCCTCTGTTTCCTACCGTTGAAGTGTTGAGGCTGGAGAGAACCAGCTCAAAGGCCCTAATGCAGACAATGAAGATGCAAGTAGTGGGAGCTGCACATCATGATTCTCAACAACATTCCACTACATCAGCAGCTACCTCTCCTTCTTCCCAATGGACTGGGCTCGACATTCCACTAGCTAACTTGGGAAGGTTGAGTCTTTGTCGAATGGACAATTTGGAATCTCTACCAGAAGAAGGCCTCTGCAACCTCACTTCTCTTCGTCACTTGGAGATTGAAGAATGTCCAAGATTAGCATCTCTGCCTCCAGCAATGCGACATCTCACCTCTTTACGCAGATTGGAAATTTTGTGGTGTCATCAGCTGACAATAAGATGCCGAAAGGGTAAAGGCGAAGATTGGCCCAACATTTCCCACATCCCCGAGATAATTGTGGACGAAATTTGACGATTCAGGTTGGGTTCCCTGAGATCTCTTTCAAGTTTCACATCCTTAGCTAAGTTAATCAAATCATCGTGTCCTTATCAGTAGCATTTATCTGTTTTCGTTTCCCAAAAGTGAACAAACATTAGCCTAGTAGTATTCCACAGAGTCTTTACATGGTCGTGGGTTCCCTCAGTAAATGGTCGAGTCTCTATGAATCCTGGTGGGTTCTTCAGTTCCATTTCACTCGTTCAGGACCCACTCTTAACAACATATCATTCTCGTTGTTGCTACTAATCATCGAATTTCATATTTTAATTGCTAGAACTAGTCTACTATAATGAGATAAATCTAGAACTACAACTAATCCATTGCATTTTTCCAAATCCTAACTCCTAGATTCTAAATCCTAAACCACCAACTCAAAATCACTAAAATACTAGTAAATCCTAAATAATTTTTGTGCATATTTTTCCATCTTCTATTTTATTGTATTGCAATTAAAAATTGTGATAATTTTGCCTTGAATTAGCTATACTCAAAATGACGATCTGTGGTATGCACCCCAAAACAGGTGCATCTGGTATAATGAATGTATTTCGACTTAATTATTGTTTTTAAGAATTAGAGAACCAAGGTGTAAGGTTTACTATTTGAGGTTGCGTATCCTACTACTGTCTAGTTTAATCACTTACAAAGTTGAGGTTTTCTTCACTGTATATATACCCCAAATCTACAGTGAGACGATGGTAGCAGCTTCTGTGTACAAGTTGATGAAGCGCGACAGTCAGAGTCTACTACTAGGAATCTCATTACAGTGAGACGATGGTAGCAGCTTCTGTATACACGTTGATTTTTTGTTGCTGATGTCCTATTGGTTGCGGGCTTGCAGCTTCTGCTGGCACCCAGGGTTTTGTTGTCATGACACTCTTCTTCTTTTTTTAATACTGTCATGCTTCATTTGATCAATCAGGAGCAAGAATTTGAAGGCATGGGTAATTGGCTGCCCGAAGACAATTGATGGTGATCTGAAATGCAAAGAGGTCCCCACCAGTTTCGGATTTGACACCGCCTAGAAGGTGATTAGGAGTCATGTTCTTTTGTATTTTGTTCTCATGTTCAAAGTCATGTTCACGATAAAAGAAATAGTGTTAGAGGAGTGTCTGCTTTCCCATTACAGTCTCGGATCTGAATCTGAATGCATTTCAAATAGATTTTGCTACTTGTTCGCTGTATCCTAATTAGTCAGAGTATTTGTTTGTGACGAGGAATGCAGATATGCGCTGAAGTGATTGGCAATGTCATGATTGATGCCTGATCAACTGGGAAATATTACCACTGTAAGTGAATTTTCTTGATGCTTTTCGTCCTATGTAACCATTTTACGAGTTTGAGTTAAGTTATATTAAACATTTTGGAGAAATGCTTCCGAAACATTCTGTTCGTTTGTAGTGGTGCAGTCCTCTAAGAGTTAAGGTGTCCCAGGATGGATACTACCTTTTTCTCTGCATCATAAGAAAGAAATTTGCCTATGGCTCTTTGAAATTCTTCTATTTCAATGACTTATTTCTAAGGCATTGACTTGTTAGTTGTCATACGCTTACTTCTTTGGGCCTATGTATTACTGGTCACGGAATGATAGATGATATACTCACATAAGTGTTATTGAGTAAAAAGTTGGGCCTCCGTTTTGCTCTGTGGAGTGGTTACACGTTTCATCAGCAAGCATGGTTTATAGGCAGAGTTGGAACCACAGTTCAAACCTAAGCTCAGTAGAACAATTGAGTAAGTTGAGCCTTACGTCTTACGTTGATGGTTCTGAGAGGTTCATGGGAATTCCTCTGTTGTCACTATGTTGGCCATTTTTTTGTATTCAAGTTCGTGTATGTAGAGCTATGCATTCTTATTATATTTCTTGCTATGTCTTGCCCTTCAGCAACGTCTGCCTCCCCATCTATCAATTCATAGGCACACATGATACCGTCTCTTGCTGTCTTTATAAGAATTCATTTTTACTGCTTTGTTCCATTTGTACGGCTGATGGGTCGTGCTGCCTCCCACATTACCTTGGAATGTTGCCGATTACATGGTTGATGTGATCCCCAAACATGCTGAACTTGGTAATAACTATGGTGTTATCCTCGTTCCGGAGGGCTTGATTGATTTCATCCCTGAGGTATCCCAATTGCTGTTTTGTTTATGTTCATCGTTAATCCCTGCTTAATGTGAGGATTTGGAACCCGACTGGCCTGGTTGGTCGAGCAATTGCTTAATTATTTATTATTTTTCAGGTATGAAGGGGATGTGGTTTGCCAACTAATTTTGATTCTATGTACTGTTATGCACTGGGCTATGCTGCTGCTGTTCTTCTCCACAGTGGGAAGACTGGGTTGATTTCATCAGTAAGTCCATACAACTTTTTGTTGCCGACACTTATTGTCACTGGTCCACTTCCTAATCTCTCTTCATTTCGCTTCATTTTCCCTGTCAAGCTTTTCTTCTAAGCTATCTTTAGTGTCTTGCTTGATCTGAGGGGAGTAATATCAATACTATTTAAATTCTTCAAAGAGAACATCAATAATCTTTCCATGATAACATTTTCATCTATTGAATTTTATGTTGGTTGTATCCCAGGTTGGAAATCTGGGTACCCCTGTTTCAGAATGGACGGTGGGTGGGACTGCATTGACTTTCCTTGATGGATGTGGAAAGAAGACATGGTAAAGTTTTGTTCATGCCGACAACATGAACTTCTGTTGCGGGTAGTAACTTGTGGCAGGGAACCAGGATTTGGATAAAATTGTTACGGCATGTTAATCACGAATTTGTTGCATCCTGGGATTCCTTGATGAATGTTTTCCTCCATATTTAGTCTCGGGAGGTGCTGCTTGAGTACTGATACTCTTCGCTTTCCCTGTTATTTGTTTTGACTAGGTAAAAACAAGCCCGTTATCAAGAAGGCAATGGTAGAGCTCGAAGGTAATTGTTGTCTATTGATACTCCCTTACTATTCTCGATTTAGCAAAGCACGCACAGTGGTTACCATTTCAGCTGCAGTCTAATCAGCGTAAATATTTCAGGTGCACCTTTCAAAAAGTTTGCCTCAACGCGGGAAGAGTGGGCTCTGAAGAACATATACATCAGTCCTGGTATGTGTAGTCACTGAACCGATGACCTCATACAGTTCGAAATGTCATCCATTTCCGCGCTTGTACGCTAGGTGCATGCAGTGTGTTGATCCTGGTTTTTCGACGTTTTTGCAGGTCCTATTCAGTTCATGGGACCTGGTGCTGATGATGTCAATCACACCTTGCTGTTGGAACTTGGACTTGTTGCTGCTTAAGGCGCGGAATGAAGTGATTGCTTCTTCGTATTCGTTTATTCCATTTGCTTCGGTTATTTTTCGTAAGCGCATGCTTATGCTGTTCGATCACATTCGTTCAGCGTTCCATCGATATAGTGCAAACTGACTTGTCTGTCCTGATGTGATTTGTTAGACTAGATGAATAATTGCATTTCCTCTCTCCACTTGCTGCATGAACATCAGTGTATTCACTTTGGGTGTGTTGTGGGAGAAATGAATATATCACCAAAATGTCTCGGTATATCGTGTATTCTGTTGTACTGTCTAATTATCGTTCTTGTCAATCTATTGCATTCCAGTTTCAGTTTTTCTACTCCTAAACGTTTGTGCTTTGTCAAAAGAAATGCGTTTGATTTCACGAAATCAAATTCGAAACGCAATAAATTCACGATATTGGAGAAGATGAAGTATATAATGTCGTCTCAGACCCCATGTTTCATATATTTACAAACTAGTCCAAGATCCTACCATGTGCAGTTTATTCTTTCAACGGCCCATTTTCATACAATCCTAAAGTTTGGTGGCCATTCAGACATTTAACCACCCAACACTTTTGCCTTTTGGCGGAACCGCGAAATTGATGGAGAAATAGGCCATTAGGGTTTTACGCACACTGAAGAAGAAACAGAGAGTGTAGCGAAGAGAAGAGGATACGAAGCCATGAATGGCGGAGGAGACGCCCAAAACGGGCCAGCAAAGCAGCTGACGGCCGAATCACTGCCCGTGTTCAACGAAGGAGTATACTTGATTCTCTCCCGATGGTCTGCTCTCCAGCTCGCCATCGAAGAAGAATGGGCTGGCCGCCGCTCCCGCCAGTTGGCCGATCAACTCGCTTCCGACATCTTCTCCTGGTTCACCCAGGCCAAAGGTAAAAATGCCTTGCTAGTGTCTAGAATAGGTCTAATTCGGAATGAGGAAATTCGATTCTGGTTAGATTTGCGGTTCCTTGTTTCAAATTGCTATTGCTGATTCTTTTATTCGGGTTTTCCGTGTTGAGTCCAGCCGAGCCGCTTTACATCGATGATTTAGAGAACGTTCTCGACGAAGGGATGCTTTCTCTCAATTGCGAGATTGACGATGGTAGCGTAGAGGAGGTAAAGGGGATTTGGGTTTTCTCGTGTGGTGATTTCCTTTCTCTGTTGATGCTTAATCTTTGCTGAAAAGTTCCGTGTGTTTTTCGCCATGGTAGGTGGCCGAGAAGTTGATGATTATGCATGAGGAATGTTTGGAAGGTGATTATAGCTCTGTTGAGAAGTTGAGAAGAGCAGGGCCTGCAGCAGGGACTCAACAACATATTAGACAGGTTTAACTCTTTTTAAGAACTGTAATATGGGGGGTTTTCACTAGTTCTTGGTTGTGGTTTGTGTTGATGTTGCTTTGTTTATGCTGTATTAGGCTGGCAATGATGATAACGATGACTCTTCGGAGGATGGAAGTGATGATGAAGGTGATATGATGCCTGGAAGTAGATCAAATATGGCAGTGGATTCGCCAGTTCCTCAGCCTAGGGCGAGTTCGGAGAACAGGCCTAATGAAAGTCAGATGGAGGACGATGGGTGGACGGTTGTTTCTTCAAATCGAAACAAAGGTAGAAGGAATTAAGTCGAACATCATCATGCAATGCTCATCGAAGACTCGTGAAGTTCGAGACGTGGCAGTCATCCGTTCCAATTATACTGAAGAGGTAGAAGGAAGTAGATTGAGACTTGCTAAGCTGTTGTTTAGTTATCTGTTGCGTTTGTCTTCGGGTTTTTGTGGTTTCTTTCGACCTGGTTATATAGAGAACCATCAGCGTGCAAGTTTTCGTGGAAATTTTGTGTTCTGCTTATCCTTGTCCCAACAATAATATTTGGCAAATGATAATTTGACCACCATGATTCTGAATCCCAATTCATACGACTTGAATCTTTGAAGCTCGAGATCTTGTTTGGTTCTAGCTTTTTCTGAATTTAAATGTTACTATTTTGGTAAGAGAATCAGATCGAGCTCTCAGAAACATAACCCAAATGGTCAACGAGTAAATGGAGTTTATGCAGGCTTGATTGTCGACAAGTATGATATCGTATAGGAAGAAGATTCCATATGCTAGTTCTTTTGATGCCTCAATAGGATGAAGACAAGAGAAGGTAGCAGCTACAGTATTTTTTATATAAACAAGAGCTGTACATTTTGTTTTATTGTACCACAGAGAGATTTATATATTCTATTGCGGTCTTTGCTTGTTTTCGTGATTCAGACTGATAGTACCCGAGTTTCTTTTTGGGTTCCGGAATCGATTCTGAACTCTAGCACAACTGAGATGGTGGTTGAAGATGAAAGCAACGAGATGCAGAAAGTTTTCCACATGAAAGGCGGATTAGGGGAAGAGAGCTATGCCCTTAACTCAAAATCCCAGGTTCAGATTAACTACCAGCTCTCTCCAACAAAACACAAATTGCTTCTCTTGCATTGTATTACTTCTTAATTTCACTGACATGAAATTTGTGGGCTGCTCCTCCACAGAGCGCCTACTTATCCAGAGCGATGCAGGTTCTGGATCAAGCAGTTCTGGACCTCTGCACTGCCGGATTTCCAGCCAACTCGTTTAACATAGCAGACCTCGGATGTTCTTCAGGACCAAACTCTCTGGTCGCGGCTGCGCAGATCACAGGCATCATCCATCAGAAGAGCTCCCAGCTCGGCCGAACGCCTCCGGAATTCTCTGTCTTCCTGAACGATCTTCCGGGAAATGATTTCAACACGGTTTTCAACTCCCTGCCGTCTTTCCAGGAGAAGCTGAAAACAGAGCATGGGCAAGATTTCGGGCCCTGTTATGTTTCAGGCGTTCCGGGCTCTTTCTACGGCAGGCTTTTCCCCTCCAATTCCCTCCATTTCGTTCATTCCGGCCAGTGCCTTCACTGGCTTTCCCAGGTTTGCCCGCCCTTTTCATTTTACTGACAAAGAATGTAACTTTAACCCAGAAAATGGATTTGCTGGGGAAAAATCCACTCTTTTCCAATTAGATTCCAAGAAAATTTCAATCTTTGACAGGTTCCTCCAGAGCTGCGTGACAAACAGGATCCGCTGATAAACAAAGGGAAGGTTTTCATCTCGAGAACGAGTTCACCTGCTGTAATAGACGCTTACAAGTCCCAATTCCAAAAGGACTTCTGCGCATTCCTCCAGGCACGTTCAGAGGAAGTGGTTGCAGGTGGGAGAATGGTGTTGCAGTTCAGGGGAAGACGTCTAGAAGACCCGGCCCCTGATGAAAGTTGCTTGCTCTGGGATTACCTAGGATTGGCCTTCCAGGAATTAGTTTCTGAGGTGCACAACTAAACCTACTTTCCAGATCTCTTTGATATTAAACCAGCTTGGTCTCTTACGTGCTTTTATGTTGTGGGCTACAGGGGCTCATTCCTGAAGGGAAGCTGGACACTTACAACACACCATATTACGAGGCGTATACTGAAGACGTGAGAGATGAGATCGAGAGAGAAGGGTCGTTTGCTGTGGATCGCCTGGAGACCATCGTGATCCCATGGGATGGGTGTAATGGAGGAGGAACGCAGTATGACAGGGCGACCACAGCCAGGAACATGGGGAAGGCAATAAGAGCAGTGAACGAGGCAATGATTCGGAGCCATTTCGGTGGAGGAGATGTGGAGTTTGTGGACCGTTTGTTTCAGAAATTTGGTAGAATCATGGTGGATGACTCGAAGGAAGTTGAGCATGTCAGTATTGTTGTCTCTGTCATCAAGAAGCAATCAACCGTTTGAGCATGTCCGTCAGTACAATCGATGGCTGTGCCTGTGTGTGATCTGCTTAGTAATATCACTAAGCCATGGGTTTAGTGACTAAACCCCACTCCCCTTGTTCACTTGTACTCATTTCAGTTTTTAAGTGTATAATAATTGATTTCTAGTTCTATGAAAAGGATCTATTCAGACTCCATCTTCCCTGAGTTCATTGATTGAAATTTGAATTATCAATCTCCATTTCTGAACAAGTTTATCGTTATGGACTGCAGAATACTGGAGGGAATCGGCAGCTTTGGCAAAAATCACTTCAGTTCTTCATTCTCAACAGTAACGGAGGAAGATGATGAGTGGCCTGTCTTACCGACCTCTCTTCAAATGAGCAGCTGGCATGAGGAACGGAGGAGCATGTCCAGTATTGTTTCTGTGTGAGAAAAGAAGAGAAAACAGAGTGGACGAAGGCCACTCGCAGGAGGTAACGTGGGGGCCACTATTCTCACTCTTGATTTGCTCTTGCTCTTTCGCTTCCCCTATTCCCCCTCTGTTGATCCGCTGGTTTCTTATCCCAAATTTTTTTTCTCATCTTCTCTTGCCCATAAAAAAAAAAGCAGCTTGCTTTCTTGTTCCAGCTCCTCTGCGTTTTTTCTTCCTTGATTTCCCCTTGCTCTCTTACTTGCGTAATTCCTTCTCTCTTTTCCACTATTCTACCTCTTGTTTCCAAGCTCCCCTGCATCTCCTCTGTTTTTTCCCTCCCAAAGAAATGGCTGAAATCATTCTGGGCCCTCTAGTTGAACTAATCCTTGGCAAGTTGGTCACCCTTGCGTCCGATCAGGTCCGGCTCTTCTGGAATCTCAAACCCGAGATCGTGAAACTCCAACGCACCGTCATCGTCATCCAGTGTGTGCTTCTCGATGCAGAGAAGAAGCAGTCCCACAACAACCAAGTCAAACTCTGGCTGGAGAGCATCTCAGACATCATGTACGATGCTGAAGATCTGCTTGATGATTTATCCACGGAGGCTGCGCTCCAGAAGCAAGCAAAGACTCACCGGAGGGCAGCGACTTTCCGTAGGAGGATATGGTCTCCGGTCTCGTCCCGTTCCAAGCAGTTGATGTATAATCGTAAGATGGCTCGTGATATTAAGGCTCTTCGGGAGAAGCTTGATGTTATATCCAGAGAGAAGGAGGCTTTCAAGTTGGAAGTTGGCACCGAGTTAAGAGCTCTTCCTTCCTTCAGGGAGACGGATGCCTGCCCACCCAGCATTATGATTGGGAGGGATAAGGACAAGAAAAATATCGTTGAACTATTGCTGAATTACAACCCAGAAGCCAACATTTCGGTCGTTTCCATTGTTGGGATGGGTGGGTTGGGTAAATCCACCCTTGCTAAGTCCGTATTTGATGACAAAGAAGTTCAAGGTCACTTTGGTATCAAAGCTTGGGTCTATGTTTCACAGAGCTTTGATGTCAAAATGATCATCCGAAGGATGTTGGAATCCATAACTCGTGAGAAAGTGGAGGATCTCAATTTAGATGCTTTACAAGCTCGGCTCCGGGGGGAAATAGAAGGCAAGAAGTTTTTGTTTGTATTGGACGATGCTTGGGAGGAGAAGAGGCACAGTTGGGAGAAATTGGAAAATTATTTGACTGATGGTGCTCTTGGAAGCAAAGTGCTGCTGACTACTCGATCCACAAGAGTGGCGGATTTTGTTGGCGGAGCTCTAAAGTCGAGAACAATTACCAGCATTGACAAACCTTACCTCTTGAAAGGCTTGTCAAAAGAAGAGTCTTGGAACTTACTGGTGGAAAAGGCCTTCCCAAGAAAACTCCCGCAAGAACCACAACTGCAAGAAATTGGTAAAGAAATACTGAGGAAGTGTGGTGGAGTTCCTCTAGCTGTGAGCACCATAGCTGGTGTGCTAGTAGATTCTAACGATCCAAAGATCGAGTGGCCATCTTTTCTACAAAAAAGCGTTTCGAGCATCACAAAAGAAGGAGAAGAAGAAGATCCTACTATATCAGCTCTCAAACTCAGTTTCAATCACCTCCCTTCCCATATGAAGCATTGCTTTGCTTATTGTAAATTGTTTGGCAAGGGTGAGAAGCTCTCTATAAATTTGTTGGTTCAACTTTGGGTTGCACAAGGGTACGTTGATTCGGAAGATAAAGGTTTTGACTCCTTCAAAACATTATGGTGGCGATCATTCTTCCAAGATGTGCAAATGGATGGGCTGGGCAATATGTCAACGTGCACAATGCACGACTTGATGCATGACCTAGCTGGATGGATAGCTGGAGAAAAGATCATTGTAACTTCAAGTTTAACGATTCTAAAAAATATTCCATCAAAGACCCGTCACTTGTTCATAATGGGTGATGGTGATCAGAGAGAAGAAGATCATGTTGGTGATGGTCTGGGAAATGCAAGCCAGGTGAGAACTCTTGTGTGCTGGAAGACTCTTACACGCAACGAAGTTCAACAAGTCATTAACAACTTCATACGCTTGCGCGTACTAAGATTTGTGTGCAGAGATCCAGACTTAGACTGGTCCATTTTGGATGCTTGTACTTCAATTAATTTTGATAAGTTGAAGCATTTAAGATTTCTTGCTTTCAATTGCGAGGGAAGGAAAGGACTTCCAAACTCAATTAGCAACTTAGTTAATCTGCAAGTACTGGAACTCAGTGCCTCCAAGTCACTAGAAGAACTGCCAAAGGACATTGAGAAGCTTGTTAATTTGAAGCATTTGGAGCTCGATGCAGCGTATGCGGGATATGGAACCCATATGCCAAAAGGGATTGGAAAGTTGAAGTTTCTCGCAAGGCTACCAATGTTTATAGTGGGGAAGAGGAGCAGTAGTATTGGAAATGACAAGACAGTTGGGGCTGAGTTGGATGAGCTGAAAGGGTTAAATGCATTGTGTGGAGAATTGACAATTAGAGACCTAGGAGATGCTGAATCTCCAAGAACAGGTGTTTATGTCTTGAATGAAAAGCAACATCTACAGTCACTTGTTTTAGATTGGGGCAGATATTATGACGTTGACGGTGATGTTACTTCCTTGTCAATTCACCATGAAGGAATATGGGAAATGCTGAAGCCACATTTAAATCTGAAGAAGTTGGCGATACAAAGAAGTTATGAAGTGGTGAAGATTCCTAACTGGTTGTCTGGCCTCACCAATTTGGTTGAGTTCTCATTACAAGATTGCGAGCAATGTGAGTACCTCGCCCCACAAATTCAGCAAATGCCAAGTTTGAAGAGGCTTACGATTAGAAATTGCCCGCTGTTGAAGGGCATCGATGATGTTGACCATCATCGTGATTCTTCACCGATAGAGGAAGAGGATTGCGAATGGCCTCGATTTCGTTGTCTTGCCGACTTGCGCATTCACAGTTGCCCAAGGCTAACTCGGTTGCCCACTTTTCCTACCGTTGAAGGGGAATTGAAGTTGGTTGCGGTGAGCTTAGCACCATTAGCTAGGACTATGAAGATGAAGATGAGGGGAGAAGGAGGTGTTGGTTATATGGATGACTTTGATGCAAATATCCATCCTCTTCGTACTTCTTCTTCTTCCTCTTTTTCTTCGGATTCGGTCCATCCACTCTCCAAGCTTACCAAGTTGAGCTTAAAGAAAATCGATGACGATTTCGAATCCCTATCATATCATGATTCGAGTATTTGTCTCGTATCTCTTCAGGAGTTGAGAATTGTGGACTGTTGTACAGGGGTAAAGCTTCCTAGTTCACTGTGTTCCAGTGCGAGCTTGACGGAGATTCACTTAGAAGAATGTGAGATGGTAGAGTACCTGCCACCCCTACATGGACTCCCATCCTTGAAAGAGCTAACTATTTGGGACTGTCCGAATCTGAAGGGATGTTGGTGGAAGAAAAGGAAGGGGAATAATGATAATTACGGAAATGGTGGTGATGATGATTATTACAACTTTGATCCTTCAATGGAAGAGGAAAGGGAAGATGAGGAGTGGCCCCGTTTCCCTTGTCTTTTGGCATTGCATATTAGAGATTGTCCAAACCTGACTCGAATGCCTCTGTTTCCAACGGTTGAAATGTTGAAGCTGGAGAGAACCAGCTCAGAGGCGCTAGTGCGGACAATGAAGATGCAAGTGGTGGGAGCCGCTCATCATGATTCTCAACAACATTCCACTACATCAGCAATTGCCTCTCCTTCTTCTCGGAGGACTGCGCTGGATAGGCCGCTATCTAACTTGGAAGAGTTGGAACTTGGTGGAATGAACGAACTGGAATTTCTACCAGAAGAAGGCCTCTGCAACCTCACTTCTCTCCGTTATTTGGAGATTTATGATTGTCCAAAATTAGCAACTCTGCCTCCAGCAATGCGACACATCAACTCTCTACGCGGATTGTTTATTCGGGATTGTCCTAAGTTGACAATAAGATGCCGAAAGGGTGAAGGCGAAGACTGGCCCAACATTTCCCACATCCCTCTGATAAGACTGGACTGGACTTTTCTCCAAGGTTAATCAAATCATCATGTCCTTATCACTAGCATTTATCTGTTTTCTTTTCCAATTAGCCTACTAGATTATTTCACCGAGTCCTTATCACTGGCCTACCAAAATGATTGCAAGGTTAAAAGTAAGCTATGATCATCAAATTTTAATTTTTAATTGCTAGAACTAGCCTGCTAAGATAATCTAGAACTACGACTAATCCATTGCATTTTTTTTAAATCCTAACTCTTAGATTCTAATCCCTAAGCCACCAACTCAAATTCATCAAAATACTAGTAAATTTTAAATAATTTATGTGTATATTTGTCCATCTTCTGTTTTATTGTATTGCAATAAAAAAATTGTCATAAGTTTGGCTTGAATTAGCTATTCAAAATGCCGATATGTGGTATGCACCCAAAATGGTGCATCTAGTATGATGAATGTATTTTGACAAATTAAAATATTTGATCATTGTTTTTAGGAATTAGAGAATCAGGGTGTAATGTTTACTATTCAAGTTTGCATATCCTAAATGTTAATTAGTTCAAGCTCTAGAATTCGCCCAATATACACTTTTTTTTTTTTGGATTCTTGTTAATTTTTCCCATCCCTACTGTTGCTGTCTAATGTAATCCCGTTGCTGACAAAGTTAAGGGTTTTTTTCACTGTATATGTGTCAGGCGATTTTTGGAACTTCTAGTGTCCAAGTTGAGGAAGTGCGACCTTCAGAGTGTACAACCAGTAAACTCATCGTCGACTTGCATAATATACAGACAGTTAACGGAATTTATCTCTCTTTTCTCAAGAAAGGTGGTTCTGCTGTGCAATCTCTGCTTATAAGTGTGGTATTGGTTAACTTTTTCTAACGGATGTTCAGGTTGCAGACCAGTGGTATTACCACTAGATCAAGCACTTGTTCACGATCAATGTTAATGTTGTATGATCTTAAGCGCACGCCCTCCTGTGTTTGATATGAAACCAGCTTGGTGGTCTCTTAAATGCTTTTATGCTGTGTGCTAACAGGGGCTCATTCCTGAAGGGAAGCTGGACGCTTCCAACACGCCGTATTATGAGCCGTTCACTGAAGACGTGAGAGCCGAGATCGAGAGAGAAGGCTCGTTTGCTGTGGATCGCCTGGAGAGTGGAGACCATCGTGATCCCATGGGATGGCTGTAATGGAGGAGGAATGCAGTATGACAGGGCGACCATGGCGAGGAACATGGGGAAAGCGATTAGAGCAGTGAACGAGGCGATGATTCGGAGCCATTTCGGTGGAAGAGATGTGGAGTTTGTGGATCGTTTGGTAGGATCATGGTGGATGACTCTGAAGGAAGTTGAGCATGTCAGTCTCTGTTGAATGGGCAAGAAGATGATAAAAGAGAGATGTTGAGTAGCCGTGAGATTCTCAACTTCTTAGTAAGGAAGAAGGACGCGAGGAAGATACTGAAGCGCAAGGACAGTGACGCTGGGGAACGAGGTATGGTATCTCTACTCCATCCAAGTTTTCCTTTTTGGTTAAGCTTAATGGACGGCTATTGGGTTGCTGGTTTGAATGCTAAGAGTGATTATGTATGTTGAGAGCTGATGAAATTATGGCAATTGGCAAGTAGATCCCTTTAAGTGATCTGGCCAAGGTGGTGAAGCTGCCTGATTATGGGCTTGATGAGAACACCTCTATCTAGATGACTAAGAACCCATAGTTGAAATTGAAAGTACCCCAAGCCTGAAAATTTTGCCGGCAGGTAGCTAAGATGTTGCTAGCTTCTACCCCCGGTCTTAGTTCTCGAATTCGGCCTAAAGCTGGAGTCTTTGACAGAACATTTTTGGTTTTCGCTAGCTGCTAATACCGAATAGCGGTCTGGCTATGTAAACTTGTGAACAAAGAGACTGTTATTTCTTTCATAATGTGAGTAACACACTAACTAAGAAGGCCCTCTCTCATGGCTGTCATGCCTGCTGGTCAGGAAGGGCTCTGGAAGAACTGAGGTCCTCTTTGTTTAACAAGCTTCGGTCACCTGAGTGTGCGAAACGACAAGAGCAACGCTACTGTGGTCCTATCGTTGCCCTTACGTGCAACTTCGTCATGTTAATGTTATGATCTTATGAGAGTGTTCTTATGTTATATCCACTAGTTCGAAGAAGTGGTTGCAGGTGGGAGAATAGTGTTGCAATTCAGGGTGGAGACGTTTAGAAGACCCGGCGCCGGACGTGAGTTGCTTGCTCTGGGATTACTTAGGATTGGCCTTCTAGGAATAAGTTTCTGAGGTGCACAACTAAACCTACTTTCCAGATCTCTTTGATATTAAACCAGCTTGGTTTCTTACTAACTTTTATGCTGTGGGCTACAGGGGCTCATTCCTGGTGGGAAGCTGGACACTTACAATCCGCCGTATTACGAGTTGTTTACGGAAGAAGTGAGAGCCGAGATCGGGAGAGAAGGGACGTTTGCTGTGGATCGTGTTTACATAATTATTTTTTATTCAATTAAATGCCGCATTAATGAGTCTCGGCATTTAATTCGAGGACGCATGATAAAAAACGATGTCGTTTGGAGTAGAGCAATGTCGAGGAGAGTCTAAATGACACCGCAAAGAGGCTCGACGGTACCGCTGTTTGATAATAATAATAAAAAAAACAATGTCGCGAGAAACGCACCGTTCAGTCAATGGTGGTATTGCTGTTGGAAAATGAGTGTTTTTTTATTCCTTGTCGGAAGAGGAGAAAAACGACACCGTTCAGTGGTATGCAATGCCACTGGTAAACAAAATCACAACGACGACAGTGTTTAAAATAAGAACAATGTCGCGAAAAGAAAAGCAAATGAAGCCGTTTTGGGGAAGAAAACGATATCGCTAGTAAGCTCAACAATGCCGCAATAGTTAGGACTACAGTGTTTAATATTAAAAAGATGTTGCGGGTAGAATCAAGCGGTGTTGTTTAGCTAAAAACGACACCGCTCAACAAAGCAATCAAAATCGGGATTTTGATCGTAAAATCGTAGAATTTTAGGATTTTACTTTGGGATTCCGATCCTGATTTTACTATAAAATCGGTGGACCTTAAAATCGTTTAAATCCTGGAATAAAATCGTTAAAATCGTAAAATCCTACTAAAATCGGGATTAAAATCGTATGAGAACAAAATAGGATGTTTGAACAAATTTTAAAAAAGCGGAACTGATTTGGCAGAAAGGGCAATGATGGGGATCTTCTCAAATATTTTTCCTATTAAAAAACATTTGAAAAGAAAAAAGGCCTAATACCAGAAAAAAGCCCGTAGTTTAGGGTTTACGTCACTTGTACCCTTATGTTTATATCGCGTCACTTATGTCCCCAAGTTTAGTCTCCGTTTGCTTTGACTGTTAGTGGTCAAACCGTCAACTATTGACCGATGATGTGTCACATGACATGGACTAATTTTACCACATCACTTATATAAAATAAAATAACATATTTTTACAAAGAAATAAAAAAAAACCCAAAAAAATCACATCACACGGAATTCAACTCTCCCTTCTCTGGCTAAATTGCAAGTTTGGTCACTCGAATTGCTATAAAATTTCACGTTTGGTCACTCGAATTTGTTTATTCCATTCGTAGTCACTTAAATTAGTTAAACAGTCTAAGTTCGGTCACTCTCCGTTAATCTCCATCAGACTCCGTTAGTGCCGTCAGTTAACTGCTGACATGACTAACAGAGATGCCTAATCACCCAATTTTAACCCAAGAAAAAATAAAAATTGACCCGCCACGTCAGAAAAACATGCCATCTCATATAAACACAACCCAACCCACCCAACCTAAAAAAAACCATTAACCCATCCAGAAATCAAACCCGTGACCCATCCACCCTTCTTCTTCTTCCTTTATACACTGCTTCCCTCGCTGCCGGGGGATTTCCCCTCGATCTCCCTGCTGCAGCCCCCGTCGCCGAATCCAGATTCGCGACCGATTCCTTGTCAGGGTGTTGAGGTCGAGCCCGACGTGGTTGTCGTCGATGTCCTGAAACTCGGGGCTACGCATCGCGTTGAGCTCGACGGCGACGACGCGGTTGGATTCGCTGCCCATGTTGGTGGAATTGAAGAGACCCAGGTGCTGGCTGGCGACGGCGTGAGTGAAATCGATGGTGGGGGAGATGACGAAGGCGATGCCGTGACCGCCCGTCGATGGCGATTCTAGGACCATGGCGAAGAACCAGCTTTTTTGTTCCTCCCTCTCACTTTCTTCTTCCTCGCTTTCTATTTCTTTCAATTTTCCTTCTCCTTACTCTTCACCTTCCTCAACATGATAATAATGGCGAAACAAACTCTTGGAGTCCTGCTTCTTCCACTCTTGGAACCCGCCCATCATCGTCGCGCCGCCGCTGATGCCTTTCGCCTTCACGAGGCAAACCAAGGTGTGCGCCAGGGTCGGGACGAAGCTCGATAGGTAATTAGGGTTGGGGAATTTGGGGATCAGAGACTCCTTCAGCTTCTTGATTCTCTCTTTCGAGAAATCGAAGGTCGCTCGCAGTCTCTTGGAATCGCCATCTACCAAGCTCCATAGCAGCTCCAAGCTTCTAGGGTTTGGATTGGGATCCATCCCCGACAGATTGAGCCGGAATCGGAACCAATCGTCCAAATACTACACCGGAATTTCCCGCGAGTCGACGATGCCTCTTCGATCGAAGACCGGAGCCAGCGATTTTGGTAGCGGCGGTGGGAAATCGACGCCTCCGTCTCCGACGATCTGCCTGCAAGTGTGAGCCCAGGCTTTCATGAAGACGGACTGCCTCTTGCCATCGAGAATGCCGAGCTAAGGGTTTGGGTTTAGGGTCAATTAATTGGGTTGGTTCACGGGTTGGGCAAGAATGGCTGACAGGGCGGGTAAGGCTGAGCTGGCGGGTCGGGTCGTCGTTTTTTAATGTTTAAATGTGTTGACTGTGTCATTCTGTTAGCCACGTCATCACTTAACGGTCGTCATTAACGGAGTTTAACGGAGGTTAACGGAGAGTGACCGAACTTGGACTGTTCAACTAATTCGAGTGACTATAAATGGAATAAATCAATTTGAGTGGCAAACGTGAAATTTTTAAGCAATTCGGGTGACCAAACTTGCAATTAAGCCCCCTTCTCTCTTTGTCTCCTCGCATCCTAGTCGCCTCCGGCCATTTTCACCCCACCGCCTCTAGCTTTTGGAGAGTTGCAGGGGATGAGCGGATTGCCCACTTCTCTAGCTCGCTTCTTTTGGAGAGTTGTCATCGCCGCTAGCCGCCTCCACCTGCTTCTTCGTTTCATCGTCGGATAAGAAAGATCAACGAGCAATGGATCTGAAATCGTCCAGCTCTGCATCCCTAGCCGCTGTCAAGTACCAGAAGAAAAAGTCGACGAAGCAGCCGGAGACAAAGGTGCCGCTCCAGTCAACTTCGGCGACTCGTTGAAGTTGAGCATGAGATCTGGGCATGTCGAAGAAGCAACCGCTATCTCTATCGCGTCCTTACTCTGTTGAAATCCCATCTCGAGAAACTGAAGAGCCAAATCACTGGGAGAGCGAAATAAATTGAAGACGATGGAGAAGAAGAAAAGAGATTGGTAGAGATGATTTGGTGTCATCGTCGAGGTTGCATCGGGACGGGGAAAGGAGTGGGTGGACGACGGTGTGGGTTGCGATTTGGGTCGTCGGGATGGTGAAAGAGGATTGGGGATCGTCGGCATCGTTGGAAGATATTGATCGGCGATTTGGGAGGGAGCGAGTGAGCAGTTGGGATTGATCGACGAGAGGGTGACGATGGCGCTGGATGGTTTGTGAATGACAGAAAGAGTAGGAAGATGAGGGGATTTTTTTTATTAATTGAAAATAATTAAACTATCAGGCTATGAAAATAAATACATTATCATAATTTTAAATTATAATTTTTGATGATGTCGCAGTTTCTAGGTGACATGTTGGCGCCACATCATAGTTAGTCAAACTGACTTTGACAGTTATTTGGTCAACCGTTAAGTTTAACGGTCAACAAAATGACAGAGGACATTTTTTACATGGAGACTCTAAACATTGGGACATAACTGACGCAAGATAAACATAGGGGTACAGATGACAGAAAGTCTAAACTATAGGCCCTTTTCTGGTATTAGGCCAAGAAAAAAATAACCAAATTATGGCTCAGTCATTCTCTTTCCCTTCATCCCGCTGAACTCATCGGCAAAATAGTTTTCCTAATATTGTACATGCGGAAGAATTAATATCAATATTAACTCATTAATTGATTAGTGAATACATTTTTGTCAAGCCACTAGCATTAATTATTCAATTGGAGTTCATATATTATTAGTTTTAAATCATGATTAATGGATAGTGTTGAAATTAACCTGACCGAAGTACTATTTTGAGTTGAACTACCTAAACACAACATGAAAAAAACAAGAGACAAGCTCCATGAGCTCTATCATTTCCTCGTGAATTATTTTTGTTACGCATTAAATAATAATTAAAATGATGATATTGGAACATTAATGTTGAGATGAATAATTGTACGATTTTACGATTAATCTTGAGATGAATATTGGAACATTAGTATGATTATATGTTAGTTTCTATATGGAACTTAAAATCCTACGATTTTACGATTCCGATTTTACCCCAGTTTTCGATTTTAGGTAAAATCCCGATTTTGACTGCTTTGCCGCTCAAGACATCAACAACGCCGCGATATTACTAAGCGATGTCGTTTAGTTAGAAACCATACCACAGCGAGTTGGATTTTGGCGAGGGCGGCCCGGCAAGCCCAACGGCATCGCAAGATGAGAAAAACGGTACCGTTTGATAGAGAACAATGTCGCGGAATGAAAAACGACATTGTTTGATGGGACCGGGACGGAGCAGTTCAAGGTCGGCATCAATTAGTGAAAAGCGCTGCCGCGGAAAGATTAAACGGTGCAGAGGGATGAGAATTTGACCGCGTGACAATAATGAGCTGGTTTAATTAATTAGTATTTTTAATAATTATTTGAGAAGGTGTTGTTTAGATAAAAACGACTCCCGGGAGGTATCAACGACATCGCGGTATCATAAACGATATCGTTTTATTAAAAACGATATTGTAGTGGTTAAGAGCTCCGCCAAGGGTGGCCCGCTAAGTCCAACGCGATATCGTAGTGGTTAAGAGCTCGGCCAAGGGTGGGCCGCTAAGTCCAACGCAACATCGTCATTGTAGCTTTGTTCCACGTGAGATTCACGCAGAATCGAAATCGAGGCGGTTGAGACACGTGGGAGTTCACGACGGAGCAGTTGAGGAAGCGGTTTCATGGAGCGTGAAGACTACGAAGATGTTTTTCGAATAAAAGCAGTGGAGCAAGGAGAGAGAAAAGAGAATCAAATATTATGCATGTTCGTCGACATGCATAATATACAGACAGGTAACGGAATTTATATCTCTTTGTCAGATAAAGGTGGTTCTGCTTGATAAGAGAGAGTAATACGTGGAACAGAATAGATTCTCCACTATGTTACCGTTTGAGTGTTTCCTTCTTTGTAGCAACCTCTGCGTAGGTTTTGCTATTTCGGTTACTGCTGTATTTGTATAAAATCCATTGTTCAGTAATGTAAAAACTCAGCTTTCCATATTCACTTACATGGTATCAGAGCTCAGTAGACTCCAACGAGTGTTGTGCTGATTTTTTTTTCCTGATTCCCTTCTCCCCACCAATGTAGTCAAAAGCGAGTTTCTACGTAGAAACGTTTAGGTGATCTAAAAGCGTAAAATCGTATGTTTTTAAGTTTTAAAGCGGAGTTTTTAACTACATAAGTTATAAAAACTGAGATTTTATGTAGAAGCGTTTTAGTGACTTAGAAATGTAAAATCGTAAGTTTTTAAGTTTTAAAACGCGATTTTGACTACATTGCTCCCCACTTTTCTGTTCTTATTCTTCCCCTGCCACCGCATCATGTCAACTATTTCTGCTTCTTCCTCTTCTCTAGCTGCCTCCTCTTCTTCTTCTTCTTTCCCCATCTCCTTGTCGTCCAACCCCCAATTGACGGTGAAGCTGTCCCCGACGAATTATTTCCTCTGGAGGGCACAGCTTCAACCGCTTCTTCGTTGTTATCGTCTCGACGGTCACATCGACGGCACGCTTCCTGCGCCGCCCCAAACAATGGATGATCAGCCGAATCCTGCCTTTCAAGACTGGTATGAGCGTGATCAATTGATTCTGATCTAGATCAATCTCTCTTTGACGGAAGCTGTTATGCCTCATATCGTCAATAAGCATACTGCGAAGGAGGCCTGGGACACGCTGGCCGCTGTCTATGCTGCTGGTTCTCCAGTCATTGTCGGCCAACTCCGTCGTGATCTTCACCACCTTCGCCGGGGGACGGACTCGGCTCATGACTATCTTCTCCGCGCCAAAACCATTTTCGACAAGATGGTGGCGCTTGGTGATCCGATTAAGGAGGCAGAGCTGGTGACTTCAGTGATTGATGGTTTGGATGAGGACTATCGTCCATTTACTCGGAATCTCGAAGCCCGTCTTGAGCCGATCTCCTTTGCTGATCTCAGTAGCCTCTTGCTCAACGAGGAGTTGCAGCTCCGCCGCTTTCAGTCGGCTTCTGGTGGTGGCGCGTCTCCCCAGGCGTTCTATGGTGGGCGTGGCCGTGGAACTGGTGGTTTTAATCGCCACCGTGGGGGGCGCTCTCGTGGCCGAGGGTTTCCAGCGATGGGCCGTGGTAATTTTAACCCTTCTTATTTTGCAGGTCCCAGGCCCATGAATGCAGGTCCGAGGCCCGCTGCAGCTGGAGTGTTAGGGGCTGGGCCTCTTGGCCCATCTCCACTTGTGTGTCATAATTGTGGGGGAAGGGGCCATACCAGGCCTCATTGTCCAAGCCCATTATACCAGCCCCAACCCAGTTACCCCTTTGGCCCGTCTGCTCACTTAGCCCAATCCCCTCAACCTGCTTTTCAATCCCAACAATGGCTTCTCGACTCCGGGGCTAACCACCATTTGACCTCTGATCTCGATAATCTGGTTCATCACTCTGAGTACACTGGCACCGATCAAGTTACCTTTGGCAATGGTAAACAACTTCCCATTTCTCATTCTGGCTCTTCTCACGCCATTCTTTCCTATACTTCTTATTCCCTCAATAATATTCTTCGTGTTCAAAATGCTCCTCATAATCTTCTTTCTGTTAGCTCGTTGACTCGCACTAATCCCATTTCGATTGAATTCTTTGATTCCTATTTTGTCATTAAGGACCGCCACACGAAGGCTGAACTTTATCGGGGATCCGCGGCTGATGGTCTCTATTCTCTGCCTCTGCATATTCAAAGTCGCGCCGCTCCTCGAGCTTTCACTGCCTCACTTGATTTGTGGCATCAACGCTTGGGTCATGCGAATCTTCGCGCTGTTAAGCATCTTTTGTCTTCCAATTCAATAAATTATCATGATACTTCTGCTTCTCTTTGTTATGGATGTTGTATTAGCAAAATTCACAAACTTCCTTT
Source organism: Linum tenue (assembly GCA_946122785.1). Taxonomy (NCBI): domain Eukaryota; kingdom Viridiplantae; phylum Streptophyta; class Magnoliopsida; order Malpighiales; family Linaceae; genus Linum; species Linum tenue. The sequence continues at coordinate 47,020,308 of CAMGYJ010000010.1, forward strand.
TCCTTCCTCTCAATTTCGTGCCTCTGCGCCCTTGGAACTGATTTGTAGTGATCTTTGGGGTCCTGCACCTCTTCTTTCTTTTGATCATCAATCCTATTATATATTATTCTATGATCATTATAGTAAATTCAGCTGGGTGTATTTTGTGCGCTATAAGTCTCAACTTCTCAATGTGTTTATCCAATTTCGGCAAATGGTTGAAAAAAATTTCGGTCTTCCTATTAAAATTTTCCAGTCTGATTGGGGCGGTGAATATCAAGCATTGCCTTCTTATCTTTCCAATAATGGTATTGTTCACCGTTCCTCTTGCCCATATACCCCCAAACAGAATGGTTGTGCCGAACGGAAGCATCGTCATATTGTTAATAATGGGCTTGCTATGTTACATCAGGCCTATGTTCCGCTCAAATATTGGTCTCTTGCTTTCGATACGGCCTGTTATCTCATTAATCGTACTCCTACTCCTCTTCTTCAAAATTCCTCCCCTTTCACTACCTTGTTTCATACTTCTCCTGATCTTCTCAATCTTCGTGTCCTTGGTTGTTTGTGTTATCCTTGGCTTTGTCCTCTCACCTCTAATAAACTTGAGCCTCGTTCTACTCCTTGTGTCTTCTTGGGTTATAGTCATTTACATAAAAGTTATCGGTGTCTTGATCGTAAAACTGGTCGTATATATGTCAGTCGCCATGTACTCTTTGATGAATCTGTTTTTCCATTTCGAGATAACCCACCCAATGCCCCCGACACTATTTCACCTACTGCTTTTCTCCCGGAGCCCATTTCTCTTCCCCTTCCTCCATCTTTCCTCGGCCCATCCTCTTCTCCTACTATTCCTTTTCCATCTCCTGCCCAGCCCACTTCTATTCCTCAACCCAGCCCGCTGCCTTCCTCTCCACTATCCCCCATCCGCCCCACTGAGCCCACTTCCCTCCTTCACCCGACCCAGCCCACTGAGACAACTAATAATCCTACACTAAATCTGCCCACCCAGCCCACTCAACTCCTAGCACCTGCTCCTTCCACCGAGCCCATTGCCCCTATCCCACCCCCACCTACCTCTTCTCGGCCTCTTCTCCAGTACCATCGCCGACCCCTCCCTCTGCCGCCTCCCCACCGCCTCTTCTTCAATATCACCGCCGCACTAATCCTCCCCAACCCCCTGTCTCCTCCCCATCCCCCACCCCTTCCCAATCACGATCCAACCTCCCCACACCCTCGACTCCTTCCTCTCGGCCTCCCTTCAACACTTCTCCCCGAATTGTCCCTGCTCCTACCCCGATGCCTCCTCCCCGCCGAATGACCACTCGCACTCAGACGGGAAAATTGAAACTCCGTCAATTCCTTGCCGCCGCTCCTACTGGCATACCCACCGTTGCTGTCCAGGCCCTTAAATCCCCTCTTTGGCGTGCCGCGATGACCACGGAGTTTGATGCGCTCCTTCGCAATCATACCTGGGATTTAGTTCCCCCCCCCCACCAGATTGCAATATTCTTACAAATCGTTGGGTTTTTGTGGAGAAAACCAACCCTGATGGTTCACTTGAGCGCCAGAAGGCCCGACTCGTTGCTCGCGGTTTTCAGCAGATTCCGGGTCACGACTTTGGCCAAACATTCAGCCCGGTGTTGAAACCGGCCACACTTCGTCTTCTGCTCGGGATTGCAGTCTCCAACTCCTGGCCGCTTCACCAAATTGATATTTCGAACGCGTTCTTACATGGGACCTTGCAGGAGGAGGTATATATGCAGCAACCTATTGGTTTTGTTGACCCGGAACGCCCTGATCACGTCTGCCGTCTCAGAAAGTCTATCTACGGCTTGCGGCAAGCTCCTCGGGCATGGTTTACCTGCTTATCTCAGACAATTCGTGAGTTTGGTTTTGTTGCCTCCAAGACTGACCCTTCCCTGTTTATCTATCGCACTCCCACTACTGCTCTGTATATGCTTGTGTATGTGGATGACATTGTCATCACAGGGAATAATTCTGAGGTTCTTCAACAGCTCTTGCTACACCTTCGGTCTAAGTTCGCACTCCGTGATCTTGGGCAGATGTCTTATTTTCTCGGATTGGAGGTACACTATACTTCTGATGGTCTTATTCTCAACCAACGGAAATACATTCTGGAACTACTGGAAAGGTCAGGGATGTCTCAGTCGAAGTCTATTTCTACACCCTGCACGGCTGACCAGCTGATACAAAGTGCCTCTGATGTCTCTCCTGCCTTTCATGATCCCAGTTTCTACCAGAGCATTGTGGGTGGTCTTCAGTACTTGAGTTTCACCCGTCCCGACATTTCCTTTGCTGTCAACCATGTGTCCCAATTCCAGCAATGTCCCACTGATGCTCATTGGACAGCCGTCAAGCGTATTCTCCGATATCTACAGGGCACGCTCACTCAGGGTCTTCTTTTCCAACGATCCACTCAGCCACAACTTCATGGTTATTCCGATGCATCTTTTGCCTCCTGTCCCAGCGATCGTAAGTCCATCTCTGGTTATGCAGTCTTCTACGGCAAGAATTTGGTTTCCTGGTCTACACGGAAGCAACAGGCTGTTGCTCGATCCTCCACCGAATGTGAATATCGGGCACTCGCCACGGTTGCATCCGAAGTCATTTGGCTTCAAGCCCTCCTCACTGAGCTCGGACAGTCCACTTCAGCTCCAGTTCTTTGGTGTGATAATCTGGGAGCGACTTATCTTGCTCATAATCCGGTTTTTCATACTCGCTCGAAGCATCTCGAAATCGAGTTTCACTTCGTCCGTTACAGAGTCAACAAGCAGCAAGTACATGTGCGCTATCTTCCAGCCACCGATCAGCTCGCAGACGTCCTCACGAAACCTCTGTCTCGCCTTCCTTTTCGGAATTTCTGCTCCAAGTTTCACCTCGTCGAGGTTCCACTTGCGGGGGCGTGATAGGAGAGAGTAATACGTGGAACAGAATAGATTCTCCACTATGTTACTGTTTGAGTGTTTCCTTCTTTGTAGCAACCTCTGCGTAGGTTTTGCTATTTCGGTTACTGCTGTATTTGTATAAAATCCATTGTTCAGTAATGTAAAAACTCAGCTTTCCAGATTCACTTACACTGCTGTGCAATCTTTGCTTGTAAGTGTGGTATTGGACTATTGGTTAACTTTTTCGAACGGATGTTCAGGTTGCAGACCAGCGGTATAACCACTAGATCAAGCATTTGTTCACGATCAATGTTAATGTTATATGATCTTAAGCGCACGCCCTCCTGTGTTTGATATGAAACCAGCTTGGTGGTCTCTTAATTGCTTTTATGCTTTGTGCTAACAGGGGCTCATTCCTGAAGGGAAGCTGGACGCTTCCAACACGCCGTATTATGAGCCGTTCACTGAAGACGTGAGAGCCGAGATCGAGAGAGAAGGCTTGTTTGCTGTGGATCGCCTGGAGACCATCGTGATCCCATGGGATGGATGTAATGGAGGAGGAACGCAGCATGACAGGGCGACCACGGCGAGGAACATGGGGAAAGCGATTAGAGCCGTGGACGAGGCGATGATTCGGAGCCATTTCGGTGGAGGAGATGCGGAGTGGAGTTTATGGACCGTTTGTTTCAGAAGTTCGGTAGGATCATGGTGGATGACTCGAAGGAAGTTGAGCATGTCAGTATGAATCTTTGCTTCAACAATATCTTCTGTTGTTTAACTAAGCCATAGACTTTCGCATGTGATGGTATCAGGCTGCCAATGATGATAATGGTATCAGGATTAAACATCAACATTAGGCCTGTGAAGTGCAGATAGAAGAATGACCTGAAACTGTTGCTGAAGCACGCGATCAAGAATTAAGAATGACCTGAAACTGTTGCTGAAGCAGATGAAGAATTAAGATGACCTATTAACTCTGCATTAGTCTCATCCATTTCAACACAACAGTAAGCAAAGAGAATCATACCAGTAATTGTTCCAACATCATTGACAACCACCAACAAATAACCCAAATTTAATAATAAGAACATCTATATGTCAAATCTTCAACAGAATTAAGCAGAGCGCAGAAAACAGAAACTATCTGCATCCAGCAAATTTACAAAAAAGAACATGTACATGGCAAGACTTCAACTGAAGTTGCAGAAAAAACATGTACATACATCACAAACAACAAACAGAACGATAATAACCACAAAGAAAGGAAGATTAGAAAGCAAAACATAAATTCAATCGCTCTTCTCCCAATCAAAGCGAACAGGAACAAATTGAAAATTTCAGAACAGCAAAGAAGAACGTATTGAAGAACAAAATAGAAATATTGAACTGGTTTTCAGAAGCAACTCAGATTTGGTTGGTTTCAGTCCCAAGTGGCAATTTCGTCAACTTCTTGCCCCCTCTCACTTTATCTCTTGTTAGCATTGCCCATCTGGGAATCCACACAACACATTCAAAAATATAAAAAGAGAGATACTGAGTTTATCAGTACAGCTAACTAAACCATACTCCCACGCTTTCCATGTCTGCTGCTGCTGCTCCTGTTCCTGCTCTATGGTTAGTATGTGCCTGCAACAGTAAAATCAAGAGAAGTGAGGAGCAAGTTCATTTTTTGGGGGTTGCGGTAGGAGTAAGGTCAACCGGTGAATACAAAAGTGAAAAATACATTGGCTGTTCCACCAACTGTCACCCATCCTGCTGATCCATAATCACCACCACCGTCAGTTTATGTTGTTCCTCCCCGTGGATAGGGCTCGAGCACGAACTCGACGAAACCATGTTATCGGAATCTTCATTGCTACCGTCTACCGCTGTGCTCTGCAGAGAGTCGAAAAACAGAGAAGGTGAAATTTAAAATATAGCCGAAGAAGATGATAAATAAGAGCTCACCATCACAGGCGATTCTGTCCACCGCCGTTGGTCCTCCTGTTCCAAATCGATTTCGTCTTCCTCCGCTTTCGGGTTTGGGTTCCACGACGACTAGCAGCGAGAAAACTTTTAGGGTTTTCGCTGCAAGATAGAAGAAGGGGATTATGGAGTGAGAAAGAGGGTGAACCATTTGCCTCCCACGAAGTACAATCGTAGCCAACTAGCGTGAGCGAGTCTGTGAGCAGGGTTAAGGGAGTGGGAAAACTGGGGATAGCAGAATGGAACGGCGAAGAGACAGACATGACCGAGCACTGACCGGTAGGGCTGGGCATGCGGGCGGATCATCCGCGGATTTGGACCGACCCACCCGCATTTGACCCGAATTTCGTTAAGTGGATGGGTCAGTGGGTGGGTGACGGGTTGTGCTGGGAGCCATCCGCCGGGTGGTGGATGGGTTGTGGGTGAGTGTGCGGGTGACCCGCTCAATCCAACAGTAAAAAGATCAAAGTTGTTGGCGCTAGAGAGAGGAGAGTGTAGACTTTAGATATAAACTCGGACTGCTCCTCGAGTTTGAACCTCAAAGCCAACCTTCCAAATAGATATCCCCTCTTATTCCCTTTACTTTTTCCTCTAATTCTTGTGCCTAGATCACCGCTTTTTCCTTTGTGGAATTATTTTCCTTAGTTTCTTGCACCAAATAATCGTCTCAATCTGTAGAAAACTCTTTCATAATAGAATTTCTATCCAATTTAAGAACTAATTCAACATTTTTTGCCCTATTTCAACTTCTTGTTTCCCTCGATGATTCTCTTCACCTATTATCATGTCAAGTTGACTCCTTTATATTATATACATTGTGATGTGGGTGAACCCACAAACCCACCCGCATCATCCACCATCCGCCCGACCCAACCCGAGACTAAATGTGGGTGGGTGGTGGGTTAAAAATTATCAATCCGTGTAAGCGCGGGTGGGTGCATTTTATGGTCAAAATCCACTCGACCCACCCAATGCCCACCCCTACTGACCGGTGCTTGCTTGATTTCGGTGGAAATTGATAGTAGGAACGTCTACAGTAGCGCTGATTGTGGAGTATGGGCGGTGACCTGCTTTTGCTGGACCGAGGGGAAGGCCGAGGGGAAGGCCGAGATATAGGAGTACGGCTACTCTAAGTAGGGAGGAAAGTGCTTTCGAGGAGCTTCTCCACTGCTTGGGCGCTAGACGCCAAGAATTGAAACAATGTTTAGAGTCTTTGGGGCGAAAAAACGTACACCCCTTTCATGTTTTACAAGAATTGTTATTGATCTCATGTCAGTGTTCTACTTAGCATGTAGCTAACCAAACTCTTTTAGATTTGTAAGCTTATCGCCTTAGAAACCTCTGTTATCGCTGCTTCTTTGATCTAAAGCAGACCGTAACTATGTATGTTCTTAATTTAGTTCCCGAAGACAGACAGTAGGGAGCACAACCAGACATTTCTCAGATACAAGATATGTACAAGGAGCCAAACGTGACCTTTACTTCAACCATGTTCTTGTGTGCTTTCTTTTGCAGAATCTAACATCTTGATGAAGAGGAGAGCCCTCCCATTATTGGCAGAGTGTCCACAAACTCCCCAAAGAGGCATCGAACTGTCTTTGATTCCAGTCCATGGATTCACATCATACTCAGAAATCCAAGAACACATTTTGTAGCGAGAACTAGGTTTTACGGTCGGTAAGCTACCAACCTGAATAACGACGTTTGATGAGGTTTGGTGTTCGAAACCGGTAATATACCCGAAAATGTTTTTCAGGACATCTGCTTTTGTCTATTTTTTTAACGATTTTCCAAACCCTATTAGTTATTACCAACACTTCCATTTCGCGTCGTCTTCTCGGTGCCTGCAGCTTGGTCTCGTTGCTGCCGGTGCCGTCCTTCTTCTGCTCGCCCTACCTTCGCCATCATCACTTCCTCGAGCTGCTGCAGCTTCAGGAACCGCCAGAATAAGATACGAAAACCAGCAACTTCACACAAAAATAGCAGTCTTTCCATTCTTCAAGTAATTTCCACTTTCAAGTTACGGCGATTACAATAGAGCTTAGGGCGATAATTTGCAATCGCCAAGAATGTATTTCCGCGCGTAGCCCTCTTGATTGCATCGCAGTGTCAATCTTTCTCCCTCATCAACAGCAGCTATATCTGTGTTCATCAGCCCTCCTCCCAGGTTTGGTTGCCGAATGGGTCTTTGTTTAGTGGGGACAAAAGAGAGACGTTGAGTAGCCGTGAGATTCTCAATTTCTTAGTAAGGAAGAAGGACGCGAGGAAGATATTGAAGCGCAAGGACAGTGACGCTGGGGAACGAGGTATGGTATCCCTACTCCATCCAAGTTTTCCTTTTTGGTTTCCGATTAACGAACGGCTATTAGGTCGCTGGTTTGAATGCGAAGAGTGATTGTGCATGTTGATTCTTAGAGCTGATGTAATACGAAGAGTGATTCTTGATCCCATGGGATGGGTGTAATGGAGGAGAAACGAAGTGTGACAGGGCGACCACAGCCAGGAACATGCGGAAGGCAATCAGAGCGGTGAACGAGGCAATGATTCGGAGCCATTTCAGTGGAGGAGATGTGGAGTTTGTGGATCACTTGTTTCAGAAGTTCGGTAGGATAATTATTGGATCGAGACTCTTCCCATGAGAAGTCCAAGTCGACTCCTGTAGCCCATGCGTGCCTGGTTGCATGGAAGCCCACAACGCATGCCTTGGAGTCCAAGGAAGCTACGGAAATCATCTATCCTAATTGTAATTGGACAGCAGCTAATGTAACCCTAGTAGAGGCAGATGATATGGGTTATAAATATGTAAGTTTGGCCAATGGCCGAACTAAGCAAAAACTAATAAAATCATAGTCTCTTCCGTGGATGTAAGCCTCACACACTGTGAGGAAGAACCACGTTAAAATCGTCTTGTCGTTCGTTTATTGTCGATTTTACATGGTATCAGAGCCTTAGGCTCCAGTCCCTAGTCCGCCGTCAATCATGGGTTCCGGTTCTGATGATTTCAAAGGAACTATGTCTGGCGGTGTCAAGGCCGAAGATCATCTTCCGCCTGCGTATCAGCTGTCCAATTCCGATGGTCCGGGAAATATGCTTGTTGGTGATGTTCTTACAGCCACCAACTATGGCGAATGGGTTCTCGATATGAAGGATGCCCTCATCGCCAAAAATAAATATGGGTTCGTCGATGGCTCTCTTCCGAAACCCGAGTCGGCGGAGGAACGAAGTGTTTGGCTTCGTTGCGACGCCATGGTCAAAGGTTGGCTGAAGACCTCCATGGATAAGGAGATTCGTAGCAGCATTCGCTTCGCTGAACATGCTGCTGGCATCTGGTCGGATCTCCGAGAACGATTTGGTACTGGAAGCTCTTCACGAGCTTATGAATTGCGGCGCTTGATTGTTTTATCACAGCAAAACAAAAGCCCGGTCTCTTCCTTTTTTACTCGTCTGCGTGCGCTATGGGAGGAGAATTCCTCCATCACCCCATTGCCGATTTGCACATGCGCTGGGTGTGTCTGTGGAATTTCCAAGAGGATCCGTGAAGATCAGGAACGGGCAAGGCTTTTTGAATTCCTAATGGGCCTTGATGATTCCTTTGGAGCAATTCGCTCCCAAATATTGGCCATGCGGCCAACTCCTACACTTGTTGAGGCTTTTCACATGGTTCTCAATGAGGAACAACAAAAACAAATCGCACAGCAACGCCAAGTAGCGCCAGAAGCTGCTGTGTTCGTGGCGGCCGGCACACCTGACAAGGGCAGTAGCGGACCGGGGGAGCAACGAGATCGTGATCGCCCTCGATGCACACATTGCCAGCGTTTGGGACACGTTCGCGAAACGTGTTATGAGCTGATTGGCTATCCCCCGCGGGACAAACAGAGTGACAAGCAGGGAAATCGCCAGCAGCGACGTCGCAATCCCAAATCTAGCGATAATCGCGAACCGCGCGCGTCACAGGTGGAATCCGAGCAGAGCCCTGTTGCTGGTTTTACCATGGCTCAGCTGGAACAGCTGAAACAGTTCTTTGGTGCCTCAGGCAAGACAGTTGATGATCCGGCAGCTCACATGGCAGGTATACTCTCATACGAATCTGAATGGTTATTAGATTCTGGTTGCAATGAACATATTACTATGGATGAATCAATGTTGTCTCGAAAAGAAGTTCCTGTTAATGGGCAGCCTGTTCGCATACCCAATGGAGACAGTATTCCGGTAAAACACATTGTGCTCCGTCGAGCTGCTGCCTGGTTTCACTCTTGGTCGAGTACTTCATGTACCCGAATTCCGGTGTAATCTTATTTCTGTGAGCTGACTGACAAAGGATAACCATGTGGCATTGATTTTTCTTGATAATTTTTGCGTAATCCAGGACTTACGCTCGAAGAAATTGATTGGGAAGGGTGAACTTCGTGATGGGCTATATTATTTGCGCTTGTTTGGACAGGGTCATTCTCAAGCTTGTGCCGTGCAACGCAAAGGAGTAGTGTCTGACGCAGTTTGGCATGCCCGTCTAGGGCACCCTTCGCCGGAGAAAACCATCCATATTAGTCGTTTATTGTCTGTTCATTTGAATTCATATTCTGGTCCTTGTCATTCATGTTTACGAGCTAAACAGACTCGAGAACCTTTTCAGTCAAGTATGATTAAGACTTCGTCACGTTTTGATCTTATTCATGTTGATATTTGGGGTGGTTATAAGGTAGCTTCATTAAGTGGGGCTCATTATTTTCTAACCATTGTTGATGATTTTTCACGAGGTGTTTGGGTGTATCTTATGAGATATAAATCTGAAGTCGAGCGATATCTACTACATTTCTGCAAGATGGTGAGAAATCAGTTTGGATGCTCAGTCAAACGGATCCAGACAGACAATGGTTATGAGTTTCAAACTACGGGTCTTAAATCATACTACGAGGATCAAGGTATTTTGCTTCAGACGTCATGTACTGATACACCGCAGCAAAATGGCGTCGTCGAAAGGAAGCATCGTCACATCCTTGACACGGCTCGAGCTTTGCGCTTTCAAGCTAGTCTTCCCATTCGATTTTGGGGTGAATGTATTCTCACTGCTGTTTATCTCATAAATAGGCTTCCTACTAAAGCCACTGGAAAGACGCCGTTCGAGATTCTGTTCGGCAAATCAGCTACATATCATCATCTTCGGGTATTTGGATGCTTGGTGTATTTTAAAGATACCCATTCACACATTGACAAGTTCGCTGAAAGAGGGCGAACAGGATTATTTTTGGGTTATGCGGCAAGTCAAAAGGGGTATCGGATTTACGATTTGGTCACCCGTCGTCTCATCACTTCTCGTGATGTGCAATTTCACGAGACCATTTTTCCTTGTCAAGATGGTACTCAAAAGGAGATTCATTGGATTCCTAGACCGGAAGCTCCCGTGAGTGATGACTCCCCGACGGAATCCCCAATTGCCTCGACCCCAGCTGATACGTCTGGGTCTGTTCCTGATGGGCCGGCTGCTGTTTCTCCAGCTGGGCCGTCCTCGCCTAATGGGCCACCCTCATCCGGCCCGGCAGCTTCTTCCCAGGACGAGTCATCCCCTTCGCGCGTTCAGCATGGGCCCTCGTCACCTGGGCCGACTGCAACTAGTCCCCAGCATTCTGCTGGGCCGTCGTCCTTTGATTCCGGGCCGTCCATGACAAGTCCCCAGCAGGCCACTTCTGGGCCGTCTCCTTCAGGCCCTGGGCCACGTCACTCCAGCGCTGCTCCATCTACTCCCGCTCCAGCTTTGCGGCGCGGGGATCGGCATCGCACTCGTCCCAAGTATTTGGAGCAATATGACACGGATCTCCCCTCCACACAGGGAAGTACCAATTCAGTCTTATATCCTTTGGCTAATTATGTGAATTACTCTAAGTTCACCCCTGGTTTTCGTGCTTTTCTTGCAGCACAAACTAGGTATGATGAGCCTCGGTATTTTTACCAAGCAGTCCGAGAGCAGGTTTGGCGGGACGCAATGACTCGCGAAATCAAGGCCCTTGAAGCTAATGGAACTTGGAGCCTCGTATTCTTGCCGCCAGGAAAACGCACCATTTCTCCCAAATGGGTGTATAAGATTAAGTTCTATCCAGATGGGACTATCGAGCGTTATAAAGCGCGGTTAGTTGCGAAGGGTTATACTCAGATTGAGGGGCTTGATTTTCACGATACTTTCGCTCCCGTGGCCAAGTTGGTCACAATTCGTTGTCTCATCGCTGTTGCAGTCAGCAAGGGATGGCATCTTCACCAGCTTGACGTTAATAATGCGTTCCTCCATGGTGATCTGGAAGAAGAGATCTATATGGAGATTCCTCCTGGTTTTCGACAACCTGGTGATACACGGGTTTGTCGCCTCCACAAGTCGCTGTATGGGCTTCGACAAGCCTCTCGTCAGTGGTATCAGAAATTTACCACTGCTCTCTGTGAGTTCGGCTTTCATTCTTCTCCTGCTGATGCGGCTCTGTTTATCTACAAGCGGGGGAGTACTTTTGTCACTGCCTTGATATATGTTGATGACGTTCTTCTTGCTGGGAACGACCTGCCATTCATAAACAAGGTTAAGTCATTTCTTGATGAGCGGTTCAGCATCAAGGACCTTGGTGTTTTGCGTTATTTTCTGGGCATTGAGATTGCTCGTACAGCCGATGGTGTGTCTTTGAGCCAACGCAAGTATACCTTGGACATTCTTGAAGATGCTGGTCTAGAAGGGGCTCGCCCCAGCAGTTTTCCGATCGAGCAGAATCATCAGTTGACACGACCGTGTGATGATTTGTTGGCTGATCCGTCTTCTTATCGTCGGCTTGTGGGTCGCTTACTGTATTTGACTGTGACTCGTCCCGACATTACCTATGCAGTAAATATCCTTAGTCAGTTCGTTCATGCTCCTAGTCAGAAGCATCTGGATGCTGCTTTCCGCGTTCTTCGCTACTTAAAGTCATCGCCTGGCCAAGGCTTGTTCTTCCCGAGAAACAATTCCCTTGAACTTACTGCTTATTGTGATGCAGACTGGGGGGGTTGTCAGAGAACTCGGCGTTCTACTACAGGGTATTTTATCAGTCTTGGTGGTGCTCCTGTTTCTTGGCGTACTAAGAAGCAGAATGTTGTGGCTCGTTCTTCTGCAGAAGCTGAGTACCGTGCAATGGCAAGTACTGTAAGTGAGGTCCTTTGGCTTCGTTGGTTGCTTCAAGAGCTTGGTGTTCCTCAGTCCGCGCCAACTCGACTATTTTGTGATAATCAAGCTGCACTTCACATCGCTAACAATCCAGTGTTTCATGAACGGACTAAGCATGTAGAGATGGATTGTTATTTTGTTCGTGAGCGTGTTCAATCAGGTCACATTCTCCCAGTCAAGGTTCATACCGATTTCCAGCTAGCTGATATCTTCACCAAAGGGCTCGGTGCTGATCGTTTTCATTTTCTTTTGTCCAAACTGAACGTGCGCGATCTTTACGTCTCAGTTTGCGGGGGAGTATTGGATCGAGACTCTTCCCATGAGAAGTCCAAGTCGACTCCTGTAGCCCATGCGTGCCTGGTTGCATGGAAGCCCACAACGCATGCCTTGGAGTCCAAGGAAGCTACGGAAATCATCTATCCTAATTGTAATTGGACAGCAGCTAATGTAACCCTAGTAGAGGCAGATGATATGGGTTATAAATATGTAAGTTTGGCCAATGGCCGAACTAAGCAAAAACTAATAAAATCATAGTCTCTTCCGTGGATGTAAGCCTCACACACTGTGAGGAAGAACCACGTTAAAATCGTCTTGTCGTTCGTTTATTGTCGATTTTACAATAATGGTGGATGACTACAAGGAAGTTGAGCATGTCAGTATCGTTGCCTCTGTCGTGAAGAAGCAATCAACCGTTTGAGCATGGCAGTCGGTACAATCGATGTCTGTGTGCGATCTGCTTAGTAAGATAACTAAGCCAAAGGACGAGGCGATGATTCGGAGCCATTTCGGTGGAGGAGATGCGGAGTTGACAATAAGATGCGGAAAGGGTGAAGGCGAAGACTGGCCCAACATTTCCCACATCCCCAATATAAAACTGGACGGCAATATACTCCAAGGTTCAGATTGGGTTCCCTTGGCATTTATCTTCAATTCAATTTCTCTCATTTAGGGCCCACTCTCAACAACATATCATTCTCGTTGTTGAAAATATTTAATTGTAGAACTAGTCTACTAAGATAATCTAGAACTTCAACTAATTCATTGCTTCTTTTTTTTTTTAATCCTAACTCTTAGATTCTAAACCTTAAGCCACCAACTCAAACTCATCAAATTCTTTAAAAGATAAAAAGTGGGTAAGCTTTATTACCCTCAACTTCTTACTGCTGTTTCACTTTTTGTCGCCTAGCGAAAATGGTGTTTTAGCTATTCGCAAGACAGCTTCTGTTTCCAGTGTTGCTACTGCTGCGCCTGCGTCAAATCACCGTTCAGCTCCGCCTGGCCTCGATTCAATCAGCACCCAGACGACCTTAGCACCAAATCTGCAACAATGGAACGCTCTTTGTCCTTCCATCCTTTCACCATGCCTCTTTCCCGGAAACGTCGGTCTGCCACTCATAGCACACTTCACCATACCTCCTCTCCCTGACATGCTTCTTCACCAACACCCTATCCCCATCTTCACCATGCCACATCTCCCTGACATTCTTCTTTCCCAACACCCAATCCCCATTCCCTCCCTCTGTCGAATTGTTCCCTCTTGGATTGGACCTGCCACAATCTCCCCCAAATCGACAGACAGAAGGATCACATGGAATTGAAACAAGAGGGAGCAGTTCACGGGGTATTGGTGGCCGATGAACACGGTGAAGGCGAGTTTCAAAACGAAGAGGAAAACTAGGGTGGAGACAACGATGGCTGCGCCTGGTAAGTCTTATTTCTAATCTTCTCTTTCTCGACTTTTTGGTCGTCTGTTTTCGATTTGGTCTATTTGGGTTTCCTATTTTTTCTCGCTTGGCGGCTGCGCCTGGTAGGCCATTGTTGTTGATGTTGCTCTGGTGTGTATGCTAGCTCTTTTGTGTGAATCAGAAAGATTACCGTCTACAAAAGATGCCTTATTTGACAAATACAACAAGCTTTGGTGCTCTTCCCAACATGATACTACTTACTATTTCCACTCTTTGTCTGTGTTTTTGGTTTCTCTTGCTCATGTTTGTTGTTAAAAAGAAACTGATTTATGTCATTTATTTTGTTCTTTGCAGCTAGGCTTTGGAAGTCGATAAACAAGCAAATCTGGAATTTGATAACCAAATTGGGAAGCAAAGAATGGTCGGTGGGAGCTTCTTGGGATGAAGGCTGTCCTTCCGGTTGCTCAGGGGCAACCCAAATAAGCATTAGAGACATACAACCAAACAGTTCTGATTATAGAGCACTGGCCTTTGGTGTTGTATGTACTCCTTTCCCAACATTATGATAGATTTCATGTAAAAAATGGTCCAAAATTAACTGTCGGTTCCATTCCTACATTTTCATGTCGTTAGCCTGCTCATTTTCACTATTTAGAGTCCTAAGACTTATGACATCCGAGCTATTGTTTCACCTGTAAGTTTATTCAATCATCCAGCTTTTAGAGATTTCTAAAGAGAAGAAAAGCTTCTTACTGGAAGCACCATAAATAAATGTTGTATATTGATGGGTAGAGAATTTGGCCCCTTTCTTTTCCTTTTTGATGAATTTTTCACTTGCTTTAACAAGATAATGTGGGTGTGGGCTTACTTGGATGTGTGAAAATTACAAGTTGCAGGAGGCAAGACTGCCACTTAAGAAGCTTAGTACACTGGGAGCGGGAACTATGGGACTGCTGAATGGCTAATATAAATAGAAACAGGTGGAAGCTGCATTTTTGGGATCAATCAGCACCTAATGGATGGCTCAACTAATGTTGCTCGATGATGATGCTGTTGCTGACTTGGGAACTTCAATGCTGCTAATAGGTGAAAGTTGCGTGGGCAAAAGTAAAGGTATGACACAACCTAATAATCACGTTACCTTGGTTTTGTTTAGTCTGTCTCATTTGGGCGCTTGATGGTGCTGGTTAAAATCCTGATACTATTTATATTATGAAGCAATGTCAATAGGTGGGTGACTATCCAAACAGAAATCCTTTCAAAACAAAGAAATATAATGGAAAATGATCGAGTTTTGAAGCACATGATAGATAATGGTGGGCTCTAATCTTTGCTTTAAGGTGATGTTGCGTTTCTTAACTGAAGTTGCATTAGTTTGATCCATGGTTTTGGTTATTTGATGTAGTCATTGTGTAGTTAGGACATGGCCGAAAGAGAACCAATTTTCGATCCCCAATTTCATTTGATTGTAAGTCGGTCGATATGGCCAGTAGGTAGCAGGCAGATGATGTCATGATGATGATTGATGGCTATGGTGGGTTTCAAACAAGGGTATAGCTTGCAGGCAGTGGCCAGTATATTTTCCCATATGGGCTTTTCTTCACATCCGCAACAATAATTCAGTATGCAATTTAAATATATAATAATGATGAGTAGGCTAACAGCTTAGATTTGCATGGTTTTAAGGAAAACGTAAGTCTTTATCTATTGAAATGTTCAAGTTGTTGAATGAGACATATCTTACGTGCGTTCTTATACAATTTCTAACTTTTTAAATACACTGCTTCTCAAAGATACTAGGCGTAGCTCCAAATGCAATTGCTAAATACTTCCTGCGGCGTAGCCGCGGGTATTGATACTAGTTAATAATAAATTTTAAATAGTTTTTGTACATATTTGTCCATCTTCTGTTTTATTGTATTGCAATTGAAAATTGTGATTATTTTGCCTTGAATTAGCTACTTAAAATGACGATATGTGGTATGCACCCAAAACTTGTGCATCTGGTATTTTGAATGTATTTGCACAAATTAAAACTCTTAAATCATTGTTTTTAGGAATTGGAGAATCAGGGTGTAATGTTTGCTATTCAAGTTTGCATATCCTAAATGTTAATCAGTTCATGCTCTAGAATTCGCACAATATACATAGTTTTTATTTTTTTTTTGGATTCTTGTTAAAACTCCTAATCATTGTTTTTAGGAATTAGAGAATAAATGGTGTAAGGTTTACAATTCAGGTTTGAATATCCTAAACGTTGATCAATTCATGCTCCAAAATTCGCCAATGTCATAATTTTTTTTTTTGGAATCATGCTCTAATTTTTCCCATCTTTACTATTACTGTCTAGTGTAATATCCTAAACGTTGATCAATTCATGCTCCAAACTTCGCCAATGTCATATTTTTTTTTTTTTTTTTTTTGATTCATGCTCTAATTTTCCCCACTTTACTATTACTGTCTAATGTAATCCCCTTGCTGACAAAGTTGAGGTTTTTTTCACTGTATAGGTACCCCAAATCTAGAGTCAGACGATAATAGCAGCGATTGTTGACGAAGAGCGACCGTGATAGTGTACAACCAGGAAACTCATCGTCGACATGCATAATATACAGACAGGTAACTGAATTTATCTCTCTTTGTCAGGAAAGGTGGTTCTGCTGTCAAATCTTTGCTTATAAGTGTGACATTGGTTAATTTTTGCTAACGGATGTTCAGGTTGCAGACCAGCTGTATAACCACTACATCAAACACTTGCTCGCGATCAATGTTAATGTTATGATCTTATGAGAGTGTTCTTATGTTATATCCACTAGTTCGAAGAAGTGGTTGCAGGTGGGAGAATAGTGTTGCAGTTCAGGGGGGAGACGTCTAGAAGATCCGGCGCCGGACGTGAGTTGCTTGCTCTGGGATTACTTAGGATTGGCCTTCTAGAATTAAGTTTCTGAGGTGCACAACTAAACCTACTTTCCAGATCTCTTTGATATTAAACCAGCTTGGTCTCTTACGTGCTTTTATGTTGTGGGCTACAGGGGCTCATTCCTGAAGGGAAGCTGGACACTTACAAAATCCTGAAAATCGGCGGTCCCACCAACTCTTACCCCATCCTCCTGCTGGTCCATCAGCGTCACCACCGTCAGTTTCCGTTGTTCCTCCCCATGGATAGGATAGAGTACGAACTTGACGACACCATGCCATCAGAATCTTCATTGCTACAGCCTTGCTCTGCAGCGAGAGTCCAAAACCGAATAGGTGAAATTTAAAATTGTCCACAAAGAAGACAGATAAATAAGACCTCACCATCATAGGCGATTCTGTCCACCGTCGTCGGTCCTCCTGTTCCAAATCGATTTCTTCATCCTTCGCTATCAGGTTCTAGTTCCGTGTCGACCAACAGCGAGGAAACTTTTAGGGTTTTGTTGAGGGATTACGGTGGGGAAAGGAGGGAGCCATTTGTCTCCCACCAAGTACAATCGTAGCCAACTGGTGGGGAGATGACAACACTGTAGAAGCAGAAGGAAGACATGGATTTGCTGTACGGGAAAGCAAAGCGGAGTGAAGAATTTACGGGTTGGGAAGGAGGCGTGTCCAAAGAGCTCTGCAAAAGTGGCATGGGTGGTGCGTGCAAGACCATATGCAGAGAGGAGGTGATTGGAAGAAGGACAGTGAAGTTGACAGAGCAAGAATGGAAAATGCATGGTTGAGGACAGTGCAGCAGCCGAGAACTTCTAGTGGGGCGG
Organism: Linum tenue; assembly: GCA_946122785.1. Lineage (NCBI taxonomy): Eukaryota > Viridiplantae > Streptophyta > Magnoliopsida > Malpighiales > Linaceae > Linum > Linum tenue. Next base: position 47,037,757 of record CAMGYJ010000010.1, read on the forward strand.
GACAGTCACGAAGGCAGGTTTCCAAGGAGCTCTCCAGTGGAGAGTTTGAGGCTTAACTCACTAAACGTTAAAAATTGAAACAGTAGCAAGAAATATTGGCGCAAGCGTACCCACTAATTATAGATAAGAAGAATTCCGATCTCCCTGTTTTTCCATTGCTTTCTATCTATTATCCGCTGTTTTTCTTATCCATAAAAGAAAACCCCTCATTTTTCTCCACCTTTTGCTCTCTCTTGTTCCAGCTCCTCTGCGTTTCCCCTCAAATGGCTCAAATCATCCTGTTCCCGGTTGCAAACTTCCTCCTTGGCAAGGCATCCGACTTGGCCAAGGAGGAGATTGGACTGCTGTGGAATTTCAGACGGGAGCTCAGCAAATTCAAGGCCACCGTCTCCACCATCCAGGCCGTGCTCCGTGATGCTGAAGAGAAGCAGGCCCACAGTCACCAAGTCAAAGACTGGCTCGAGAAGCTCTCAGAAGTCATGTATGATGCCGAAGATCTGCTCGATGATCTCGCTACCGAGGCTCTTCGGAAGGCCGTGCTAGCAGCTGCAACAGAAGATGATGATGGTGGCGGCGGCAGGAGAAGGATGTCAGCAACGACTTGCTGGAGTGTGGTATGCTTCCTGTTCTCCTCACTTGCCAAGCAGTTGGTGTACGACCTTAAGATGGCTCATGCTATCAAGGCCATCAGGGAGAAGCTTGACGATATAGCGAAAGACAAAGACGTCCTGCATCTGGAAGTTGATACTTCAGAGGAAGAAACTCTTCCTTCCAGGGAGACTGATTCCTGCCCGCCCACGATTGTGGTTGGGAGGAAAAATGACAAGAAGAAGATCATTGAGCTACTGCTGAATTGCAACCCAGAAGCCAACATTTCAGTTGTCCCAATCGTTGGGATGGGTGGGCTGGGAAAAACTACTCTTGCTCAGCTTGTATTTGATGATGATCAAGTTAAAGGTCACTTTGATATCAAAGCTTGGGTCTATGTTTCACAGAGCTTCGATGTCAAAGTGCTTCTTGGAAAGATGCTGCGATCCATAGACTGTGGAAGCCAAGCAAGTGTTGATTTGGATGTTTTGCAAACTCGGGTCCGGGAAGCAATCAAAGGCAAGAGGTTTTTATTTGTATTAGATGATGTGTGGGAAGAGACCGACAGAAGTTTGGAGAAATTGGGAAATTATTTGGCGGTCGGTGCTCTTGGAAGCAAAGTGCTGCTGACTACTCGATCCACAAGAGTGGCGGAGTTTGCTGGCGGAGCTCTAAAGTCGAGAACAAGTACTAGCATTGTGGAGCCTTATATATTGGAAGGCTTATCAGAAGAAGAGTCTTGGAACTTATTGGTGGAAAAGGCCTTACCAAGAAAAGTCCCGCAAGCACCACGGCTGCAAGAAATTGGTAAAGAAATACTGAGGAAGTGTGGTGGAGTTCCTCTAGCTGTGAGCACCATAGCTGGTGTGCTAGTAGATTCTGAAGATCCAAAGATCGAGTGGCCATCTTTTCTACAAAAAAGCGTTTCGAGCATCACAAAAGAAGGAGAAGAAGAAGATCCTACTATGTCAGCTCTCAAACTAAGTTTCAATCACCTCCCTTCCCATATGAAGCATTGCTTTGCTTATTGTAAATTGTTTGTCAAGGGTCAGAAGATCTCTATAAAATTGTTGGTTCAACTTTGGGTTGCACAAGGGTACGTTGATTCGGAAGATAAAGGTTTTGACTCCTTCAAAACATTATGGTGGCGATCATTCTTCCAAGATGTGCAAATGGATGGGCTGGGCAATTTGTCAAGGTGCACAATGCACGACTTGATGCATGACCTAGCTGGCCGGATAGCTGGAGAAAAGATCATAGTAACCTCAAGTTTAACGATTCTAAAAAATATTCCGTCAAAGACCCGTCACTTGTTCGTAACGGCTGGTGGTGATGATGATCAGAGAGAAGACGATCATGGTGGTGATGGTCTGGGAAATAAAAGCAAGGTGCGAACTCTTATATGCGGCGAGGCTCTTACAAGCAAGGAAGTTCAACAAGTCATTAACAACTTCATACGCTTGCGCGTACTAAGATTTGAATGCGAAGATCGAGACTCAAACGATGAGGACAGGTCAATTTTGGATGCTTTTACTTCAATTGATTTTTATAAGTTGAAGCATTTAAGATTGCTTTATTTCAGTTGCAAGGGAAGGAAAGGACTTCCAAACTCAATTAGCAACTTGGTTAATCTACAAGTTCTGGAACTCATTGACATCGGGTCACTAAAAGAACTACCAAAGGGTATTGAGAAGCTTGTTAATTTGAAGCATTTGGAGCTCTTAGCAGAGGAAGCAGGAGATATAACCCATATGCCAAAAGGGATTGGGAAGTTGAAGTTTCTCCAAACGCTACCAATTTTTGTAGTCAGCAAGAAGAACGGTTGTATTAGTAATGGCAATACAGTTGGGGCTGAGTTGGATGAGCTGAAAGGGTTAAATGCATTGTGTGGAGAATTGACTATTAAAGGCCTGGCAAATGCCGAATCTCCAAGAACAGGTGTTTATGTTTTGAATGAAAAACTACATCTCCAGTCACTTGTTTTAGATTGGAGCAGAGATGATGACATTGGCGACGATGTTCATGATGTTACTTCCTTGTCTATTCATGATGAAGGGATATTGGAAATGCTGAAGCCACACTTTAATCTGAAGAAGTTGGCGATACAAAGAGGTTATGGAGGGGTGAAGATTCCTAACTGGTTGTCTGGCCTCACCAATTTGGTTGAGTTCTCGTTACTACATTGCATGCAATGTGAGTACCTCCCCCCGCAAATTCATAAAATGTCAAGTCTGAAGAAGCTTATAATTAGAAATTGCCCGCTGTTGAAGGGCATCGATGATGATGGCCATCATCGTGATTCTTCACCGACAGAGCAAGAGGATAGCGAGTGGCCTCGGTTTCGTTTTCTAGCCGACTTGCGCATTCAGAGTTGCCCAAGGCTAACTCGGTTGCCCACTTTCCCTACCGTTGAAGGCGAGTTGGAGTTGGTTGCGCTGAGCTTAGCACCATTAGCTAGGACTATGAAGATGAAGATGAGGGGAGAAGGAGGTGTTGGTTATACGGATGACTTTGATGCAAATATCCATCCTCTTCGTACTTCTTCTTCTTCCTCTTCTTCTTCGGCATTGGTCCACCCACTCTCTGAGCTCACTAAGTTGACCTTAGAGAAAATTGATGACGATCTCGAATCCCTATCACATCATGATTCGAGTATTTGTCTCGTATCTCTTCAGAAGTTGAGAATTGGGGACTGTCGTCGAGGGGTAAAGATTCCTAGTTCGTTGTGTTCCAGTGCAAGCTTGACGAAGATTCACTTAGAAGAATGTGAGATGGTAGAGTACCTGCCACCCCTACATGGACTTCCATCCTTGAAAGAGCTAACTATTTGGCACTGTCCGAATCTGAAGGGATGTTGGTGGAAGAAAAGGAAGGGGAATAATGATAATTACGGCAATGGTGGTGATGATGATTATTACAACTTTGATCCTTCAATGGAAGAGGAAAGGGAAGATGAGGAGTGGCCCCGTTTCCCTTGTCTTTTGGAATTGGCTATTGGGTTTTGTCCAAACCTGACTCGGATCCCTCTGTTTCCAACGGTTGAAAGGTTGAAGCTGATGCTAACCAGCTCAAAGGCGCTAGTGCGGACAATGAAGATGCAAGTGGTGGGAGCCACTCATCTTGATTCTCAGCTACTTTCCACTACAACAGCAATTGCCTCTCCTTCTTCCCTGAGGACTGCGCTGGATAGGCCGCTATCTAACTTGGAAGAGTTGAAACTTTTTGGAATGGATGATCTGGAATTTCTACCAGAAGAAGGCCTCTGCAACCTCACTTCTCTCCGTCATTTGAAGATTTATTTTTGTCCAAAATTAGCAACTCTGCCTCCAGCAATGCGACACCTCACCTCTTTACGCAGATTGGAAATTTATGGGTGTCATCAATTGACAATAAGATGCCGAAAGGGTGAAGGCGAAGACTGGCCCAACATTTCCCATATCCCTGTGATAATACTGGACGGCATTTATCTCCAAGGTTAATCAAATCATCATGTCCTTATCACTAGCATTTATCTGTTTTCTTTCCCAATTAGCCTACTAGATTATTCCACCGAGTCTTTTACATGGCCCGTGTGTTCACTCATTCAGGATCCACTCTCAACAGCATATCATTCTTTTTGTTGCTAGGGATTGGTCTAGTGGTAATACCACTAGCCACGAACCTGGAGGTCCCAGGTTCAAGTCCCTTTAGTAGTACCTAATAACAAAAAATTAACCTATATCACCCTTATCTAAAAAAAAAAAAAAAAAATATTCGGGTTGTGATTCTGTGTATGTATATGGTAATTTTTACCTTCCACCTACCAAAATGATTGCAAGGCTTAAAGTAAGCTATGATCATCGAATTTCAATTTTTAATTGCTAGAACTAGTCTGCTAAGATAATCTAGAACTACAACTAATCCATTGCATTTTTTTTTTTTAAATCCTATCTCTTACATTCTAAACCCTAAGCCACCAACTCAAAATCATTAAAATACTAGTAAATTTTAAATAATTTTGTGGATATTTGTCCATCTTCTGTTTTATGGTATTGCAATAAAAAAAAATGTCATAATTTTGCCTTGAATTAGCTAACTTAAAATGGCGATATGTGGTATGCACCCAAAAACTTGTGCATCTGGTGTTTTGACTTTTGAATGTGTTTGGACAAATTAAAACTCTTAATCATAGTTTTTAGGAATTAGAGAATAAGGGTGTAAGGTTCATAATTCAGGTTTGCGTATCCTAAATGTTGTTCAATTCATGCTCTAATTTTTCCACATCTCTACTATTACTGTCTGATTTAATCCCCTTGCTGAATGCTGACAAAGTTGAGGTTTTCTTCACTGTATATGTACCCAGGCCCATATCTACAGTCAGACGATGAATGAAGCTTCTTTTGTCCAAGTTGAGGAAGTGCGACCGTTAGAATGTGCAACCAGGAAACTCATCGTCGACATGTATAATATACACACAGGTAGCGGAATTTATATCTCTTTGGCAGGAAAGGTAGTTCTGTTGTGCGGTATTACCACTAGATCAAGCACATGTTCACGATCAATGTTAATGTTATATGATCTTAAGCGCACGCTCTCCTGTGTTTGATATGAAACCAGCTTGGTGGTCTCTTAATTGCTTTTATGCTGTGTGCTAACAGGGGCTCATTCCTGAAGGGAAGCTGGATCACGTGAGAGCCGAGATCGAGAGAGAAGGGTCGTTTGCTGTGGATCGCCTGGAGACCATCTTGATCCCATGGGATGGATGTAATGGAGGAGAAACGCAGCATGACAGGGCGACCACGGCGAGGAACATGGGGAAAGCGATTAGAGCAGTGAACGAGGCGAAGATTCGGAGCCATTTCGGTGGAGGAGATGTGGAGTTTGTGGACCGGTTGTTTCAGACGTTCGGTAGGATCATGGTGGATGACTCTGAAGGAAGTTGAGCATGTCAGTATTGTTGTCTCTGTTGTCAAGAAGCAATCAACCGTTTGAGTATGTTAGTAATATTGTCGATGGCTTTGTGTGATCTACTTGGTAATATCATTTGCACTCGTTTCGGTTTCAAGTGTATTATTATTGATTTCTTGTTCTATGAAAAAGGATCTATTGAGACTATCTTCGCTGAATTTTTTGATTGAAATTTGAATCTGAGTATCTTTTAGATTGATTGTTGGCCTCGATGTTTAAGTGTCGTCAAGCGTTTTTGATTTTTGTGGTATGTTTGGAGGGGTAGCGATGACAAAGAATGATTGAATCTAGGAGTTTAGTGATGACAATTATTTACCTTATTTGCACAAACCATATTTTCATCTAAAAGAAATTTTAACATTCATCTATCTTTCAACTATTTAGACTCAATTATTTATTCTCATGTATTTATAATTCATTTGTGAAGTGTATATTCTATGTGTTCTTGTAAAATAATTAAATATCGATGTTATTTTTTCAAATAACATATAAAAAACTGTTCTACCTCGCGCGTGCATTACCCGATTTGACCTGCACTTAGTACTGGGCGAGTATGAGTACTGTAGTTGACGGCCTAGCTTCGCCTCGCCCAATTGCCATCACTAAGAGACTGACAATTCTAATTTGTGGTCACGGTTCTTAAGTTTCGATTACTATTGAGCCGCGATTATCATGGTTGCATGCCGGTGGCATGTCGTTCGATCGGTTGTACTGGGTTCAACTGGCGTCGATCACAAAACTGGCTTCAATGCTTCCTCATATGACTGGCATGATCTATATTTTACTTCTAAACATAATTACGTCATTCTTGAGAATTTAGTTAACAAAAAAAATTATTTGTTTATTTAATTTGGTAGTTAAATGTTGATGTTATTTGTTGGATTGAAGTATGAAATATTAATGTTTAGATGTTTATGTTATTTGTTGTATTCAAATCTCGAGTATAAATGTTTCGATGTTGGTGTTAAATGTTGTATTTAAATATAATACTTTTCATTTTGTTTGAAAAACTTCTAAATCAGCGTGAACTGATTTAAACTACGACAATGCCACTTGTCAAACCGGCATATAACGATATCAACCGATTTGATAACCCTGTCGGTTATCATGGTTTGATCCGTTTCCGGTTTGAGACCGGACAGCTGCACTCCCCCTACCGCCCAAACCAAACCCAATTCCAACTACGACTCCCACTCTTCCTCCCACTCCACCACTCCTCGCAGCCGCCGCTTAATTTCGTTGCCGCCCGTTCGCCATCATCACCCTCCTCGAGCTGCTGGTCGCCGCAGCAAGCTTCCCCGCTTGAAGTGGCAGTCCCCCATTCTTCTCCCGTCGACCAGTCCATCTTAGATCTTCCTTGCTACAAGCAGTTGTCTTCTTTCTCCCCCCCATTTATAAATTATACTACTTTTTGATGATTCCCACTTGGGCTTCGGTTTTGTCGAGCAGTTTTCAAATTTTGAAACTCCCTTTCCGACTACTTGTGCAAAGAATAGCTAGTTTCTGACTTTGTCTGCCGCGGGTAGTGCCCTTGATTGCGTCGTAGTGTCACTCTTTTCTCCACGCCCCATTTCTGCTTCCCCTTCTCTTTCTCAGCAACACCAGCCCTCCTCCCAGGTTTGATTGCCGAATGGGTCTTTGTTGAGTGGGCTAAGAAGAGGATAAAAGAGAGATGTTGAGTAGCCGTGAGATTCTCAACTTCTTAGTAAGGAAGAAGGACGCGAGGAAGATACTGAAGCGCAAGGACAGTGACGCTGGGGAACGAGGTATCGTATCTCTACTCCATCCCAAGTTTCCCCTTTTTGGTTTCCATTTCTTTCCTTTTCTGTAAGTGTATCCCGTCGAGGCAACTGTTGGCGCCTTCCATTAGGGCTCTGGTTTGAATGGCGAAGAGTGATTATGCATGTTGGTTCTTGGAGCTCATGTGATTATGTCAAGTAGATCCCTTTAAGTGATCAGGCCAAGGGGGTGAAGCTGCCTGATGATAGCTTGATGAGAACAGAACACCTGTATCTATAAGATTAAGAACCCTTAGTTGAAATTGAAAGTACCCAAAGCCTGAAACTTTTGCTATCCGGCAGCTCAGATGTTTCTACCCTCAAGTCTTAGTTATCGAATTCGGCCTAAAGCTGGAGTCTTTGGCAGAACATTTTGGTTTTTGCTAGCTGTTAATGCTGAACTTGTGAACAAAGAGACTGTTATTTCTTTCCTAATGTGAGTAACACGCTAACTAAGAAGGCCCTCTCTCATGGCTGCCATGCCTGCTGGTCAGGAAGGGCTCTGGAAGAATTGAGGTCCTCTTTGTTTAACAAGCTTCGGTCACCTGAGGGTGCGAAACGACAAGAGCAACGCTACTGTGGTCCTATCGTTGCCCTTACGTTCAACTTCGTCATAGCTGTTGGCATTATCTTCATAAACAAATGGGTTAGTGACTCTCCTCCTTGGTGCTTTTCATATCCCTTTGACCTTGCCACTCTTTGGACGTCGTGCTCTCCGAGTGACCAGTGCCATTGTTCATTCTGTTTCATTTCAGGTGCTTCAAGGAGTTGGTTTCCGCTTTCCTATATGTCTCACTTTTATTCACTACTCAATAAGCTGGATTCTGATGGCCGTTTTAAAAGCCTTGTCCATTCTTCCTGCACCGCCTCCATCAAAAGCTAACAACTTGACTTTGTTCACTCTTGGTTTTGTCATGTCGCTTTCTACTGGCCTGGCTAATGTTAGCTTGAAATATAACAGGTCAGATAAATCAATTTAGTCCCTGCGTTTTCTGCCGCTCTCTGCATTTAACTGATTCTGCTTTTTTCCCTCCTTCCCAGTGTGGGTTTCTATCAGATGGCTAAGATTGCAGTTACCCCTTCCATTGTCCTTGCTGAATTCATATGGTTGAAAAAGAGAGTCTCCTTCTCCAAGGTAATGACTTTCCCCGTATTCTGTGTTGATAGTTGCCTCTCCAGCCTTGCTTAAGAATGTATCACCTGTTTCCTTGAACACTTGGAACAGCATTGTGATCAAAGCACTGAATCCATGCTGGTCATAGTTTTGCACTCATGTTAAAACCTAAGCTGATGTTCATGGACTTTAATGAGGAATTGTTTTATTATCAAAGTTCAACTTACGAAATCGTGATAACTTTCTCACTTATTTCGCACCATACTTTGGGATCTATTCTATGTAATCTGTTAGGTGGTTGCACTTACAGTTGCCTCTACTGGAGTTGCGGTCGCTACAGTTACTGACCTACAGTTTAGCCTATTTGGCGCATGTGTAGCACTAGCCTGGATAGTCCCTAGTGCAGTGAACAAGATCCTCTGGTCTACAATGCAACAGCGTGACAACTGGACAGCTTTGGCGTAAGAGACTGTTATCCTTAATTCTCCTAACAAAGACTTATTTGCAGCCAGTAGATTCCAACATATAGTTGCTGATGGGCATTGAATGAATGGACAGGTTGATGTGGAAGACAACACCAATCACTTTAGTTTTCCTTCCCGCGCTGATTCCTTTCTTGGATCCCCCTGGTGTCTTCTCCTACGACTGGACCTTCAGTAACACGACGTTGATAATCACCTCTGCACTTTTTGGTTTTTTACTCCAGTGGTCGGGGGCCTTGGCCCTTGGGTGAGTATTTTTGCTTCTTGATTTTGAATTCCATGATTCTGCAGCCAGGCTGATTTGTTAGTTTATTGTTAGCATTGTCATTATAAGTTCTACTTGATCAATTATTTGCTGCATCCTGCATGGAGATAATGGCATTGTGAGTTGTGACACAATGATAGCTTCAGGAAGGGTAAAAACTTATCATGCCATTCAAGATAGTTTATTCGTTACTCGTGCTTTCCATATAAAAGAGCTTGATTTAGTTTTTTCCTTCTTTAGATCGTATGCAGTCTGTATACTTCCATCCTGTTGTTTGAAATCACTTGCCCTGATTGTAACCACCCTTTTGACATCAAGGTTTCCTAGTCCTGACTAGCTTGACAATAACTGTTTGATTAATCTGTTAATCAGGGCAACATCTCCTGTTTCCCATGTCGTTCTCGGTCAGTTCAAGACCTGCATTGTGCTGCTGGGGAACTACTACATCTTCGGATCAAATCCTGGAGTGATCAGCATCTTCGGTGCATTGATTGCAATCGGTGGCATGTCTGGCTTCACGTATCTTAATCTACAGAATGTCAAGTCCTCGTCGTCGCAAACAGCGCCTCAAAAATCATCGTCGAAAGACAAATCCAGGTTGAGCAAAGAGAACGGAGGAGGCGACGGCAATGATGCATATGGGGAGGAATCTGTGTAACTTATTAACAACAGCAATCTTTTCTTCAGTTGCTCGTTTGACTACTTGTTGTATCCCGTGAAAGCCCGAGTTTCTGTTCTGACTGTAGTCTAACTTTTGGATGCCAGATTTGCCAAGGGTCCAAATTGATGCCACGCAGTAACCATTGTAGTAAACCTTGTTGTAGGGGTAGAAACTAGAGAGGTCAATGCTCTGTAATCTGTATTTTTCAAGTGCAGTTTTAGCGGTTTAGTTGCATTATATATGAGCTTTTAGTGGTAAACACAATCCAATGGTGAGTCTAACCATTCACATAACTGACAACACGACCGGTTGCTACAACATCCTGCTCGATTTCACGATCCTATAGGCGCAAAGATAACGCCGTTTGGATGTTCGACGATAGATATACGAGTTGGCAAAAGTTTAGTACGAACATCATAAGTTTCAGTAGCGAGCGACGAACTTCGACGTCGAATATCTTACTCGTTTGGAGTCCAAATTCACTTCTGTCGAATCACACGTGATCGTGGAATGATTTCCGATGTCTGGAAACCAAGATTTGGCTCATTTTAGAATGAGAATTTCAGTGAATTGGACAGGAATACAGTGAAAATTACAGTAGTGCCATTGGCCCTCCCACGGCTCAGTACATATAACTTCTTCATTCTGCTGCCATCGTCTTCCTTTCTAGATCTCAGAATCCTTCTCCCGCGAATCGGAAAATGGCACCCAAATCATCAGATTCGCAGAGTCATCTCCTCAATCAGTCAGACCCAACAACAAATGGCTCAATCGATCCGATGTTCCACCTCGTCAGAATTCTCCCGTACTCTGTCCTCCGCGCGCCGCGCCTCCGCCTCAAGCTGCCGTCCCTCAGCCTCCCATCTCCGATGACGGTCTTCTCCCTCGTCCTCCTGACCTACTTCATGGTCGTCTCCGGCATCGTCTACGACGTCATCGTCGAGCCGCCGGGAATCGGATCGACCCAGGATCCCGTCACCGGCACCGTGCGGCCCATCGTGTTCATGTCCGGCCGAGTCAACGGGCAGTACATCATCGAAGGACTGTCGTCCGGCTTCATGTTCGTCCTTGGCGGGATCGGGATCGTTCTGTTGGATCTTGCGCTGGACAAGAATCGGGCGAAGAGCGTCAAGGTTTCGTATGCTTCTGCTGGGGTTTCCTCCATTGTGTTCTCCTATGTTATGAGTATGCTCTTCATCCGCATTAAGATCCCAGCTTATCTGAGGTGAATATTGTCATAATGCAGTTTTTCTATAGGGTGGTAGATTGAAAGTAGAGGGCTTGGGGGTTTTCGTCGTTGTCTTCCATAACCATATGAGCTGGTTGTTTGTGCTTGTTCTGCGCAATTGGATAATTTTGGAATGCTAGAAATGAATCAGAATGCTCTGCAATTTCAGGGTGGTATATTGAATTAAAGGGTTTTGGGGGGCTTTCGCCATTACGAATTGGAAATGTGCCGCGGTTGATTGTGTATGTTGTGCAATTGGAATGCTGGAATGAATCAGAATGCCCTGCATTTCCCCTAATTTCGATTTGTCTGTTCGCTGTGGTCGAATCAGTGAAGCATATAGCTTTACAGGATACTGATGGCATTGCAAGGTCCCAGAAAGACCAGAACTTGCTCTGCAAGAGCTCCAGCTAGCTGTTTCAAAACAGTACAGAAGTTCTGTTTAAAAAAAAAAAACTGACCTTCCAGTTCCAATTAAGCCAATCAAATGCAATGCTTCTCCAACCCTAAACCTCAGCCGGAATCGATGATGATCTTGCTGAGAAGGTTGCTCTAAAGCTCTCTTCAATGTTTACGGTAGCAGAGGGGATTGATGATCCACCAACGCAATGATGGGAGAATGGATGGTTGGGGGGAAGAGCAGAAGGGCCTTCACCAGGTAATTCGAACGAATCGCTCTACGACTAGGCGAACTTCCCTCAAGTCTCGAATGAAAGAAAGCCCTCGGTTGAGTTGTGCTTAACATTTGATTAGCAAAAAGCACTGGCAGCTGCCTCCTCCATGGCTCCATCCACACTATTAAACAGAAGATCCTAATGTGTTCATTAACTCCATTTTCAGTGCCCATGGAGGAGAAATACAGGACTACTGAGTACTGACACAGTGACACTACATAGCGGATTTGCTTCTCCATTTTGGGCTCACTTACGTTAAGCCCAAATGAGATACACAATAGCAGCACCGAAGACTTGGCCCTATTGAAGCCCACAATGATTGAATGGGCATGTATCAACTTTGAGCCAGTCTCCTAAGAGCCAATTATTTGTTTGCTAATTGGCATCCATGTGAAGAAGAAGAAGAAGAAGAATTTTGGTTATATAATAATACAACAGCAAAAGAACAAGAGGGGTGGTGGGATGGGAGTGAGGGAAGGAGGAGATTTAGTGGCCCCAACAATAAGAGATCAAAGCCCACCTTTTTGCCTTGGAATGTGAAGATCTCCACCATAGTTGTTGGGAAAGATCTTTTGAAAGAGAGAAATTTTGATAAGGAAAGATACTAAGGAGATCATGTTTAACAAACTTAGATCACTTTTGCAACACAAATTAAGTGTCACATATTCAATTTTTAGGCGATCGGTTTTCTCGAGTTATTTGAGGGTCCACAAAAGACAATTTTTCAACTTCAGACTCGTTAAGTATAAATCTTTGAAATCCGTTCAAAGAATTTGATGTTCTCGGACCCGTACGAAAATCTCGAATAATCAACACCCCTCACCTTGGCCAAGATCCCAAGACTGTTTTGCATAAGGGTCTTCCTTTCGAATCTAAACTCAAAGTTGATCGTGACATAAGTAAACTTTTGGAATTGTTCGTATAATCCACGCATAAATCATTGTTGATGTAAGCACCCCGGAGTGCATACCAATGATTTCTCCCTCCCTCTAAAAAAAAACAGGGATCAGCAAATGGAAGAGAAGAAACACAATCAAACTTTGGTACATTGCCCATTGTTATCAATAATGTCCTATTCCTACCCACTTAATTAATCTCATAATTATTAATTTTTAAAACAAATTGAACATGTAATTACTTGTTTCATAAACAATTTGTGCCCCAGAAAGCCAAATGAGCTGGACAGAATCAGATTGGGAGAGACACCTGATCCCATGATTAAGACATTATAGATACCTACTTCCCACTAAAACCAGCAATTAAACAAAATATATATAATAGAAAAGCAGTGGGAATTCATTAATTAATTTAATCAGCCTGAGATCCGTCCCTAACAACAAGAGATCATCACCCGCACAGACATATATTTTGTGCAGGTTACTAATCGTACGTGGCTCCTTTGGCCACCAATAATAATCAAATCCCCAATTCATTTGGTTAATTAATCAATCATTTCTTAATCATTTTTAATATTAAGGTCCACTTCTTCTTGTATAAACTCTGAAGGAAATCCCCACCCTGGCCACTGCATTTCTGTGCAGTTTTAGAGTGAGAGAAACAGAGATAGTAGAGAGAGAGAGAGGAACCATTTTTGTTGGCTTAAGGAAGCTCCAAGAACAACGCCTACACGAAGCAATGATGATCCTGCAGGTTACCCTTTGAGGTTAGTATACAATTGAAATATCTTCATCCATACCTAGTCCTTTCGTTCGATTTTCTTCGTGTTGGTCTTTTGGTAGGTGATGTCGATTTTTCTTAAATGCGAAATTCAAAGTAAGATTGTATGGTTTTTAACTCCTCTGCTTTGTTAGTAATATGTATAAATGAAACACTACATGCGCATCGAGGTCAACATGTACTAGTGACACGGCTTCTTAAATCTTAACCACTACACCACAAATGCTAATCGAATTAAACTCTTATAAAATTGAAAATGAAAAAAAAACCATTGGTCTATATATGCATATACGTTAAGTAAACCACATACACATGCAAAATTTACGCCACGATTTGCCTCGAGGTTGAAGATCAGGAGGTGAATTACAACTACGTACACGAAGGTAGGATGAATACATTAATTACAAGTAACAACTCATATGCAAAAAATGTTACATCAACACACAATTCAGAATGTGCGTCTTCAGTTGCTGCCGACAGAGAGTCGTGTTGTACAATACTGCACTAGAAAAAGCAAGTAAGCAACGTTCCTGACTCGGTTTGAGCATAGTTGAGGGTTCGGTTAGGTTTCAACCGGATATGATTAGGTTTTAGTTTCGGTTCGGTTGGCCTAAGAGCTCTCTTCTGTACGTCTTTGATCTTTCCTTCTAGCTTGGCATGACGATGAAGTTCAATTTGAACCAAAGATGGATAGTTTTGTATCTTTTCCCCTTTGATCATAAGGCCCAAATGTGAGCCGAATAAGATAGCGTCACTTGACTCAAAGAAGGAGCAAAACAAAACCAAAAAAGAAAGAAACACATTTGGGCCCTTAATGGGCTGCTGGGCCACCGCCGGCGTCAGCCATCAGCCACTCGCGTCCTCGACCGTACAGCACAGCAGTCACCGGCGGTCCGGACATCACACGAGCCCAATTTCCGTACCAAAACAAAATAGTTTTTGTTTTATTCCTCTGAAAATAATAACTATTATTATTATTCATCAGATTATGCATGAGAACCAAAAAAAAATATATATATGACACAGAGATTTTAATTTTGGGTACTGCAGATCCCAAATCTTCTTCCTGCCACCCCTCCGATTTCCATTTTCAGCCAAAAAAACAAGAGTAAAAAATAATGAATTTTATTTAAGATACTCAAGTTTTTCTTTGTTTTTTCCCCCCATTTTGTCATTTTTCGGCTATACAGGGTAAAATCCAGAGAATCTTCCATGATTTCTCTGCCCACTATGGATTTCGTTCTGGGTTGGTAGCTTGTGGATGAAATCTTCTACTAACAATATAACATTACCTTCACCAATCCATTATATAAACTCAACCTATATGTATGTCTAAGAAGTTGAAGTAGTGAGAGAGTTAGTAGTGGTTCAGATGCTTGTCGTTTTATTGATTGGTCCGAGCAGCAGAATCATCAACCGACTGTAATAGGTTTTTATGTTGCTGGATAGTTCGCAATGAACAAGCCCACTAAATGTATTATAGTGTGCTCGTGCTTATGTCAGCTTAGCTTTAAACATAAGACGCATCATGTTACATGAAGTTAGCAATTGAATATTTCTTCGACGAAATTGATTTTTTTGGTGGAAATGCAATCAACGTCTATTTCGTCGCTCTATATAGTTACGTCGAGTATTGATAAAAGCTAACATCTCTCTAACCTTTTCGTTCATACAAAACAAAATTTGTAAGCTATAAATAAAAATCGATTACCTATTTATTTAGTACAACAATCCATCATGTAATGTTTTGTAATGCAATTGGGTTTGCACAAGTGGACACCGTGGGAGCATAGCCATATATAGTACAAAATTTATTGGGAAAATGTCATTAAAATCCATAGATTTGAAATCTACCCTACCCTACAACTTCATATCCCCTTTACCAAAGCTTCGGATCTCTGTAGATACGTCCTTTCAAGATTTCATGCAATGGATTTGGATGTTTACATTACTTAGCCTAGATATGAGCCCTAAGCCCTTAAACCGACCCTTTTGCACATCGATTTTACAATGCCAAATTGCCTATAAAATGGACAGAAATGAGGAAAGAAGGGAAGTAAAGAGAAGAGGAAGAGAAAGATGCACATGGTGGATGCATGGTAATTGGGTACATGCAATATAAAAAAAACGGGAAGAAAGTGGGAGCTAAAACCCTAATGACATCCTTTCTATGGCTTATGAAAGTCTTGTAAGATGGAAAAGGGTGCAAGATATGGAGTTCGAGTTCTCCTAAATTCTTTTATCTAACTCTTTGTTAGAAGTTCGGAGACATGATAATGAATTTGACCAAAAAATGTACGTGTAATTTCGATGTAGAGGGAGAGAAAGAGAGTTGAAATTTCAAATTTAATTTCAGGAGACGTGAGATCAAGCTAGAGATGTTTTTGCTACTAAATCTAGGAACTCTTTAGTCTTTGGTGTAATGTGATACTTTGTGTATTTATTTGACATCGTTAATTAACAGACATGGGACGTGACTGCTAATATTGTTGTGGCCAACTGAAACTTGCAAGTACCTCCGTTATTATTATTTTTCTTCCCTCAATCTTGTTATTGATTTATATTGTAGATATAACAATTTGTATTTTTCACTTACAAGAAAGGGAAAGAAAAACACACAATTCAAAAAAATATGATTTTACCATCTAACCAATTCCTATAATTCAAAAACATACTCTCATTGTGTCATTCCTTTCCCTTGAGAGATCTTTCACCTCCCAAATCCAACAGAAACCAAACAAACAAAAGAAAGAAATAGAAAAAGACAAACAAACAACAAAAACCCTTTCCTCCAGAACCCAAGAACTGTTCTGGTAGCCTCATTTGCAGGAAACTAGCCATAGCCAGCCAGCCAGCCAGCCATCCTCACTCTAATCTATATCAGCATTGCACTAAAGAAGGTCCCTTTTCTTTCTGCAACCATTTCTGCCAAAAAAACGAAGGCAAGAAAGAAAACATACCCACACAATCCCCCAAGCTCAAAAGTGAGTAGTAAGTAGCAACAGCAGCAGCAGCAGTTTTACTAAAAGGAAATCGCTTTCCTTGCCAATGGGAAATTGTCTGCCTGCTGGTCTGGGCTGCTTTGTTGTTTCTCTGTCTCCCTCCATTAACACCATTACTGTTCCATAGACAAAGAACCACCACCACCACCAGCTATCACATTGTAGCTGTCTGAGTAATTGGTTTGCTGCCTGCTGCTGCTGAGCCTATCCCTTGCTCTCTTTTTGCCAAAATTGAATGTATGTGTTGTTGCTCTGTTTTGTTAGTTTGCCGCCATTAATGCCCTTTTTAGAAGCTCGACTTTATTGCTCCACTGAATTCACATCCCACATTTCTAAAGGGTTAGTTACCCATTTCACTTCCTTCCAATTTTGAGTTTCTGATTAATCAAAATGAGATTCAATCAGGGAAACTATCATTTCATATCCCCGTTTCCCCCTTTGATTCTGCATTGAAATTCTTTTAGGAAAAAATTGGGATTTCTTTCCCCCTTTTCTCTGCTCTGCCATTATCCCCACAAAACAGAGTGAAAAAGGAACAGACTTTCTTCTTCCTTCTCCATTTTATTTTCATGGGTTCTCTTCCCTTTTCCCTTGTCCAGATCTCGAGACCCTTTTGCCTCCTGATCTCTCATCTACCGTTCTGTGATATTGACATTTGTTCAATAGTCATTTAATTCGCCGGGGGCACATTCCCAAACCTTTTTCAACTCAACCCCCAATCGCCTGTTCACTGCACCTTCTTCTCCTCTTTGTTCGTTCTTCTCTCGCTTCATTTCCTCCGCCATTATCTCCTTCTCTCTCTGTTTCGTTTTACAATATACAGAGCACTTAGAGCAAAGCTGAAGCGTAAAAACCCAACCTTTTTGTTTGTTTATATTATCATCTCAGCTGCCCGTGTGGGGAAGAAGAAGAAGAAAAATGTTGACTTCCCCTCCAATTTTGATGAGGTGTTAGCTTAGCTCATTAAGCCCAGCAATTACGGGGAGGTCGGTGCCACAAAATCGGACGAGCTTTCGATTAGTTGCTTTGCATGGAAACCAAGGTACTAGGAGGAGTCTCTACTTTGGTCTCCTTCTCCATTTACCCTTTCCCCCATAATTGTTCTCTCTTCTTGTCATTTAGCCGAGTTTAGTGGCTTCCTGCTTCCCTTCCCCTTCCCAATTTCTTTATTATTCCCAATTCCCGCCCACATTTTGAAGCTCCTGATTTGATCTCCTGGCATAATCCCATTGGTTGTTTGATTCTGAATATATGGTTCCTAGTACTTGCCCATGTTTGTTGAGTTTTTTAATGCTTCCCACAGTTGGAAGTTTCCATTTTTATAATGTGGTAATGGGAGGAGAACTCGGGCCGTGAACTCTGGGAATTTTATAGGGATTGGTGTTTGCTGTTATAAGGAGAGTTTGCTAATTGTTAAGCTTTTTTCCTTCTCTAATTTGGTTTTTGACATTGAGGGAGGCCATTTTATTGTTTGTTTTCAGGTTGTGGAGAAGTGCTAATCTCTCAGGAAGTAGGAAGTGATCAAATGTCGTTAGGAGAGGGATTTGGGTTTGAGATTTGGATGAGTGAGCCTCAGAGTGTTGAGAAAAGGCGCCAAAATTTCATGTCCCAAATGGGTCTTTCAAATGATGTGAGTAGCTCTTCAATGAGAAGCAATGGCGGTGAGGAAGAAATTGTTGGGTTGGAGTTGTTGGAGAGGGTTTATGAGAGCAGTAATGCTGAATGTTCGTCGAGTTCTTGCACTGATGGAGATGGGATAAGTGGTTTGGTTTGTTTTGGGAGGGAGAGTTGTTCTGAAGCTAATTCCATGGCTGATGATGATTTGGAAGAAGAGGAGGAGTTTGTGGGAAGGAAACCAGGTAGTGGGAGCGAGAGCTCGGAAGGTGAGGTTTCGACATCTCAGAAAGGGAATGTCGAGAAGATGAAGAGACGGTGGAGCTGGAAGCAGTTTGTGAACAACAAGATGAGGGATGATCAAGAGGTTATTAGTAGTGACTTGGTTTCCAAGGCAAGCAGCAGATTGGCCAAAGTGAAGTGCAACAAGAAGAAGTACATGGAGCTCAGTGGGTTGTTTGTAGAGCAAGAAATCCAAGCTCACAAGGGATTCATTTGGACAATGAAGTTCAGCCCTGATGGCAAGTACTTGGCAACTGGCGGTGAAGATGGCATCATTCGAATTTGGCAAGTTGGAACAACTCCTGCTGATTCCAAGCTTCCCGGGGTTGGTTTGAAGAAGGGTGGCGGCCAGCTTCATCATCAACCTTCCATTGTGATTCCTGAGATGGTTTTCAGGATTGAAGAGTCACCGGTGCACGAGTTTCGTGGCCATTCGAGTGATGTTCTTGACTTGGCATGGTCAAGCTCGAATGTAAGACAATTGAAAACTTAAAAGCTTTCAAATTTTCATTTACCGAAGTAGGAAATTCACCTTGGTTGACTGAATCTTGACATGTTTTCCTTTTCTGGTTTGTTTTGCAGTTGTTGCTGTCCTCTTCAAAGGACAATACTGTTAGATTGTGGCAAGTTGGCTGCAACGACTGCCTCAATGTTTTCCACCACCGTAACTATGGTGAGTTCATGAGGAACATAAGACTAATTAGCATTAGCTTTAACTATACCATACAATTCATTTACCATATTTGGTATGATTTTGAAAACAGTGACATGTATCCAATTCAATCCTGTGAATGAGAACTACTTCATCAGCGGATCAATCGATGGGAAAGTTCGAATATGGGGGGTGCACGAGGCACGAGTCATCGAGTGGGCTGATGTTCGAGACGCCATATCTTCCATATGTTACAAACCAGATGGCAAGGGATTTGTAGTTGGCACGATTCGAGGCAGATGCCGCTTCTATGAAGTATCAGGTACATATATAACCCTTTTCTGCAATAGAGCTCCATTGTCAAGTCTGTTCTTGGGTTGATGCACTTTTTTGGTCCCTGGAATTCGAAACGATTACAAAGAAGTCCTTCGTTATATTCCATTAAAAGTTGGTTCCTTTCTTGTTGGAGATTATCTCTCTAACTGAGTTTCAACAAATGCAGCCAATGATCTGCAACTAGAGGCAGAGATTCGTATACAAGGAAGAAAGAGAACATCCGGCAATAGAATCACAGGCATTCAGGTCTGTTCAAACTTAAACTCCAAGCTCTCTTCAGTGCTGCAGAAAGCCATAAACATCACAAATCTAAACCAGATTTATCTTTCCATATTCTGCAGTTTTCCCAGGACAAAGCTCCAAAAGTTATGATCACTTCTGAAGATTCCAAAGTCAGAATTTTCGATGGCTTTGACCTCATCCACAAGTTTAAAGGTAAAAAAACTCACTTAAACCTTCCCTCTCAGTAACTATATATTAAACTTTCCACATCCAATGCATACATCCAACTGAAACTTTCTACAGCTGTATTTATTGGAGAACACATACCGATGAGTCATATAGTTCTGAATCTGATGCATGAACCCTAACCAATATTTACTAATTTAGCAGTCTGCATGCAAAGACACAATCTTTTTCCCAATGGGATTGATAATCTAATCTCACCATACAGTTAAACTAACTATGCACCTTGAATCTCGTTCCAATGTACTCAGATTAGCTGATGTGGCATCTGGGTGGTCACTGATCAGTCATTAGACTAAAATACTGATTAATCTATGTTATCTAATGACAGGGCTCCCAAGATCAGGGAACCAGATGTCGGCTTCCTTCACATCAACAGGGAAACACATAATCTCGGTTGGAGATGACTGTCAAGTCTATGTCTGGAACTACAACGACCAAGGCAGCTTCTATGGCGGTGGTGGTAGCCCTGTCCACTCCAAACACATCAAATCCGAACAGTCCTTCGAGCATTTCTCCTCGCAAGGTGTCTCTGTTGCGGTGCCTTGGCCCGGAAGCAACAAGAGCAGTGGTGGTGAAGTTGGTGATAGTGGGAGTCAAGGAAGGTTCCTTGGCCAGAAAGGCACCGGCCATGGTGGTGGTAGGAGGGCTTCCAAAGACATGGATAGGTTTTCGCTTGCAAATTGGCGCAACTTCATGGAGGGTGGACGTCGGGGGAACTCGTCGTCTGCTGCCACGTGGCCCGAGGAGAGGCTTCCCGGTTGGGACGATGGTGCGGTGGATCGGAAACCGAAGTGGTTCGATGCGCCGGCGACTTGGGGGATGGTGATTGTGACCGGAAGTTGGGATGGAAAGATTTCCACTTTCAATAACTATGGCTTGCCGATGATCCTGTGAGACAATGCTATGACTTGAGTTGGAAGCAAGGGAGAAAAACAACTTGTAGATGTTGAAGATAGAAGAGTGTAAAGATTTAGCTCTAGATGAAAATTAGGCTTAGTGTTCATTTTTCCTTAGAGAAAATCGTGGTTGATGTGAATAATTTAACTTAGTCGAAGCACGATTAAAGAAAGTGCATTAGGTTTAGTGTTCCTTTTTCTTTAGAGAAAATCGTGGTTGATGTGAATAATTTAACTTAGTCGAAACACGATTAAAAGAAAGTGCAAAGGAAAATATATACTAATTCTATCGTTTGAAAGTTGTGCGTTGCTCATTCAAAAGATATAGTACGATGAAAATATGAAACGATTTCTTCAATGGCCTTTCTTTCTATTGCGATTATAAGTTTATCATAAAAATATTTTATTTGATCGCACCGGACCAAATTGATGTATGGATTAGAACATACCAAACAGAATACAATACGATTCAGTCCTTCGTCTAATGAATTTTATAAATAATAAAAATAAATTGATCAAAATGACATTTGAAACAGACCAAACCACACCAAATTGAAGCAAATAAAAAACTGATATGATTCTAAGATATCTTTCACTATTAAACCATAATTTTCAATAGTAGTTTTCCTTTTACCCAATTTTGTTTTTAATTTCCAGAATTAGCTCACTTTCTTCTCGTTGTAATCACATCAATGGTGTTGTGCTTTCAGTGAATTCCGACTATGTCTCATGGAAGACTTTAATCTCTCCGATCGGTTAGAGATTTTTAGCACCATGGTGGTGCCTTTGTAGTTTGGTCTCTTTGCAGGTAAATTTTAGTGTTGTGAAAGTATGGTCGTGCACCTCCTCGTTTTGTGACGGATAGCAAGTCTTGAGTTCATTTGTTAAATGATTTATTTAATCATGTCAAAGAATCTTCAAGGATATGCAACTGGCTCGGTCGGCTTCTTAGGTGATGGAATTATTTCATTTTATTTTATTTCAGCAAATACTATTACGATATTACTAACACAACTATTTGCTCTTAGTGAGAGTGTGTGATGGTATCTTACTCATAAATGTATTAATTGTTACATATTGCTGGGTTTCTCAACTGGGCAACATGGATCGTGCATCGAGGAAGCCTTCCCAGTGCAGGAGCCACTTACAAGGAAGTTTTCTCTCTCTCTTCCTGCCTTTCGTGTCTTTTCGCTCCTTGGAGCTTTTTCAGAGCTGCCCATCTTGTAGCATTACAAGCTTTTTTATCGGGAATCCGATTGCATAAGAATTACCGTTCTTTATCATTATATGTTTCTTATATTGTTGTCCGGACATGCCCTAGGACTTAAAGCACGCAATTTTCATGACTTCGAACCCGACGGTTTCACACCACTATACACCAGTACCCTGAAGAGTGAAGAGCAGCAAATTCATCCCTGCTTTGGTTATTGGGTCGATCAGCTTAGGTTTTGAGGTCCGAGTAACGCAATCCACAATCAGGTAGGCCCACTGAAAAGCCCGTTACGAGCCCAAAGTCACAAGACTATGCATATTTGGGCCGTCAATGAATAAAAAAAATTAAATAAAAAAGATAATTCCTTCTTTTCTCCTTCGGTCATCATCTGTCACTGGATCCATCGGTTTACTTCTCCTCCAGCTTCCCCCAAAACCCTCAAATCAATGGCGTCTTCCTACACGATTTGGGCACTAATCCTCGCCAGTCTCTTCTCCGTCAACACCGCCTCCACTCTCCCCGGCGACGATACGGGAGGCGGCAACAGCAGCAGCCTCTCCGCCTACCAGGTCCTGCAGCAGTACGACTTCCCAGTCGGGATCCTGCCCAAGGGAGTCACCGGATACAAGATCGACCGCGAAACCGGGAAGTTCGAGCTCTACCTGCCGGCGACCTGCAAGTTCAAGATCGATTCGTACGAGCTGGAGTACGGGACGACGGTCAGCGGCGTGGTGACCACGGGGAAGATCAGCAATCTGGAAGGCGTGAAGGTGCACATCTTGTTCATCTGGCTCAACATCGTCGAGGTCGTTCACTCCGGCGACCAGATGCAGTTCTCTGTTGGAATCGCCTCCGCTGGGTTCCCCCTCGATGGGTTTTACGAGAGCCCCCAGTGCGGATGTGGGTTCGATTGCGACGGGTTGGAGGAGGAGGATCTGTTGGTGGGCTCTGCTGTTTCCTCGATCTGATTCTGTAACGAGGTGAGTCAGTAGTATTAATTAGATATATGAATGACGATTCCAATAATGAGGTGAGGAGAGGTAGTCGGCTAGTGGGTTCGATTTAATGATTAGATATGAATGAATGGCATTTGTAAAAGGGATCGAAAAGGGTAAATTTGGTTTCCTGTTTATCGGAACCAATGGCTGAGCTTTTTTGCTTAAGCCAGCTGAAAACTCTGTTTTTCATGAACCAGTCCTTTCCCCTGTAGTTATTAGGATCGATGGGGGAGATTAAAGCAAGAACAAGGTTATTCAGCTTCGTTTAAGCTTTTACCCAGGCATGGATTGAAGTTGCAATACTGTTCTCTGTGATTGATTGATTGATTGAGCAGAAGGTGGATTGTGGTAGTCTTTCGCCTGGTTTTGTCAGAATTGTCTTTAGCGATCTGCTTACTGGCTTTAGTAAAAATCAGGAGGTATTCTCCTTTGTTGAGACCCACCTGATAATTTCAAGTATCTGGTGGTGTCGTCTGTTGTACTATGTACATGTACACACAACTAGGGCGGCAAATGAGCCGAATTTCGAACGAATTTTTCTCGAGTCGAACGCCGAGCCGCTCGCGAGCAGCTCGGCTCATTTGAAGCCCTACACACAACTCCTAGCAGATCCTCCAAGTTCTTTGCTTACATTGGAGAATCTCGGAAATCAACTGGTAGCGTTTCGAGCATTACTCAGCTAGTCACAACCTCCTCATCCGAAACGTCTCGAGTTTTCTATTTTTAGTGTTGTTCGTCGTCCGTCGTGCTTGCGCGCGCTCTGTTGTGTTTTGTGGTTTGTTTTCTGGAGGTAGGCCGATGGTAGCGTGCAAGTTAGTTGACACAAAATCTACGTGTGCAAGTATACCTCCGATCCTTTTCCTCGTAGATATAATGCTAGTTGCTCGAGATGACCTGCTCGTCGTCCTGGTGCCCAATCTTCGTATCCAGTGTTTAGTTTCCGGGAGGAGACTCTGATTTCGTTGGGTCGTCCATCAGCTTTACTCGTGAACTCGGAGACTAACAATGTGCTCCTCGGAGCTTGTTTTTCGTATTAACTCGATCAACCCTGGTCTTAAGGATTAGAGTTTAGTGTGGTTCCTCGAACTGTGGGCTGAGGCAGTGGGTTCTGCAGACTGCAATCATAATGTGGGCTGAATAAGGTTGGAGAGGATTTGGTAAGAAGGAAGCTGCTTTGCATTCTGCTTGTGTCAAGTCAACTGTCAACCCCACTCCACCACTCACCAACCTTTTAGAAAATTAGATCAATAATTAAAATTAAAAAAAGATTAGGAGGGGGATTACTTGTCACTGTCTCACAAAACCTCACCAACCCTCAACAACTGATCCTTCAATAAAACCCCAAAAGCCCATTTGCAGCCCAATTGCGCGTGTCCAACAACGGCCCAACCTCTCCCTACGCCGTCGTTTTGCTCTCTCACAGTCTCCCGGGCATTCTGCTGAAAATCCATTCCCACCAACTCCCAGAGCTTTTTCTTTTCCTTCCATATATTAAAAGCACTCAAAATCCGCCATTTCCAATTCCCTCCTCCACCTTCAAAAATCGAATCCGAGAATCTCCCGCCGCCGCCATGGCGCTCAGCCTGATCCTAATCGTCGTCTCCCTCCTCGCCTCCCTCCCCTTACTCTACTCCCTGCTCTACCGTCTCCGATTCAAGCTGCCCCCAGGCCCCCGCCCGCTCCCCGTCGTCGGCAACCTCTACGACATCAAACCCGTCCGGTTCCGCTGCTTCGCCGAGTGGGCGGACCGGTACGGCCCGGTCATCTCCGTCTGGTTCGGCTCCACCCTCAACGTCGTCGTCTCCAGCACCGCGCTCGCCAAGGAGGTGCTGAAAGAGCACGACCAGCAGCTAGCGGATCGGCACCGGAGCAGGTCGGCGGCGAAGTTCAGCCGCGATGGGCAGGACCTGATCTGGGCCGACTACGGCCCACACTACGTGAAGGTGAGGAAGGTGTGTACCCTGGAGCTTTTCACCCCAAAGAGATTGGAAGGGCTGAGGCCGATTCGGGAGGATGAGGTCACCGCCATGGTTGAGTCCGTTTACCGCGACTGCTCCGATTCCGGTTCGTTAATCCTTAATCCTTACTTTCTTCAATTAGTAATTAGGGACGAGAATTGAATTGAATATAATTGCTCTCCTGTTTATGTGTTAGTTAGGGTTAGGTGGATTGTGGAATCTTATCCTGTGTGTTTGATTAGAGATCAAGCCAATCTGGTTGCTTTATCACGACGAATTCGAACCTTTGAATCGATCTCTAGACCATTTTTTCAATGTTGAGGCAGTGGAGAGTGAAAGAATTGGAATTTGCCGTTTCCTTATTTGGGTGGTTCCTAATTTTGGCAGAGAAGAGCTTGCAAGTGAAGAAGTACTTGGGTGCGGTGGCGTTCAACAACATAACCCGGCTGGCATTCGGGAAGAGGTTCGTGGACTCGGAGGGCGTGATGGACGCGCAAGGGCTCGAGTTCAAGGCGATCGTCTCGAACGGGCTCAAGCTGGGAGCGTCCCTTTCCATGGCGGAGCACATCGAGTGGCTGCGATGGATGTTCCCCTTGGAGGAAGGTGCGTTCGCTCAGCACGGTGCACGTAGGGATCGACTAACTCAGGCCATCATGGAGGAGCACACCGAGGCTCGCAAGAAGAGTGGGGATACGAAGCAGCATTTCGTCGATGCGTTGCTCACGTTGAAGGAGAAGTACGACCTCAGCGAGGACACCATCATCGGACTTCTCTGGGTACAGTTTTTTTCTCTTGCTGAATCCAAGCTTCCTTCACTTCACACTAACTAAAATATTGATGTTTGGATTAGCTAAATGATAGTTATTTTGATTATCTTCGTCAAGTTTGGTTTTTCCCCCTCGAAGAAACTGTCAATTGGATTGTTTGATTAGCTCCTCTGGTAGGGTAATGGAGGGCATAGAACCATAGACCATGTTATTGAAGCTTTTGAAACGTTGCAGGACATGATCACGGCAGGGATGGACACGACAGCGATCTCGTCTGAATGGGCGATGGCAGAGATCATCAAGCACCCGAGGGTCCAGCAGAAGCTGCACGAAGAGATGGACCGGGTCATCGGATTCGAACGAGTAATGATCGAGTCCGACTTCTCGAGCCTGCACTACCTCCAATGCGTCGTCAAGGAGTCACTCAGGCTGCACCCTCCGACCCCTCTAATGCTCCCCCACCGGTCCAACGCCAACGTCAAGATCAGCGGCTACGATGTCCCCAAGGGATCGAACGTCCACGTCAACGTGTGGGCGGTGGCTCGTGATCCGGCGGTGTGGAAGGATCCGTTGGAGTTCAGGCCGGAGAGGTTCATGGAAGAGGACGTGGACATGAAGGGACACGATTTCCGGCTGCTGCCCTTTGGCGCCGGGAGGCGGGTTTGCCCCGGGGCGCAGCTGGGGATCAACTTGGTGACTTCGATGTTGGGTCATTTGTTGCACCATTTCCAGTGGAGTCCGCCGGAAGGGGTTAAGCCGGAGGAGATCGACATGTCGGAGAATCCCGGGTTGGTGACTTACATGCGGACGCCGGTGATGGCGACGGCTACTCCGCGGCTGCCTTCTCACTTGTACAAGCGTGTGGCTGCGGAGATGTAAAAGAAAAGCCGGTTAGGAAATGTTTGTTGTACATTTTTATTGTACTCTGACTGAAAGGCGAGGATTCCAAAAACTTTGAAGATGGTTTTTTCTTCTGTACTTGCTTGTATCATTTACAAACTTCTGGCATAAATTTGAAGAACCCAATTTTAGTTTTGGGTTTTTTTTTTTTTTGTGGGTATTTGATATGAAAAGATTAATTCTTAGTATGGTTGAATGTGTTTGTATGTGGAAGGATGAAAACGAATTATGAACTTCCGGTGGATGACACAATTCTTTCACTCTCTTTTCCCCAACTTACACTTCCATTTTGAAAATGTTCGTTGGGTGTTTTTGAATTTGGGTTCAATAGTAAATGACTAAATGCATACCTAACCTACCAACCTAATCACAACTCACTTTTTATTTATTTATTCATGAATAATTGTTTTTTTTTACAAGCTACCAAAGATGACGGCCGAAATGTAAAGTTTATTCTGAAATTGAAACATGAAATCTAATAACCAGTTATGTAAAACCGCTAGATCAAGTCTTATTTTGCAATAGTTACTATCAACTCAAATGCTTAGCTTTACTAACTCATCTTCACTCAAGATATGGAGAAAGTAGAAATTCATTTAAGATGAAATCTTTGGCGCTATTTGTTTGACACGACATAAAAAAAATTTGTGGGTGTTAACGAAGTCTGATGAAAACTGACAGCTGGTGACTAACAATGAAATGATTTGTCAAGTCAGTGACTAATAAAAAATAAAAGTAATTCAAAGAGTAAACATAAAAAAAATTATGTAATTTAAGTATCCAAATATATAATTTAGCCTTTTGATTTTCTCATAAAAGTCGAATTTTTTTCCTGCCAATTCACTCCATATTGGATGTCAAAATGGGCTGAACTAATACCCCTAGCAAAACTACTTCTTCGCCGGCCCATGAGAGCTGGTTCTAGCATGATGTTTGGGTTTCTAAGATCTGGCATCTTTCAGCGGGAGGGCCCAAGGACCATTGCAAACTAAGCCTTACACTTGAGCCCATATTTCGGATGAAAGTGGCTGAATTACACCATTTGTCACTCCGTTTATAAATTTTTTCTTCCATACAGCCCTTTCACCGATTATTACAGGTCGTCCATTTTTTTCAGTTTCCATTAACATCGTCATTTTTCTATGATATGGAAGATGAGTGTGCCGAATTAGCTAACAAATTGCCGAGCCACCTAAATTAAACGTAAACTAAAATACACTCAAATCGTATAAAAAGCGAAACTCACTTAATCAACTTAAAAACTCATTTAAGAGAATGATATAAACATTTCCTCAGTCACTAGTGATGTCAACTCCATAAAACGAAATCTTTGACAAAAATATATATACATATGCTCATGAAAGACATTTTTAATTAGCACTGAAAAAACTCCCTTAAAATTAAAAGATACCCCGAATTAGTCCCTTGACTATATTATATAACACACTTTGCCCTTTTATGTAAAAAAAATCCTTTTGATTGACGTAGGTTAAGTACTAACTATTTATGTGATGAACTATCCCATCAATCGGGTCTATGTTCATGAAGAATCAAAGGGGGAACACAAGGAAAATAAATTGGATTGAATTAAGAACATCCCACTTCACATATATATAGTCTAAACTTGATAATTAAGCATCTGATACTCACCAATTTAGACTCTGTATTATATATCGATCATTAACTAAGCCAAAAGGATATAATAATAGAAATTTTGCTTTCGGTTACTCGTTTTGAATCAACCTTAAGAAGCTAGCATTCAAGTTTAGGTCATATATTATCTTGGTAGCTTAGGTTAGCTATGTAGGGAAGAGACTTTTGCCATTGCCTGGTTTTGGCTACATGTGTACACATAAGTTAGTGGTTCTAGAAATTCTAGAAACCCTAATTATATAGTTAGTGGTTCTATACAGCAGTCTCAAATTCTCATTTTCGCTCCGACCGATCATATTGAATATCTGTTTTATGAGTAGGTTATGATTAGTGATTGGGGTGAGTGTAATTTTGTCTTTTCTAGCGTCATGGAGAGGCCTTGCCGCCTTGGCACCATGGTTATTTCTTTCCGTCCCTTTTCTCGACAATTATGGGAGAAGCGAAACATCCTTTGGTTGCAATGATATATGATGTTGATATGGTTCGTTAATGTATTCGATACGAGTCTTTGGCAATGCCCTTCACTAAACTAGTTTATAAAAAGTTTTTCTTATGTCATTTGTAAATAATTAACATTGAAATCGTAAATCTAAATAAATGGGTGTTCTCAAATATTTAATTTTTACCAATGAAAAAAGTTTGATTTAAAATTAGGAATGACACTTGAAATGGTGGAAATATTGCTCACAAACTAATCAACTATCTTCTCCCTTACTTTATGCAATAATGGTAGAAATGAAACAAAGAGAAGCAAACAGGTTGGGCATTAGGAAAGAGAAGCAAACAGGTTGGGCATTATTGGTTGATTTAACAACTTAACAATCTCCTCTCACATCTCATCCCAATTGCTCTAGTTAGGGATAGCCTCAATACTCAAAAATCAAAATTGCCAAAAAAAACAAAAAAAAATTAAAATCATTCCAATATTAAATTGTTTTCCCAATGAAATAAAAAATTTGCAAGCAATGGCAATGTCATGCTTTATAGTTAAACAATAAACAATATAATCATCTCAATATCCTTACCCGAATTATATATAGAATAACTTCACACAATGAGAGGTTTTGTTACTGTATTTTAATTGAATCGAAATTGTCACCACCTCCATCCAACAATCGCAAAACACTTCTGTAAGCACATACTCAAAGACCGAATTGTAATCACTTTGAAAAAAAACTGAGTGAAGAGAGGGAGAGCTAACAATGTCAACAAGACATGTAAAGTAATCAAGAGGCATTATTTGTCCCCACAATTCACTTAGTAGCTAACCAGAGTGGCTTGTCAATTACTTAACATGAATTAATTCACTTTTATGGATACATCAACCTCAGACTTTCTCATCATTGTTCATCATCATAGAAAGATGGGAAAAAAGAAGGAAAATTTCCCAACCATGGGGGGATATTTGGTGCATGTTGCGGTGAAGATGATGATGTTTTATTGTTAATTATGCAATCAAAGGACCCACTCAAAGAAAAAATCTCATCAATTCATAGGGTGAGTGGTATCTAATAATCTCAAAGCAATCTTTGATTCAAGATCCAAGTATGAGTAGCTATCATAATATATCCACCCAAAAAAAAAAAAATAGAAAGAAAGAAAAAGGGTGATGAGAACCCAAACAAACAAGGAAGAGCCATTGTCAATCAAACCCCAAAAGCAAGGAGAGGTCACATGAGATGTTCATTTTGACCCCAACATGAAGAATAATCACAAGTCCCACTCAAATTTCAAGCCAACAAACAACTAGCTAGCTTGCACTACTAGTCTCGCAATTTGAATCCGAATTTGATTTTGCCCTTGAGCCGGTTGTGATGTGTGAATTTTATATGAAATCGGATCAATCCAGCTATGATGTTCACAGCTCCCGTGCTCACAAGGCACCCAATCGTTACGTTCATCCAATAGTCGTGGAACTTTCAACATGTGATCCGACGAACCGCGAGTCCCTGTGAAACGCGTTCTCACATATTTGGATGAGAGCATTTTAGTAAAATCCAAATTAGAGAACTTTTTTGATGATGAGAACCCACATAGGAGAGCCTCATGTACCCAACTATATGCCAATTAATGTCCATAATGCAAGAGAAAGAAGAGGAAGAGAAGGAATGAGAACAAAGAGAAAAAAGTGAAATGACCCCTCCCCTCTCGAGGAACCATCTTCTCCAAGTTGTTTTTGGTGGCATTCCATCATTGTTTTGTTTTTGGTGGTAAAATGATGTGTATGAAGAGAAGCCACATATATGATTATGGTGCATTATGCAAGGAAAAGCTAAAAAGTTTGGAAAACATTGATGAAGATTGTCATTTTACAGGTGAACAACTTAATTTCATGCGTCATCAATTTTCTTGTCCTATCATTTACCCGTCCATTATAACTCAAGTCACTAGAGTTAAATAAATAGCTGTTTTAGTTGAGTACAAGCTTATGCTAATTTACGTCACTTCCAAATATTATCAACCGTGCGAAATGATCACATCCTTAATTACCATCCACAAAACACTGATTATGACATATTTTGTTAAACAATCAAAACCAATCGTATAATATACAATATTTTCAACATAATGTCTAATTAGTGAAGTAAAGTGTCGCTATTTATGTATATAGCCATTGGCTCCTTGCGATTTGGAAGCATTTCGTTTGTAAGTATTTGCCCGTACGTGGAAAAGGTAAACGATGCCCTCGAAAGCAGCCGGGCCGTAATCTAGATGAAGGGCAAATGGCAAAACAACGATAACAAAGTTTTCATTTGAAGAATCTATCACGCGAAGCGCAGCGAAAAATAAGCAGATTTATGTGAGTTCACTAATACGATGCGTGTTACGTCTAATTCATGAACATGAGAGACCAGTTTTTTTATACTTGGGGAGGATACCGTTTAATTACAAAAGAATTTAGAAGGTATATATAACACCTTCTCCCTATATGATCTAACACTAAAATATAACTTGTAAAGGAAAAAAGTTACAAAATGGGTCCAGAGCAGAAAACCGCATACCTCGTAACTTCTACTCGACGTTAGGTAAGCAAACTTCAAGTCACATTGCATTAACATTCTCCAAGACAGATCCAGATTTTGTGGGGGTCGAGGATCGTAGTATTATTACGATATACACATCTATACGAAGAATGAGAATCCATGCTTCGTGAATGGATTCTCCTCCACGACAATCCATTTCAAATCAATACTACTATCGGATTCAATCTTGAAGGACGGTTCCCATTTGAAATGATCCACAAACAAGTAGAGGAGAGGGTGATCATGCACCTAAGTAAACACGATCTTAAATGAAAGAACCCTCCATCTAACGTTCTAATTAATTAACTAAACCACTTAATTACAATATTTCGTTGAAATGGTCTTCAAAAAGATTAAATGACCATTGTTTATGAGACAAATCCAAGGACTTTCAAACAATAGTATGGTGAGAATCGAAGTTTTTATATTAGGTGGGTGCATATAATATATAAAATCATATTAATACAAATAGGTCACGCAATTGCATGGGGGAGAAAAAAAATCAAGAAAATATGTAGCAGATATTGACCATTCTAATTAGAAGATAATAAAAAAAAATTATACTTATAATTTTTGTTGCTAACTATCTTGCTTATTGGGATCCTGAGTTATTTTAGGGGCTTTCACATTATAAGTAATCTGAACATTCAATTATCTTATTGAATTGGCTTAATTATATTGTCGAGATCTAAAAAATGTAATTGATTAATTGTATGCATTAAGATGCTACACCAAATAAAAATTGGAAAGGTATATGATTATATTTGTTTAATATTTCTAAATCCTGGTTTACTACATTTGTTTAATATGATTATATAACTTGAAATTATGGCTATCCATTTATTATGCATTAAAACACCCGCGTATGAATTTCTAAAATTGTAATCGTATAAATATTTGAATGATTCTGATCTAGTTCATGGCCTAGTAGAACTAGAAGGCGCTCTGGTAAGGTCCTCACGGACAGAAAAAGATTGCAATCAAATGACATTGCTTCTTCAGCCCGAACCAAGGAATTCTAAGATTAAGCCCGAACCAAGGAATTCTAAGATTAAGCCGAAAGGCGTAATCGATGTCCAACCAAAAGTTTATTATACGGGAACCCGAATGAACGAAATAATGAATTAAAAGAAACTGCTTTAAATACAAGCAAGTCGTGAATAATTTTCACGTTAAGCTAATGATTGATGTTTATTTATGAGGAGATGACACCAAAATTTCGCAACCCTTCGCAACCCACATGTGTTGGTAGGAAACAGCCAAAACCCCATTCAATTTTAATAGTCCATTGGGATTGGAGTGGTCAAGAAAAAATGTATAACATTCGTATAATATCTGTTCTTATATTCGTACACACATCTCTTTTCGAAGTGGGACTCAAATTTTATTTTATTTTTCAATGTGGAGGATCAAATTTACCAATAATAAAATTTGGGGTATTTTCCATGAAATCTGCCAAGCTTATAAAGTCCTCATGATGAGCTGAGGCCTGAGGAGCTGTGGTGTGATGGGGCCTGGCTTGGTTGGATATTCCAAGACTATATAGAATACATATTCTTCAGAAGTTCGATAGTTGACTGAGGAAGGGATTGCATACGACTTGAGACCAATCGGTTCTTCACATTGTACTAATTTTAGGTAAATCTTGATTGTTACTTGCTCCGATCGTTCTGAAGTGTCTATTTAAGCCAACAAGAGATTTTGGTAAATTCGTTAGTTCACTGATGAACAAAGTTAATATTCGAGAGAGATAAATATATTGTTGGGAGTCCTCTTCTACCGTTCTTTCTATCCCCTTGATCGTTATGACATTAATGTTTGTACTCTTCATTTGTCGTGCGCCTCAACAATAAAGTATTGCCGCAAACTAAAATAGGTGCATGATGACGTGTGTTTTTCCTCCTGGTGGTCGTCCTACAACTCGTCATTATTATAATTGGGCCACACCCCTACGCCGACGAACGGGCTTATGAGCCGCTTCTCCCATTTGGTCGAGTGGGCTTAGTTACCTTGTAATGGACCCAACAAAAAACAATCCACGATAATGAGATTTTTTGTTCGAATCTCTATGATCCCCAATGCTAGTACTTGATGGGGAGTGCAAGTGAATGATAGTAGTATAAGATTCATTATTGTTGGTGTTCATCCAAGAACTCGAGTTGCTTATATCAACCTGTTATTAACATTTTCTTCGTGACAATATTTCACTCACCCAACTCAACAGAATAATATCCAATTTTCTCTACAACATTTAAAGGGGATTATTCTTATTTCTTAATTGTGGGAAAAGGTCAATAAATAGAGGGGGGAAACAGAAATGAATTGGCTTGACAATGAAGGAAACACAAATACAAATTAAGCAAAGGGAACCAAATGGAGACAGTCAGTCAGCACCTCAGCCGTATAGCCAAAGCCCAAAAGGGCCAAAAGAAAACACATCTCAAGAAATTCTGGCGGTTTTGTCTCAATCTGTCCTCTAACTAGTCACCAAAAGGGTAAAAAAAAAAAAAAATACAAGTAATCCAAGCATATTCTACTCATAAATTTGTCCTTATGATGATCAACATTACAATGTAATTTTGAAGTTGTACCGAATAAGTTTTATAACTATTTATAATATGAACATATGGTAATTGATTTCTGCATAGATTCACACACTTCTCTGTTCATTATTACACTTGCAATCGAGAATTAAGATCATTCTGAAACGAATCAGATAACCAAAATGACAATTACATAACTGTAACCCAAAATTATTAGTCTACCACAGACAGATAATTTTTTTACTCTTAATTACCCTTTAATCACTCTATTTATTAATTAACTTGAAAATTTGGGAAACAAAAAGGGACAGTTTTAAGGTCAAAAGAGTTGCTTGCTACCTGCTTTTTTTCCTCCTGCTGGTCTGGTTGTAACCTTGTGAGGTGCTCAGTCCCCTGGAATCTCTCTTTGTGGCTTCTTCCCACTAGAGAGAAGGAAGAGAAAAAAAGGAGTGTGAGAGAAAGTGAAACATAAAGATAGGGGGAAAGCATAAATAATTAATCAAGGGAAAGAAATTCATATCCAATTCATAGCAATTGCAAATCCAGCTCATTTGATTCAATTTTCTTATTAAGCTCCAAATTTGGTGTTATTGGCTCCTTGATCTAGTAAAACCTAAAAAGTCCCACCTTGGCCCTCCCTATAGGGTTATTACATTTATTAGACATTTGGAGGTGCACAATTCACAATCATGTGCTTTGTATTTGGTACAAGAAGATAACCATGGAAGATTTTAAAATCAAGAATAATACAAATTACATGAACTACAAAGGACGAGCAAAATATAACAGTACGTAGCTCAATTGGTAACGTGTTGCGCTCACATGGAAGAGTTCTTAAGTACAAATCCACGTTTCCAAAAAAAGGTGTTCCTAAAAGCATTCTTTCTTCCACTCTTATAAAAATGAAGTGTAACATAGTTCTGCAAGCAATTGTAACATAGTTATGCAACCCACAGTGTAATAAAGTCGACTTGAGGAAATGAACATAGTAAATTAAGTGTAAAATGTTTTTGAACGACACTTATTGCCGAGTCTAGTGTTTGCTTTCTATCATCAACAAATCAAGCACATACAACTGAAAGAAAAGAAAAATGCCTACAAGGAAGATGACGTGAAACAGGCCAACTATCTCGCGGTTGTCGTCCTCTCTCAAGTATTATTGGGTCGAAAAGATCTTGTGGAACTTTGCTTCTCGTTGTTAGTAACCCAACACCAGCCCATATAATGTTGAGTCACTTACTATGGGAGGATGATTAATGTACTACTACTCTCCCACCTCTAATGGTTTGGGGTTCAATCCACCTATATACCACCTAGCTAGCCTTCCTTTTTCCCCCCAATTTGGAATGTGTTTGGCTTTTGACACTAGGCTTTGTAGCAAAATAAGTAACAAGGAGGAGAACATATTCAATGAACCATGAAACATGAAAACTATATGCTATATACAAAATGGTGGTGATGGTTTTTCCTTTCTCATGTGTTTTCCTTTCCTTCCCTCTCACTCAAGGTAACATACATAGCAATGAATTTGGATCATCCATTTTGGTCATAATACATTCAAACATCCATATCCACATCCACCATCTCACATAGTCACATGTTAGGTTTCTCCTCTTAGTTTGGGACAAAAAATTCTTCATGGTACTATCAAGTAGGGCCTTTCCATTATGTACATTTTTTTGTTACCTCTTCTTCTGTTGGTTGCCCCCATGTAGCTTTGTGTTGTACTATCAGTCTTCTTATGATAAAAATGAGTGGAGAGGGAAGTTTTGATCCGTACTATTAATTGGATAACGTTCACACACTCGTTAACATCAGGAAAGATTCAATTACAAAGCATGCGGCTTTGTTTTGTACAATCATTAGAAGATTATCGGTGACTAGATTTGAATAAACCCAAATTCGATGAAATAATAAGTTGTCGACGGAAGAACTTATCAAATGCCATAAGCGAGATCAATATTCGTTGCTAAAGAATGATTAGTGTAAAATCGTAGATTAGATTACCCATCAAGTAAGCTATGTAGTTGATGCAATTTTTCTCTATATTCAATCCTTGTCTGCAAAAATTGTCTGTGTTTCATGAATCTACTAGTTATTTACGGGTCGTGGGTTGCATCGGACGTAGGTGTCGTGATGAATTGACCAAATCGATCCAAAATCAACGTTTTTCGATAATTTATTGTTTTGTATATGCAGAAATGTCACCTGATTTACAAGGGAGAGAAAGGAATCGAACTAAATCATAATAACCCTAATCGAAAATCAAACAAACTGGAGACTAATCTCTCCTGTATTTTAAGTATTTAGCTAAACTACCAAAATTCATCATTCTTTTTTTACTTAATCCTTCTCTCCTGCGGATTTTTACAAGGGTTGATTGTCAAAACGGCATAATGTGGGTGGTCTTGGTGTCGTAACTAGAAAGGCACGACTTGGAATTCACCCGGAAAATCCTCAACAAGTCCGTCGACATCCCCCTCACCGCCGGCGAGCAGTTGCTCTGCATCAGCAGCAGGATCCTCGTCAGCCCGTTGCTCCTGACCACCGCGTCCGCCGCCTTCTGGTCCCTGAACAGGTAGCACGCCGTCCACAGTATCGTCACCGCGACCTCCGTCGCCGCGTCGGACACCTTCATCGCCTTCCTCACCACCGCCTCCACGCAGCCGGAGTCCCCGCACAGCTCCGCCATCCCTTCCCGGCACGACGAGACCGACTCGAGCAGCTTCAGGGCCTTCTCCGCCGTCGGGGCCGGGACCGACGGGGATCTGAGGACCTCGCGGAGCTTCCCGATCGCTCTCAGGCGGACGAGCTGCGGCTTCACGCGCTTCGGCATTGAGATCGAGATCAGGCACGAGAGGACGGCGTCGATGAGAGGCGGATCGGTCCGTGGAGCGATGGAATTGACCAGGTGGAGCAGTAATCCGTCGCTTTCCGCCACAGCGAGCTTCGATTCGGCGTCGATGGCGATTGATTGGATGATCCGTACCGCTGCGATTCGCGATTCCGGCCGGCTGCTCCCCTGTTTCATGACGCGGAGGAGCGACGGCGGCAGCGAATTGGGGGATTTCTCCTTTGGAATCAGTAACAATCGCTTCAGCTCGTGAAAATCCCCAAATTCGGTCGACACCGAATCCAAAACCCTAACCGCAAGCTCCACCACCGGCGGGGAAAGATCCTTGTCATCCGAATGAATCAGGAGAGCAGCGAGCATTGCGACGAATCCGTCCATCTTCGCCAGGAACCTCCGATTCTCGCTGGATTCCTCGGCAAAAGACGCGATTTTCGACAGGTCGTCGAAGGAGCAATTTCTTCCGGATTCCTTCTCCTCGCCTCCGATTTCCTTGACGACGAGCTGGATTTTGTCCGGGGAGAGCGGCGATGCCGACTCGGCCGAGGAGTCGTCGAGCGGATTGTGGCGGTTTTGGCTGGACCAGGTCTGGATGAGGCGGTGGAGGTTGGCGTTGGGGACGAACTCCTTTGTGTCGAGGACCTGCATCGTCGCCGGGCAGGTGTTGTTGCCGGAGTCGAGCCAGCGCTGGATGCTGGAGCGGTCGTAGGTGACGCCGGTGGAGAGGCTGACGGGGGATTTCATCACGTCGAGCGAAATCGGACACCGGAAGTAGCTCGGCACCGTTATGTACAAGTCGTCCCTCACCATGTTCGATTCGTTTTGGGATTTTGTCTTCTGTTTGTTTGCCGAGAAAATTAAATCTACAGGTAAACGGAGAGAAAATGGAACAGAGAAGAGAGAGAGAGAGAGAGAGAGAGAGTGAAGGAAATGGGAAGAAGAAACAGAGAAGGCGACGGTCGGTTTAAAGAGTCAAAGGTCTGGTGATGTCAGCACTCAGCAGCTCTATTTTTTGGGCCAGGGGAATTTTCACTTTTTTTCTCTTCTTTTTAAATCTCCCTTTTTTAGGTTCTGCGACGAATATTATTCTGTTGGTTAATTACTTTTTCAGTCCCTCGAAAATATTGTATAGCAATGGAAGTTCCGGAAAAAATGACATTCGTAGTAAGATGAATTCTCCAATTCAACTCGTCATCCTACTTGGAAATCACTATAACGATCTAACCGTTTAACTCGGAATCGAAATTTGAATCGCACAATCATCCAACTCGATTGTCATATTACCAAATTACCAGCCTCGTAAAAGATAAGCTTACACTGCTCTTGCCTTTCCAACATAGCAAGCGACGGAGAGAAGCTTCCGAAAATTTGCACATCCAAAACAGAACTGTCACATTGTCACACTACTTGTTCGCTCTTATCTCCTCTGGTGAATACAAAGCCCTACCCTCCACAATTTCAAACTTGATGCGGTAGATTCGATTCTCTTCTGAGATTCTAAATGAAGAGGATCAACAAAAATAATTTTCAATGTACTAGAGAACGTGTAGTCGACTCAATATGACTCTCACATAGAGAAAATCGCTATCGGACGGGAAAGTATAAATTGAGAGATGAAACCGTGGGGACACGATAAATATAGGGACTCGCTCTGTAATTATGTTGTTTGGTTTTTTTCTCTTTTCTGGTATTGTGGGGGTCACTAGTCAAAGAGAGGACCACTTTTTTATTAAGTTTGAGGGGGCATCTGCAGCTTTTTTATTTATTAATTTTTGGCGGGGGCGCGAGCGGCGAGCGTGGGTTGTGCGCCGCGAGTTTGTGGCCGTCGGATGAAGATAAAAGGCGGGAACGTGGAATGGGTTTGGACGGCTGAGATGAGGTGCACGGTGGGGCGAGCGTCCAATTGAAGAAGCGTATAATTCGGGAACGTGGTGGGCTGGACTGGTCGGGCCCATTTCGGTTTTGGGTCGAACAGGTTCGTCGGTCCCCCACGGTTGCATCATTTGTACCGTTTGAGATGAAGACTCAACAAGGAAAAATAAAGTGCGTGTGGGTCGTGACTCGTGACCAGTTGGCCCGTGGCCAAAGGTTGGTATTTTTTGAGTATTTTTCGTATTGCGAGAATGGATCGTTTAAACGACAATCATCGATTCATATTTGGATTCAATCATCTATACTTTGTTTTGATTAGACTCGAACCAAGGCAGTAGTACGCTTGAGCGGACATCCAATACCCGAACCGAGGCATAAAGCTTGATCGCTAGCCGAACCGGTCGAAGGCAGCTGTTCGGTCAGTCAAAATGTGCCAACCCTTCAGTCTCCATATATTATGTTGGGCGCCAGTCGACAGAAGAGGGTGGAGTTGGGTAGAAGAGCATATGAGTGAATGCATAAGAAGAAAAGACGGGTAGGAAACTAGTAATTGCTATATGACTCACACAC
This sequence comes from Linum tenue, assembly GCA_946122785.1. NCBI lineage: Eukaryota > Viridiplantae > Streptophyta > Magnoliopsida > Malpighiales > Linaceae > Linum > Linum tenue. The sequence continues at coordinate 47,076,769 of CAMGYJ010000010.1, forward strand.
ATGTACAAAATACATGCATAATGATTATTAACTAACTAAGGGCCTTGATCAGTAATTAGGGGCATTAATGTTGCTAATAACACTCCCTTTACTTTAACAAATCCCATCTTGGACAGAAATTGGTGAGGGGGAATTGAATTGCTATCTTTGTCGCCAGATTCGGTGTACACGATCCAATATTTTTTGGATACGTGTGTAAGATCTATAAAGGTGTGTCAATTATAATTATAGATCAAGGTTCTGTCAGAGTTTCATATTCAATGTTTATGTACGGATGAAATCTAAGTTTCTTATACAAACTTCGTCCGACACACCTACTAAATCCTTGTATCCAGTTCCTGGTTAGATTCATACTCGTCGATCGAGAGAGTAGGTTAGCGGACCCAGACATTAGTAGAATTTCAAGAATATAATTTTTTCTCTCTCGTTATCTTATGTCTCATAGACAATAATCAGGCCCGGCCATGGGCCTGTGCTGGTAGGCCCGCCAGCACAGGGCCTCGGTGGAAGTATTTTCTAGGTTGTTAATAGGCCCACAAATAAGTAATGTATCTTGACTCTTGAGTCTTGACGTTAGAAAACAAAGTGAGCTGTTTGAACTAAATGATGAGCCTCTAATTAATTCATATTTTAAACGGGATTCAAGATAAATAATCTGTTTTCGCCCAAATTGCTTTGAAAACAAAATGACTCCCTTTAAATTAATTATGGACCTCTAATTAATCTATAGCTTAAACGGGCCTTCAGGTAAGATCATTCTTTAAATTGCTTGGCAAACAAAGTTACTAGCACCAACTAAATGATGGGCCTACACTTAATCACTGAGAAAAGCTTTTCATGGGACATCAATGGTAAAAATGAATCTTTTTTATATCTTATGTAAACGGTAAGAAGGAATTATATCTGATAGGCAATTAGTATTATTCTTTGTTTTGTTGATTGCTTTAAACCTTCAAATTTTGATATGGTGGATCAAATTAATTTTGATGATGATTTTGAAAGAAGCTTTTCAAAGTTGAAGTTGTTGAAGTCTTATTTGCGCTTTACAATGATAGAAGATAGACTTAACGAGTTAGCGATGTTCGCAATTGAGAATAACTTCTTGGATGATGCAAAGATGGAAGAGTTAATAGAGTATTTTATTTCAAATAATACTAGATGATTGTTACTTTTTTTTTAAAATGATAGATAATATTACTTATTTTGTAATAATTTTTTAAAATTATGTATTTTATTATTTATTTAATAATTTTTATTTTTAATAAACTTATGAGAGAAAAAAGGCCACATTTTAATTTTCGAACAGGGCCTCCGAATATCATGGGCTGGCCCTGACAATAATAACTGGTTCTTTTAACTTTTTTATTAGGGGTGATATAAATTTTGTTTTTATTGTTAGCTACTACTTGAAATATATATACCCGAGACTTTCAAATTGAAGATTAATAATAATAACACCGGATCAAACATTTTTTTTAATAGTTTTGAGAGACCCATTAATCATTATACGACTTGCTAGCTTTAACTTAAGTTCTTCGAGGTAGATGCCATGCCATTCTTGAGTAGAAAAGAAATACAAATTACAACGTGGAGATGATGAAAGAAACGATAAAAATAAAACGCCCTTCCATGTTGCATATGGGCCTCATATTTCAGTACAGGGCCCATTTTAGACATGGCCCAATATACATACAATTTGCCATATATATATTCGTATTAATCATGCATGGCTCCATCTTAAATTTTTAGTTTTACTGTTACATTTTTTCTTAGACCATCAACAACAATGAAATAGCATACCTATTTCATTTGTGGCCCCTACGGTCACATATACACTTTTTACAATTTCATTTTTTAACATTCATTTCATCTATATCCATGGAATATATCTCCAATTTCATATGGTGGGCCCGATTCACATAAACAATATAACTAAATAATTATACACTCTAACAAATTGAAATGGGCCCACTTGCTACCCCACTTGCAATTTCATTTGCTCTTCCATCTAATGAAATATTTCATTATTGAAATAGGTTGCTACAACCATGAAATGGCAAATGACATTGTCATGTCACTTTGAAATGAAGAAGATACAGCCGATGCAGCTGCTCTGACAACGATACGATTCTGACAGTTTACCGTTGATTTAAATTTTAATCACATAATATATTAGGCATGTCAAATCTGCAAGTCAATAAGGGGCCTATTTGTTTGAAAAGAGTGTAAGGGATGATATATCTTTCACAATAATTTTGAGGTATTAGAAATAACTAATTATTGGAGTTTAGTGTTAATTTGTACGTAGCATTTGATTAAGAGTATTCGTGTTTGGGTCCTGAAAACTCTTCATACTATTAGCATTAAGTAACTTAATGCAAGAGAATTGCATAAGAGTCATTTTTTACTTCTTCAAACAACTCAAATCATTGGTGCTAGGTGGTTATCCATAATAACTATTTAATAAGGTAAGATACCATTTTTTTTAAGGAGATTTGAAACTACTTAAGGTATATACTTTTGATTCTTGAAGGACGTCGATATAAAATACTCTAATTGAAATACAACCAACAACGAAGAGCGATGCCTAAAGAGTATGAAAAATAACGATAATCCACCGCTCAACGATGACCTTTCAGATTTAAATAATCAACGATAAAATTTGCCTCCCTACACACGGATCAATTTGAAGGAAGAGTGAAGAGGCGCCATAATTATTATATAATACTTAGAAATTAATTTTGCTATTTTTATCAAAAGGTAATAATAATTGCATTTTGTGAGCATTGATTGGATGAATAAACAAATGATGAAAGCATGCAACAAAACAGCTAGATTTGCAAATTAGGCCCCTCCCTAAATAACACGTTCACTGTTTTTCATTCTCTTTGGGTAAAATGTTTTTTGGGGTAAATCATGATAACAAATGATGCCTACACCATTTTTTTCAAAGCTTTTACGCAATTATTACCCGCACGAAGTAATATACGGTCTAGAAAAGAGTAATACTCAATGGCTTAATCCATGTATTTACACGTATACATGACTAAATCATGGCACCAAAACCTAAAAATGAAAAGATAAAAATGATGACTGTAGAGGTAAAAAAAATCATGACTGTATTTTTTTTTTGTTGAGATGATTCCAATACATAATTGGGGAATTTCAATAATCTTTTGTAGTTTTATAATTTCGTTGACCAAATGCCTTTCTACCCATTTGACTTTGTCCTCTTGATCTCTAATGACTTCTACTAATATGTGTTTTTTTTATCTCTTTCATAAAATCGATACGATAATAATGACAGATGTTAATGATGTTTTAGTCTTTTTCTTTTAGATGCATTTCATTAAATGCACCATTATCTCTCGTGGCCTATAAACCAAAACTCAACAAATCGAGCCCTAGCCATTGAAAACAATTATATACAGAGGAAATGTTATCCTATATTTGAACACCTCTCGATCTCAAAACATGCTTTGTTCCGTCTTAAAGGGTGACTAATCCCTTAATTCGAGGGGTGTTTCCACTATCCGCAATTGTACTAATTCATCTTAATCCCCCCGAATCCTTCTAGACAAAATGATTAGGTCCTTGCTGACTATAGGGAGAGAATTCTTATTGAGAAATAAGTTGACTTTGATTTTTAATACTTTCCTCAAAGACAAGGCTCATAAACTCTACAACCTTTCTAAAACAGATCGTTTATCTTCAACGTTGTCAGAATTTATCGTTTGTTCAAAAATCTTCCTCGTCATCTAGGTAAAACTTTCATTAATCAGTCACGAGTACTTCAAACAACTTTCTGTCGGATTTACTGACTCATCTAAGTAGAATAAATATTTGACCGTTTAGCTGTAGACTTTGTTGATTCTGATGGGAAAGAGCAGACTTTTGAAAACCCATGATTTTTTTTATACGAATGAAAATCCATGATGGGAAATTCTCTTTGTAGAAACGAAGTTCGTCCATTTTCTCGGCCGACTTATTGAGACAGAAAACAAACATTCAACGGTTTCACATAAAGGGAAAAAAAATACTTTGATCTAAAAGAAAGCTTATGATTTAATTATTTCTCAGCTAGATAATTTCTCTAATAACATCTCCATAAGAGCAGTGTGATCTTTCCGTTACAACGTACGAATGTACGATAAAAGTATAACATAAATTATAGCAATCAACATCCCGAAATTGTAAATCACATCCCATCTCGGAGTAAATGAAGTGTAGGAAACTACACATGGAAAACAAAAAAATATTTTTTTTTATATAAAATGTGTCTGTCATGCAAAATCTTCATTTACTACGTCATAAATGGTAGTATCTAAGTTTTAGAAACCTCATAAATCTTTCATTTACTATATGTCAGTCTACTTGCCAAAACTACGCAATTAAATGCCATTTTGACTTACACAATCTCCCTTTCAATACTGCGGATTCTCACTATAAATAAGAGACTTGAGGAAAACATCAAAACATCAAAACCCAAAAGAGCTTGAAGGATTAGCATACATTGTAACGAAGCAAGAAGAAGGAGAAGCATGGAAGGCAGAGTTTGTAAGAGTAGCATTGCCATGGCGGCGAGCTTGGTCGTAGTGGTGATCATGGCGCTGCTCGTTGCTCAAGGAGACGCCGATCAAGAGAAATTCGATAAATGTTACAAGGCGTGCATGGCGACTTGTCACATGATCGGCATCGACATGTGCATGACGTTCTGCGCTAGAAAATGTATAGAAGGGATGAAGTTCTCGGGCCCGAGCACTTCGGAGAAGCAAGTGCAGAACACAACCAGCAACCGTGCGGGAGGACCTCATCAATAATAGAGAATGCATGTAAATTTTTTGCTTGATTGGAGAAAACCAATAATAATAATAATACGTAATTATTGTCTATCTTTTGTGTGTGTTGATTTTGGAGTTGTTTAATTTGTTCAATATTTTATGCTCCCAACCAGTTAAAAGATCTTGCAACCATTTCGGTTTTAATGTGATATCACTAGGGGGATATTTGGATAACTTCGAGATTCGAGAACACACGTGAGATCTTAAGCGTGCAGAAATTTGAATATTTTTCTGTTACCGTTTTTTTTTCTCTACACATTTCGATGACCGTTTTGTTAACCAGTTTGACTATGATGACCACATTAAGCACTTTGCTAATCAAATTATTTACCCCTATATATAATCAAAATTTCCTCATAACACCATTATCCATGACCACTTATCCAATTGGCCCACATTAAATGTAGTAATTATCTCTAAAATGGAAAGTTGAGCAACAATAATCAGTCAAGAAGAAGAGTGGTTGCTGTGACAGGGTCAGCAGTCCCATTGAAACTTGAAAGAATGTCATGACTGTTGAATTGGCAAAAAGATAAATACAAAAAACAATTAAATACATTGAATTGAGTCAACATTATTTTATTTATTTATAAGGAACATCCATAATAACTAAAATAAAATAAAATAAAAACAAAGACAAGCCAGCCACACGTACGGGGCACACTTCAATTCAATCACGTCAGGCAATTTGTTTGATTAGGTACGTTTGATGAATCTCCATTAACCAACAACAACAAATTATCAGCATCACTGTGACAGCATTGCATTGCATCCATATGGTTTAGCTGGCGATCATGATTGGTCGGGATTTACGATTAATTTCGATCCATCCTATACGTATCAGTAATATGATCGAATCGACTTAACATTCGTCAAATCGAATTTACTTATTCGTTAGATCGGAATATACGAATTCGATCAATCAATTAGGACGAGCAAATCCGATCCATCCAACGCATAGATACACACCCATGAATTTCTCTCTTCTTTTTCACAAGTAGTTGCCCTCTCTCTTTGTGGGATGAACATATACAACGTACGTAGGGCCATTGACAGATGAAAAATCCACAATGGAGTGGAGAACCCTTTGCTTTTTCTACGTACCCTCACATCGCTTTGTCCGAAAACATGGACACAAGACAGCTAACACGAGTCTCCAACCCTTATTCTCTTTGGACCCTTTCTTTCTTATGGCTCCTTTTCCCTTCACCATCTTGCACTTTTTCATTAATGTGGTTTTGGTTTGGGGTTTTCTGGTTGTTGGATTCCACGACTAAGGCAACATATCATCACAGAGTAGGAGAGATTACTATATATCCGAAACTCTCGTGGAAAGAGATCAAGATTGTCAAACCGGTTTAAGTCATTGAGCCGGTCAAAGCAAGGGGTTTGAGGTTTAATAATCTGATCGGGGTCCGACCGATTTGAATCGTTTTGGGCATTTTTCTAAATGTACATACATATAAGGTAGTAATTAAAGATTTAAAAACTTAATTTTTCACAAAATAAATCTACCTAATCTTCATGACCCACCCACCATCTCCCTTCCTTCGTTCCTCTTCCTCTCTCCCCGCTCTCTTTCTTCTTCTCCCTCTATAGGGTTCAGACCGTGGGCTTTTTGGAGGCCGTTTTGAAGCTCGACTCGGGTCGGATCAGGTCCAACCGGAGGTTCGATAAGGGTTTAACAACCTTTGAAAGAGATGTTTGTGGCCTGGTCACACACATCGTACTAGGAGGTAAAGAAGTAAAGCTACAGTAAATACAGAAAGCAAGAAGCCCAGAATTCCACAACAAGAAGCAAAACAGGAACAGAGAGAGAGAGACACTCTGGGAGACAAGTTTTCCTCTGTTATGGGGATTGAGACGAGACAGTCATCAGTAGTCAGTAAAAAAGGCGGAGTCAGTAAGTAGTAGTAAAAAGGTCTAAAGCCACAGTATTCGGGAGGCAAATTGGCCGTAAAAACCTCAATTCCCACTCTTCCACGGCCCAAGCGGCCCATTGACAGGCTATAGTAGGAAGACATGGTTGGCTAAAGCTAGAAACAGTACTACTGTTACTTGTAGTAGCCAAAATAGCTAGCCATGGCAATGGTTTGCAGTCGTCGGGCTTCTGCCTTCATTCAATACGACCCCTTTTTTACCTCTTGTTTCTACTTACTAACTCTTTGGTAACAGCCACCCAACTGTTCATTCTTTGCTATGCATCATCACCATCACCTAACTTGTCTGCCAAACCTCTCAATGTTTTCTGACCGGTTTGAGAAGACCTCACCACTCAAAATTGGACCAAATGATGCTCAATTATGTGGGCTACTATGGGTGGCACCGGGTTGTAAGTAATGGGTTGATAATCGTTGGATTGCGATTCTTGTGATTTCGGTAGTAGGATCATGCATGCGACACTGATTAGGAAGTCATCACTATACGTGATTAGGCTGTGGTTGATCACGAGGGGGAGGGGGAGGGGAAGGGGGAGGCACGATGGGACCATGTTAACCCTCTTCTTATAAGTGGGCTCGATATTCGAATGAAAATTTCGATTATGAAGAAAAGTAGAAACATATAGATGGTTGAGTTGATTTTCTTTTTTCATGGCATGTGCAAGACGAGCCCGTCTCAACCATTGGATGGCGAAACCTATCTTTTGAGGATGATCGTGAGGGTTTTAATACGGTAGTATCATGTGTACACGGTATGCAGTGCACCTAAGACTTGTATTGTCTGTCAATCTAAGCAGAGGAAGGCTTACTCTCAACATTCTAATCAAACTCGAAATAATGCTATAACACTCAATCAAATAATTATGTTGTGTACATAGATAACATAAGAGACTTCTAAATCGTATTAACACGAAACAAATACGACATTGGAGTAACATGATCTTAGAAGAAGTTAGAACACATCCATTCTGCTGTCACTATTCATTCCCCATTCTCCCACTCCTTTTATCAAACCTTTTTCTCCCCTCTTTTTCAATTGGGTTGGAACACATTAGAAAGCCCATCCCCTTTTTCATTTTCTCTCCTTTATGGTGTCCTTTCCCTCCCCGCCTAATTTTCTGCTGGCTTCCGCTGCTCCTTTATCCCTTCTTTCTCTTCTTCTTCTCACTATACGAAAGAGAACGAGCAGCAGAAAGGAGTCAGTCAGAATAAGCAAAAGAGACCCATAACTCCCTCTGTTTCCTTCTTCTCTTTTCCCTCTCCTTCCATTCTTCTTCCAAATCCCAAAAAGAAAATTTGAAAAAGCCCTTTTGATTTCATTCCCTCCTACCATTTTCCTCTCATCTTTCATTAAACTTTACCAATCTCTGCATATCCCCTGTTTCTTCCTTCCTCTGTTTTTTTCCCCTCCCCTGCATTATCCCAACCCAGAAGGAAACAACTGAACCCTTATCATAAAAATCCCATCTTTTAACAAATGGTGGCTCAATTTGGCATTCCAAGCTGGAATCTTCGTCATCATCAACATCAACTCACGCCGAATTTCCGAATGATCTTACTGTTCTTTACCATCTTCGTCTTACTAGTAGGAGGCAGCCATGGCTCCAGAACGAACGTTTTCAGGGTGAACCCCAAAACAGAGGGTGGCGGCCATTTCACAAACTTCCTTCCAAGGCATTTGCCCATCCCAACTTCCGGGCCGTCGAGGAGACACAATGACATTGGATTACAAGCTTGGAGATCGCCTTGATCAAGTAGCTAGCTAGCTGGGGACAAAAGGAAATCCAAAAAGGAGGGGATAAAAAGAGAGTAAAGGTTTAATCTTTTTGCTTGATTTTGGATATTGTTGTTAATTACTGATTACCCTTTTGGAATTAACAACGAGGGTGAGATGGGTTTGTTTGTTTTTGTGGCTTGGGGGTGATGTACATGAAAGATGGAATTTGGAGGTGGTGGTGGGTATATAGTTGTAGTTAGGCTACATTATTATTGTTGTAATACTATTAGTAATTAGTATGTATGAACATGAATGAATATTGATACTCCCTTTTTAGGGGTTTCTTTGGGATGATCAAATTGTGATGGCTATAGAATTAATTACTTGTTAATTGCTTAGTTAGAGATGGACAACAAGGAAGAGAGTGAGGGAATTAGAAATGTGTACTCTTTTTTGGTATTATTGCTTAATGGACTTGTTTAAGTTGTATGATTATATCTCTAATTTTCTTGTACAGATTAATGATTATGTGTATGTAGCTAGAATTGATTTATATTTTGTAGCCTAGAGAGAGGGGGGAAATTATTATAAAAGGGAATATTATTGATAGATGATTTTTCAAATTGTTCTGTTGCTCGTGTACATGATTTTGGATGATGGGTTGTCAAATTTTTGTTCTCTCCTTGTTGTCTTATTAATTTATTATTACCTTAATTTTCTGGTTTGATTAAGGAGTAGTTATGAAATCCTAATGATAATGATACTTTTTTTGTTAGTAAGGGGATAAAGCTTCTAGTTTGAATGGTTCATACTTAAGGCTGCATTTAGTGGATATGTGATTCAAAATTAATCTAAATATTTGGTTTATGTTAATTTAATATGATTGATATTTAGTGGCGAAGTCGTAAATCTGAATTAGGGCTAAAAAATCTAAAGGACTTTGAACAAGGGTAATTTAGTTATAGGTAGAACTAAATGTAAAAATCTAAACTTGAAGAATTTGGATTTTCGTAACACCATATTAGTAATAGTTGAACTAAATATAGGATATGATGGATATAATCAAATGTAAATTTCTTTTGATTGACCAAGTATTGCATATGATAATATCTCGAATATTGTGAGCTATGAATATTATTATGACTATTTTTTTTATAGAATTATGACTATTATTAAAACGAACCGGTTCTGCAATAAAAAAACCCAAATCTTACAATGTGGAAGGAAAGGTTCAACATTGGCAGCCAGCCATGGATGAACGTTTCCCTCCATGAAGAGGTTTTGGACGGTTTCCCCAAAAATTCAACTCCACCTAATATCAAACCTGCTCTCTGCAAACGTTGAATTTGTGCTGTTTGTATACATTAGAGTAAGTGTATGAAATAGTGGGAGAGAACATGGTCATTTGGTCAGCAGCCATAATTGGAAGGAGGAGAAAAAAAAACTTGTTCATCTAACGATCGTGGAGCATCCAACATTGCAATTCGATAACTGGACATCTTTGACGTACATTTTTATCACGACGGCGTATGAGTACCATAACCGGCTCGCATTTAAGCTATAATATAAATGTATTTCCATGCATATGGACCCTCTAGTAATGTTCTCTCTAATTCTCAATGCAGACTGCAGTTGAGTTGGGTTGACATTCAATTGCCATAGTTAATACTTTTTATTAATTAAGGTGAGGCCTCTTTTGTCATCAATTTGCCGACTATTCTGAATCCCAACAATAACTTTTGGAGATATAAAAATGGTTGTGGACAGTTAGAATGAGGAAATTTTGGTGAGCATATGAACTGTATAGGAATCCTTGACAATAATATAGTAGTTCAAGTACTTAGCTTACGGTATTGAATTTATCTTTATATTAAAGTGCGTACTAGGAGGCACCATTGCTAAGATGTGATATATTTTTAACGTATATTTAGTTTTGATACAAAGTACTATAAGTTGATATTAGGGCTATCAAAATTAAGACACGAGATATCTCGATCCATGAAGACTTTGATATAGAATAAATGATTGTTCAGGTCATTACATTGACTAGATTGTTGAGAGAGATCCCAAAAATGCACATTAAGCATGTCTGCTGGAGACAAAGTCTACACATAACGGTTATATATCATGCATGTTTATATCAACGTTGATCAATATCGAAGGTTAGCAACATCCAAACATCTAACAATTGTTATTGCCACAGACAAAATTTCTAGTACGATCATATCAAAACCCTATTTATCTCGATTACTTAAGTTATTAGCTTAAGCCTCTTGTAATGTCTACACCAACCCATGTCTAAGGAAAAGAAGATACACGGCTTCCTCTAACCCAATCCAAAAAAAAAAGAAAATCATGGAGTTGTGCTTAGTGCCTTTGCCTTTCATCGTTATTGTACTATACATAATTACACAAATTATGGCAAATAATGGAGGGTTTATCTACAAGAATCTGCAATTCTATCATTCCCCCCCACCATGTTTAATCAATTATCATCTCAATAGGTAATCAAAGTTCACCACCAAAAGGAAGGAAGAAAATTAAAAAAAGCACCAATCAACTCCCATAAATTCACTTAATGAGTAGTGAATTCTTTGTGGTGGTAGAATCATTGATTTGTCACGTTTTGATGTGTACTAGATGTAGATATTATGAAGATATGTTTACATTATAAAGATGCAATAAGGATATAATACTTGTATCTTTTTGTCACTACTCATTGAGAACTCATCAATGGAGGAGGAGTGATTTACGATTCAGAAATCTCCATTGGATTCCATGAGGGAGGAATTATGAAGAGGGGAACTGGGTGGCTGACAGAATTTTTATTATGATGATCATTGCTATTACTGGTTTTTTTCACCATGATTCTCCTTATATTTAAGCATGCGCCAAATTGTTCACAATGAAGTGAATTATGAAGATATGTACCATGATTCTCCTTATATTCAACCGTCGCTGAAAGCTCAAGCATCATCAAACAGTGCTTCCTGCTCCATAAGATGGAAGAAAGATCTGGTCTTTAAGTGTTACAGACAGAAGAGGGAGTAGTTTTCCCAACCATGAGTCTCACTTCTCCCATGACTCCTGAAAGCAGAGCATTACCAGGAACCCACAAAGATCACAAGTAATAAGCAAACATCTAACACCAAAAAGAGTGGGAGGACTTTGGTTGCTTGATAGAGGGAAGAAGGCTGAAAGAAATTTAAGGGCTTACTGACTCTGTATTGAGCTGGGGCGAGGCTTAAAGCGATGCGTACATGTAGAGCGTGGAGATGAGTTACATTAACGAAATCTTGGGCACCCTGTAAAAGACACGGTGAACAACAAAAGAGAACCTGGAAGGGGAGCTACATCAGAGCCTACATAATCACAATGAATGAAAAGAAATGAGAGAGGCTGATTCATTGTGTGATTTGAGATTTTCATCAAGCACTTACGTGGACCAATTTCTCATATTGATAATCAGTCTGCTGTACAGAATCTCAAAGAGGCAGATTCAAGGGCCTGCCACCAGCATAACCATCAAAAGAGGGAGCAAGGTCATTCTACCAGAACAAGGATATGGTTGTCAATTGGAGAAAACAACTTGAAACAAGACAAAAAGGAGAGATCTCAAAGAAACCTGATTTAGTTCAACGTCACTGGAATTTCCCAACCACATATTATGAATTCGGAGATGATTCTGGCGCAATACCAGGAGCCCCAGTTAGATAACTTCCATATCCTGTACCAACCTACCAGCATCAAGGATCAAGTGTTAGTGATAAAATCCTGACGAAGAACTTGATGAAAAAAATGCACAAACCCTGCTGGTTAAGTATGGTGTCTTAAGCAGCCGAAGTCTTGAAAGGTCATTAAATTAGCTACAGGTTACAGTCCATAAGTCCTGAGATTCTATAAAAAAATTATCAACAGGCTATTTTTAAGTGTTATATGTGTTGGAAATTGGTCATAACTCATAACTCAACTGACAGGAAAAAGGTAGACTGAACATTAAGAGTTCAACAAGAACCCTAAAGAAGGAAATTGAGGAACATATAAAGAATACATATGGATTCAACTATTAATCGGCTACATTTAAATTCCATATCCACCAAATAATTGGCACAACTTGTCAATAACAAGATTACCTTCCAAGGATGTGATGATGACGTCAGTAGCCACAGAAGTTAAATCTGGCCATTGTTCGAGAAGGAACGAATATCCGAGGGGAAAAAAGAGGCGTATACTGTGGCTCTGCTTCACTGGCAAAGAGGGACCCAAGAGGATAGCTAAATAAAAAGAAAAGAGCAAGTTAAAAATACATGAACAGCTTGCTAGAACGAGGACTCATGGGGAATCTGCATTTTAAGAAGAGCATAAGAGAGAGTGGGTAGTGAGTTACCTGTTCAAGAACTGGCACATTGGTCATTGGATTGCAAAATCTGGGAGCTAATACTAAATAGACCCTTTCATCTTACATTTTCAGGGACCAATTTCGGGTTGACAAGCTGTTGGCAAACTCACAAAACCTTTACAGTGGCAACCAAGCACCAATAAACAGTCCCTCTAGGCACAAAGTCTTTCCCACAACCAGCACTTTTCCTACGTAGTTTAACTTCATTGGCTATGTCATCCTCCGAAAAATCATTCTCATTTGTAATGTCTCTCACCTTCTGCTCAGTTGGGTGCATCCATTCCCATACAACTCATTATCCTCGCATGAGGAGCTTTGTTGTTCGGTGAAGGTAAGCCTTTAAATCATATCCCAGGGCCTTCATTCGGTATAAGAGTTTGATTGCATCCTTCCTTTTATCTTGGGAGCGAAGAAGGGACTTAAGTAGTTGATTACAAATCCGAGGCTTTAACAAAATGCCTTTGTCGATTGTGTAAGCAAAAACATCAACTGCAAGGTCTAGTTTCCCTTGTCTGCACAGACCTTTTATCAAGTTTGCACAACTTGGTGGAGTAATAGCTACTTTGGATTTATCGAGAATAGAAAATACCATAGAAGCTTCTTCTATTCTTCCAGACTGGCACAACCCAATTAACCAGATAGTATATGGTGCTAGCTGGAAATCATTTAATCTGAGGTCCATTTCAAGTAAGCTTTTAACCGCCATGGCGATTTCTCCCTTCTCGGAAAGCTCTTCTATGGCTTTAATTGCATTATCATCTCTGCCAGCAACACTCTTCAGATACTTTAACCAAAGATTAAAGGCTGATGACAGGTTCTTTCTCCTGCATGACCAAGTCATGAGTGATTTAACAACTGCTGTACTCGGCGGAAGGCCACTCTCCAACATTTTTCTGAATAGTTCTTCGGCTTCTTTATCTCTTTTAAGCCGAAAAAGCCCATCTATAAGGGTCCCATATGTTACAGAATCGGGCAGTAGACCTCTACAGGGAAGCAGTTTGAACTGCTTAAAAGCTTCATCAATGTTCCCTGCTTTGCAGTATTCATTGATCAGAATGTTATATGTTCTGATGTCAGCCACAACCTTCTCGTCAAGTTTTACAAGAGAGTTGTATTCCCTGAGAATCAATTCGGGTTCAGAATTTCCGTTCTTTATCCTCTCAAGGCCATCACCATCCTTTTCTAACGAATACTTGAGGCTATTACCAAAGATTTGTAGACCCAGAAAAGCCTCACTCCTCTCCATAGCATGTATCATCTTCTTAGCTTCCTCAAGGTTTCCGGATTTACACAGACCATTGATAAGGGCATTGAAGGTAACAACAGAAGAACCGCATCCAGATTTGTCCACAGCCTTGAACAGCTGTTGAGCCTCTGAGACCAATCCATTCTTGCACATACCAGAAATAAGAATGGTATGTGTATAAGCAGTAGGAACTTGATCGTGCTTTGAAATCTCAAGACTTAGTGACTTGGCCTCATCAACAAGCCCGATATCACAGAGGCCTTTAATCAAAACATTATAACACTGCGTATCAGGAACCACGCCTCTCTTATTCATCTCATTCAACAACTTCATTGCCTCATTCATCTTCCCTCTAGCCGATAGACCTTTCATCAATATTGTGTAAACAACAACATCAGGCGTAATATCACTACTGATCATCTTACGATACCAGATATCCACTTCTTCATATCTCTTAGCCCTATAGAACCCGTCAATTAGGCAACTATATCCACGAGCTTCAAGCACATAACCTTCTTTCTCAAATGATCCCAAGCAAGCCAGAGCCTCATCTATTCTACCTAACTTACAGTATCCATTCAGCAGAGCAGCGTATGTTACAGAATCAGGCTCAATGCCCACGCTTTTCATCTTATCTAGCAAATTACGTGCATAATCGATTGTCTTATCCTGGCATAAAGCCGAGATCACTACTGTATATATGACCTTATCAGGCGAAATTCCTATCTCTTCCATTCTATTGAACAATGCTTGCGCTATACGGGTCTCTCCACACTGACACAACCCTCCAATCAAGATGCCGAAGGTGTTCCTATCGGGAACGCAATTCAGTTTCATCATTTGATGGTAAATAGCTAGAGCAAGTGAGGTAACCCCTTTACGCAGTAGAATCTGAAGTAGTGCATTGTAAGTGTAAACATCGGGCTTACAGTTGAATTCGGCCATCGACCCAAAGGCTTCAACAGCCTTCTCATCCATACCTCTCTTCCCACAAGCTTGAATCAGCACCAGAAATGCTTCAGCAGGAACCTCGAATTTGCACCTCTTCGTTTCTTCCAAAACCTGACGATACAAATCCATTCCTTTCTCGTCGCCCAGCATCAAGAGTATCGCGTCCCGCGATTCCCAGGTGCGGAAACGCTTGTACCGAGACGCCCAGATGAAGAAACGGAAGCCGAGCTGCGGATTGGGCGGCTGTTGGATGACGGAAGCGACGGCGGCGGGTGAGAGGAAAGGGACCATGGCGTCCAGCTCCGGCTCCATCGGATTGGACGCCTCGACGACCGAGACGAGCTCGTCGGATACGGAGGTCTCCGAGAGGGGAGCTGATGTGGCGGCGTGGAAGTAGCGGATCCGATGCGAGATTCGATGGAGCAGGAGCTGGAGATTCATTAGTTCTTCTTTTGTGGGCCGGAAAAAGGATATGTCCTAAAGCTTTCCCAGCGTCAACGAGGCAATTTGAAGGCAGAGCTCTCTGAACTGAGGTAATGGCCGCCGGCGAGCAGGAAAAAGGAAGGAGAGGGCTTTTGGGGAGAGCGAATGAAGCAGAGGCATCTCCGTATGCGGAAGGCGGCTCCGGGGGAAAACCGAAATTTTAGTGGGTCGGATTTATGGCCCAATTTTTTTGGACTGGGAACCAAACAAAGAAGCCCAATAAAAGCCTGGCCCGTCTGAAGTAAATCACTCGGTTCTGTTGGCAAGGACTTTCGAATTGGCGGCAACCTAGAACAGAATCTTGTTTAGTTGGTAGTTGGGGAGTTTACTAACAATCACACCGGTCTATCTATGGGGATCAATTAGGCATTGATAATGTGGCTTTCCTTGGGTAACATAATGTACCATTGATGATTTTCTATAAAAAAAAATAATGTACCATCGATGAATGGTGTACTTCGTTGTCTAATTAAGATCATGGTGTCGATGCACCTTTGAATGTTGATTGGACGGGTCAAGGGTGGTTAGAGCGGGCAATGAACGGTAAAGTGATTTATCCAGTCTCATTAAGGACCAATCGGATCTGTCCCGCATGACTGAATAAGCCTTCTTGGCTTGATGAGGAAATAGAATATATTTCATAGGAAGACGTGCGTCAATCCACTTCTTTTCGAACGATGGAGAAATATAATCGAATAAGTCAAGTAAATTGCATAACCTCTGATTCGGGAGCTCCTTCAGCTAGCAAGCTATGTTGGTTTGGGAATTTCCATCGCGAAAGATTCAAAACGAGTGTGCTAGGGCGCTCATCCGTTACTTCAAGTGCTTACCCTTGAGCTATTCCTCTTGCAGGAGCTCGGACAGCTAGAGCGTTAGAAGTCTGCTCGAAAGAAGAAAAGGCTATCATCGGCAAACAGGAGGTGTGAAATGCTAGGTGCACTCCTCCACCTCTCGGTCGAGTTGTTTTCTCACCTTTCCCTTCTCCCTTCGGTCTTCACATATTCAAACCTCTCACTTTGTTCGAGCTACTTCAAACCATCACTTTATGTATGGTTCAAAAGTAATTGGTCTTGGACAATTTTTTTCGGAATGCAATTTTCTTTGAATTTTGAAAGCTACAGATCATGGATTCGGCCTGAGGCTATTCTTCAACGATGATTAAGTCCATTAAACACTGATTTTGGCGGATTTCTCCCGGACCCATTTTTTGCAGATTCGAAAGGGGTACTATCACCGATTTTGGGCAATTTTCCCGAAATACCATTTTCTTTTGATTTTGGAGGCTACAAATAACGAATTCAGCCCGAGGCTATTCTCCACGGATAATGAATTCTATTGATCCTATTCTCTACCGATGATTAAGTCCATTAAGCACCGAATTGGGCCAATTTAGTTTGGGATGACATTTTTGTAAATTTTTGGGTGTTATTTTTTGAAATGCCATTTTCCTTGGATTTTGAAGGCTACAGATCATGGATCCGACCTAAGGCTATTCTTCAACGATTATTAAGTCCATTAAACACCGATTTGGGCGGATTTCTTCTAGGTTCATTTTTGCCAGATTCGAAAGGGGTATCATCACTTATTTCGGGTGATTTCTCCGAAATGCTATTTTCATTCAATTTTGGAGGCTCCGGATCAAGGATTCAGCCCAAGGCCATTCTCCCCCGATAATGAAGTCTGTTGATCCTATTCTCCATCGATGATTAAGTACATTAAGCACCAAATTGGGCTATTTTAGTTTGGGATGCAATTTTCGTAATTTTTGGGCGTTATTTTTCGAAAGGCCATTTTCCTTTGATTTTGAAGGCTACAGATCGCAGATTCAGCCTAAGGCTATTATTCATTGATGATTAAGTCCATTAAGCACCGATTTAAGCAGACTTTTTTCGGGTCCATTTTTGGCAGATTCGAAAGGGATACCATCACCGATTTCGGGCGATTTTTCTGAATGCCATTTTCTTTCGATTTTGGAGGCTACTGACCACAGATTCAGCCCGAGGCTATTCTCCACCGATAATGATATCTATTGATCCTATTATCCACCGATGATTAAGTCAATTAAGCACCGAATTGGGCTAATTTATTTTGGGATGACATTTTCGTAATTATTTTGGCGTTATTTTTGAAAGGCCATTTTCTTGGATTTTGAAGGCTACAGATCACGGATTCGGCCTGAGGCTATTCTTCAACGATGATTAAATCCATTAAGCATCGATTTAGGCAGACTTCTTCCGGGTCCATTTTTGGCATATTCGAAAGGGTTACCAATCACCGATTTCGGGTAATTTTTTCGAAATGTTATTTTCTTTCAATTTTGGAGGCTGCAGATCACGGACTTAGCCCGAGGCCATTCTCCATCGATGATTGAGTCCAATAAGAATCGAATTGCGCCAATTTATTTTGGGTTGAAATTTTCATAATTTTTTGGGCGTTATTTTCGAAAAGCCATTTTTCTTGGATTTCAAAGGCTACAAATCATGGATTCGGCCCGAAGCTATTCTTCAACAATGATTAAGTCTATTAAGCACCAATTTTGACACATTTCTTCCAGGTCCATTTTTGGCATAGTAGAAAGGGGGTACCATCATCGATTTCGGGCAATTTTTCTGAAATGCCATTTTCTTTCGATTTTGGAGGCTACATATCGCGGATTCGGCCCGAGGATATTCTCCACCGATGATTAGTCCATTAAGCACCGAATTGGCCCAATTTATTTTGGGATGGCATTTTTGTAGTTTTTTGGGCAATTTTTTTCGAAATGACATTTTTCTTGGATTTTGAAGGCTGCAGATCACGGATTCGCACTGATGCTATTATTCAATGATGATTAAGTTCATTATACACCGATTTGGGAGGATTTCTTCTAGGCCCATTTGTGGTAGATTCGAAAGAGGTATCATCACCGATTTTGTGCGATTTTTTATGAAATGCAGTTTTCTTTCGATTTTGAAGACTACAGATCATGGATTCGGCCCGAGGCCTTTCTCTACTGATAATGGTGTCTATTGATCCTATTATCTATCGATGATTAAGTACATTAAGGACCGAATTGGGCCAATTTATTTTGGGATGACATTTTCAATGTTTTGGGCGATTATTTTCCGAAGGCCATTTTCTTTGGATTTTGAAGGTTACAAAGCACGGATTCAGACTGAGGCTATTCTTCAATTATAATTAAATTCATTAAGAACCAATTTGGGCGGATTTCTTCTGGGTCCTTTTTTGGCAGATTCGAAAGGGGTACCATCACCGATTTCGGTCAATTTTTTGAAATGTCATTTTCATTCAATTTTGGAGGCTACAGATTAAGGATTAAACCCGAGGTCATTATCCACCGATAATGAAGTCTATTGATCTTATACTCCACCCATGATTAAGTCCATTTAGCACTGAATTGGGTCATTTATTTTGGGATGACATTTTCGTCATTTTTTGGCATTATTTTTTGAGAGTCCATTTTCCTTTGATTTTGAAGGCTATAGATCATGGCTTCGGCCTGATGCTATTCTTCATTGATGATTAAGTCTATTAAGCACCGATACAAGCGTATTTTTCAGGCTCCTTTTTGACATATGCAAAGAGGGTAACAAATCGGTTGTCGACACCGGATCTTGATCTCCGAGGGCAAGGCGACATTGGTCAATCAGAATCGGCGACAACAATGGTCGACAAGCTATAGAAATGGATGAGATAAGAATTAAGCGGTGAGAGGGAATGAGATTTGAGGGCGAACAACTAGAGTTTTAGGAAAAGAACACAAAGCGAACTAAAAAATAAACATAGAAGAAGGGGATTATGTGGGGGGTAAGGTTCCTGGTTAATAGGCTGTTAAGCATAGGCACTGATAAGGAGTTTTAGGAACAATGACGTTTAACTTGTATTATTTTGAAACCACAAAAGGGTTTATGTAGATTACAAGATTTGCACAATAAGTAAGAGAATCATAATAATCATAATACTAGAAGGACACGGAAATACTAAGAACTATAGTAGAAGGACAAAAAATATAAGATTATTTCTAATCTATCTTTAACACTGTGTGAATCGTTAACATAATGTGTATAACTGATTGGAACTGATGATTAAGAATGGTTTGGCTCTTTCCATTAGGTTAGGAGTTGGAATTCCCATGAGGTAGTTCAAATTTTATTTTGATATTGTCGTGTTTGATTCCATTACAGCAACTTGTGGCTACCACACCATCGCGGTTGCGTTGGAAGCTGCTCACAACATTTTGAACCAAGAAAAGGAGTTAGTTTCTTTGTCAGTCCAGGAGTTGATTGACCAATGACCAATGACCACAGTAAACTAAGTTCCGAACAATTTCGCATGTACAGTTGAAGACATTTGCGAAGATCATCAAGAGGGAAAAATTCAGTCTAGGGAGCCATTATCCCTACCGCCCTGGCAGAAAATTCAATCCCCAGCGAAAACAAAATGTAAGATGACTCATCTTCTTAATGGTGGGTTGCTTTTGTACACTATGTTTCATACAATAATGCGGAAACCAATCCAACGATTTGCTAGCACATGCATGTTTACATTTGTGCATTGTGCTATGCCCTAAGAGTAATGATCATTTGATGAGGGTAATGACCAATTAGACGTTTGTATATGTTTATAGCCCTCGAAAGCTGTAGGTTTCGGAAAGATTGAAAAGTTTGATAATGGGGTAATGACCAATTAGACGTTTGTATATGTTTACAGCCCTCGAAAGCTGTAGGTTTTGGGAAGATTGAAAAGTTTGATAATGGGGGTAATGATCAATTAGACGTTTGTATATGTTTATAGCCTTCGAAAGCTGTAGGTTTCGGGAAGATAGAAAAGTTTGATAATGTTGTTGAGTAAGAAATATCGAAGCTAGTCCAGCGGCAGCCTGTTATAGTTTGAAGAAGAAAAAAAACACAACAATCTCAATCAAACAATCTCAACAATCACACAAAAGAAGTTGAGATTTAAGTATCACTCATTTTGAGTGATAGAGTGTGTCACATCAAGCAAACAATGCATGTATTGTTTGTGAAGAAAATTAAAAAAAAATGCATTGTAACTATCTCAATTAAATAATCACCAAAACCAAACGAGCCCTTAAAGACCATTGTAGGAATCCTTCCATCCTAAACCTTGCACCTGCACATTTTGGACCTGAAACCAAACACAGAAGCCCAATAGGAGCCTGGGCCTGTTCAAAGAATCACTCAGTTCAATGCCCTCGCTTTTCATCTTGTCTAGCAAATTCCGTGCATAATCGATCGTCTTATCCTGGCATAATGCCGAGATCACTACCGTATATATGACCTTATGTTGGGAATGAATAGCTTTGAAAGCTATATTGAATTAATTATCCAGTATTTTTTCTAGATACGAAAATAAGAAGGATAATTAATAACAAGAATATTATGGAGATAATTAGGATTAATTATCTTAATATAATATATCTTAATTATGAGAGTAATTATCTTCCTAATTAAAATGTGACTTATTCCCAAAGAAAGAGGGAATATTCTGGGTTTTCTGCTCCTATAAATAGCAGACCCCTAGACCCTCTAAACACACCTCAGAGAGCAGAAACACGAGAGAGAGTGGGATTCAAAGAGCTCCGTTTTTCCGCACAAAACCGCCGAGCAAATCAAAAGAGTGGCTGTTTTATCTTGGAAGTGACCGGCTGATAGTCTGTTGTGCGAATAACGAGGCAGTGCCGCGAACGTCTTAAAGAGAGCGACCTAGTCCGCGACTCAGCCAAATCAGTAACCTAATTTTTCCTGTTCGATTTCTAACAATTTTAAAACGCCGTATCATTGTCATTTATATCGAACATATTGATTACCACATCTGGATATAATCGTTGGCAAGTACTCGCGATCGGTTTACCTCACGATTCGATGCTCCCTGGATCGCTCTCTCGGATGGCTCTTTGGTTTCACTTCTCTAAGACTGCGATTAATTATCTCCGGAGGGGGAATAATCCAAGGCCGTAAGAAACAGCCGTTACCCAAACCCATCCCGATACCGGTAATTGCTGAACGGCGTCGTGGGGAAATTTGGAGATTTATCTCTTCAATAACTAATTATTTTTCTTCTACAATCTTTTGTTATTTATGTGGTGCCGTGTCTGTTTATTATGGTGTGCACAAAGGTTGTCAACTCGCGGGTTGACCCGGATCCAGTCGAGCTAGTGGGTCAAGGGTTAATGGGTCAACCGTTTTAGCCCGGAAATATAGAAAGAGTCATTATATTGTATTTATCCTCATAAATTATATCAAATCTTATCTAACATATGAGTTATAACATATAATATTACACCAAAATAACATATCGTACTTAGATCCAACATATAGTGAAAATTCATACACACTTCTATAACATAAATATTCAAATGTTCAACTTAGTATTCAAAAGATTGAGTTAGGCGAAAATAAGAATTGGAAAATAGGCGCATTTCGCAAACTAAAGAAAAAAATAACACAATTTGACCTCCAACCCGGTACCTTATAGCGGTCGGCCCGGCGGGTGCGTGCGGCCCGTTTTTTTCACCGGGTCATGGTCAAATTGGGTCGACCCATGGGTCAACCCGCGGGTTGACAACCATGGTGTGCACTAATATGTATATATGAAATTTGATTTAGTGCATACACAATTTGATTACTATGGCATGCACCAATTTGATTTGGAAGCCCTCGTTCTCTCTGGACTGATAGAACAGAAACCATTGGCAGCAGGACGATATTAATCATCTACGACCCAGTTGTTGCTATATGGGACTTGGCAATTGATATTGGTAGGTCGTGGTACATCAGTACGAGAACATGGATAGATGGCAGATTCTTCTAAAAAGGAGGTAAGAACTAAAACTTACTTCGAGAGTGATTAATATATGATGAATGATAATATATTCTATTGAGTTTTATGCATGGTATTGAGAAACTGTATAAATGCGAGAAAGTAAAATATAATGGATGCATATTTATTGCGACATTGAGACGTGTTACCTCGATGATTAGGGTATGAACTTGAATACATAATGCGGAATAGAATAATTTTGTCTACATGGGTGCCAATGAAGAATATATGGGAATAGGATGGGTTAACTGCACATAGTGACGATATTGTAAGAAGTACTATTATCAGTACTACACGAACCATTTAGATTGCTCTGAAACATTAAAGTTTCAAGAATGAGAGCAGCAAGCCGAACCAGATCCACACCAAATAGAATGGTACCCTTCGTGGTAACCATAAGATTGCCACTCAATCCTCTAAGCATGACGCTATGTTTTTTTGCTACAACTGCATGAAACTAGGTCATATGACACGAAAGTGTAAGAACAAGTATAACCTAGTGTTGACTTGATTAAAGAAGAGGATTTGGTTGTAATAATCACCGAGGTGATGACAGATGTTCACCTTAATGGTATCTCTCAAGAATGATTGTTGGATAATGGCGCCTCAAGGCAAGTGTGTGATAAACGAGCTAAGCTCAATCATACATTGAGGCGTGTTGAAGAAGAAAGTGTTGTTGGGTTGTCCCTTCATCACTATGGTTGATGGTTCTAGAAACTGGGAGTGAATCCTACCTATAGAAAGTCATTGACTATGCTAAACGTAAGAAAAGGGTAAGCAAATGAGATGCATTCTTCTGTGTGTCATGGGTGCCTCTATGAAGTATTAGAATATTTAAGGCCACATGTATTCTCATATTATTCATGAACACTTGAGATAAAAGTGAATTTTGTTAAATGACCCATAAATTTGTGGTTAGAGAATCATAATCGAGAGATCTGATTTATTATGATATGAGTAAACAAGGTGGAAAGAAAAATAAATTATTTATTGATATATAGAGTGCTTTGTCTAGTTATTGGATATGCTAACTTGAAATAGCTTGAGAAATGCTTAATCGCATTGTTACTAATTGGCTTGATTATTCAATATATCGCATGCTTGTGGCAGAGTTAACAAACCAGTGTAGTGATAACTAGAAGAGCATATGAGTGTGTTTTTATGTTGTCAACAATAAAAACACATAGTTCCTATGAAACGAAATACTCTATTTTGGAGGCTACAGATCACGGATTCAGCCTGAGGCTATTCTCCACATATAATAAAGTCTATTGATCCAATTCTCCAAGGATGATGAAGCCCATTAAGCACCGATTTGGGCGAATTTATTTTCGAATGACATTATCGTAATTTCTTGGGGGATTTTTTTCGAAAGGCCATTTTCCATGGATTTTGAAGGCGGCCTGAGGCTATTCTTCAACGTCGATTATGTCCATTAAGGACTGATTTGGGTGGATTTCTTCCGGGTCCAATTTTGGCAGATTGCAAAGGGGTACCATCACAGATTTCGGTCGATGTTTCCGAAATGCCATTTTCTCTCTATTTTGGAGGCTATAGATCACGGATTCAGCCCGAGGCTATTCTCCACATATAATGAAGTCTATTGATCCAATTCTCCAAGGATGATGAAGCACATTAGGCACCGATTTGGGCGAATTTATTTTCGGATGGCATTATTGTAAATTCTTGGGGGATTTTTTTCGAAAGGCCATTTTCCATGGATTATGAAGGCTACTGATCACGGATTCGGCCTGAGGCTATTCTTCAACGTCGATTAAGTCCATTAAGGACCGATTTGGGCTGATTTCTTCCTGGTCCATTTTTGGCAGATTGCAAAGGGGTACCATCACAGATTTCGGGAGATTTTTCCGAAATGCCATTTTCTCTCTACTTTGGAGGCTACAGATCACAGATTCAGCCCGAGGCTATTCTCCACATATAATGAAGTCTATTGATCTAATTCTCCAAGGATGATGAAGCCCATTAAGCACCGATTTGGGCGAATTTATTTTCAGATGGCATTATCGTAATTTCTTGGGGGATTTTTTTCGAAAGGCCATTTTCCATGAACTTTGAAGGCTACTGATCACGGAATCGGCCTGAGGCTATTCTTTAACGTCGATTAAGTCCATTAAGGACCGATTTGGACGGATTTCTTCCGGGTCCATTTTTGGCAGATTACAAAGGGGTACCATCACTGATTTCGGACGATTTTTCCGAAATGCCATTTTCTCTCTATTTTGGAGGCTACAGATCACGGATTCAGCCTGAGGCTATTCTCCACATATAATGAAGTCTATTGATCAAATTCTCCAAGGATGATGAAGCCCATTAAGCACCAATTTTGGCGAATTTATTTTCGGATGGCAAAATCGTAATTTCTCGGGGGATTTTTTTCGAAAGGCCATTTTCCATGGATTTTGAATGCTACTGATCACGGATTCGGCTTGAGGCTATTTTTTAACGTCGAATAAGTCCATTAAGGACCGATTTGGGTGGATTTCTCCCGGGTCCATTTTTGGTAGATTGCAAAAGGGTACATCACAGATTTCGGGGGATTTTTCCGAAATGCAAT
Organism: Linum tenue; assembly: GCA_946122785.1. Lineage (NCBI taxonomy): Eukaryota > Viridiplantae > Streptophyta > Magnoliopsida > Malpighiales > Linaceae > Linum > Linum tenue. The sequence continues at coordinate 47,101,764 of CAMGYJ010000010.1, forward strand.
TTTCTCTCTATTTTGGAGGCTACAGATCACGGATTCAGCCCGAGGCTATTCTCCACATATAATGAAGTCTATTGATCCAATTCTCCAAGGATGATGAAGCCCATTAAGCACCAATTTGGGCGAATTTAATTTCGGATGGCATTATCGTAATTTCTTGGGGGATTTTATTGGAATGACCATTTTCCATGGATTTTGAAGGCTACTCATCACGGATTCGGCCTGAGGGTATTCTTCAACGTCGATTAAGTCCATTAAGGACCGATTTGGGCGGATTTCTTTCGGGTCCATTTTTGGCAGATTGCAAAGGGGGTACCATCACAGATATCGGGCGATTTTTCCGAAAAGCCATTTTCTCTCTATTTTGGAGGCTACAGATCACGGATTCAGCCTGAGGCTATTCTCCACATATAATGAAGTCTATTGATCAAATTCTCCAAGGATGATGAAGCCCATTAAGCACCAGTTTTGGCGAATTTATTTTCTGATGGCATTATCGTAATTTCTCGGGGGATTTTTTTCGAAAGGCCATTTTCCATGGATTTTGAATGCTACTGATCACGGATTCGGCTTGAGGCTATTTTTCAACGTCGAATAAGTCCATTAAGGACCGATTTGGGTGGATTTCTCCCGGGTCCATTTTTGGTAGATTGCAAAGGGGTACCATCACAGATTTCGGGCGATTTTTTCGAAAATGCAATTTTCTCTCTATTTTGGAGGCTACAGATCACGGATTCAGCCCGAGGCTATTCTCCACAAATAATGAAGTCTATTGATCCAGTTCTCCAAGGATGATGAAGCCCATTAAGCACCAATTTGGACGAATTTAATTTCGGATGGAATTATCGTAATTTCTTGGGGGATTTTATTGGAAAGGCAATTTTCCATGGATTTTGAAGGTTACTCATCACGGATTCGGCCTGAGGCTATTCTTCAACGTCGATTAAGTCCATTAAGGACCGATTTGGGCGGATTTCTTCCTGGTCCATTTTTGGCAGATTGCAAAGGGGTACATCACAGATATCGGGCGATTTTTCCTAAATGTCATTTTCTCTCTATTTTGGAGGCTACAAATCACGGATTCAGCCCGAGGCTATTCTCCACATATAATGAAGTCTATTGATCCAATTCTCCAAGGATGATGAAGCCCATTAAGCACCGATTTGAGCGAATTTATTTTCGGATGACATTATCGCAATTTCTTGGGGGATTTTTTTCGAAAGGCCATTTTCCATGGATTTTGAAGGCTACTGTTCACGGATTCGGCCTGAGGCTATTCTTCAACGTTGATTAAGTCCATGAAAGACCGATTTGGGCGGATTTCTTCCGGGTCCATTTTTGGCAGATTGCAAAGGGGTACCATCACAAATTTGGGGCACTTTTTCCGAAATGCCATTTTCTCTCTATTTTGGAGGCTACAGATCACAGATTTAGCCCGAGGCTATTCTCCACATATAATCAAGTCTATTTATCCAATTCTCCTAGGATGATGAATCCCATTAAACACCGATTTGGGCGAATTTATTTTCGGATGGCATAATCGTAATTTCTTGGGGGATTTTTTTCGAAAGGCCATTTTCCATGAACTTTGAAGGCTACTGATCACGGAATCGGCCTGAGGCTATTCTTTAACGTCGATTAAGTCCATTAAGGACCGATTTGGGCGGATTTCTTCCGGGTCCATTTTTGGCAGATTGCAAAGGGGTATCATCACAGATTTCGGGCGATTTTTCCGAAATGCCAGTCTCTCTATTTTGGAGGCTACTGATCACGGATTCAGCCCGAGGCTATTCTCCATATTTAATGTAGTCTATTGATCCAATTCTCCAAGGATGATGAAGCCCATTAAGCACCGATTTGGGCGAATTTATTTTCGGATGGCATTATCGTAATTTCTTGGGGTTTTTTTTCGAAAGGCTATTTTCCATGGATTTTAAAGGCTACTGATCACAGATTCGGCCTGAGGCTATTCTTCAACATCGATTAAGTCCATTAATGACCGATTTGTGCGGATTTCTTCCGGGTCCATTTTTGGCAGATTGCAAAGGGGTACCATCACAGATTTCGGGCGATTTTTCCGAAATGTCATTTTCTCTCTATTTGGGAGGCTACAGATCACGGATTTAGCCCGAGGCTATTCTCCACATATAATGAAGTCTATTGATCCAATTCTCCAAGGATGATGAAGCCCATTAAGCACCGATTTGGGTTAATTTATTTTCGGATGGCATTATCGTAATTTCTTGGGGGATTTTTCTCGAAAGGCCATTTTCCATGGATTTTGAAGGGTACTGATCACGGATTCGGCCTTAAGCTATTATTCAACGTTCATTTAGTCCATTAAGTAACGATTTGGGCAAATTTCTTCCGATTCCATTTTGGGCAGATTGCAAAGGGGTCTGATCACAGATTTCGGGCGATTTTGCAGAAATGCCATTTTCTCTATATTTTGGAGGCTACAGATCACGGATTCAGCCCGAGGCTATTCTCCACATATAATGAAGTCTATTGATCCAATTCTCCAAGGATGATGAAGCCCATTAAGCACCGATTTGGGCGAATTTATTTTCGGATGGCATTATCGTAATTTCTTGGGGGATTTTTTTCGAGAGGCAATTTTCCATGGATTTTGAAGGCTACTGATCACGAATTCCGCCTGAGGCTATTCATCAACGTCGATTAAGTCCATTAAGGACCGATTTGGGCGAATTTCGTCCGGGTCCATTTTTCGAAGATTGCAAAGGGGTACCATCACAGATTTCGGGCGATTATTCCGAAATGCCATTTTCTCTCTATTTTGGAGGCTACATATCACGGATTCAGCCCGAGGCTATTCTCCACATATAATGACGTCTATTGATCCAATTTTCCAAGGATGATGAAGCCCATTAAGCACTAATTTTGGCGAATTTATTTTCGGATATCATTATCGTAATTTCTCGGGGGATTTTTTACGAAAGGCCATTTTCCATGGATTTTGAATGCTACTGATCACGGATTCGGCTTGAGGCTATTCTTCAACGTTGATTAAGTCCATTAAGGACCGATTTGGAAGGATTTCTCCCTGGTCCAATTTTGGCAGATTGCAAAGGGGTACAATCACAGATTTCGGGCGATTTTTCCGAAATGCAATTTTCTCTCTATTTTGGAGGCTACAGATCACGAATTCAGCCCGAGGCTATTCTCCACATATAATGAAGTCTATTGATCCAATTCTCCAAGGACGATGAAGCCCATTATGCATCGATTTGGTCGAATTTATTTTCGGATGGCATTATCGTAATTTCTTGGGGGATTTTATTGGAAAGGCCAGTTTCCATGGATTTTGAATGCTACTGATCACGGATTCGGCCTGAGGCTATTCTTTAATGTCGATTAATTCCATTAAGGACTGATTTGGGCGGATTTCTTCCGGGTTCATTTTTGGCAGATTGCAAAGGGGTACAATCACAGATTTCGAACGATTTTTTCGAAATGCCATTTTCTCTCTATTTTGGAGGCTACAGATCACGGATTCAGCCCGCGGCTATTCTCCACATATAATGAAGTCTATTGGTCCAATTTTCCAAGGATGATGAAGCCCATTAAGCACCGATTTGGTTGAATTTATTTTCGGATGGCATTATCGTAATTTCTTGGGGGATTTTTTTTGAAAGGCCATTTTAAATGGATTTTGAAGGCTACTGATCACGGATTCGGCTTGAGGCTATTCTTCAACGTCGATTAAGTCCATTAAGGACCGATTTGGGCGGATTTATTCCGGGTCCATTTTTGGCAGATTGCAAAGGGGTACCATCACAGATTTCGGGCGATTTTTCCGAAATACCATTTTCTCTCTATTTTGGATGCTACAGATCACGGATTCAGCCCGAGGCTATTCTCTACATATAATGAAGTCAATTGATCCAATTCTCCGAGGATGATGAAGCCCATTAAGCACTGATTTGGGCGAATTTATTTTCGGATGGCATTATCGTAATTTCTTGGGGGATTTTTTTCGAAAGGCCATTTTCCATGGATTTTGAATGCTACTGATCACGGATTCGGCCTGAGGCTATTCTTCAATGTCGATTAATTCCATTAAGGACTGATTTGGGCGGATTTCTTCCGGGTCCATTTTTGGCAGATTGCAAAGGGGATCACAGATTTCGGACGATTTTTCCGAAATGCCATTTTCTCTCTATTTTGGAGGCTACAGATCACGGATTCAGCCCGAGGCTATTCTCCACGTATAATGAAGTCTATTGGTCTAATTTTCCAAGGATGATGATGCCCATTAAGCACCGATTTGGGTGAATTTATTTTCGGATGGCATTATCGTAATTTCTTGGGGGATTTTTTTTGAAAGGCCATTTTAAATGGATTTTGAAGGCTACTGATCACTGATTCGTCTTGAGGCTATTCTTCAACGTCGATTAAGTCCATTAAGGACCGATTTGGGCGGATTTCTTCCGGGTCCATTTTTGGCAGATTGGAAAGGGGTACCATCACAGATTTCTGGCGATTTTTCCGAAATGTCATTTTCTCTCTATTTTGGATGCTACAGATTACGGATTCAGCCCGAGGCTATTCTCCACATATAATGAAGTCTATTGATCCAATTCTCCAAGGATGATGAAGCCCATTAAGCACCGATTTTGGCGAATTTATTTTCGGATGGCATTATCGTAATTTCTTGGGGGATTTTTTTCGAAAGGCCATTTTCAATGGATTTTGAAGGCTACTGATCACGGATTCGGCCTGAGGCTATTCTTCAACGTTGATTAAGTCCATTAAGGACCGATTTAGGCGGATTTCTTTCGGGTCCAATTTTCGCATTTTGCAAAGTACCCATCACAGATTTCGGGTGATTTTTCCGAAATGCCATTTTCTCTCTATTTTGGATGCTACAGATCACAGATTCAGCCCGAGGCTATTCTCCAATATAATGAAGTCAATTGATCCAATTCTCCGAGGATGATGAAGCCTATTAAGCACTGATTTGGGCGAATTTATTTTCGGATGGCATTATCGTAATTTCTTGGGGGATTTTTTTCGAAAGGCCATTTTCCATGGATTTTGAAGGCTACTGATCACGGATTCGGCCTGAGGCTATTCTTCAACGTAGATTAAGTCCATTAAGGACCGATTTGGGCGCATTTCTTCAGGGTCCATTTTTGGCAGATTGCAAAAGGGTACCATCACAGATTTCGGGCGATTTTTCCGAAATACCATTTTCTCTCTATTTTGGAGGCTACAGATCACGGATTCAACCCAAGGCTATTCTCCACATATAATGAAGTCTATTGATCCAATTCTCAAAAGATGATGAAGCCCATTAAGCACCAATTTTGGCGATTTATTTTCGGATGGCATTATCGTAATTTCTCAGGGGATTTATTTCGAAAGGCCATTTTCCATCGATTTTGAAGGCTACTGATCACGGATTCGGCTTAAGTCTATTCTTCAACGTCGATTAAGTCCATTAAGGATCGATTTGGGTGGATTTCTTCCTGGTCCATTTTTTGCATATTGCAAAGGGGTACCATCACAGATTTCGGACGATTTTTCCGAAATGCAATTTTCTCTCTATTTTGGAGGCTACAGATCACGAATTCGTCCCGAGGCTATTCTCCACATATAATGAAGTGTATTTATCCAATTCTCCAAGGATGATGAAGCCCATTAAGCACCGATTTGGGAGAATTCATTTTCGGATGGCATTATCGTAATTTCTTGGAGCATTTTTTTCGAAAGTCCATTTTCCAAGGATTTTGAAGGCTACTGATCACGGATTCGGCCTGAGGCATTCTTCAACGTCGATTAAGTCCTTTAAAGACCGATTTGGGCGGATTTCGTCCGGGTCCATTTTTGGCAGATTGCAAAGGGGTAGCATCACAGATTTTGAGCGATTTTTCCGAAATGCCATTTTCTTTCTATCTTGGAGGCTAAATATCACGGATTCAGCCCGAAGCTATTCTCCACATATAATGAAGTCTATTGATCCAATTCTCCAAGGATGATGAAGCCCATTAAGCACCGATTTGGGCGAATTTATTTTCGGATGGCATTATCGTAATTTCTTGGGCGATTATTTTCGAAAGGCCTTTTTCCAGGGATTTTGAAGGATACTGATCACGGATTCGGCCTGAGGCTATTCTTCAACGTCGATTAAGTCCATTAACGACCGATTTGGGTGTATTTCTTCCGGGTCCATTTTTGGCAGATTGCAAAGGGGTACCATCACAGATTTCGGTCGATTTTTCCGAAATGCCATTTTCTCTCTATTTTGGAGGCTACAGATCACGGATTCAGGCCGAGCCTATTCTCCACGTATAATGAAGTCTATTGGTCCAATTCTCCAAGGATGATGAAGCCCATTAAGCACCGATTTGGGCGAATTTATTTTCGGATGGCATTATCGAAATTTCTTGGGCGATTTTTTCGAGAGGCCATTTTCCATGGATTTTGAAGGCCACTTATCACGGATTCGACCCGAGGCTATTCTTCAACGTTGATTAAGTCCATTAAGGACCGATTTCGGCGGATTTCGTCCGGGTCCATTTTTGGCAGATTGCAAAGGGGTACTATCACAGATTTCGGGCGATTTTTCCGAAATGCCATTTTCTCTCAAATTTGGAGGCTACAGATCAAGGATTCAGCCCGAGGCTATTCTCCACATATAATGAAGTCTATTGATCCAATTCTCCAAGGATGATGAAGCCCATTAAGCACCGATTTGGGAGAATTCATTTTCGGATGACATTATCGTTATTTCTTGGGGGATTTTTTTCGAAAGTCCATTTTCCAAGTATTTTGAAGGCTACTGATCACGGATTCGGCCTGAGGCATTCTTCAACGTCGATTAAGTCCTTTAAGGACCGATTTGAGCGGATTTCGTCCGGGTCCATTTTTGGCAGATTGCAAAGGGGTAGCACCACAGATTTTGGGCGATTTTTCCGAAATGCCATTTTCTTTCCATTTTGGAGGCTAAATATCACGGATTCAGCCCGAAGCTATTCTCCACATATAATGAAGTCTATTGATCCAATTCTCCAAGGATGGTGAAGCCCATTAAGCACTAATTTGAGCGAATTTATATTCTGATGGCATTATCTTAATTTCTTGGGCGATTATTTTCGAAAGGCCATTTTCCATGCATTTTGAAAGCTACTGATCACGGATTCGGCCTGAGGCTATTCTTCAACGTCGATTAAGTCCATTAAGGACTGATTTGGGCGGATTTCTTCCGGGTCCATTTTTGGCAGATTGCAAAGGGGTACCATCACAGATTTCGGGCGATTTTTCCGAATGTCATTTTCTCTCTATTTTAGAGGCTACAGATCACGGATTCAACCCGAGGCTATTCTCCATATATAATGAAGTCTATTGATCCAATTCTCCAAAGATGATGAAGCCCATTAAGCACCGATTTGGGCGAATTTATTTTCGGAAGGCATTATCGTAATTTCTTGGAGCATTTTTTACGAAAGGCCATTTTCCATGGATTTTGAAGGCTACTGATCACGGATTCGGCCTGAGGCTATTCTTTAACGTCGATTAAGTCCATTAAGGACCTATTTGGGCGGATTTCTTCAGGGTCCATTTTTGGCATATTGCAAAGGGCTACCATCACAGATTTCGGGCGATTTTTCCGAAATGCCTTTTTCTCTCTAATTTGGAGGTTACAGATTACGGATTCAGCCCGAGGCTATTATCCACATATAATGAAGTCTATTGATCCGATTCTCCAAGGATGATGAAGCCCATTAAGCACAGATTTGGGCGAATTTATTTTCGGATGGCATTATCGTAATTTCTTGGGGGATTTTTTTTCGAAAGGCCATTTTCCAGGGATTTTGAAGGCTACTGATCACGAATTCGGCCTGAGGCTATTCTTCAATGTCGATTAAGTCCATTAAGGACCGATTTGGGCGTATTTCTTCCGGGTCCATTTTTGGCAGATTGCAAAGGGGTACCATCATAGATTTCGGGCGATTTTTCCGAAATGCCATTTTCTCTCTATTTTGGAGACTACAGATCACGGATTCAGGCCGAGCCTATTCTTCACATATAATGAAGTCTATTGGTCCAATTCTCCAAGGATGATGAAGCCCATTAAGCACCGATTTGGGCAAATTTATTTTCGGATGGCATTATCGTAATTTCTTGGGCCATTTTTTCGAGAGGCCATTTTCCATGGATTTTGAAGGCCACTTATCACGGATTCGACCCGAGGCTATTTTTCAACGTCGATTAAGTCCATTAAGGACCGATATGGGCGGATTTCGTCTGGGTCCATTTTTGGCAGATTGCAAAGGGGTACCATCACAGATTTCGGGCCATTTTTCCGAAATGCAATTTTCTCACTATTTTGGAGGCTACAGATCACTGATTCAGCCCGAGGCTATTCTCCACATATAATGAAGTCTATTGATCCAATTCTCCAAGGATGATGAAGCCCATTAAGCACCGATTTGGGCGAATTTATATTCGGATGGCATTATCGTCATTTCTTGGAGTATTTTTTACGAAAGGCCATTTTCCATTGATTTTGAAGGCTACTGATCACGGATTCGGCCTGAGGCTATTCTTCAACGTCGATTAAGTCCATTAAGGACCTATTTGGGCGGATTTCTTCAGGGTCCATTTTTGGCATATTGCAAAGGTGTACCATCATAGATTTCAGGCGATTTTTCCGAAATGCCATTTTCTCTCTATTTTGGAGGCTACAGATTACGGATTCAGCCCGAGGCTATTATCCACATATAATGAAGTCTATTGATCCGATTCTCCAAGGATGATGAAGCCCATTAAGCACCGATTTGGGCGAATTTATTTTCGGATGGCATTATCGTAATTTCTTGGGGTTTTTTTTTTCGAAAGGCCATTTTCCAGGGATTTGAAGGCTACTGATCACGGATTCGGCCTGAGGCTATTCTTCAACGTCGATTAAGTCCATTAAGGACCGATTTGGGCGTATTTCTTCCGGGTCTATTTTTGGCAGATTGCAAAGGGGTACCATCACAGATTTCGGGCGATTTTTCCGAAATGCCATTTTCTTTCTATTTTGGAGGCTAAATATCACGGATTCAGCCCGAAGCTATTCTCCACATATAATGAAGTCTATTGATCCAATTCTCCAAGGATGATGAAGCCCATTAAGCACCGATTTGGGCGAATTTATTTTCGGATGGCATTATCGTAATTTCTTGGAGCATTTTTTACGAAAGGCCATTTTCCATGGATTTTGAAGGCTACTGATCACGGATTCGGCCTGAGGCTATTCTTCAACGTCGATTAAGTCCATTAAGGACCGATTTGGGCGTATTTCTTCCGCGTCCATTTTTGGTAGATTGCAAAGGGGTACCATCACTGATTTCGGGCGATTTTTCCGAAATGACATTTTCTCTCTATTTTGGAGGCTACAGATCACGGATTCAGGCCGAGCCTATTCTCCACATATAATGAAGTCTATTGGTCCAATTCTCCAAGGATGATGAAGCCCATTAAGCACCGATTTGGGCGAATTTATTTTCGGATGACATTATCGTAATTTCTTGGGCCATTTTCCATGGATTTTGAAGGCCACTTATCACGGATTCGACCAGAGGCTATTCTTCAACGTCGATTAAGTCCATTAAGAACCGATTTGGGCGGATTTCGTCCGGGTCCATTTTTGGCATATTGCAAAAGGGTACCATCACAGATTTCGGGCGATTTTTCCGAAATGCAATTTTCTCTCTATTTTGGAGGCTACATATCACGGATTCAGTCCGAGGCTATTCTCCACATATAATGACGTCTATTGATCCAATTCTTCAAGGATGATGAAACCCATTAAGCACCGATTTGGGAGAATTCATTTTCGGATGGCATTATCGTAATTTCTTGGGGATTTTTTTCGAAAGGCCATTTTCCAAGGATTTTGAAGGCTACTGATCACTGATTCGGCCTGAGGCTATTCTTCAACGTCGATTAAG